>JAGPOW010003364.1:23847123-23962670 GCA_030014935.1 Caiman crocodilus | reverse complement strand
ATGTCCAACCTAAACCTGCTCTCCAGTAACTTGTGACCATTGGTCTTAGTTACCCCTGGTGGTGCCCGGGAAAAAAGAGCCTGCCCTATTTCCTGCTGAGAAGATTACCCTGTGTGAGAAGATTAAATGACCTTGGTTTGCTTAGCTTGGCAAAATGATTTATCTTTATAAATATAGTTGTAGGATGATTGTTACAGAAGAGCTTTGCAGTTTTAAGGACAGCATTATTACAATAACAAATGGTTACAAATGGGTCATAATTATTGACTGAAAATTAGGAAAATGTTTTTAACCATTAAAGGAGTGAACTTCTGGAGCAAACAGCATAGCAAATGCTGAATTACTGTCAATAAGTTTATGGAGGCATAATATAAAAGGATAGAGGTGTACCAAGTGTGTAATGTGTTATAATTACAGTGTTTGGTATCCCCATGAGGAGGTTGAAAGGAAACTTGATCATCTTGTGGGTTGCCTGACTAAAGGCTTTGCCACCGAATTACCTTAAAATGGGCATAATGGCACTTAAAATGAGAGCATTCATCCGTTCAAAGGTGTTAAACTGTGACAAGTACCCTCTAAACCTTTAAAGATAAGCTACTCAAAAAGAGGCTTATATAAGTTTCCCTCGATTTATGTGGTACACGCATTCCTGGAGAATGGAACTTAAATCCAATTTGCATAAAGCAAACCCATTTTATAATGTAACAAATAGGGATATGTTCCCATGGTGGTGAGGGAGGGAGGGAGGGAGTGAGGCTGGCACTAGGGAAGGGGCAGGGGCAGGGGTGCTGTGCAGCCTGTTGGCAGCTCATGGGGCTGCAGCAGGCAGCAAAGTGTTAGGAACTGTGGGTGGGCATAGGGTGGGGGGGGCACAGCTTTTGCTGCTACGTGCACCCTGGGAGTGCTGTAGGATGGGGGGGCTGCCCCAGGCTCTTCCTGAGGTGGCACAGGCCCCTGGATCTGTGTGCAGGATGACAGCAGGCTGCCGCTGCAGGCTGGGGCTGGTGGTAGCACCGAGCTCTCCCCAGTGCTCGGCAGCCAGGTTACAGGGGGCTATGGTGAATTTTGGGGTGGCAGCAGTCCCCCTCCCAGCGCTGCCACCACCACCCACCTGGAGCACCGGGAAGAGCCTGGTGCCACTGCTGACCCCGGCCTTGCTTGCAGGAATGAGGCGGCGGTGCTGGGAGGGGGGCTGCTGCCACACCAAAATTCACCATAGCCCCCCAGGTCTGACCATCAAGTGCCAGGGAGAGCCCAGTGCCACCACTGGCCCCAGCCTGCAGCAGCAGCCTGCTGTCATGGCACAGACCTGGAAGCAGCTGACATCATCTGCCTGCACCATGCCATGGTGCAGCCTAGGGTCTGTGTGAGTGGGGCTAAGCAGAGCCCCAATCACATAAAAGTGAATTTACCTCACATATAAGGAATTTGGGGTAGAAAAAGGGTGGTCGCGTAAGAGTGAATTTGCATATATGGAACCCATATAAATCGAGGGAAACCTCTATTGGAAATGGTTTAGCCACAGTGTTCCAGCCTATCGCTTGACTGTTCAGAGGAGGTAATATGATTTACTTTCATTCCTGTAGCATCTCAGGATGTAGAGCTCCCAGCCATTCTACCTGTTCCAACCCTCCAAAACTCTTGTGGTCCCCTCTACCCCCTTCCTGCTAAGAGCGACTGCTTTAGCAGCTTAACTGCTGCAGACAAGCATGGAGTCAAGGAAGCCTACTTCCCCCAGCTGCATGGTCTTGCTGCTGGAAGGCTCCATTTCAGTCAGAGCAGACAGCCCTGGGGAAGCGTGCCTTCCTAGTGTGTCTGGTCTAGCTGAGCTGTGGCTCTGGGCTGAAAGCAGGGCCACCATTGTGTCAGTTTCAGCAAGACCAGAGAAGCTGGGGGATGCAGCTTTCCTGGGGCTCTTTGGTCCTGGAGAAACTGATGTGGTGGCTCCATGCTGAGAGAAGGGCTGTGGCTTGGCCAGACCAGAGAGCTCTGGGGAAGCTACTTCCCCCAGGCTGTGGTCTTGCTGAAGCTGGCATGGTGGCTCCATGCTGAGAGAAGGTCTGCTGGGGCTTAACCTGTGCTCTCAGTGTGGAGCTGCTGCAGCTTTGCGAAACCAGAGACTGAGTGACCAGAGAGAACAGAGACGAAAAGATAAGAGACCAAGCAGCTTCCTAGGGGCTCTCTGGTCTCAATGAGCCACAGCCTCTCTATGCTGAATACAGGGTTCTTGCCTTATGCTCTGGAGGCTCCACTCTCAGCAGTAATTGCCATATCAGTTTCAGTGATACCAGAGAACTCCCGGGAAACTGCTTTTGAGCTACAGATCTCTCTGCCATTCTCCCACCTGACTACTGTCTTTGTGTCCCTGCTTGCCAGGCCCTCTAATAGCAAGTCAGTCATGCAGGTCTGAAACATGGAGCCTTCAACTGTGTGACTGCTTTAAAATCACCCTAACTTTCTGATATCGTAACATTCCACTATTTCTGGGATTATATCGGTAACCTGTGACAAAGCCATATGTGGGGAATGGCTGGTAATACCGGATTTCTTGACTTCACTGACTGCACGATTTGGAAGCACAGGGTGAAAGAAAATGGTGTCAGGATGAGGTTTGGTTTCCTGGTTGCAATGGAAATTCCAGCACTGGTGCATTTTTTTTGCATTGGGGTATATTGTATTTGAATATTCTAGGGCTCTGTATTTTGAGGATGTGCTTTAATTTGCATTAAAGGATGCTAGTAAGGAATCTTCAGCTAGGTAGTTGTGATAGTCCTTCATTGATTAGCTTTCTTTCCCTTGCTCATTCTTCTGTCTCTGAATATGGAATATGCTTATAATGTTTGTTGCACTTTACTGTATTAATCCCATGGTTCAAATTTTCTGCTGGTTGCCTGCAGGGACTAGGAAGACATTTTCTTTGGCTTCTGGCTTTTAATCTTGTGATTTGCTTTACACTTGAAACAATGGCTAGAGATGGGAGACTGACTGTACTGCGTGGGTGATCCTAATACTTAACACCCTCTCAAGGGCAGGCTGGTTGGTCTTGTTCTGTTACAGAGGGTTTAACTGATTGCCACATTTGGGTCAGAAAGAAAATTTCCCCAAGGTCAGATTGACCATTCAGTTTTTCTGCCTCTCTTTGTATCAAGGGGCATGGTTCAGTTCCAAGGATCACCTGAGCATTTACTCCACAAATTCCCTGCAATTGCACATTTTTCTTTTCTTCTTTGTACTAAAGATCCTAACTTGGGAATGGGATTCTTTTTGGCTGTGGTATACAGGAGGGCTGCAGTAGGTGTCTTGAATCTTCTTGGACAGATGTTTATTACAAGCTGCTCTGCTACTGTAGGAGAGTGGACACAGATTCAGAAAGTCCCTTTCAGTGTGGGACTATCAGCTATCCCTTGGACTGCAATAGCTACAAAATTGACCATTTTATTTTCAATCTCTTTTTTATTGCTTGGGATAGCTCTGAGTATCAGCACAGGTAACACATCATCTTGCTGCAGACTCAGGAAGGCAGCACTAAATCCTATTCTATTAATTTCACATTGGAAGGTTATATTCATGTCCATAAAGACTAGAAGCATTTTTTTTTAATGAAGACTTGAATTCATCAAAGATTGATAACTTCTGTCAGGAAGTCTCCCACTGAGAACTGATGCTATTTATAAGTAATGCATATATACTTTTCTGCATGAATATACACTTTACATCTATATTCTCATTTTAAAAATTTAAAAATTAAATAAGGAAATATTGTACTGTCCAAGAGTTTGTGTATTATATTCAAATGGTATTTAAGTGTATTCCTGTTATTCTTGGAGACTTTTAAGCATGTAATTTAAAACACAGAAGGCTAAGAACATAAGAACTGCTGTTTACTGGGTCATACCATAGGTCCATCTTGCTCAGTATCCTGTGTCACACAGTGGCAGAGAGAAGATGCTGAAAGGGAGAGTGAACTGGGTATGACCAAGGTATTTTTTCCCGCACTGTTTCCCTCACACTTGCAGCCTCCAGCATTTAAGGTCTAGGAAGTCCAAATTCAGGAGCTATATCCCTAACTCCCAAGCAAAGAAGCAAACACACAACACATTTATATTAGTGTAATCTGCCTTTATACTGATGTAAATAAGAAGTGGACACACTATGTACTCTCTGCTCCAAGTCAGTTGTTAAACTGGTATACAAGCTATGTTTCCATAGCTCTAGTCAAGCTCATCTTTCATTGCAAGCTATTACTAGCTACCCACATATCTAGTCGTGAGGTGGGGTATAGCACCTTCTGCAGGCACTAGTCATTTCAGGAGGTTGATATGACTCTTTCTGTCCAAAGCAAGGTAAGTTGCACAAATATTAGCATATCTTTTCTGCATTCTACCTTGTTACCCTCAAACTGAAACACTGTGGCAAGGTATAATCTGTCTTGCTAAGCAGGATAAGCAATTAGCATTCAAAAGTAGTATCCACAGAGCAGGTAAATGCTTCCTAATGATTAAGAAGTGCAGCTACCCAAGTTTAAATGCAGCAATTACACAAAATCACAGGTATTTTTTGAACGCATAGCTTTTATGCTATGTGGGCAGGTAAACAAATTAAAAATCACACAAATGTAAATTTTAAAAGGGTTGAGGGACCATTTCTCAATATACACGTAAAACAACAATGGTAACATAAGAAATGCTTTTTTCTATTGAAAATAAATGTAATCCAGGAGTGGATTCTGTGAATGGACTTCTGGCTCTCTCCCTGTGAACATCTTTCTCCTATCTCTTGAACAAGTTTCTTAGGAAAGCCAGTATTATTTAAAACGAGACTGTTGTTACATCTGCTTTACACACACATGCACAAGCCCCTTTTTTGATATGGCTACAGTATTTCACAATGCTAAAATATGTTAATTGTTGTGGGGAAGTGGTAATTAGTTATGTAATCAATGCAAGCCATGGGCTTCAAAATATTTACTAATTAAATAAGTAAACTTTAAGTGTATTCAAGATAATTTGTCATTGGAGGTGGAATGAATGCATACTGTACAATGTTCCAATGAATATAATTTAGATTTGAACCATAAAAAAAATATAACTGTGATCTGTAACTTGGTTAGCTCCCTGCCAATATGCTATTAACAGTTTCTAAGGACAGTACAAAAAATGAATAGTAGTATCATTCAAAGACATACAATAGCATTATAACGATACATAATGATCAGCCTGTAACAATTGTTACTTAACAAATAAAAAATTAACTCCCCTCCCAACAATAATAAGCACCAAAAATGGACGTTAATAGCAGTATCCCTCGCTTCCTGCTTTGAGTTCATTGTTTCACTCCCATCTCACTGGGGTGACTCAGAGTTTACTTCGATCCTCCATTCTAGGACTGTGTATAGCTTTGCACAGCATCCCCATTTGGGACTCATTTTGGGCTAACCTCACCACATGTATTGGGTGTGGTATCACTAAGACCCCTCCCCCCATTTTGAAAACATAGCTCTTTAGTATCATGTTTCCCTTCTGTCATTCAGTAAATGTACTCTCTCCCAAGTTGGATCTAGATTCTAGTTTCTATCCTTGACTGGAACTGCTTGTATTTTGGAACGGTGATGAATCATGCATGCAGCAGGAGCCTGTGGGCAGCACATGCTGGAAAGAGTGTTCTGGCACCTCTGAAAGCACTTCCGGCATGCACTGGCTCAGCTTTCCTGCCCTGGACATGCATGGACTAAGCCATGACATTGCCTGTATCTCTCAGCCTCCTGGGACATTGGGACATCCTGATACTCTGCAGCCATTGTACTCCCTGCTGCAGCTGTGGCTGGCTGCTGTTGCTCTCTCGTCTTTGCGCACCTGCACAAAGGTCCACAATCTCTTTCTTATTTTTTCATTACATAATAAAGCCCTGACAAGGAGCATTAAAAAAAAGAGCTATATTACAGAGTAAGTGATCCTGCCTTTTACCCTTCCATTGGTATATTCTGCTGCCAGAATGCCCAAGCAGGATATCTAATAGGGAAGGGCTTTCTAACAGGAACTGTCCAACAGAGACCACGTTCTTTTTTGAGACACACTTCTGTGAAGATAATTTCAGAACTTCTGCCAGATGTATGATGAAGCAAGATGGTTATTGCAAACGTTCTAAATGTGCATGAAGCCCAGCTTGGACACTTACTGTTTGGTCTGTCAATGGTGGAAGCACAATTTGTTTTTCTATTTTGTTCAAGACTAATTTCCAGAGCTCTTTCAAGACCCGTTTCAGAACTGTCTTCTCACAGATTTTCGCAGAGAGAGTTAACCTGGAATAAAAGAAAATACAAACTAGTGACCAAATCTAGCATTAAGACCTCAAATGCTCTGCATTAACAGAAACTCAGAATAATCGACACATTGTGTTAGAATTCTCTGACCCACCCCACCCATAAAGAGCTTTTCAGATTTAATATAATTTCATAGCAATATTCATGTTGATTTTTTCAAATATTTAGAATTTCCTCTTCTGTATTAGAAGTAAGCATCTCATGTACAAATTAATAGTTCATTTTACTGGTTCTGCTTAATGTATCTGATACAACATGAACATGTATTTGCTTAAAATACAAAGTATGCTGCAGTTATGTTCAGAGGTTAGTACAGTTAAAAACCCTAATATTTCAAGTGTCAGTGTGTGAACGACAAAATTTATCTATTGTCCCGTGTTTCTCCTAAAGTGTCTTGTGTGAGAGAAATTTTGGGCTACTTCCTGGAAACACTTCACACCACACTAGACATGTAGATATCTCCCATATATATATATACATTGCTTTGAAATTCAATCAGACTACCTGATAGTAGGTACAAGGCAGCAATAAATATTTGAGGCCTACCTCCCTGCATTGGTGATATGGTATCTAAAAAATCATCCATAAAACATGCTGTATATGTAACCCCACACTATTTATTGCAATGGCCAGAATTTTTTCAAAATCACAGTATGTATATAGGTGTACAGAGAGTCATAGTATTATATAGCTAATCATATGATACTGAGGATATACAAATCACATCACAGATATATAGATATATCAATTAATATTTCTACCATGTTAGTAATAAGGCACATGCAAAGTAATAGTGACAGAAAAATAATCTGAAAGAAATCATGTCTTTGCAAGACAAGTGCTATTTCTTAGAAGTGTTTTATATTGGTTCCTTATTTGTGTATGTATTTGGACTGAGCTAATTTTACAGAAATGTTTCAAAATGGCAGTCTATTTATATGAGTAACATTTAAAACCTCTTTCTTACTATTACATTATTTTATTTAATTATAACTCAAGGGAAGCATGTTAAGTACTGTATCTTCAGTAAAGTAGAAATTTTGAATAGGCTTTAAGAAAAAATATATTGAGACATCCCCTTTATCATCCCAGCATGGATCATGTGTACTTTTGCCTTGAACCTTCTTTCAGACTTTTAAAACAATATATTCCTAATTACAAAGAAATCCAGATGAAGAAAATCTATACTGTTTAGGAGTAATATGTTAACCCTGTAGCAGTTTTGCACAGAGGACTAGATTAATGACTAGGAACAAATGACTGACATGTAGATACAGCTGCTGAAAACATTTCTGCTCAGGTTAGGAATCTTGGCTCTGTAGCTGTTAGTGCTGCAAACAGAATCAGCTGTGAAAGAATAAATTGAGGAAAAAGAATGAGCTTTTCCATGCTGCCAGTTACTGAGCTGCAGTACCAACTGACATAAGCAGGATGGCCCTCAACCTTCCAGTTTTCATTACCCATCTTCCTCATTCATATATCATGTATTTTACTAAATAGGCAGTTTACACAAAATAAAGAAAACTATTCTATTTCTATTTCCATCCCCTCCTAAGTCATTCCTACCCTACATTTGAGAGTGGAGGCTTCAGCACTGATAGCTATATGCAGGCTATAATTCAGGTACCAGTAACAATAAAGAACTGGTGACATTGACATTGGTGCACGCTTGAAACCTGAGTCAGGATCAAAGGCTGGTTTGCACAGCCTGAACTGACAGCTATTCTGCCATGGCTTCACTAAGGAAGCTAGCTAACTAGCCACACTTATAGCAATCCCACCTCTCGTGGAAGTATAGGCATAGACTTAGAACAGGGGTTGTCAACCAGTGGTATGTGTACCCTTGGGGGGTACTTGGACCAGTCCTAGGGAGTATGTGCAAGTGGGCAGGCAGGGATGGAGTGCCATGGCCTCCTAAGAGCAGGACCAGGGAAGGGCAAGGGCAGTGGTGCCCCTCTGCAGGGTGGAGCAGCTCACACAAGGTGACCACTGCTGCCACACACCAGCCCAGTGAGTTTCCCCACCCCACAGAGGGCCACCACTGCCCTCACCCCAGCCTGGTGAGCTTCCCAGCCCTGTCCTGACCCTGCTCCTGGAGGTGGTAGTGCTCCATCCCCACCCATCCACGCACCTGCCCATGCGCCGTCCTCACCTCCCAGCTCAGCATCCAGCCATTCACCACCCACCCTCACTCTCTCTCCCCCTTCCGCTCAGCATCTGGCTGCTGGGAGTAGTTAGACTAAAAAAGGTTGAAAAACTTTGACTTAGAGTGTGGACAACAGTTAAATTCCGTAAGATATTTTCATGTAATTATTACCTCTGCCTGTTGCTCTAACAATGTAAGTGCAAGCAGTGTAACTGTTACATTTAAGATTAAAGTTAAAGTAATTTAGCTCACTATGTAGAACAGTTGCACTGAAACAGCTGACATGCTCCTGAGTAGCAAATCTCCTTCTGCTTCTAAAATGGAAAAAAGTTATATCTGTCCAAAACCTTAGAACTGCATTCAGTTTCTGCTTTGCTTCCTCCCCTAGCATGAGCCAGGTAATCAAAGTCAATTTCACCTTCGAAGTGGTACTTAAGTAACTGCAATTTAATGCTTATGTACAGTTTCAGTTCCACATTACTATGGTGCACTGTGGCTGTGTAGCTGCTCAGGAGGTGATAAGAATTCAGGCATGCCTGTAATGACATATAAGTAAATCAGTCCCAAAACTCTGGTCTTTGAAAAGCCATGACTGATGGGAATTAGGAGGAGAAGGAAAATCATCTTTTAGCCCAGTAGCTGGGCCACTTGCCCAAGAATCAAGAAACTCAGGCCATAGGCCCTGTTGTTCCCTCAGGGGGTAGGGTTTGAACCTGCATCTCTCATTTTCCAGCAGTGTGCTCTAATCAGCATCTGGAGTAATGGGCTTCTAGTCTCGAATGAGGTAGAAGCCAGCTTGTTGATTTTTTTTCTCCAGTCTGCCTATGGAAGCTGGTCCCTGGACAGCCAGAAGGAGAAGAAACAAGCCAAAGCGAATGTGGCGTATGGTGTTCTAAAAAAAAAATGTGGGTCTTGGTTCTAGCCAGGCATGTGCTCCTAAGGAAAGATAAATGTTCTCATTTTATCCAGTGAAGGTAAAATAGAATTTAACCTTAAACAACTGGACAGAAATAGACACACAAAAATAAGTTGGATCTTATTACTTAGTTTACATGCCCTTCAATAATCCACACCCTCCTATCAAAGATCATGCTCAAGTACATGATGTTTTCAAAACATAAGCTGGCCAAAGCAGCAAGCCAACACACAAAATTCACCAACATGCCAAACAAAAATGTATATTAAAAACAGCCTAGTTTTCAGAGGTGCTGAGAAACTTCAGCTACAATCAACTTCAATAAGAATAGAAATGGAGCCTGTACTTTTCACTTTTAGACATGTAGCATCAGTATAAAGTAAGGCCCCAGAGAAAGAAAAGACAGTTATGAAATGATCCTTTCCTTTAAGACAGGTTTTGGCACATACAATGACAATATCAGATAATCCTTCCATCCCTTGAGCAATAGTTCACAATTATTAGTAACCCCAAAGCCAGAGCTTTTCCACAATCATTAGAAATGGCTGTGTCAGTAAGGCAAAACTAAGCATCAAAACAAGCTATTATCAGGCCTCAAAGAACTTGGTTAACTTTTGCAAATCTATTTTTTATGCCAACACTCTGCAGCTTGTGTTAAAGCAGTGGTTAAACACAAGACATATTGTGAAAAGAGTTGTCTTGAGGATTTCCAACCTGCTAAAAGTGCAGCAGTACTGTTGGTCCTATCACAAAATCTGTTCCCAGAGATTTACAGCTCAGTTTATTTTTAAAATGCAACATATTGCATTTTAATAAGTGACTCACAGCTGCTATGACAAACAGCATCAGATTTAGCCATGTACTGGTGAAATAATGATTTGGACATCATCATATATGTTTCATTGAAAAAGGGGCAAATCTTTTCAGTGGATTCAGAGGATGAGGCGCATTAATATACGGTGTTAAACAGAGAGGCCAAATGTGAATGAGTGATGGACGAATGTAAGCACTGATTTACTTCCTCACATTGCCTGCCTACATCAGCTTCTACAAGTAACAGTGTTACACAGATGCTAGTGACAATATAAGCTGAAGAAAGGGGGTTGCACGTGCAAAACAAGAATATTTGTTTCACTCACAGACCTCTCTTTCTTACTGCTGTTGATGGATGAATAAAATGGAAGAACCCAGCTTGACTTTCAGAGGCCATGGTGAATTCGAAGATGCATTTTTTTTCCCATGGAATATCCACAGTGCTAGTCGAATAATCATTTGTAGGACAGAGCTGCATATTATGCGGTGATGCAAGCATTAGGCAAACTATATACATTGACTGTGTACTAGCCACTTTTTAATACCCACATACACACAAGAAAGAAACAGGAGAATATATTTCTAAAGGAAAACTTAAAGTAAATGTTATAAATATATAAAGTATAAATTTTTAGTATTGTGACCATGTAATATTATACCGTAATCTTATTTTTAGCTAATAGTCAAGTTCCAGTGTTAGATGTGTTCCAATACTACACACACCTGTGCATGTCACATTGAAATCCATGGAACACAGCAAATCAGATATTTAGTTTTACTTACGTTTTATCCAGGAAATCCATAAGAGGTCGCAGCACAATCTCAGCATCCATGGCTGCACTGTTCTTATTCGCTGATATGTTTCCATTTCCTCTCATTTGATTTAACTCAAAACTCATCTGTTTCACACAGTCCTCTATAATAAGTTGGAAGCTAAAGGGGGAAAAAATAAAAAGACAGAAAGAGTCAGAGAGAGGTTGACCACTTATATCCTACCATGTAAATTTCATCAATGAAATAAACCCATTTGTTATCATATATGAAAGGTACAGCATGTGTTAGAAATTAAAACTAACCCTGGCTGAATTGTATGAATTAACACATAGAATCATAGAACGTGAGGGTTGGAAGGGACCTCAGGAGGTCATATAGCCCAACCACCTGCTCAAAGAAGGACCACCCCAATTAACTCATCCCAGCCAAAGCTTTGTCTAGCGGAGTTTTGAAAACCTTCAAGGATGGAGCTTCCACCACCTCTCCGGGTAACCTTTTCCAGTGTTTTACTACCTCCTAGTGAGAAAGTTCTTCCTAATATCTAGCCTAAACTTCCCTTCCTGCCACTTGAGACCATTGCTCCTTGTTCTGCCATCTGCCACCACTGAGAACAACCTAGCTCCATCCTCTTTTGAACCCCCCCCTTCAGGTAGTTGAAGGCTGCTTTTGAATCACCTCTCAGTCTTCCTTTCTGAAGACTAAATAAAGCCAGTTCCCTCAGTCTTTCCTCATAAGTCATGTCCCCCGGCCTGCCCCCCGCCCCCCGCATCTTTGCTGCCCTTCTCTGGACTCTCTCCAGTTTGTCCACATCCTTTCTATAGTGGGGGCCCCAAAACTGAATACAGTAATTCAGATGGGGCCTCACCAGTGCTGAACAGAGGGAAATAATCATTTCCCTTGACCTACTGGCAATACATCTACCAATGCAGCCAGAGTCATCCCGGGGGAGGGAGGTGCAAATTGGGTCAACTGTCCTGGGCCCCATGCTTGGGGGGCCCTATGAAGCTGGACAGAGCAGCTGCAGCAACTCTGTACCACCAGCTTCAGATCCAGTTGCTTGCTCCCTCCCCTCTCGGCAACAAGGGCACGCTGGTGGTTCACATTCAGCTTATTGTTTATTGTAACCCCCCCAAGGCCTTTCCTGCACAACTGCTGCCCAGCCAGTAAGTCCCTGTACTTGTGCACGGGATTGTTCTGTCTTAAATGCAGGACTTTGCACTTGTCTTGCTGAACCTCATGAGATTCATTTTGGCCCAATCCTCCAATTTGTCTAAGTCTCTTTTAAATCTTAGCCCTACTCCCTTTCGCTTGCTGTCATCTGCAAACTTGCTCTTGCTGACTGCACTCTGCCATCTTCCAGGTTGTTGATGAAGATATTAAACAAAACTGGCCCCAGGACCTACCCCTGGGCCCTTCACTTGATACTGACTGCCACCTAGACATTGAGCCATTGATTACTACTCTCTGAGCCTGATGCTCCAGCCAGTTTTCTATCCAACTTACAGGTCATTCATCAAGCCCACATTTTCTTAGCTTGCCTGGAAGAATGTTGTGGGAGACCATATCAGAAGCCTTGCTAAAATCAAGGTATACCACATCCACTCGTCTCCCCACATCCACACATCCACAGAGCCAGTCAGTTTGTCACAGAAGGCAATCGGGTTGGTCAGGCAAACCTTGGTTTCCTTGCCCTTGGTGAATCCATGCTAACTGTTCCTAATCACCTTTGTCTCCCCCAGGTGCTTAGAAATGGATTCCTTGAGGATCTGCTCCATGATTTTTCCAGGGACTGAGGTGGGGTTGACAGGTTTGTAGTTCTCTGGATAATCCTTCTTCTCTTTCTTAAATATGAGCACCCTTTTTCACTCATCCAGACCTCTCCTGATCAACATGAGTTTTAAAAGATGATGGGCAATGGTTCTGCAATCACATCAGCCAACTCCCACAGCACCCTCAGATGCATCCCATCTGACCCCATGGACTTGTACACATCCAAATTTTCTAAGTAGTCCCTAACTAGTTCTTTTATCACTGAGGGCTGCTTACCTCCTCCCCAAACTGTGCTGCTTGGTGAAGTAGTCTGGGGGCTGACCTGGCCTGTGAAGACTCAGGCAAAAAAGTTATTGAGCACTTCAGCCTTTTCTGCATCCTGTCACCAGGTTACCTTCCCCATTCAGTAAAGGACCCACACATTCCCTGATCCTCCTCTTGCTATTGACATATTTGTGAAAACCCTTCTTATTACCCTTCACATCCCTTGCTAGCTGCAACTCCAATTGTACTTTGGCTATCTTGACTTCATCCCTGCATGCTTGGGCAATGTTTTTATAGTCTTCCCTAGTAATTTGTTCAAGTTTCCACTTCTTATAAGCCTCCTTTTTGTGATTTAGGTTACTGAAGAGTTATCTGCTAAGCCAAGCGGTCTTCTGCCATACTTGCTAGTCTGCACAGTGAGATGGTTTGCTCCTGCTCTCTCAGTAAGTCTTCTTTAAAGTACAGCCAGCTCTCGTGGACTCCTCTCCCCCTCAGTCTGGCTTCCCAGGGGATCCTGCCCATGAGTTTCCTGAGTGAGTCAAAGTCTGCTTTTCTAAAGTCCAAGGTCCTTACTTTGCTGCTCTCCATCCTTCCTTGCCTCAGGATCCTGAAATCTATCATCTCATGGTCACTGCTGCCCAAGTTGCTGTCCACTACTACATTCCCCACCAATTCTTCCCTGTGTGAGCAGCAGGTCAATAAGAGCATGACCCCTAGCTGGCCACTCTAGCACTTGCACCAGGAAATTGTCCCCAATACTCTCCAAAAAAATTCTGCATTTCCTGCGCATTGATATATTCTCTTCCCAGCAGATGTCAGGGTGATGGACATCACTTATGAGAACCAGGGCCTGTGATGGGGAAACTTCTACTAGTTGTTTGAAGAAAGCCACATCCACCACTTCCTCCTGGTCTGGTGGTCAGTAGTAGACTCCCACCATAACATCACACTTGTTGCTCTTCCCTTTGATGCTAACCCAGAAACTCTTAACAGGCCTATCTCCAGATTCATACTGGAGCTCTGAGCAATCATATGACTCTTTTACGTAATGTGCAACTCCTTCTCTTCTCCCCTGCCTGTCCTTCCTGAACAGTCTGTACCCATCCTTGACAGTGTTCCAGTCATGCAAGCTATCCCACCAAGTTTCTATTATTCTAATTATATCACAGTCCCATGATTGTACAAAGACTTCCAATTCTTCTTGCTTGTTTCCCAGGCTCTGTTCATTTGTGTACAGGCAGCTGAGGCAACTAGTTGATTGCCCTGATTTCTCAGGAAATATGAGAGTATCACCCATGTTGCCCCTTCCTGCTTGTACTTCCTCCAGGTCTCCTGTTTCCCATTTACCTCAGGGCTTTGGTCTCAATCCCCTGGTGAAACTAATTTAAAGCTCTCCTTCCAAGGTTAGTGAGCCTGTCTGCAAAGACGCTCTTCCCTCTCTTCCATCTCTTCCCAGCAATCCTTCTTCTTCGAAGAACATCCCATGGTCAAGGAAGCCAAATTCCCACTGGCGACACTAGCTGTGCAGCCAGGTGTTGAGCTGCAGGATGCACCTGCTCCTACCCAAGTCCTTTCTTTTGACTGAAAGAATTGATGAGAACACAACCTGATCCTTTTATACCCTGCTGGGTCTGGATTGGCTCAGCCCCCTTGGTAGGGCTTTTGTCAGGCCCATCATATAGTTCATCTAGAATTATTTACTGTTGCTTTATGTTTTTCTGTCTTACTACATTTTTCCCTTTTGATATTGTCCATTTCATTGTAGCCATTCTAGCGAGCATTTTCTGGTGGAAAATATACATATTGAAGGTGAATCTGAGTCTTTAATTATAGCATAACATACTGGTAAGGCAGGCATCATTGCTAGTCCAACATGATCACTCACACTTTTAGTTTTGATGGATGGGACTGCAGATTTAGGCTGTATCTTTGCACGAAATTTTAAAAAAAGATATTGCAGTTATTTTCTCTTTTTGGTAAATTTGGACTAATTTAATTCAATCAATACATTTAAAAGTGCAAGACTAGATATTCAGATACCACATTTGAGAAGTAGAACAAAGCTAAATATTTGTTGTATCCACACTACAGCAAGACAGATACAGTAAATATGATAACCAGTCATAAAAGTTATCATAGATAAATAGGATAGGTAAGTTTGAAAAAAAAAAAGGAAGAATATTGAGGGAAAAAAAAGAAGCATTAACAGAATTAAAAATTAACAGAAAACTATGAAAACCCCAGCTCACCCATCATGAAAAATCCAACACAAAAGACACATGAACACATTTTATTGGTAAGCAGGAAAAGGTATATAACAAGTGATCACACACCAACTTTGGAATAGCTTCCCCATTAGATAACCGATTTCCATAGTAAAAATATGAAGAAAGGGATGTCTGTAAATAAATAAATAGGACTGTTGCATCTCAAATTAATCAAGTGAATGCATTTGAATGCCAGAGATGGTTTTTTTTTTTCCATATATCCTACTAGTGGTTGCTGCTTGTAGCTATACATAGTCCCATTCTTGGCAAATTGTTGCCCATGCTTCTTATTAGTGCAGTGCTTAGCACAGGCCTCTAAAGGAACAGGTATGACTCAAAGTACTGGAAGGTTTCCTAGGGTTTTCTTCAGAGTGAAGCAACAAAACTGAGGTGATTGTTTGCAGGTTTTGGGCTATAGGACATAACCAGCATAACATAGCAACATTTGTATGAACAAATTTAAGGAAGAGAATAATGCATGAAGCATGAATGAGGGCCTCTGAGCAACATGATTAACAACATTATTTATGTCAGCACAGTCCTGGGGAGAAGGGTTATGGGCTTGCGAGTGCTTTGTCTCCTGGCTTGTCTACGGAAGAATGCAAAACTGGTCCCAAGGATCACAAGCTCTTGTTTCAACAATGTGGCTATAGATATTTTCTTTAAACTGAAAATGTTATGTCACGCAGAAGATGATACCAATTTTAGAAAAATTCAATCATGAGGCTTCATCTATTTGACAGTGACCTTTTAAAACAGGGAGATAATAGGCCAAAGGGAGCCAGCATGGGTATTATCCACTACTTAATTCCTACCTGACATTTTCCCTTCTTGCTAAGTTACCCCATTTTCAATATTATTTGCCTCATCTCATATTTTTAATGAACTCAGGCAGTCATGACTCTTTCAGTAAGTAATCCTCAATTGCGGTTTATTTTAATTTAGCACAGCATTCTTTTTATGCAGTTAGGGAAAGCGCGCACACAAAAAGAAAACAATTCACCCAGATTGTTCATCTTTAGCATTAGCTGCTATTGAAAAATTAAACATGTCACTCACCTCACTACAGCAAGGGAGCAATTCTCACAGCCATTCTCTTTTGTAAGCACCTGAATACTCTCTCTTTCTTATATTCTTTTCCAAGCAGAGGCAAAAGCACCTTAATACTTTTACAAAACATAGCAGACAGATAGTATGCCTAGTGACCATCTGAAGCAGGCTTAACCAGCAGCCTCCCTAGCTGGGGCAGGCTACTTCTGAAAGTTGTTGCCTCAGGGAATCAAAACACCCGCACATACACACACTAAAAAGAAGCTGACTGTGGTATCTGGCAAGAGGAAATGAGACTTTTTTATCTCTTGAAGCTGGCAGGCATGTCTCTTTAATACATTCATGTCATCACACAGCTTTAGTTTCCTTTGGAGGTGAGGATACTACTTGCACATTTCCAATTGCTCAAACATACACACACACAGGTATGTAGGCCATTCTAGGTGAACAGGAGTAGGCTGTAAAGGCATACGACTGTCACCAATCCAAATCAATTGGTTACATTTACATCAGGCACAGTTCTTTGTGGTTTGAGGCACAATGGACTAACCGTAACAGGAAGTCACCATTCACACAGATTTTTTAAATAGGTTTATTACCTTGCAGCATAGGTAATGCTGAGTTGATCCAGTACACTACTGAGCTTCACTTGAAGTTCTTTTAGGACAATGCTAGCTTCTGGATCCAGCTGCAAAGATATTACAAGTAATGTTATTTTTTTCTAATCTGTTACAATTCATGACTAGGATTGGGCATAACATACACATGTTAAATTACACTACTGGAAAACAAACACAGAAACACCTGCCAGAATACAGTTTGATTAATTAGCTTCCATTTAAAATTACTGTAGCATTGAATTAATGTAAAGGAAACTGTTCAAATTGAAATAGTAAAGAATTACCAGACCATGAGACAAAAAGAAATATTAGCAGCACCGCTGTCGAGTGGTACAGAAGGCACCAACATTCCACAAGACGATATGAATTTCAGAAACTACCTAATATATACACTAGATATGTCAAGACAGTGTATGAAAAGTCTATGCTTATTCTTAATACGCACTTGATACGTTTTTATTTTTGTACATAGTCCTCTTTTGTAAATGGCATTTTTTTTAAATGTACTTGAAAGGTGTTTCTAGAATGTTTCCATTAATGCAGTTTAGAGTAGAGCATCTGGCAATGAGGAAGATAGCTTAAGGACTAGTCATGCTGTTTCTACTTATAGGCTATAGGCAGAGGGAATCCATTAATTTTCATTCTTTCTTTGCACTCCTTAAAGCTATTAAGAGGCATACAAACTATAATAGCTTTAAGTCTAGCATAGTGCAATAAAATTCTGTGGTGGTTAGTTCTATGAGGAAAGGGGAGAATGCTGGCAATTGATACCAATATTTCTTTCTTATCTCAGGAGGAAGTGGAGTGTGGGAGAGACAATTAATTGTACATTAAGATCTCTTCTCACACATAGGGGTAGGGATCCATGCACAGACATTTACCTATAAAGGCGCACATACTCTTTCAGTCTTGATTGGCATCCAGTATCTGTTATGCATTCTTTTTCAAATCTTGTTTTGGAAATCATCATATAAATGCTCTTGAGGTAGAAAAGTTAGATTTTTTTGTCTTCTTGAATCTTGGGAGCTTAGCAAAAATGTTTGTGATCATCATAGACACACAGGACGAAAATAATTTCAGGATCAATCATTTTTAATATGAATTAATAACTGACATACTCCTTTTGAGTTTTCAGTTTTAAAATGTTCATAAATAGTTTTCAGTGGTAGGCCCCAATTTTTGGATCCAATCCTGTAGTAATTTTATTGCAACTTACTGAATGATTTCAAAGGAATTTTGCATTTGGAAAAATACGTTATCAGGTTGATATCTGTATTTTTTAAATATGTGCGTAGGGACTTGCTGAGTGCTTGTCACTCTGTCTTCATGATATCCTGGTGAAATAGGTAAAAACTATCATCCCCATTTGGGAGATGAAGAAACTAGGGCATAGAACAGTTAGGGGAGTTACCCCAAACCACACAGGAAATCGGGGCACAGAAAATAACATAGATTGGTGGATTCCTGTTCCTGTGCCTTTACCAAAAGACCATCCTTATTGTCCTTATAGGGAACTAATACATCAACAACAGCCCATCACAATAGTGTATCACTTTTCCCTGCATTTTTACCAGGATAGAAAGTCAGACCTTTAAATTAAAATTTTAACAAAAGTCTGAGATTGGCAAGAAATTAGATTGCCATAAAGGCCTCAATCCAGCATAGCAAATACTTAACTTTAATTTGTTCTTAACATGAATAGTTCCAGGAAATAGATCTCCTCTAGGCTTTAAACAATTTTGTATTTAAGATTAAGAAATAGGTATGTGTTTGTTAATGTCATTAATACAACCCAGGGACACTAAGGAAGTTATGAGCCCAAGCAAAAGCCCTGTAAACACTTCTGAAGCTACAAGAAGTCCAAGGGTAACATTTTCCCCGTGTTTGACTCGATGGCAACTTTGAAAACCAAATGGAAGAAGTAGAATGTCAACCTAGGTGACCAAACAGAGTATCATCAAACAATACACTTGTCCCTGCTTCTACAACAGACTGAACAAAACCCTGGAACAGGAAGCTTACACTGAACTCCTTGTGCCTTTGACTCATATCTAACTTTTTAAATTTGAGAAACTTGTGTTAATTCTGGTGCTAGTACTGCTGGTCCAGGTTGTTCCATTGCACAGTGCAGAGAAGCTTTTTATTTTTCTTCCTCCTGTTCCTGCTTCACTGCAGGAAAGATCCCTGCTTTACGTGCCATGAAAACTTTCCAGATTATCATCTTCTCTACTTGGCAAGACTAAGATAAGCAAATTATTCTTACTGAAGGATTCAAACTGGAAAGTGATGGCTCAAAAATACAAGGATGTTCCTGTGTCTAGTAATTTATATTTAACAATGATTCTGTTTACAAGGTGGTCACACCTAACTTCTTTCCATTCTTGCAAATATTTGAGTGATCAAGTTGTATCAAAATAAAGCAAATGTTAAACTTGTGAATAATAACAAATATTGACTATTAAGTTGTACATATGAACATTGGCTAGACTACAACAGCCAGGCAGAGCGCACAAAAGCCTTGCCAGAGCCCTACAGCACAAGTTGGAAGGCTTCTTCAGCTAGATCCATTGAAGCTAATGACATTACTTGGTACTAAAAGTATTTATGATAACTGATCAATTCAGTTTATTTTCTAAATTTATCTTGAAAGGGCCCTTCTTGGCCAAAATGGGTTTGTACATGTGAATGCTACTATTTGTCTGTCCACCGGTGTTAGGGTGCATACAAGTTTTAAAATGCTTATAAAGTGTTTTTGCTTACAAAGTACAAAAACAAGTTTGTTTGTGTACAGTGAATAGAAAACTGGGCTTTGTATGAATGCAGAGGTCATGTTTATCAATAAATGTCAATTTATTATCTATAGACGTCAGAATGCAAAGAGAAATGCTAATTAATTTTTATAGGCTGTATATATAGAGGTAGTATAATGTGCTAAAGATTATAGGATAACATTGCCTCTGCGTACCATCATCATCATTTCAGTCTAATGTGATGGCACCCAACCTTATGACCCTATAGGCTACATGAATGATGTGAGCTCAGTCCATGGGGCACATCGCACATGGAGTCAGTCCGTGAGTGTAGTCTAGCACACTGGCCCAACCTGAGCACTTGGATTGAGCTCTGCACCAGCCTGACCCTGCATACTTGGATCCAGTCATACCCATGGGCCTGGAAATCTGGCAATGGAAGAATGGCAATATCGCCACATAATTTCCAGACCTTTGGAGAGCTCTTTGGGCCAGATGATGCAGCTTTGTGGGCTGGATCTGGTCTGTGGGCCAGGGCCTGATCTAATATGCTTCTGGGACAAAATAATATGTGGAGCTGGGCCAAAATGGGTTTGGCATGATTCAGAGGCTTGCTTTTTACTCACTCAGGCTTGAGCCTATAAATGCTAGCCAAGTCCTCAGCATAAATCTGAGTAATTCTCAAATAGTAGTCAGTGATTTGTTGGATGCAGAAGTATCCAATGTTTACCCCTGCTGTGCCATTTGTTGGGATCACAGGTAGGGGTGGTGGTGTATGAGGCTCTGGTGAATCTACCATGGTGGATCAAAGGATCCTCCTGTACAGGTGACTTTTTCAATGCCTAGCTGTTTCCAGGGCAGCCATGTGCTGGGTTGTAGCCTGAAGGAGCCAGAGTATACCTGAGCACCAGGACCTTTATTTTATGCATAAGTCAGTCCACGGGATTGGTAACATGCAAACAGTGAATTATTAGCTCTGATGCATTACTCATAAAATGAAGTAACTGAAGAAATAACAGTCAGGGGAAATGGGAAGCAATTACAATACATTACTGCTTCTTCCTTACCTGTTCTAAGACACTCAAGTCCAATATAACTACATTTTGAGAAGCTGGCATAATACTGACAATATAAAATCACAACAAGTTTTTGTACTTATGAAAGGTCTATTATTTTGACAGCGTGTTCAACAAATTGTACTGATACACTGTATATCAACAATGCTAGTTCATAGAAACTAGCAAAGCAAAGCTTTTAAGTAAGGAATGTGCTATACTGAGGTGAGACTGCATGGGATGAATCAAGCTAAAAGGCAGTAAGACTTGTGCTGATTTGGCATTACAGCATAACACAGTGTAGTAATAATACCTAGATCTTATATAGTGCTGTCCACCAGTAGATGTCAAAACCCTTTACAAAATAGATACATATTTTCAGACTCATTTTATAGAGGAGGAAACTGAGGCAGAACAAGGTACAGTGCCTAATTCCAGCAACAGGAATCGGAACCTAGGTGTCCAGAACTCTGGTTAAGTGAGGTATCAATTAGGGTTCATTGCCTCCCAAGAAAGTAATAATAAATAGGACAAATTCTTCTGTCATGAACATTGTTGTTCGGGATAACAGCTGTAATGTCAGGCAAGCGGGCTGAACATTGGGTGGGGTAAAGAGACTACAGGCACAGATGTTTAGAAGATACAAAAAACACTTTCTTTCTACTAACTTTACTTGTACTAACAGTTTAAGAAGACTGACTCTTACACTTTTAAAGTGGCACAGACCTCAGTCGCCTACTAGCATTAAAACATGTATTTCAGGGACCAAACACATCACTGCTGTAACTGTCTAACCCAGATATCCACATCCATTGGGACAGAGTGTAAGAAAACGAATGATCAGAGTGTAAGAAAATGATCAGAAACAACTTCTGAAGAATTTGGGAAATAGTTTTCAGAGATACCCAGAATGCAGCCACTCAGTTTCTAATCTGTTTAAGTGAAGATGGGGTTATAAAACTAAAACATTGTGAATGAAGCATCTCTTTACTTAGATCATCCTCATTCACTACTGGGTACGAGAACACCTTGTATGCAGACACGTGGATGCCCAAAATTAGGAACTGCCTTCTCCATCCCCCCAGACTTTCCATCATATTGGATCCATTGCATACAGTTGGAAGAGATGGAAAGCACTATGTTTGAAATGCCCCAGGAGGCATGCTGAGAATGAAAAAATGTCCCCCACGCTGCATATTTGCAGTGTGGGCTGAAAATGTGGTACCTGGACATCCAGGTACCAAATAAAAACACTGAGGAGCAGGGCATGGTTCCTCACTGTGCCCTGAGGCATACTTCACAAGTGTCCAGTGACACTCTGGCATCCAACTAGAGCATCTCTCTGGTGCCCCCTGTTGCCCTAGCACTCTGCATTTGTGTGCAGGTAAACAGAAGCAGTGCAAGGTTGAGCCGGGGGCTGTCCCCAGTTAGTAGGGACTGGGACCCGCACAGGATCCCAGCCCACCATGCAGGGCCCAAAACTCAGCCCCACAGCAGCAGCAGGCATGAGGGGCTCAGGGCCCACTGCTGCCAGCGCCCCTGCTACATGACACGGCCCAATCGGCTCACAGCCAGCACCACTTGCACTGCTCATCGCAGGACCAGCCCAGCTCACTGCAGTGCCACATGAGACCCTGCCACTTCAGGAAGCATTGGGGCCTCCTGTGTTGTCACCTGGGGACCAGCACCACTCACAGGGCCAATGTGCCTCCGAGCCGGGCCAGATCCATGGAGGCAGGACCCAGCTCAGCAGTGATGGGACTGTCACCTGGGGTGCAGTGCTGCTCAGTCTGAGCGGCCCCGAGCTGCTTGGCACTGTGTGGCACCCTGCCGAGCCAGGTCACACCTGTGCAATGTGGCAGCAGCAGTGTGGGTGTCAGGCAACTGGGGCTGAGCTCCACTGCCCCATGTTGCATGGGTGAGCTGTGTCCTGAGGGGCTGGGCAGGGGATATGTGGGCCCTGCAGGAGGGGGGCAGCCCCTTCAGGGGGGCATGTGGGCCCTGTTGGGGGGAGTCTGTGAGCTGTGCAGGGGGGCTGCACCTTGTAGGGGGCAGGAGACCCACCCCTCCTCAGCAGCCTCCCCATACCTCCCCAACACACCCACAATCCCCCCAAAAACCCCACACCCCCAAGCCACTCCCACAAACTCCTCACCCACATAGCTGGCCTTGTGGGCCAGGAGTGAGGGGGCTGAATTTGGCTAAATATGGTACATTTTTTAAGAAGGAGTGAAAAATAAATATTTAATCATCTGAGAATGTTATTCAAATTAATATTTGCTAGATAAACTGTGCTTGTAATTTTAGGAGTTAACAACCATTGTCAGTACTAAAAATGGCCAATGTAATGAGATTCAGGAGATTTAAAGATTGATTAGACAATAGATTTCTTTTAAGATCCAGCCCACACACTGCAATGAACAAAACCCAAATCGTGGATAGATAAAATAAGTCTGGCCCTGTTCCATTTTTAAAACAGAATTGTTAAGTTACTTCCCCCTTATTACTTAATTTTCTCTCCTGGTAGTCTGTTCAACCCAGAATTACAATTTTTCCCTAAAAGAAGAAAAACTCGTAGGGCGCATCGAGATGAACATGAACATGCTTCTTGCAGCATCTCAAACTCCTTTGAGACACTGCAAGACGCATACTGGGAACAAAATATTTGCAGTGTGGGCTTAAAATTTGATACCTGAAGATCCAGGTATCTAAAAATACCCCAGGGAGTAGGGGGGAAAGAGGGCCGGGCATAGTCCTGGATCATGTCCTGAGGAAACCAGAGGCTCGGTCCTTCACAGAGACGCTCTGGTAGCCAGCTAGAGCACATCTATGGCTGGCCCTTACCCCGAAGCTGAAGTATGCTGCCTGCCCTTGCAGGGCAGCTAGCAGTGCAAGCTGCAGGGACCTGGACTGAGGCTCCTGACATGTAAATAGGGGGTGCTGGGGGCTGGAGAAGCAGAGAGGGGACCATGGGGCCTGGACCCAGCCCTTTACTCACTCCCTCAGCTCCCTGATCAGTTTCTCAGCTCCCCAGCTGCCAGATCCTCCCCAATTGCTCTCCCAACTCCCCACTCTTCCCCCAGCTCCCCAATCACTTCTCCCCTGGCCCCTTGCCCCCCCCCACCCCTGCACAGCCCGCAGTCACTAGCACTAGCAGTCAATTTTGTGTATTAAAATTCTACTATCATTCTCAAACTAACGTAATAAAATACATTCATATTGAATTATCCTTTTTTTCTAATTTCCTCCATCAATTGTGATGTTCTGTTAAATTATGAACATACAGTCCTTTTCTAAAAAAATGCACCCATTGCCTTTGCTAACATGACTTGCTATGTGTAAAAGAAACTAGATGTCAGGACACTGATAAACCATTTTTGTACTGGGTGTAAGGAACCTGGCATACCCTTCATGTTCATATCTGCCCAAAGGAACAATGGGAGCGGCTGAATGCTGACAGCTTGAGGGCTCACTAACAAGTTCCCTTGGGCGCAGGGGGATGTAAGGAGGCCAGTTGCCCCTTGGTTGGAGAGTAGGAGGTTTCTTTGGGATGCTACAGCCAGGGGGCGAGAATGCCTGTACACCTCTGCCGTGTTTTATTTTTAGAGCACTACAAATGGTGATAACTCCTGCTCAGAGGATGTAAGATGGGGCAGTAAGAACTAGATCCTGCAGGATGCTGAGCACTCAGGCTCTATTTCAGCAATGCACTTATGTGCACAGCTAATGGGAGTCTCATCAAGGTAATCAGAACCATATGTATGCTTCTTATAAGCTTCCTTTTTGTGATTTAATTTACTAATGAGTTCCCTGTTAAGCTAAGCCAGTCTCCTTGAAAGTGGAATCTATAGGTAATACATACATTATTTTGTCTTCCTTATTTTCATTATTGCTATTATTCTTGACTTATTCAATTGCTGTAACTAATTGCTGTTCTAGTCTATGTTTTGGAAAGAAACACAAAGAAATCAGCAAAATTCACAGCAGTTTTTCCTCATAGCACCACTCAGCCACGCAGGCTTGTGAGGTATGTGAAAATAACTTAGTGATAATATTTGGTCACCTTCATTCCAACAAAAAACAAAAGGGTGCTGAAGCAAACATTTCTACATGTATGTGAAATCATGCGTCTTTGAACTTAAAAAATATTGGGCTTCAGATACCTTTTTCCTGACATTTTCTCATTTTCTTTGTGACAGATGAGTCTTATTTTTATTGGGAACATTTTTTGTTTTAAATACCCTTCTTTCTGGCCTGCAGGGGAGGCAGGGAGCTCATTTGTATTTCTGCAGTATGGATATTTATATTGCTCTGATTGTTTTAAGTTAATGCCTTGTGGCACAGTGCCTACTTTTTCCTTTGTTTTATGAGGATCCTTGCCCCACCAAAGCCAGGAGGCTGGCTCAAAACATAGGGACTATTGCTTGATTATGCCATTTAGATTGCAGTTTGACAGACAAAGAACACTCTTTCACCATGTACAGCTGACAAGATTATCAATTTTTAATTTTATATGGAATTAGTTTTTACTTTAACTGTTATAGGCTTCATTTATTCTGCTGAAAATTATCTGTCTTGATATGACTTCCATGAGCAAAATGGCAAACTATTTTCACCCTTCAAGGAAACCGCTGACAGGTTTTATTGCTTGTTTCCTTTCTTTCTAAGCACCAGTTCAATAAAGCAAATTGGCCACAAGAGGTTCTGCTCTTAGAATGTCTAGGGGATTAAGTATTCCAATTCAAGGGAAACATTTTAGTGGCGCTTCAAAAAAGGAAAAAAAATTGAACAAGAATGCATTTTTCTTCAAGAAATTCTGATAGAAACAAACTACATTTTGACTATAGGCTGTTGAGGCCATGTAGTGTATGCTCTTCTTCATCACTAGGGGCAAAATCATGAGTTCTTCACTCATCCCTTACTCAGCAAATGTTTCTGAACAGAACAAAGACTTGGGATTCATTCAAAGGCCCAATTTGTGATCTGAAGGTAGCACTTAAACATGACCAAGAGACAGTACTAAAATTGTGTTTCTGCCCCTTTTTGTCTGTGATTTAGAAAAAGGACAAAATGGGCTTATTCTTAAAGTTTTCTTTCTGATCCTCCCTGTTTGTGCTGGAGAAGCTACCAGATACACAGTGACATTTATTGACACCTTAATACAAGGAGTGGGGGCATAGAATCTATAACAAACTTTTCTTTGAAAAAATGTAAATTAGTTGTTCAGCCTAAGTCTTATTAAAAATAATGAGTTTTAAAGAGGCAAACTAAATTCAACTTTCAATCCCCTATTTCTTGAGATATTACCATCTCATTAGTTCTTCAATTGTAAAGCGCATTAATGTGATAACGTTAAGCATTTGCAGAATGTTCAAGGTGTTTTTAAATTATCAAGTGCAGATAGGAATGCCTGGACTGTTTCTACATTTTGAAATGGAGTGCTCACCATTTATCTAATAATTTGTGTGCATGGGAATAGATCAGCCTAACCTTTAAAAAAATCAGTTTTGCAGAGCACAATAATTATTTGCTTTTCAAAGTCTAGCTTTGTATGTCTAACAGCATTGCAGTTTCGATGATAAACTCATACTCAAGGAAATACCTGCCCAGTTTAAAGAATTAAACATTATGTATTATGACTGCATCACTTGAAGCCATTCATATCACAGCACATTCTAAGTGCAGGACCAGTTATTGGATGATGCCAGCATGCCACAGTAATTGACAGGACAAGATTTATGGCAGTTGTAAAATCTGGCTATTCTTTGGGACTATCACTAGCACCCTGTTTATTACAGAGTTGGTACCCTACTTTTATTTAATTATTCATATATATTTGGTTTGAAAGACTGAAACCCTCCCTCTCATTATAATGATAATGTAAATCTGTCTTCAATACCTAAGATAACAAAGGGCTTAGTCTGTCTGTCTGTCTGCAATGCTCTTGGAGCACTCTTACTGGCTACTGAAACAATCAGTCAGAGTGCTCCAAGAGCATTATGGACAGGAGGCAGTGGCAGAGCACTGCCATGACAGGAGGGGTGGAGGGGATGGAGCAGGGGAGCGAGGCCAGTGCCAATGGCCTGCCCCTCCTTCCCCTGCTCCCTGGAGGCAGTGGAGCACCACCATAGTGGCAGGGATGAGAGTGGGAGGTGAAGCCAGCACTGCTGGCCTGCCCCTTCCCCGCCCCCAGCCCTGCTCCTTGGAGGCTGTGGGTGGTGGGGGTTAGGGTTAGGAAGCTTCTATCCCACCCCCACAAGCATTTTTGAGGGGATATTCACTAGTTTGTTTATACTGAGCTAATTTAATAATCCAACTTCACTCAATATTTAGGCATTAAAACATGATTTTGAGGGCTATAATTTATTTGAATATATTTGTAAGATGTAGTATAGTGGAACCAAGGTTGACTGTCCAGTGAAGTAGGAGGGTTTTAGAGAGAGTGAGAGGGGAAGTTATCTGGTCTAAGTAAATCATTAAATTCAGGGTCAGATTCTTGCTAATCCTGATGATATCAGGTGGGGTTCTTCAGCCTGCAGAGCTTTTCCCCATGACACACAGAGAACTATATCACTCCCCTGCCATTAAGTGTTAAAAAGCAGGACTTTTTTGGTCTCTGCAAAATGTTTAAAATAGAATCTGCTGAAGGGTAAATGCAACTATGGCTGAACCTAGGTACTGATCCATGTGGCTCTGTTATAATTCCAAATTCATCACACATATGTACTGATAGTTCCATTGGGCTATATATATGGATTATTGGAAAGTACTTACTCCTGCATCTCCTCCAATTCATGTCTTTTTTCTGTTGGAATATCTCCCCTGTGTTTGCTGGTAACAATCCACTGCAGTACACATTACTGAAAGGACATCTCTTTCCATGGCCCATCTGATTCTCCTCATGATTAGAGAGTTTTTCAAACACTTTTCCTTACAGAAAGGGGATGCCAGTCTTTTGGTGACTGCAAAAGCTATAAACTAGAATAGTGGTCTTTTTGAATATAAGATTTATTAAAAGTGGAAGTGGTAGTATGATAACAATGAGTCCAAAGAAATGGTGTGAGGAAGCATATCTCATCCTAATACACTGCAAGACTTAGTGACAAAAGCTCCCTTATATTGATGTTTGTAGAAATCACTTCCCTCTGATCTTCCCTTAGTTAGAGCAGGCACATACTCCAGACTCAGTAGCAACTACATCATAGCAATGATGTACCAAAACTAGCTTTAAAATAGATGTCTCATATACTGGCAATTTAGGCAATTTAGCTACAGCAGAATGGTGCTCATTGGTGACTGCCTGAACCACCTGAGAGACACAGTGAGTCCATCTACATAAAAAATTGACTGTGTGCAGCAGGCTAGTACTTGTAAATAAAAGTACTACTCTGTAGCATCGCACGTGTAGACGCTGTCAGCTGTCCGCACCATGGAGCACCCTGGTGCCCCAGCCAGCTCCCCAGTAGTATATTGAGCTGGGTCAGTCCAGCCCTGGGCTGGCAGACTGACCCTCCACCCCCTGCCAGCAGGGGCTGCTCCAACCTGGCTCAGCATGCTGCAGTCCCAGGGACAAGTTCAAACGGCACACCTGGGTGCAATAAACTCTGGTGCAGCACGTGCTGAAGTTTATTTGTTTGAATTAACTGCATGTTTAGACGTGCCCAGTGAGCTCTATGTTGCTGCAGCTACTAGTCAGGACTGGGGGTATCCAGCACTAGCTGAGCTTGCCCGTTTAAAGCTAATGTGGGAAAGCTAATGCTATACTGCAATCAGTACTAAGACACCAGTTTAAATATAGCCTCTCCCTCCTCTATCCAGAAAAGTCTCTTCCTACTGCTGACCCAGAAGGCAAAGTCCATTAGCATGTCAGGGGGAGGTTACATTGACATTTCTTTGTAGGAGGGTTTAGTTCAGAGTACTGTGTGGAGTGTACGTTAGCACCTTTGTTCCCCTTCATGATTGTATTTTCCTTATTAATTCTGGGACGTTTCCCTACCTTCTTGCCTCTAATTCCAGCATTTCAAGGATTGCTTTGATCTTTGCTTCCTCAGGCATTCCTTATCATGTCTGTTCTTAGAAATCGGTTTTGTACCATGCGTACATGGTGCATGTGCTCAGTTTCCATATCAGCTGATTACAAAAGTCACACTCTGTCCTACACTGCCTTGCAACCAAATATATAGCACTGAAATGTCCAGACCCAGGGAACAATTTTCTGTGCACGGCATTAACCCTTAAAATGCAAAGTGACACTTGAGCAGCATATAGACAGCTCTTTTAGTTTGCAGCCTGCTGGCTGGCATGGACGGTGTCTCAGCATAACTCTACCGCCTCTCCTGCCAGGCACTGCAGAAAGTTTTGGAAGGGAGCAGCCTATATGATTAGGGTAAGGCAGAGTCTATTAGCATTATCCAGTGGTACCTTCCTAATTAACTGGCATCTTTATTTAATAAGCAAATTATCTTTTAATGACTTTCTACAAATGCATTAAAAAAACTATAAAAACAAACAGCAGAAGCCACCAAGACAAAGAGCCCCTAAATGCTGAAAACTGTAAAGGAAGAGGGGCAAGGAGCAGATCAGTCTGGACAGGCTCTGCATAACCACTATTATCTGCTCTCTGCTATTGTAAGACCTCAGTACTAAGCTAGATGGATCTGTTGGCTGACCCAGTATGATGTTTCTCATGCTCATATGGTTTATTAGCAGCTTTCTGGAATCAGAGTGAGATGTACTAATACAGGCAAGATCAACTCTCCATGAATTGAATCAGCGACTGAAGCTTTGCACAGCCCTAACAGATATTGATTTTATGGCATACTATTATCTACCTGGCTACTGAAAATCTTTCTTTATGCTACTGGTAATAACAACCCTCTTCCCTTTGGAAAGTTCTTGTTTTCCCACCAATCAGGCAATTTTTTCTTCTGTTAAGTTTTTGTCTGCTACCCCAGGAATTTTTTCCTTCCTCCAATCTCATAGCCTTGCACACTGTTCTGAATCATTACTATGCCTGCTTATTCCTTCAGACCTGATGAACAACACTTCACATTCGGAAGCTTGTTTAAGTATATCTCAGCCATGAAGTTTGTCCACCTCTGAGCAATGGAGGCTGGTTTTAAGTTTTCATTCTAATACCCATACATATCACTTCTAAGACTGAAAAAAGTTACTGTGCAACATACAAGCAGTGCAGCATGGCCTTCATAGTAGAGGGGGAGTCTTAGTACAATACTGAGATGTACTTCCACATTCAGGGAAGACGACATCTTAAAAGGAAGTTCCTGGTGTATTCCAAGCTGACAGGCTTGGACACAAAACTATGTAGAGCTAACAGCATCAAGAAATTTCATGGCTACAGTTTATCTCTACTACTGTGTTCCTCCTTGAACAGTCTTTTTGAAAGGGGCTCTGTCACCATGGTCTGTAATCTGTTCACATCACTTAATACGTGGATTTGGGGTCAAATTTAGTGTACGACAGCACCTTTTTAAGACTTTAGGAATGTGTTAATCAGCTATGAATCTCTGTAACAGCATATGATTTTGTGAACAAACATGGTTTTCAGGGGACCAATTCTTATGACTAGGGACTTACTCAATTCATGATTTAGAAGAAATCACAAAATCGAGCATTGTCTATGAAATTGGGCAACGTTAGCAAAATCTGCGAAACCCCCCCCTTACTAAAAATAAAACGCTGGCTCCCCAGCCTGTGAGGAGGTGGGGGGGGGGAGGAGGGACCTGCCAGCAAGAAGGGGAGCAGCCAATATGGCTGCCCCCCCTGTCATTCACCACTGGTTGGCTAAGAGGGCTGCCTGTCATGTGGCCCCATCCCTCTCCACCATTCAGCAGTGAGGGGTGTGCTCACATGACAGACAGCCCTCTCGGCCAGTCAGCAATGAGGGTCAGGGCTATATGAAACCCTTTCAACCAGTTAGTTACAAGGGTCGCAGCCATATGATAGTGCTTTCAACCAATTGACACTGAGGGGTGGGGACACTGCCCCCCCCCTTAACTAATCAGAGGCTGGGGGACCCCACCCTGATAAGCCCGTGAAAATGATGGCTGGCCCTGTGATCTGTCCATGAAATTAGCTGCTTGCTGCCTCCATTTTGGTAGGTCCCTACTTAAGACCAATTTGTCTAACCAGGCAAACTTAATTTGTCTCTGCATCAGGCTGTAATAAAAATGAAAACCATCTACTGTAGTAGGAACTGTAAAGTCAGCAGTGGCTGCTTCTGCCATAATTGCTGTTCTCTCCCTGTGTAGCACCATGTACTCTGAAGGTACCTCAGTGCTACTAATGACATTCTTACAGACAAAAAGATACTGCTTAGAGAAGATAATAAATGTTTGACTTGAAAAGGTAGTATTGTAAAAATTCCCATTTTATGTAGTATGTCTGCCTTTCTAATTTACACCTGCAAAGATGTGTCTGAAAAAGAAAGCTGTAAAGATGATTAAATAAGTCTACAGCAGCAAAAGTTACTCTCTCCTATTCTGTGAAATAACTGTAGGCAAACTTTAGACAACCCAAAGATGCTAAATCAAATAAAGTATACCAAAAATACACCACTACACATTTCACCGCTACAAGTAAAAGTCCATACTAACATGTAGAAAACTTACTCTCATTGCTCTCTTTTTAAGGCAAGTCACTCACAGTCCTCCATGGTCTCTTTGGTAGAGGCTCCATTGATGGCAGAACTGCTGTGACACTTGTATCTTCTGAAAGTACAACCTGGTTCCTTGTGTGGACAGGGAGTCAGCCTTGTGAGGTCCTATACTACTATCTGTTTCTCTGCTGCCTACCTATTTATTTATTTGGGTTAGGTGTTCAGCTGAGAACGTCTAGCTTCACCAATATGAGCTTCACTGTTGGATAATAGAGACAGTGCCACAGGGTATGTAAGATGCCAATATAGTCACTCTGTACAAGAGTAAAGGAAACTGCAGAGACTCTAACAACTATTGTGGCATTTCACTATTAAGCATTGTTGGAAAGATTGTTGCATGGGTGGTGCTCAGAAGACTTCAGATCTTTGCTGACCAAAATTACCCTGAGTTACAGTGTGGCTTCAAAGCTAGTAGTTCCACCACAGATATGGGTGGAGACAAAGCTTAGAAAAATGTAAGGAAAAAAGGAAATCCCTCTATGTTGCCTGCATAAACCAAGGCTTTCAACCTTGCCAGCAGAAAAGGCCTCTTCTACTTATTGGAAAAGATTGTCTGTCCACCAAAACTCCTCAGTACTCTTTCCATGATGGAATATGAGGTATCAAAAGCCTATTGAATTGAGGCTTTTAAGATTCAAAATGGAGTCAAGCAGGACTGTGTCCTTGCCTCAACTCTGTTATTTTCAGTTCTTCTGATATACACTATTGGGACTGCGACTGCAGGAATTTATCTATATACAAGCTCAGATGAAAAATTATTCAACTTCATACACTTTAAAGTGAAGACTAAAGTGCAGAAATGATGACACTGCCCTGATACCCTACACAGAGTGGCTTTGCTCATGTCTGCAAAAAGCTTGGTTTTACAATCTGCATCAAGAACACCTATGTTATCGGGCAGAACACTGATTCAATACTAGTGAATACAATAAGTTAAAATATATTGGATGTTGTAAGTAAATTTACTCATTTTGGCTCCATTGGTACTAACAACCTGTGACTTCAGGCTGAACTGAATAACTACATTGGCAAAGTACCAGGTATCATGAGTATCTTGAGCCAAATGAGAGTCAAACAACAACAAGGTCACTGTGTATTATGCTTGCGTCATCAACACCCTTTAATATGACAGTGAATCCTGGACAACATAATCTATTCAAGAAAAGGATCTCAACAGCTTTTACTTTTGTTGCCTTTGCCACATTCTAGGAATTTCCTGGCGGGACAAAGTTGCCCATGCTGAGGTCTTGGAACATGCCAGCATTTTGAGCATCCATTCTCTTCTCAGTTAGCATCAATTTTGATGCCTTGGTCATATGTGGAGAATGAATGATTGCTGTATACGCAGGGATCTCTTATATGGAAAGTTCTTTACAGGAAGAAAACCGCACAGTATTCATTATGTGTGTCTCAAAAATGTTTGCAAGAGAGATATGAAGGTAATGCGCATAAGCCAAACAACCAGAAGAAGATTGCTGATGATCAAATCATTTGGAAACAGCCTATTAAGAGTGGAATGAAGGCTTTGGAGAAAAGAAGAGGCCAACATGCAGAAGAAAAAAGAAACCTCTGGAAGAACCCAACTCCACATTCAGGACTGTTAGATAAGAACTTCATATGTGATCAGTGTGGAAAGCACTGTCAATTATGAATTGGGTTCTACAGCCACACTCACAGATGTTCAATGAGCGGATGCCTTACTCCATGCAAGTATATTAGTTTCCAAGACAGATAGATGCCTTTTGAACTGATAATTTGTAGCTTCAGACTTTCCTGGGAAAATCGGTTTTTCTGCACAGACCAGGCTGTATCAGAGATGTAATATCACCATGTCATATTGTAGTAAAAATGCTAGTTCTGTAGCAGCATTATATCTTCTATATTTATTATATTTTCTATACCAATTGCTATCACTATTGATGTACAGCATCTATGTGACAAAATTAAGTGATGTTCCAGAGGACTGCTACAGAATTTACACTTCATAAAAAAAACTTATATTTCAGAAGGGTTAGTATTTCATCTCACCCAACTCATTCTTGTTCCATATAAATTGAACATTTTGGAAAGAAATGCAGATGCACATCCTCTGCATTCTCCATTCCCACATCCAGAAGGTTTCATCTAATATAAAAATACATGCCTGAACAGTATCTCACAAACAGTAGGATAACAAACAGCTACAGTGGGCAGATTTTTAAAGTAGGCTTTGACAACATAGAATGTATTTGAGCTAGGCAGTAACTGTTTGACTTTACTCAGTTTATAGTAAGCCAAAAACATATCTTTCTTCTCCAATAAAAATACACCTGACTTATTCAATGAAGTGAGAAGAGACTTTGCCAGCACCAATCCAGTTGTATTTCACAGATAAACTAGTTTCCTCTTTCAGAAAGAGGACTTATTTTAAATCAGTTGGGAGATGGAAAAAATCCCATTTTAAACACCTAACTCTTTCATGAACATTAGTAGTTAGCAGCAGAAATTAAGCAAATCACTGGGCATTATGGACTTCTTTGTTTTCTGTCAACTAATGGAATGGATAGCATAGAGTATATAGATACTAAAGCTTCAGACTATACATATGAAAACTCTTTCATGAAATAACAACTACTCTAGTGGTAATTTTCATAGGTAGTATTTTTAAAGTGCCATGGGGTTCAGCAGGAGGTAAATTAGTAGACACTAATTTTATTGTGTTCCTTTGAGAATCCCAACCAATTATACTAAATATCCAGGTTAAAGTACTCAGAAACAAATTAAAGTAAAAATATGAATATCAAAATGGAATTTAGTCTTTGGTACAATACGAATCAGCTGAATCCCGTACTTATTTATTTTAAAAGGGAGTATATATATATGTAGGTATATGTAACACCCACACACACACTGGGCCACGTATTGTGGTTTTTTTGCATGTGTACAGGCAAGCTGGGGCCTGCATCAACCCTCTGGCCTCACTGGCCAGAGGAAGCAGAAGATCTTCTAGAGAAATTGAGTAAGAGAGAGGCTGAAGCATGGCATTCCTTAATTGGACAACGCTTGGATGATGTCACACCAGATATGTAAGAACAATTCAACTATGGCTTCTCTCCTTCTCCTGCAGCTACTGAGAACTGCACAGATGAATTGGGAGCCAGAAAACCTGTTCTCCATGGGGGGCTCTCTAGCCCTCTTCACTAGACAGGCCAGCGAAAGCAATGTAATGGGAAAGTCTCAGGTACACGGAGAGAAAGCCTGTCTTGGAGTTTGAGACTCCTTTTTCCTCCCTCTTTCACCCTTTTTTTCTTTAGTGGGTTAATGCCATGGGGGTATTAATTCCTGGAGCAAACTGCCCAGGAATGGATCACGTTAGTTACTGGCCCCTGTATTTGCAAAATATATTATCTCAGCATTGTATAATAGCTAAGACTGGATGTCAAGGCTACAGTCATAGGCCTGGATACTTTTTGCTGTTTCACAGCTATTGCATTTCAGCCTCGCTGTGCAGTTGAACCTCAGCCATATGTTTGGCTGGCAGATTTGGAACAGGGTAAAGTCTGGCACAGTTTGAGCTAGGGTGAGACTTGGCACTACTTATTGTTTATCCAGGCCTCCGTGTAGCAGAGGTCTGGCTGGCTTTTTGCTGCCCAGTTCAGGCCCAGTAAAATAGGCCTGGGCCTCCTTTTGTACCTTTTTGTAATTTATGTCCCAACCAAGTGGTGCGGTTGGATGCTAGTTGTAGTTCAGGCCCAAGGCAAGATAGGTCTGATCTTTCTTTTGAGCTCTTTTGCACTTTTCTGCCCAGGAGAGCTGGGATTGGGACTAGGAATGGAGGAGTGTGGCATACTGAAGAAAGCTTCAGTTAACCTGTCAAGTGGAACATGGAAGTGGAGATCACCCTACAGCTTTGCACAGAGGAATGAGGGGCCCCTTGCAACGCAGTAGGACCCATGCTCCCTAGCGGAACCTAGGAATCCCTAGATTCCTGCATCCCAGCGAACCCAAGGAGACACTCAAAGGACTCTCCAGTGAAGCCCTGCTCTCCAGCCCATTGCTGAAGGGCAGGTTATAGGGGAGCAAATTCCTGGAACTGCTTTTTGGGTGAGCCTTAAGTCCCAGACTTGGGACTTGAGATATGGGTGAAGCCTCCCTAAGAGGGTGCAATCTTGGGACAGAAAGTTATGTATATATACTTAAAATCCTTCAGAGATCTATTTTCCTTGCATATATGAGCTTCTCATTGCTGCTTACTGCTTAGAATTCCACTGAAAGAACCACCTATATGGATAAAATCCTCCTATGTGATCTTAGGGGTGTGTGCACCAAATGCCCTGATGGAGAATATGCAGGAGAGACCAAACAACACCTGTGCTGACCAGGATGAATGCACACCGGAAATCCATCAAAGACAGAAAACCCAATTATTGCTGGGGGCACATTTCTCACAGGAGGGCCACCTCTCTCTCCAATCTCTCAGTCCTGATCCTCCAGAGAAACTTACACTACGCTTCTCAGAGACGAGCCTATGAGCTCCATTTCACCAACCTCCTGGATACTAGAGATCATGGACTAACCAGAGACATTGGATTTTTGATGCATTATAATCTGCCTGGCAACTGACTCCCCAGCCCAGCCCCTGGCTTCTTTACTTTTCATTCCATCCAGGAAGAGCGCACACCAACTGCTGAAACTTCCTTAGCCTGACGAAGGGTTTTTGAACCCAAAAGCTTGCTTAATAACTATTCTCCAACTATTTGAGTCGGTCTAATAAAAGATATCAAATTCACCCAAGGAACCTTGTCTTCCTATGCAATCTTAAGCATTTTACCACTTCAAATGGCAGACTAAGCAAATTAAGCTATTATTAGAAATTAATGTATCATTTCAAAAGCTCAGCGTTCCACGCTAACTGTATACATGCTCAATTCAGTACTCAATTCAGTGAGTACAACACTCAGTCTTTTTGTGGGTTCACCACATGGGGAACACGTATATGAGTAATCTGAGAAAAGTACATTCAAATGAGCAGACAAATGAGCAAAAATGTATAGTTCCCAGAGACTTAAATTTTAACATTTCTTGGAGAAAGGTTTTTTTTAATTACCAGGAAGTCACAGGAATGTAATGGAATTCTTATATGAGGTAGGGGGTCATCATAAGATTCTGGGGCTGTGCCTACCACAAGATCATGGTACAAGACTGGAAGAAGCAAAATTTGGTTTGCTTTGATGAAGAACTGGCTAATACCTTCTTAAAATGATACTTAAAATGATAAAAGGATCATTTGTGCCATGATATTTAAGTATGCTATATTGAAAGAATAATAATATTGAAAGAATAATATCACTATTCTTTAAATTGATTGGCATTTTGTCATTTGCAAAATGTGGTATCACTAACATATTGGAAAAGATTGCCAACATATTTATTTTCTATACAGTATCACAAATGTATCTAAATATACCTAGAGAAAAACAACACCCAGAAAGCTATCTTTACCTCGGTCTGTTTCTTAACCAAAACTTGGCCCAAGCAATTTACTTTCTAATATTCAAAAGAACACTCCTGTGAAACTAATAGTGATTTATCATTAAATATGTTATATTCCTGGCTTATAAGTTTTCTAATAGAATGTATTTTTCTCTGTGTTGAAGTTGATAAGAAGAAAGGATTTCTAAGGGTGACAACTTTTATTGGACCAACTTCACAGTTGTGATAAAGTTAGCCAAGCTTTTGAATGCAAGACATTCTTCATCAGATCACCTTTATCAGGTCACATGACCAGCTGAAGAATACCTTGTATTCAAAAGCCTGTTGGTTCAATAAAAGGTTACTCTAGGAAATCCTTGCCTTTCATAATTCCATCTCATAATTGCCTCTCATAATTCTGGACCATCAGGGCTACAACATCACTTTAATACTACCTTGAAGTTGATAACTCATTTTAACTTTATTCAGTATTCTGCATACTCTTGCTGAATGTCAAGGAAACATGATTTGGAAGCAGAACTGTAACTACACGTGATTTTTTTCTCTATTCATTTACTTGAGAGCATTAATACAGAGATTCATTTTTCAATATGCCAGCCTTCATTTCTCACATACTATTTAACTGAATATTCAGGTCATAGAGATGAGGCTTCATAACTTAGAATTATGAAGCCCTTTTTCAGGATTTTACAGTTCTTGATACTAGTTACTATTACCAGAGATACAAGAGGGGGAGAGAGAGAGAGAGAGAGAAAGAAAGAAAGAAAGATGTGCCACAGAGAAAAAAATCTTACATGTGCAAATCAGTGCAGAATTGAAGTGGATGGTATAGATGGGGTACGTGTAAACCCCCACCCCAGGTCCCTGTCTGACTGTGGCCCACACCAGACTTTTTAGAAGAAGTTGTAAGAATCTTGCAGTAAATTGATCTGTGATCATCTTCTGTACATATTAGGTCTTTTCCAAATTCATTATATTAGTGAGTGGCTTAAGACCTGAAGCATGGGTCTTATGGAAAGGATATTGATTTTTGCTAAATTTAATTATAACAACTCTGGACATCCTTGTCATCCATATATATGTCCAGTCTCTTCAAATCTTGTTAACTTCTTGGTTTCCTCAATATCCAGAGGCAATGAGTTCCACAATTTAACAATGCATTGTGAGAAAATGTATTTCTTTTTATTTGTTTTGATTTTGTCTCCTCCTAATTCTATCGCCTGTCCCCTTGCTACTGTGTTACAAAATAGGAGGAACAGAAGATCCCTTTATAGACCCTCTCTCTTGTTTTTGTATTTTTTATGTCCCCTCTTAGTCATATCCTTTTTAAGGTACAGAACTCTTTCACATACTCCCAATCATTCTGACATTCAGTCACCTGGCAGATGCGACACTTAAGACACATTTAGTTTGTTAATCATATTTTAAATAGTAACCTTGCCATATATTCAAGCAATTAATGGCACCATAAAAAGGAAACCAGTCACAAAAATATTATGTAAAAATGTGGTCAGATGTGGCCAAACCACACCAGAGCTGGAACCAGCTATAAGCCACTTTCTTGTGTGACTGAGGGAAAGTGAAACAAACAATGACCAAATCTTATGGGAATAAGATTTAAAAATCCAATAAGAACTATGACCTATATGCAGAAAAGTTTTTGATGCACTCCCCAGAATGCTAAATATATAGCAATAATGTATTCTGGGCATCATTCTGGAAGACTATGAGGTTTCTTCCTTCTTACTGACTTCAGTGTCATGGGATGTACCTTGCAACTGGTAAAATGAGGGAAACAACTCTGTTAGATATCTCATGACCTACATAGTTCATAAGACTGAAAACTGACAGAACACCCAAATGTAATTCTGATTATGTACGTGAGTTACCAGTGATGTGATCTTTGAAGACACATTTGGATTTTCAGTTATCTCAATCAAATTTTAATTGTCATTATTCAAGGAAAGGAAAAAAAAATCATGAATCAACTTTGTATAATGTGAGCGTTTGCCTGATGCATAGCTGAGGTTGTGTCACATCATACTTTGTCAGTTACATCTTCCATTACTTGACAAAAACAACCATATACCAATAAAGATCTTTCCAGAGAAACATGATATTAAAGTATCAAAAAATGCCTAACATTCACAATCCTTTTATTTGGAGCTCCATAGAATACACTAAACTGTTGGAATTACTCACATTTCTTTGGTACTATAAAACATATCTTTAATTCAGCTACTTACCCTAAATCTCTGTTATAATAAAGGAGAAAGCAGTAAGGACTGGAATAGGTGACACTGGGCATGTCTACACAGGAGAGGGACAGTCTGCAATCAGATCTGGACATGTTACAGGGATGGGCGGATAAGAACAGGATGGGCTTCAATACTGACAAGTGCAAGGTATTGCACCTTGTGAGAAAGAACTGGCGGCATACCTATAGGCTGGGGAACTCCCTTTTTGTCAGCACAGAGGCAGAAAAGGAGCTTGGAGTCATTATTGACACAACAATGTGTCAGGAAGGCTAACCGCACTTGCCATGTAACCACAGCTGCATCATGAGCAAGTCCAAGGAGGTGATCCTGCCCCTTTATGTGACATTGATCAGGCCACAGTTGGAGTACTGTATCCAGTTCTGGGCACTGCACTTCAGAAGGGATGTGGACAGCAGTGAGAGGGTCCAGAGAGGGCCACTTGCATGATTAGGGGGCAGCAAGGCAGGCTGAACCTGTTCAGCCTCCACAGGAGAAAGTTGAGAGGGGATCTGGTGGCTATCTACAAACTGACTAAGGGGGACCAGTAGGCAATGGGAGAGTCCCTCTTCTCCTGAGCACTACCAGGAATAACGAGGAATAACAGCCATAAGTTGATGGACAGTAGATTCAGGCTAGATACCAGGATGCGCTACTTCACAGTCAGGGCAGCTAGGATCTGGAACCGACTTCCAAGGGAAGCGGTGCTCGCTTCTACCCTGGGGATCTTCAAAAGGTGGCTAGATACACACCTAGGCGGAGTAATTTGATCCCTGCATTCTTTCCTGCCCATGGCAGTGGGTTGGCTTGATGATCTGCTCAGGTCCCTTCCAGCCTTATCAACTATGAAACAAGCTATGAAACTATTTAAGTGCGCTTAAACTTAACGCACATTTGTTTAAGGCGCATTAAGGCAATTTAGGTGTGTCTACATGTGAACATGCTAATACACATTAAGGCACATTAAATTTAGGCACAAATAGATAAGTCACATTAGCGCAAGTGCAGATGTGCTAATGTGTATTAATGTGGTGTGAATCTGTTGCCACACACCACCTTAATGCGCATTAGCGCATCTATCTACACATGTGCTGATGCAACGTAGATATTTGTAACTAAATTTGATGCCTGCTTTATACAGATATCAAATTTAAGCTCACATAGCTGTATATTGCCATTTTTTAGGAGCATTATGCGTGCACATGTAGACACACACTCTTAATGCATCTTAAAAATGATGATTTTAGGCTAAGTCTGCTTAAAAGAGGAACATGTAGACAAACCCACCGTCTATGAGAAAAGCACTAGAGCACCAATATTTTTCTTTATCTCTCACATTTTAATTTAAAAAGCTAAGATATTAAAAAGTCAATTAATGTAAGTTTTCCTTAAGTAAAGAACCTGGATAAAAACTTGGTAAAGTGAAGCATGAATATCTCCCTGTGTTACCAGGGAGAAGATAGGACAATCAGTTTAGATACCCAAAATGTTTATATACTAAGTAAGAAGTAGTGGAAATGAATGGGAAGAAGTGGAGGTCCTAGTACAATCACAAAATTAATGTTGTAATTGGAATTATGGAACTTTAGTAGACAGAGCTAACCCAAGGAGAGTGTGGGGCCCAGGGCAAATCAGCTTGTGCAGGGCCCCACTCCTACCCCAATCCCATGGCCCCTGTATGCGAAGAAACCATCGCCACCACCGGTGGCAGCACCAGCACCAGGGAGGTGGAAGGCGGGAAGTGAGCGGATTTGCCCCCCCCAGGGATGGTTCTGGTGGTAGGATAGTTCACATGACTGCAGTATAATCATGGATAGGTACAGTTTGTTCAGGAAGGTTAGGCAGGAGAGGTGTTGACATACATACAAAGGAGATACACACGTATTCCAAGGTCCAGTATGAAATGAAAGGGAAGCCTGTTGAAAGCCTCTGGGTAAAGGTCAGAGGGGAGATCTTCAGAGGGGATGACAGGGTGGGTGTCTGCTGCATGCTACAGAACCAGGAGTAGGTAAATGAGGCCTTCTTTAAACAATTGATGGAAGCTTGGTTATCACGGGAATTTTCATTATTGGGAGAGAAATACAGCAGTGCACAAACAGTCCAGCAAGTTCTTGGAGTGTGTTGGGGATAACTGTTTGATTCAGATGGCAGAAAGGTCAATGAGGGGGGAAGCTCTTCTTGACATGTTGCTTATAAATAGAGAGGAATTGGTTGAAATTGTGAGGATGGGTGACAGTGACCACAGAATGACGAAGTGGAAGATGCTAAGGTAGGGAAAGAAGAGCAGCAGAATAAAATACTTCATTCAGAAAAACAGATTTTACCTAACTTAGTGAACTAGTGGGAAGGATCCTCTGGTTGGCAAGTGTAAGGTGAAAAAGAGTCCAGGGAAGTTGGCTTTACTTTAAGGAGGCCTTTTTAAGGGCACATGAGCAAACTTTGCCTATCTGAAAAAAGAATGGGAAGTGCCTCATTACTCAGCAATCTTTTCAAGAGCTGAAACTCAAAAAGGAATGCTATAAAAAGTGGAAACTTGGTGACAGAACTAGGGAAGAATATAAGAGCATTGCATAGGCGTGCCGGGAGAAAATTAGGAAGGCCAAGTCACAATTTGAAATGCAATTGTCAAGGGGCATAAAAGGCAATAAAAAAGGATTCTACAAGTACGCCAAGAATAAGAGGAAGACCAAAGAAGTCATAGGTCCCCTACAGAATGCAGAAGGCAATCTAGTTAGAGATGATGCAGAGAAGGATGAAGTATATAATGCCTTTTTCACTTCATTTTTCATAAATAGGGGTAGCTACCCAATGACAATATGGAAAGAGACAAACAGCCTAGAGTAATACTAGAGTAGTAGAAGAACAGGTTAAACATGACTTAAAGAAGCTAGATGTTTTCAAGTTGGTAGGGCTGAGTGGGATACACCCTAGGTTACTGAAGGAATTGTCTCAGGCAATTGCGGAGCTATTGGCTATCCTCTCTGAGAAATCATAGCAGTCAGGTGAAGTCCCAGATGATTGAAAAAGAAGAAATATAGTGCACATCTTAAAGAAGTGGAAGGAGGAGGATTTATGGAGCTACAGACTGGTCAATCTAACCTCTATACCTGGAAAGATGGAGCAGATCTTCAAAGAATCTATTGTGAAGCACCCAGAGGAGAACAAGGTGACAAGGAACAGTCATGAGGAAGATGATCAAGAGCTGGTCATGCCTGACCATCCAGATATCCTGTCATGATAAGGTTACAGGCCCTACAGGTGGATGGGGGAAGGAAAGTGGATATGATATACCTGGACTTTAGTAAGGCTTTTGATACCGTCTTCCATGGCATTCCCTTTAACAAGCTAGGGAAATACAGACTAGATGAAATTACATTAAGGTGCTTACATAACTGGTTGGATCATCAGGCTCAATAAGAAGTTATCAATGGCTCAATGTCTAGCTAAGAAAATGTATCAAGTGGGGTTCCCCAGGGTTCAGTCCTGGGTCTGGTACTGTTCAATATCTTCATTAATGGATTTGGATGATGAATAAAAGAATATGCTTAGCAAATTTGCAGATGACACCGAGTTGTGTTGGGTGGCAGAAATTCCATAGGACAGGGCTAGGATCTGGAATGAGTTACATATATGGGGAAAATGGTCCAAAATTGATCAGAGGAAATTAAAAAAGGGACATGTACAAAGTCTCACAGTTGGGATGCTATAAATGAAGAAGAGCTAACAGTGGGCCTTTGCTGTAAAAAAAACCAAACCAACACATACTGGATTGTATTAACAGGAATACTGCTTTAACTTCAGGAAAAGTAATTTTTTCACTCTTTTCATCACTGGGAGGCCTCATTGGGGGTGTCATGTTCAGGTTTGGGCCCCACATTTCAAGAAGGATGTGAATAGATTGGGAAGTATTCAGTGCAGAGTGACAAAAATAATTAGGGCCCTGGCAAGTAAGATTTATGAGGCTGGAAGAACCAGGGTTATTTAGTCTGGAAAAGAGAAGATTGGAGAGGTATTTGATAATAGTCTTTAAATATCTGAAGGGTGATTATAGAAGATGGAGATGGGGTTTTCTCTGTTACTGTAGAGGATAGAACTAGGAGGTATGACTTTAAGCTGCAGCAGAGGAAATTTAGGTTGGAGATTAGGAAGAACTTTCTGACTGTGAGGATGGTCAAGCACTGTGGAATTGGAATGATCCTGCCTTTGACAGGGGGCTGGACTAGATGTCTTCATGAGACCAGCCCTACTTTCATATGATCCTAAGATTTGGAACAGAGGGGGAATTGGTCAGAGTTTAATAATATAAGGCAGAACTATTTCAATATACAATATAGTGCCAATATAGAAGACAATATAGTTCCTAATGTTGTAAAGTAACGTAGACCGTAAGGTATACCCGTAAGGGCTAAGGTCTGGCAAGATGCTTCTAAGACCTCAAGCTTGAACTGCTTCAGCATGATGGTAGAAACTTAGCAGTTTGAAGCAACAGGTCCAGAGATTGTTGAGATCAAAGTACTGTGTAAAATGAGACTGCTATGCAAAGAACAACACAAAAACATGGTTCTCAATTACATTAAAATAGCGCAAGTGGTTTCTTAAGAAAAATAGGCAAGCTGAGCTGTGCGTAGTAGAGATTTTTTATGTTTGACCTGAAAATCATATTATAAAAATCTCAACATTCTGTTTCATGTCCTTCAGGGACAATTAACTGTGGTTCTCAGAAGAGGCATGATTCGTTCAGCAGACCTGGTTCATTATGAAAGGTCAGCCATGTATGGACTTAATTTCCCAGCTTCTTTAAAGGTTGGCAATCTGTAGCAGGGTAGTATGCATCTTATTGAGGAATATTAACTATGGCTATACCCAAAGAAAGTATTTTTTTGATTCCCCCAAGTAATGTAAACTTCTGTTACATTAAATCCGTGTCAAAGCTGGAATTAAATTAAAGCAATATGAGGCTATGAGACTTCCTCTTGGACAAGAAACAGCTGATTTTTAAAGGTTAGTCAGTGAAAATTAAGATAGCACACTCATGATCCAAGGATTGCTTTGTTATGAGTTTACAGGATTTCTCTTGAGAAAATGTCAGTTTCTTTACTAACTTTCAAAAACAGACTATTATAATATATATAGTATAATGGCTTGCTAAAATTAACCATAATATGAATATTATGAATACTATATAAAAATACTTGTGTATATATATATATTGCAGGTATTTTCCAAAATTACATTTAGATTGTAAAACTTTCAAAATGTTTTTCGACAACTTCAGCTACGTGGAAAACATTTAAAGTGAAGATCATTTGAAGTGTTATTGGGTTAAGACTTGACCAGAAGCAGGCAGAGATCTCCACTTTTCTGCTATCTAGTAACAACTAAGCTTACACAATTAATACTATATGCGTGTACAGTATAGTGTACAGTGATTCACACTGGTAGCAATAATTTGAAAAAGAATACATTGATGTTCATTTGGATTAGCTACTTTAACATCTTCCAGGTGTAAGGACTGTTCCTGTAATCCTTACTCATGTTAGTGATCAGTCACTTCAAAGGGATTGCCTGAGTGCCAGTTTCAGCAAATCTCTTAAGCATGTGCTTATGTCCTATTAAAGTTAAAAGGCCTAAAGACATGCTTAAACTTTAACATGTGTTTGAGTGTTTTGTGAGCAGGCATGGTTGCTAGAATGGTGCCTGAGTGAATGAAAATTACCTACTTGAATAAGGTTTACAAGATCAAGTCCTCAAATATTGGAAAGTGCACTTAAAACAATAAAACGTACAGCCTTTTTGTGAGTTCTAAGAGATATTACATTACTCCTATTGAAAAAAAATCAATTTAGAGTATAAATTTAATGCCAAAGCATAGCTTTTTTGTATTTAGATCATGGAGTATTGTATAAATGCACACATGGAAATTGGTAGGAAGTGTAGCTATTCTTAACCTTAGGAAATACAGTCGGGAATAATAAAAGATGCTTACTATCACAAACCTCATAAGAGAATCTCTCTCCTTCTTTCTTCTGCTCAGTGGATTGAGAGTCAAAGGCATTGGACAAAGACATGACACATTATAGACAAAGCACAAAGCACATTTCTACAAGTTTTCAGATGCAGGCAAAACACAGTACAGAAATAACAAAACAAAATATATTCCAGTACAAACATTAAAATCAAGCTGGCACTACAGAATACAACATAAAACATCCAATATTGATGAACTTTACAGATCATTAGCATATTTCTGTGAGAATGTATTACTTGTTTCTGGCATTCCCAGTACATGAAATACTTCTTGTATGGTATTGCTTTAATCGATTATAGTGTAGTTTTCAAGCCTTTTTAAAAAACTAATTGTACATTTTAATTTTCTTGGCAAGCAGAAGCAAAGGCTGTGGCTAGATTAGAAAAATACCGCTAATGATCTCTAAGTACCTATTTAGTGAATGTAGGGAACAAAAATCACCCACCTCTTTCCCTCCCATTGATTCAAACATTTTCTCAAGTTGGACTCGAAGCTGCTGAATGTTGTTCATCAAGATGCAGGGCTACAAATAAAACACAGCCTATATTATTACATCATCTTATTATATGAGAATAGATAGATATGCATGCATGCATATACACATAAAACACACTAGAATGGCTACAAGAAAAAAAATCTATAGAGTTAGGGTAAAGGTGATCTGGGACTAACCTAAAAACTCTCTTTGATTAGATGGAGGGCATTCTTTCCATCTTAGCATAAATTGAATAACTTTAGGTACGACCAGCAGTTTACATCTGAGACCACAGTGCACGAATAAATCAACAATTTGTTTTTATCAATAACTAAATTATTCCATAGACAACGTGGTATTGCTTCAAAAGTGCTTAAGTGATTAAGGCAATATCAGTTACAGAAACATGCCTTCATACTTTATTCTTAGAATATAAGTGTTTACATTTTCCTCTTTAAACTAGACTCTATATTGGATTGTATGTCAAAGATGGAGGAAATCACAATGGAAAAGACAGCAGTTGCCAGAGATGTTGATAAAATTAACCATCTGATTTGAAATTATATAAAAAAGGGGATATTACTGGGACTTTGTGTGTTCATATGACTTTGTGTATTCATACAATTCGGTAATAGAAAATGAGTCTTGATAATGGAATTCTGTTTTGGCAGGGTTGGTATGTTCCAATATGGATCTGAATATTACATTCAAGCTCTGAAGTAATTTATTTCAATAATGCATCCACCTTTCAACCTAACAATAAGTAGAAGGGCAATGAAATAATAACAACAATCCACGTAAATTAATGACCTTTCTACGTGGTGACACACCCCACAGTGGTGCAGAGTGATGGTATGATTAGTGCTTGTGCATTAAAAGAGTGTTTAAATAATTCAACAGTCTACTGTGCATTACCATATAAGGCTACTGAGGGTCAGAATGAAAAAGAGAAACTGGAGGAAAGACAGTTATGGTTGAAACATCTTAACCTTTCATCACACATCCTCAATAAAGTACAATAAATGTGGGCATGCTGTCCTTAGATGCTTATTTGTCTTCCTCCTCCAACAAAATTGAATCATCTTCCTCAGTCCTGTTCACTATCCCCACCTCAGTTCCTTTGTGTCCTGCTATTTGCACCACTAGATATTGGCTTGGGGTTCCTGAGGATTGGGTCAGAGAACATGTCCTGAACTGATGAGAAAATTCAGCACTAGTGAATTTAGCAGTTTTGGTCACATTCCAAGCAAAAAAGCCTCATAAATTACTAGACTAGTGTCCCCAGTAGATACAACTGCAAGTCCTTAAAATAGACAATTTCTTTGTGTTATATATTAGAGTTAGGATACTGCTATGACTGGTATTTCCTTTAAAAGAAAAACACAATCTCTTAAAAAAAAAACAGTTGATATTTCCTGAAAAAATACTGATGTTAGAAACAATTGTATTTATTCAACTGAGAACTGTGGAAACATTTCTGTCTAGAGATCTACAGCTGTCATCAAGGTGAAATATGTATAGTTGAAGCAGCAGGTAACTATGTTATCTGAGAAATCCTAGTTACTCTTGCATTAGTCTTTGCAGATAGTCCCACCTGAGTGCCTGCTGTATGCTTCTTTGTGTTGCTGAATGGGAACTGAAATCTCCCATGTGCTGTTGTTCAGATATAACCGAATTAGCAAGTGACACATTGCACTTGGGGAGTGGGAAGCTTGTGGTGGTAGCAAACTGGAGGACATAATTAAAATATGAAGAGATCTTTAAATTTTGTTTTGTCTGTTACATTTGAAGTAGAAAGGGATTAAAACAAAGACATTAAAAATAGAGACAATGGGGAGGACATTTAGAGACAGAAAGTAATAAATCTCTGCCTCTTAGAGACAGAGAGTAATAAATAAATAATAAGTATAGTAAAAAACATAACATATACAGACATTTATTTAATATATGAGTATTCAAAACATATAAAACAACCTGAAATACAAGAAAATTGTATTGGATGATAAAATTATAGGGATTCTGTGTCTGAGTTTAAACAGTTAATGAAATAAACAATTTTCCTTACTCCCTTTCTATTGGATGTCAATAGAAATGACTTGTGGTAAAAAATACTATGGCTAGTACTGAGCATTGGCAAGGTCAGGTCTTTAGACTGTTAATTGTATGGGGACAAGGGATCTACCTTATTATCTAGATGTAAAAAATTGAGTACTTCTTGGATGCAATAAATACATAACCATCAATTGGTAAAGTCACTCCAGGGAAACTACAGGGGTGAGCTCTACAAGGGAAGTAGCCTACCTCTCATTTTCATTTCAGAAATGATTCAGCACACAATGATTTTGAGGGCCACTATTTATATTTGTATGTCATTTCAGACATTATTGCTGTGAAAAAAATCCATATTTGTTTCTATACAGGTTATCTATTCCTACTGCTTTTTGGTAGTAATCCTCTTTTGACAGATGACTGCTGGTTGCTTTGGAAACTGTCTGCAGTATCACAAAGCAGCGATTATGATTTCTGACGAGGAATAGGCATATGAATCAAGTGTATTTTTAAAGCAAATGCAAATACCTTAGCAATATAGAAGCAGCAGAGCTAAGTATAAACACACATAGTATAACAGGTAACTTGTTCCCAAGAAGTCTGTTATCAACAGCTTCTCCCAAATCAGAGGTGCCCTTTAATGACTTGCTTTTGCACTATTCAATTCAATGACAACTTCTATTGCCTTCAGTGGATACAGGACTGAAGCTTAAATACATTCATAGCTTATTGCCTCAATATTATCTTGTCCCTCAGAGTTCTGTTTATGGCAACCTACAAAAGCCAGGCTGCCAGACACAACAACACATAAAACCAAATAGCAAGCAAAATGCATTAAACTAAAATGAATTTATAAACAGTGACAGGCAATGGGAAGTAAAATGATACTTGGTATCAGGGATACACTTTGTTACAAAAATTACTCCTTAATCCATGTTTTTAATGGAAAAGTTTTAATGCACATTTGATGGCATGAAATCAGTAAAGTGATCTTCTGAGGGGAAAATACCCTTCAGTGTTTTAAACTTAACTACAGTAATAAATAAGTACCTATTTTAATTTCATCTACTGAATCAAACTCCGAAAAAGGAGTTTTAGTTGTCTGGGATCCTCAGATCAAATAGTATTTTATTAAAGCTACCAATATATATTTCAACTAGATGGTGTCCAATAAAAAGTGAATTGTTTTTCTTTTAAGTCATTTGTTGTAATCCCTTACATCTTTTCTCTTTTAGAAAGCCATAATGAGATTAATCCCATCTAAAACTTTAACAAAGATTAGCAATTCAGGATTATTTAAAAAAATCAATCACTCCAATGATTAAAAAATTACTATTGGACAGGCTGAGACAACATAAACATTTAGATGTGATGGCTCAATGTTAGGTATCAAAGTTAATTCTTTTTAGAAAAAAGTTAATTTGATTTCATACTAGCATTAAACTGAAATCAACTGCAAGTACAGTATTACACATCATAATTCACTTTATACTTCATTAAAAATATAATTGGCCATGGCAACAAATTGGGCCCACACATATATAAAGTCTGGAGTAGACTGAATCACAGACTCATAAGAAAAATGTAAGAAGTACCCCCTTTCTATCCTACGGAGAACTACACTACCTTCTTTTCAGTATAGTGATTTACCTTCAGGAAGATGAGGAGAACCTATGGGTTGGTAGAAAATATGATACTTCAAATGCTTTTTGTGTTGTTAGTAAGAGGAACCAATGATGGTTGCTATTTAGCTATAATGTATTTCTTTCTGAATTCTTCTGTTTTGTTGGTAACCCCTGAATTGTGTTAACTTCATGGTCTGGTGACACTGATAGTATATTACTTCTGTTTTTCCAATTATTCATTGCAAATCACAAACTCTCTGTCCCCATTTTCTGTGTGGGTAAAAAAAAATCTGCTGCTGAGTTTCTTACTTACTTTAGCTTAGTTTAGCAAGTTGGGTTCAAATCTGAAAGATGCCAGCGTCCTGCTACTTGGTGTTAAACACCTTTTATTTCTGTTGACCTATATGGGAGATGCAGTATTCAGTGGCTGTTGGTGGGACCAGTTCTAGGTGAGACTATCCTTCTGACCTCTGGGAAGGAATTTCCTGTCTTTCTTAGTTTTCCAGTTTTTGTGATACCTAAGGGAGAAGCTGGGATGCTATGGCAGGTGACTGTTGGATCATAGGATCATTGGAAAGTAGGACTGGAAGGAACCTTATAAGGTCAGCTAGACCATCTGCCTACTCAAGGCAGTATCATCTCTGTGATTAAACTATCCCTACCAAATGTCTGTGTAGCCTCTGGGCGTCAAACATCTTACCTTGGGCCTCTTTGCCCCGCAGTTTTGTAGATATTCAACTGGTCGTCGCAGGAAGCCTTGGGGCAGGTCTCTTTCCACTCCGGGGTCCGCACCTTCTCGCCTGCCACAACTTCGATCTTCCAGTGGGTGGAGCTTCCCTCCGGGCAGCTGTCACCTCTGGCTACCCACAGTCGGGATCTTCTGCGAGGCTCCTCCACCCCTTTCACCTCGCTCTTACCCTGCCTGGTGGTTCCAGGTGTTCTTGCTGCTGCTCTCCATGGCCGCCACCAATGTGGAAGGCTTTCCTCCCTGCCTACTCTCACCCCGCAGCCCCTTCTTACCCAGGGTACCACAAACAAAGGAACGCTCTAACAACTTAAACACTGCTATTCGTCTAATGGGGTCTTGGCCCCTACGCCAAGCTGCTACCCGCAGCTCTGCTCACTAGCCCTCACCCTCCAGGCCGGTTACCCACCGCTCTTTATTTACTCCCCTGGGAGAGACACCCTCTCCGGGTTCTCCCTGCCGTAGACCTCTTTCTCCAGCTCCCACCAGTCCGGACGTTCTCTCTCTGGGTGGTCCCAAGGTTTCCTTCTCCCACCTGGGTCTGTCTCGGGTCGCAGTCCTTCTCCGGTCTGCGGGTCCCTCCACACGCCTGCAGCTCGCTCTCCGCTTTCCCCTGGCTCACCTGTGCTGGTTACGCCGCTCCCCGACCTCCGTCCCTCTCAGGGCTCTTCGCAGTTTCCGGGTGGCTTGTCTGCTGCTGGTCTTGGATCTTGGGGTCCTCCGGTCCCTCTCCCCCGGCAAGCGCACGTGCCGGCAGCCGGCTCTGGTATCCTGCGTCCTCCGGGCTTGCTCTTTAGCCTGGAGCACGCGTCGGCAGCCGGCTCCAGTGAGCCGCGTCTCCCAGGCTCACTTCCCTGCTCGGAGCCTGCTCCACCCACTCTGCAACTCCAGCCGCTTCTGCCGCGGCCTCTGCCTGGCAGCCACATGCTTCCCCCGGCCCCTGCTGTGGCCTCTTCCTTTATTCTGTCTGGCCGGTGCCTCAGACTGACATCACCTGCTGTCTGCAGGTGTTTCCTGCCGTAGTTCCAGCTGCGTGCAGGGTTCTCCGGCGATGCTAAGGTGAGTAACCACCATTTTTCTTTCCTTTCTGTTTCCCCTCTGCTGCTTACCTCTACCTCCGCGGCTCCTTTGGGGAGCTTCAGAGTGCCCCCAGGACTTGGTCCCCTGTGACAGTCTGTTTAACCTGCTTTTGAACATTTCCAAGGATGAAAAATCCAACTTGTCTAGGTATCTGTTCTAATGCCTGACTACCCTCATAAAAAGTTCCTCCTAATCTTCAGCCTAAACTTTTCCTGCTGCAACTTGAGTCCATTGTTCCTAGTCCTGTCCTCAGCAGTCATAGAGAAAAGTCCATGTCCATCTTCTCCATAATCACTCTTCTGGTCTCTTCTCTACTTCCTTCTCACAAGCAAGGAGGACATCATTTTAGAATGTGGAGTTACCAGTGACCGTGAAAAGATAAGAATTCAAGATCCTAAGGGGAGGAAGGAAGGAGAGGATCGAAATAAGGACACGGGAGTCCAGGAAAGAAAGCTGAAGTATATAATGCCTTTTTTACTTCAGTCTTCACAAGCAGGGGCAGCTACCGGATGACATTATGCCTAACATAATGTGCACTGCTGTGTTTCTCTCCCAGCAGACATCCCAATAATAGAAGTCCCTCAAGAGAACCAAGTCCTGCAATTTGGAAGCTTTTATCATTTGTTTAAAGACGTCTTCCACTTTCTTCTTTTGGTTTAGAGGCCTGTAGCAGATGCCTACCATGACATCCCCCTCTTTTTGCTCTCCCCTCTCACCTTTACCCAAGGCTTTCAATAGGTCTACCCTTCCACTTCATACTACACCTCTGACCATGAGTACAGTATACCTCTTTCTTTTTCCACCTACCTACCATTCCTGAAGAAGCTATATCCCATCTATGACTAATCCAGTCATGTGAACTATTCTACCATGTCTCTGCAATCCCAATTACATAATAATCTGTGATTGTACTAAGACCTTCAATTCTTCCTGTTTGTTCTCCATACTTCTTGCTTGAGTGTAAAAACATTTAAGATGTTTGACTGCCCTATCCCTTCCCTGATAACTTTCCTAAGTTTCCATTATCCAGGTATCCAGGCTCTTTACTTACCTCTAGACTTTTGTATTCATCCACTGGTGAACCTAGTTTAAAGCTCTTTTCACTAAGTCAGCAAGCCTGTATACAAAGATACTCTTCACCTTCTTCATCAGGTAGACCCCATCTCTTCCTAGCAGTTCATCTTCCTGGAACACCACCCCATGGTTGAAGAAGCCACAACTCTTCTGGTGACACTATCTATGCAGCTATTCACTGATCTCAAGGATGTTTCTGCCTCTTACCCTTGACTGAAAGGATCAACAAGAACATTACCTGGGCCCCTGTCCCCTTCACCCTTGCACCCAGTGCCATGTAGTTACTTTTGATCTGTTCTAGATTGCCCCTGGCAGTATCATTAGTATGCACATAGATAAGCAGCACTGGATGGTAGTCCGAGGGTTGGATAAGTGGGCAACTTTTCTGTGATATCTCAGCTGTGGGCTCCTGGCAGGCAGTAGACCACCTAAGCCAACAGGTCAGGAGACAGATGACTCCATGCTCTATATAAGAGGGTCACTAATCACTACCACCTGTCACATCTTCTCGTAGTGGTGGTGTCATCCACTTGCTTAGGGGTTCATGGCTTGGCTTCTTTTGCCACTGGAGAGGAGACTCCTTCTCATTCTGTGTGACATCTTCATACCCATTTTCCATCTGGAAAGCTGCAGGTCCAGAAGAAGAGTGCCGTCTGTTCTCAGAGGTGACAGATTACCATCTTCCACCTTCCAGAGAAAGTGTGTCTTCTAGTGCTTTTTCTGGCTGTCCATCTTATGATGCCAGAGGTCTCTTTATGCGCTGAGTCAAGGAAGGCCACATGCTTGCGAATGTCTTGCAGCCTATCCACCTCCATTTGCCCCTTTATCTGATTCCTGAGAGACTCCACCAGTGCATACTGCAAGCACTCCCCACCTAGTTGTCTCTGGCAAGAACATGCAGGCTACAGTCACTGCAAAGCCAGGGCGGAGCCTGGGTGGAAGCCTCAGTGGTCGGGAGCCATGCCTACACAGATGGCACAAGTACAGCCAGAGAAAGGGATGGTAGTGGCAGAGGCTTTGGCATTGTGGCATTTTCCAGCCATTTTCCTGATTTTCCTGCTAGCTCTTTTTTCCTCTTTTGCTGTTATGTCCTGGAAAAAAAACATTCCTTCATCCTCCTTCCACTCAGCAAGCTTACAGAAAAAGGAAGTGATGGGGCAAACTCCCCACTCAAACTCCCCTGTTAGCTAGCGTGTTGGCTGGTCCTGTGCTGCTGGCTCCTGTGTTACTGTGATCAGGAAGCCTAGGCTCTATATTGACTCTCTGTCTCTTGTGAGAGATAATTACTGAAAGGCTCATGGTTTTCAGTGTTGTTTTGCTGAGACGTGCCTCTCTGCAGTGGTTCCTTCACATCCTAATTTGGCATCATACTGAATAGGTGTCTGTGTATTCCAGACATGAACTGATGGCCTTTTTAGAGGTGAGAAGGGATTCTTCCAGAGCATTAAGTGACCATTTACCCTGCGAGTAAGTATTTCCAAGAGTGCCTAATATTTTGGACCTAGAGGAACATTGTCTTTTAATAATTGTATGGATTTGTTCTGCATGTTTCTGGTAATCCAAGGGCTATTTACATAATCCCCATCATATGCATAACAATAAGATGGGTCATAGCTAGGGACCTACCAAAATCAAGAAGGTATGGGAGCCCTGGTAGCAGCCCTACCTCTAGCTCCTGACTGGCCAAGAGGGCTGCCCTTCGGGTGGCTCTGCCCCTTTCTGCAGTCAAAAGGGCTGCCATTCATGCAGTTCTTCCCCTCACCAGTGATTGGTGGGGAGGGGAAGGGCTGCACTATGGACAGCCCTCTTGGCCAATCAGCAATAGAGGAAGGAGAGGGAAGCTGCCATTTTAGCTTCCTTTTTGTGTGCTGGTGGTTGTGAGAACTGCTGACTCCCATTGGGGAGCTAGGATTTTATTTTCAATAAGTTTTTTTTCCCCAGTGATTATGCCAAAAATCACAGGGAATGCCATTTTTCATGGAAACAGCCTCAAATCAAAGTTTCTGAGTTAGTGTTCAGTATGGCCAGTCCATTGAGATGCTCTTCACCTATTATTGAAAAAAAGTCAAGTTTTAAATCTCTGGCAATGATATTTCGCAATACCGCTTATTGGACCAGTTGTATAGTTCGGAGAGCTGTTGGACAGATGACTCGAGGAATAGCATTTGATGCCCAAAAGTTTATCCAATGGCTCTCCCAACTATACAACTGCTCCAAAAAGTGCATTACAACAAATTACTTGTCTCATGAACATTCTGACCCATTAAGATCTATAAGGTGTGGGACTGCAACAAGCATTGCAAGAGGGTAGCAAAGAGGGCTGCAGAAACTCATGCCTCTGGGACACTTTAAAATGCTGCTTTTAAAGGCAAGCCAGGGCTTTCACTGCTGCTGTTCTTTGTACAGCTGCAGGGAGCTGGGGTGTGAGTCTACCTGGCCACGCACATGGAAGAATTGCACTCTGAAAAGCACAGTTGAGGAGTCCTTGTCACTTAACCCCTTCCCTTCAGAGTTTGCTTCCTCATAGTAGCAATAATATTAGCCAAGTGAAGAGAATGGGGGAGGATGGGATGGCACCTTCCCCAGGGAGCACATCCTCTCTGGATCCTGGGAGCCCCACTTAGGGCTCTGCCTCATTCCCTGATGACTATGGTGCCAGCATTCTGCACTCTTATGGTAGCAGCTGCACTGGCCCCATGGAGGGGAGGGGAGGGGAAGGGAGGGGAGAGAAGTGGGGGCGGAACTTTCTCCCAGGAGTAACATGTCTCATAGACTCCTGCTGGGCTCCCCAGAGCTTACCATCTCAGTGGTGCCCAGTCTTTTAGTCTCAAAGCACCCCATCTGCAAGATTTCCAAATTTAGGGGCACTTCAAAAGCATATATAAATATAGTGTGAGTGTTATAATAAAACCATTACATTATTATTTACTGTCGTACTAATTGTTTCACTACATTATAACAATAGCACCAGTACATACTTTTTTAGTGATGCTAATACATAGCAGACTAGTTCTACTGTGCATTAGCATGGTTTTTGCTGCGGTGTGCTAATGTGCAGTAGAATTAGTCTACAGCACATTTAGTGTCTCATGTAGATGCGCCCAGTTATACCTAGCACAGTGAATGCAGCTGGAATGCCTGCAGATAATTCCAGGTGGCTATTGTCTGCTCCAGGGTTGCCAAGTTAAAGCTGTGTTTCACTCATCTTTGACCTTCTCAAAGGACATTAGATGCTACCAGGAAGCCTTTACATTGAATAGTAATATCATACTCCTGCCAGGGTTCCTGGTTACATGTGTGAATGAGATCATTCAAGAGCTTTTAGTCTGTCTCCCACTTTCTTGGAAATGCTGATTTTTCCTGATAATTTTTTTAAAGTCACAGTCAGCTTAACTAGAAAAATAATTTGCACATACTTGACATAGGAGGAAATTCTCCAGTAATGATCATTAATAAGGACAGATAAACTGATGCAAAGAGAACTCAAATGAAAATGTAGATATTTTTTATGCGTGGGAACACCCCTCCCCCAACTGATTGCATTTCCCAATCTTTATTATGTTTCCATGCCTTTGCATGGACTATGAAAAAGTCTGATCTTGTATCTACAGCTCCAGGGAACAATATTACCGACAATACCCTCCAGTTTTGCAAACTAAATAAGTAGGAGAGTATAGGGTTGAGATATATAAATCATATCCAGGGACATTTTGTTAATTTTACCTACCATCACCTGTGATATTTCAATGTAAGCAATCACTGAAAATATACTGTCCTGTGGAAGAAAAATCGCCTTTCTCTCCTTCATTGTTTTTCACTATAAAATGCTCATATTTTCAGTAAATATGATACATTCTCTAAATGTATTTACAGTTTCAAAATACATTTTCTATTTAAAATAAAGCATACTCACCACATTTTCTTTATCACAATATGAACTGAAGTCATTCGATATAATTGCAGCATACTGAAGAAGCACTTTGTTGATAGTCTGCATGGGAAAGAAATGCTTGACTAAGATAGCTAATCTGCAAAATATTGTCTGCAGAGCTTTGCAAATAAATATACAAAAAGATTCAACGGAATGTGAATTTGTAAAGGAGATAGATAAGGTTATAAAATAATGCATAGAAAATTGTTTTTATCCTTTAAATTCACTAAATTTTAGTTTTTATTCATATTACTGTTTAGCATGTACACATTTTCAAATACTGACCTACTGAGGAGCTGCATTTTTGAAGGAAATATAATTTACTGTAAGACAGAGACTTTAAAGCTAGTTATGCTGAAATTAAGAAGCAAGAACATGAGCTCTAGTTTCTTCAATGCACACATAATTAAGCAGAACTTTAGTGAGCTCAAAAATCCCTAGAGCAACAACCCCCAGATTAAAAACAATGGAGAAACAAGAACCAAGGCAGCAATGTCTAAACCTCAGAGAAGTGAGATTAGGCCACAATATTCATGGGACTATGATCATTGCTTGCAGATTTAGGAAAGTTATGATGAAAGCACAAAAATAGATATAAATACAAAGCCCTTCAAAACCACAAGCATTATAATGGAGTTCTAAAGCTTTCAAGGAAGTGTAACAACCCAGTAGGAAGCTAGCCTAATAATGTGCAAGCTTCTCAAACAGCAGATTCATAAATTCAGAAGAAACAGGGAGCTGACCACTTTGAAATATTTTCTATCCACAGCTGTTCAAACTTGCCTTCAGACATAATAAAGAAAATTACTTTTGGACTTTACCTAAAGTGTAATATTTCATTTGCATACAGCTTTATAATTCCCACCTCATTTATTATTAGGCTCCATAACAAACATTGTTTTACAAATATAGATACAGCAGTCACCATGTACTTACAGTTCTTCCTCCAACCCTCTGTAGTTATTGTCTTGGGAATTGGGAATTGTATAAATACTTATTTAGTTAAAAAAAATGCAAGTTTTTAAATCATAATTCTTATAAACTTGGCCATTAATATTTTCAAGGTAGGTAGAATTTGGTATACAAGATTTCAGCAACAAAACAAAAAACGTTTCTGTGCACAAAATAAAAGAATGTTTAATCCCTTTTAGTGTGAAAAATAAATGTGCTTATGGCCTTAACACAGAAAGTGCATCAGGTTAACCAACACAGTATGGTAAGTGTGCCATTTGTGCTGTAGTTTAATTACCTTTGTTATTCTAATAATCAGTAGTAGCAATAATGATACCTAATTCTTAACAGCATTTCTCATCCTCAGAAAATTTTATCAGGGAGGCAAGCATAATGGGGATATTGAGGTAAAGGAGAAAAATGGCTTGTTCAACACACACAGCAATCCAGTCCCCACTTATTTTAATAATTGGGAATAGAGCCTATGTCTCCTGAAACCTAGAGTAGTGGTCTAATGCAAAATATGTATCCAAAAGCAAAGCCCTCAATAGAGAGATGGCTCTGGGAAGCCCTTCCCCCATCACACAGACTGGGAGACCCTACAGTCTGCTATGAAACCTGTAGATTTTAAGAGATCAATGAGAAAAGAAGGTCATTTACATGGAGGCTGTCTCTCAGCACTGGTTTTGGTGGCTGTTGCTATGAGGGATAAGGCACCACATTAACACCTTTGCTGATGTGCTCATTGATCTGGCTGGAATATGATCAGCTGGCTCAAAGTATTTTTTTCCTCTAGGGAATCCAACTAAAAAGGTTGAAACTGTATTACACGCACAAAACTTCAATAGTATACAGTAAAGTTGGTTTTAAAAATGGCTGATAAACATTATGGAAGAATTATTTTTCAATGGTGAAATCTTAAAATGGAAGGAAAGCAGGCAGCATACAAAAGTTCATTGAGATCCCTAACCAGACACTTACATTGTTCAACATATCCTTTAGCAATCCGGAGACAAATGGAAATTCCATTACCATATTTTCTTGCATATAACATATCCCCAAATAAAACATGCACTTTGTTTTTGGAAAGCAGAATCTAGAGAAGAAGATTTTTCAGAGTTCTGGCAGACTGTGAGACACAGAGTAAGTCTTTCTGGGAGCACAGCGTGTGTCCAGGAAGTTTGGCACCAGGAAATTTCTTTTGCCAGCAGCCTTATTCAGACTGTCTCCTGGGATGCCACACTTCCTGGACACTCTTTGTTTCCAGGAGGATTTACTCAATGTCACACAAGGTTAGGTCCAAGACCCTTGCGAGAACAAGACTGAAATCTTTAAGTAATTCCTGTAAATAAACTGGTGTTTCCACACCATAAACCTCATCAAGATGCTACAAAACAGCTCACTTGCTGCTTTTGGTGCAAGCTACAGTGCTCAGCCAATAGCTATGGCTATGAGAGGGTTGACATGGGACTCTGCTATCTTGGCAGCTACATGGCTTGTACAGCTTCTCCTGGCATTCACTTTTTCCAGCAAAGAACACATATTACTTGATAAAAAATATACACTGCGATTTTGGGGGGAAAGGTATGTGTTGTATGTGAGGAAATATGGTAGTTTAATTGCCATCAAACAATAAGAGGGAGAGTGCCCTGACTGGACTGCTAATAAAACTCATGTGCAGTTCAACACAGCCTAGCAGGATTCCAATACTGCTCTGGTGCCATCCCAACCTAAGCCAGGAAATTCTTCCTGCACTTGCACTGACCTAAAAGATCACTGTGTTAAAGTTAAGAATTGCTCTGAAAACTATGTAGAAATTAGGTAAGAGGACCTCAAAAGAAATGAAGAATGTGAGAAACTCTAAACATGAATATTTAATGTTGTAAAATATGAAGTTAGTAGAGATAAGAGTTCCTCCAACCACTTGCAATTACTCAAAGAGGAACAAGCCAACAACTCCCTGCTCAAAAAAAGACCAAGTTATAAGAATCCTGTTTAAAATAGGAAGTTTTCCCAGATTAAAATAGAGGAGTTTTCTTTTAAGTAACATTAGAATTATTCATGTGTAAGCACAGCAAGAACAGAATGTTGCTTCCTCTGAAACTTGGTTGAGGCACATTGATTTAATCTACCTTTGCAAATCTTCTCATTAAATGAGATAGTGCTTCAGGATTAGGGCACTCCAGTTTCCTGATAATCTCGAAGCTTTGATTGAGCTGTGTGAAGACATCTACCACAGAGCAAGAGAAAAGGGCATGATCTGATGTTTGCTGGAACTAGAGAAGGAAGAAGAATAATTTAAATGGGTTAACACTTGAGAAGCTATCTATGTCCTGACAATAAAACAGTAATTGAATTCTTTATACTTTAAATCCATCCTAGACTGAGAAAAAGGACATTAAAAAATGGCTTGTAAATTTAAACATAATAAACTCCTAATATGATTTAATGTCTTCTCTTGTACTTTTATGGGAGTAGCAGAATGCTTTACAATCTGAAATCATGATTTTGTATTGGATTTGCTACTTAATCTATGGGAAGTTGAACTGACTTCACTGGGACTCAAAGTGGGGGAGAAAACAAAGGCAGAGAGGAAGACTTCACTGCAAAATAAATAGTTTCCTTTTCTGGAACTGTATCATAAATACCTCAGCCTCTGCACAAAATATGTGGGTGAATACATCTTTACTGAAATCAGTTATAACACTTCATTAGTTTCTATGCGCCAGGACTTCACCCAAACCCTTAGCCCTAATGGCAGCAGGATCTTAGTGGATGGAATCTGTATCTTTAGCTACATGTAAAACTTGAACTTTAATAACTACATATTAACTTACTCTCTATATAAGTTGCATTGCTATAGCAGTATTTTTATTTTATATAAACCACCTGATGGTTTAAACATAGTAGCTGCTGGACAGTGCAAACAAGCAGGAAAAACCACTGCTGGGCAAGAAACAAAAATATTTTCAAATGAAACCACAAGGGGAGGCAGAAAATCATTAAGGAGTTCAAATACAATTAGCATGCAGGTACCAGTACTGAGAAGGAATGGCTGTTCATCTTATCAGGTGGTGTAATGCCACTGCATAAGGACTAAGAGTGTTGTATGGCATTTTGTAATGTTCTGATGTTGCCTTAATAGATTTTTATTTTTTAATGAAAAGGACTTACTCCATCTTTTTTGTCTCTTTCTAGTGCGCCATGAAGAAACTCCATTGAGACATCTTCATTTTCATCCAACCATTGAATAACAAAGGGTTCAAACCACCTAAAAATGAATACCACCCGGAGATCATATTTATGTTACTTTAAAATATCCATTGTCAAAAATATGTTGCTCTTTTATTATCTGTAGTAGTATTTCATTATTAAGATCATATATATTATTAGAAAGTAGATCAGAATCCAAAATAGCTAAAACTTATTCCCCCATTTTTCATGCATACATTTTTGGCTGCTAATACGCCTTGGCTTTACATGTCCAAAATCAATTATTTTTCATGTTTAAAAACATACATTTGAAAAAACATATACTTGATATTTGAGTCCATTGTTACAAATTTATTTTGTTTTTGTTTTTTGATTTTGCTTTGGTTGTTTTAATAAATGACATTTGTTTAGTCTGTGAATACTTTTATATCACAGAACTGAATTTTGCTACAGAATTTTGATTTCTAGCTTGTAGAGAATTAATCTTACCAACATTAAGGTAATTGCCCAATCTGTGCATTTCTAGAGACCATAAACTAATTATAGTAAGAAAGGAGAAAAAGAAAGTTTGAGAAGAAAATTAGCCCGTGGAATCACAACTGCTTCAATAAACTAGCCCCAATAATGCTGTATCTTAATCCAGGTTCTGGTGTGGAATGACTGCAATCACTTAACCCTGTTGCTGTATTTACATTTTTAAATCTTCTCCTGGAATCCTTTGGCTTTAAGATTTTATTTGTTTAATCTTGGCACATAAACTTGTTGACCAAATACATGCAGAGTGGTTAATTATATTTTACATATGTGTAATATTCATTTGGTAGAATAAATAGAAAAGGTTTGAAGAGCATATTTAAGATGTTATTAGTAGTTCACAGCTTAAATTAATTTTGCCTTTAATGGCATTATGGATAAATATTTAAAGAAAATAAACCTTAACAGCAACTGAGAAAACAACCCTTCTTCCAACACAATACTCACAGAGAGTATTCAGGTGCTGCATCCTTGAGGTCAGAGAGTTCTTTTACATATTCATTATAAAACCATTTCACTTTGAAGTGTAAATTCATGTAATCTGTGCTTTTGCATAACCGCTGCTTTTCATGTTCTATGATAGGAAAGAAAATAAAAAAAAATTAATGAAGTTCTGATAGTAAATAATATTCCTGCACATTCCTTTATTTTATCATTATATGCAGTAATGAATATATATACACACATATTATGTGCACCATAATAAGGTGATTACATTACAGGCAAATAGTCTGAGACTGCACCCACAATTTCAGCCACAGGTTCTCTGCATCACTAGAGAAATGTTCAAGCACAAAACCTTTTGAGGTCCTCATTACTAAAATGATCTTTGGCTATGTGTAAAGTAACACTAATTTTATCATAGAATAATAGGAAAACACTACTGCTTCCCTGAGAAAAAAGGTTTGAAAATTCAATACGGAAGAATGTTCTACTAGGTTAATCACTTTCAAACTTCATTCAGGTTTTTCTTGGTGTGATGCAAATTGCATGGGTAGAGGAGCCAAGTTAGAAAATAAATAAAGCTACAGCTGTGACGTAATACAAATTAAAGTAGTAACTGGTACAACTAGAACACCTGAAGGTGTAGGCAGTGCAACTGTAAAGAGGCGACACTTTTATTGTCTAGTTAAAGAACAATAACATGCCACAGTAGAAGGAAGAACGCATCATCATAACTCTCAAGATATTAATTTTTTCCTAAAGCCCGAATAGAAAAGCCATTTTAATATAGCAGTATTTTTTTAAATGAGATTTAAAATTAGCTCCACCACTGTGTAATGCAGGGGTGGGCAAAATGTGGCCTGTGGGCTGGATGTAGCCCACCAGGCCATTCTATTCAGCCTGTGGGACCTCTAAAAAATTTAGAAAATTAATATTTATCTGCCCCGGGCTGTCTGTCATGAGGCCCTCAATGGCTTGCCAAAACTCAGTAAGCAGCCCTCTGCCCAAAATAATTGCCTGTCCCTGATGGCTTTCAACTCAAAAAATGTTAAAAATGTTCCCTTAAGACACAGGTCATGACTTTGGTATTCACACCTGCAATATTGACCATTGACTACAGTGGGCAAATGGGGTGGGGTACTGATTCTCAGCACTGTACTCAGTTCTGGTACACTCAAGTTATTTACAGCAAGTTAAATTAATTAAAAAAACACAACAAGAATCAAGCAGGCTTAGGAATGACTTACAACAGTACCAAACAATCAGACTTTTCCACTTATTGTTTTCTATTTCCCTAACCATGATCTTCCTTTGTATGCAGGTACCGGAACATAAAGGCTCAGTCCTCCAACAACAGAAACTGTCACAACATTGTACAGCTCTAAATTGAGACATACATTGGGGAAAAAAAAACCTTGATGAAAATCAACTGTCATAAACCTAATGTATGGATCATCTAAACCAGCCGGATGGCCATTGCCTGATTTGATGGCAGGCTGGATGGTGATTTCAGTCCAGTGCCTGGGTCTGGCATGGGGGCCAACATTTAGCCACATGGAGGGGGTAGGAGTGGGTACAGCCTGGCCCTGCATAGAGGGAGGGAACAGGGGGTCTTCACCTAGCACTGCAAGGGGGCAGGCAGGGGAGGAATATGACCTGGCCTCACAGGGGGGAAGGAGCCTTAATCCAGCCCCACAGAGGAAAGGGGGCATGAACTGGCTGCACTGAGGGAAGGGGGTGTGTCCTGTCCTGTGGGTGGAAAAGGGGGCATGGCTCCCCCAATCCAGTACCATGGAGGAATGGTGGGGTGGCCCAGACACATGGAAGGAGATAGGTGTGGCCTGGCTGGCATCAAGCACCTGGTGCTTCAGGTTTGGGCATTGGGTAGGCAGGGAGGGTAGCTGTTTAAGTGGCCCTGCTGCATTTGGCCCATGGGCTGAAGGATGAGCATCCCGATCTAAACAACTAGAGAATGAGAATGAAAAAGATGGGTGAGGCATGTGCAACTTTTTACTGTGGATGAAACTGTCAAGAAATACATCCTGCATTTTCAATCAGTTAAGTGTTTCACTATGTAGCTATGGAAGACTCAAACAGAGCCACAGCCTGAAGAGTTAGCACATGGCAGCCCTGTTAATATCAGCATTTCCATAAAAAAAGATTAGGTAAGAGCTTATAATCAATATTAAGACTTCATTTATAGCTCTCATGTAAAATACTAACAAGCTTTTGTTAGTAAAAACTTTGTGTGAGCAATGTATATATTAATTCCCTTTAAAAACATAACCACAAAATCTAATTGAATAACATCTGTAGCAACTGGTTCATAGGACATTAATGTGAAGTCAGGTAACACAGAGAGAATCCTCTCCCAATGTCTCTTTGCTGCTTCCAAAAATGAAATTCTAAAGCAATAACCAGGGATTCTGCTTCCATAGGCAAAACGACACCCCACATTTTTCTCATATTTTGCTATCCTAGGTTGCTATCTGTGCTGCATTATATAGCCTGTTTCCAGATGCAGTTATAAATCAGCTACTTATCACATGACCTTTCCCAACCTCTGCTCCACCTCTTTACTACCAGAAGAAAGAAGGAAACTTTAAAATGTCTTTTAAAAATAACCAAAGAAAATAAAAGAAGCAGTTTTTTTGACTTGACATAAATATCCCACCGTGCAATTGCCAAACAAACACTTTTAAGGTAAACAGAACAGTCTAGCAAATTTTCTGGTCTTGTGAGAAGCCAAATTCAAATACAGCTGCTTAATTATATATCTATGGTTTCTTCTCTTAAACTAACCCAACCATGATACATAGAATTGATTAAAACATCCATGTCAGTTTCACATAGTTCAGGAAAGTATAAGTAATTCTTTAAAATTTATTTAGTGGCAAGATCTAATGCATATTTAATTTGAACAACTAGTATTCAAATATCTCATTAAATTTACAAAATAAAACATTGAATTACCTCTGCAAATTGCAGTGTAATAATTTTGTACAAAATTAAATCTCTTGAATGTCAATGATCCTTTCAGTTGTATGAACATTTTAAGAAAAGGAAAAAATGCTGAATTAAAGTTGTCTGAAAACTAATCGTGTAATAGAAAAAAAAATTAACATTATCTCCATTAGGTGACATTATGTACAGTGTATTACTTAAAGGTGTATTTTGTGCCATAGAGAGCTAAATTAAGAACTTGTAGTTATAAACTTTCACTGATTTTAATATGAACTGTAGGTTATAAGCAGAATTTAGTCTAAAGCTATTCATTTTTTCATATGCTTATTTGTGGTCTATTATACATTTTAGCATGTCAATATTTATTATTACAAAGGTTATCCCACTGTGTTAGCATTTGCTATTCAGTCACTTGAGCTTTTGTTGGAAGTTATTTATTAAAGTTCTGCACAGGCCCAAACCTGTGAAATCTGAGGAGACAGCAGAACAACATGGCTCCGCATTTCATTTTAACTTACGTTTTGACATTTCAGTGGAACAGTGTTCCATTTTGAATTTTGTTTAAATTCAAAACAGCAGTTCTGTCATGTTTCATCAAAACCATTTCACCGTTTCGATGTTTCGCCCATAGGCTATAATGGGGAAGCTTGAAACAGCCTAGAACTTTGTCATTTCTGGCCTGATTTGGATGAAACTTGCAGAAATGGTAGCCCCTTCTGAGGGCATGAAGTCTGCCAAGTTTTAAGAAGATAGGTGCAGGGATTTCAGGGCAGCTTCACCCTAAAGTCTTGAAAGCAAAACTCATATCACATGTATGTGTTAAGCTTCAGTAGGGTCAAATCTACAGGCATGCTAGCCCCTGCTGAGGCCACAATGACCTGCCAAATGTCAAGGAGATAGATGCAGGGGTTTGGGGGAAACTGTACCTCAAGGTGCAGACAAGTAAAACTCGTGACATGGCTGACACTGTGTGTGTTAAGGTGCAGCAGGGTGAAAGCTGCAGGCTTGCTAGCCCACGCTGAGGCAACAAAGCCTGCCAGCTTCAAGGAGATCGGTGCAGGGCTTCTGGGTTTTGGGGTCCTGCACCTCTAGCTGCTGACAGGCAAAACTCATGACATGGGTGCTTGTGCACCTGACTGTGTCTGTCTTGGGGAAGAGGGGGGTAAAAACAATGAATCAAGTCTTCAATCAAGAACGAATCAATGAATATAATAAAATTCTGCTAGAACACAGACAGTTCACTAACTGATACCAAGGCAGAAACGAAGCAAGGCAGTTTAAACAATGCTTCTGCCAAGCCTAGGGGGGACTGAGTTAGACAGCTCCTGGAGGGGCTGGACGTGTTCAGATCAGCAGGTCCAGATGCTCTCCACCCCAGGGTGTTGAGGGAATTGGCAGGGGTTATTGCGGGGCCCCTGGCATGGCTTTACAAGCACTTGTGGTGCTCTGGCCAGATGCCAGACGACTGGAAGAGGGCCAATGTGGTCCTAGACTTCCAGAAAGAAGCTGCACTGACACAACTCTGCACCAAGAAAATCTTTTCAAATGTAAGCCAGTTTTACAAAGGCAGCATTGCCCAATGAACTATGGAAATGGAACAACAGAAATCCCCAGGAGCCCACCTCCAAATGTACAATCAAGTAGCTATCAGCACAGGAAACAAAGAAAACAGTATTTAGATTCAGTGAGGCAGATGCAATTTTGCATGTTCTTTAGGGGTGGGGGCAGTGTTTCAATAATAGGCTGGTTTCCTCCTCCTAAAATTACACCAACAGATGTTCAGCAGTTTCATACTTGCCAGTTTCTGTTGCTGCAGTAAGAAACAAATCTCTCCAAAGTTTGAGCATGTTTAGACCAAGGGTTTTTATTTAGCCAAGTGTATGGGTGGGGCTGTTAGTAAAAGGGGCGGGATTTATAAAGATAGGTATTTAAGGATTCAGATGGATGCCTACTATGATAGAAAGATACCTAAAACAGGACAGGCATGCAGCTTACACTGAATTCTGTCCACATCTTAGGTACTTAAATACTTTTGTAAATCTGGCCCTAGACTATATCAAAATTCAAGATCTAGATCCATTTCTCTATGTAAAAAAATAACAGAAAGGTTTGTGGGAGGACATTAGTCTCTGTTAAAAATAGCTTGAAATTTATACAAATTTGGCATCATGTAGAGCAGAGGCGCTCAACCAACCCCAGACGGCAGGCCAGATCTGGCCCATGGTCTGAAAATTTGGTAGCAGGGGAGCAAAGGCAGCTGGATGCCGCTCCCCTGTGACCAAATTTCTGGGCCTGTGAGGAGCCCTGACAAACCACCTAACATGGTGCTGTGTGCTAGATCAGGAGCACAAGGCAGTCTGGGAAAACTGAGTGTGCAGGATGGTGTGGGGGCCTGACCCCAGCGTGCAAGGCTGGGCCGAGGCAGTGTGGGATCCAATCCTCTCTAATAATTTGTTTCATTTGTGTCTTTATCATTCTGTTTGTCGTACTCAAAAAACCACATTTGCGCACAATTTTTTGGACTTTTAGTGATTGATTTCAATTAGTTACGGTGTACTCTCGGTATCTGAGCAAAAAGTGTCCATTAACACCCTTACTTTAACCCACAACACCCCTACCAAGGTGAAGCAGAGAATGGCAACTGAATGCAGAAAGAATGGCAAAACTAAGACAACAAAATAAATGAGCAAAGAGGACAGCGTAGAAAAGATGCAATTGAAAGGCAAAGGGTTTGCAGGGGCAACAGAATACAGGCTGAAAGAGTAGACAACAACAGATTTACTGAAGACAAGATTGAAGAACATAGCTGTGGATTGATGAATGTCGTGTGCCAATTTTATAACCCTTTAAACTTCCAAAATATTGTCTGTTGAGCATAGATCATTATAACGAGATGTATGATTCATGGACCGTGTGGAGGATTGCATCCAAATGCACCATGCAGGGAAAATCATCAATGTCTGAAGAAATATCCAAAGAAGTTTAGAGAGGAGATACTTGGAAATGTTGATGAATACCCATTGTTTAGAAGACCAGGCAGAACAGCTCAAGTTGGTAATGACACAGTGGATAACAGAAACCTGGTACCCTATAACAAGTAGCCTGTTTTTGCCTGTCATTTTTTACAGGCTTTTACACTAGTTGGAGCATAAAAGATTGGGGCCTTGTGGAATGGCCCTGTGCTACTCATCCAGCCCACAGGGACAAAAGATTAAGTACTACTGGTGTAGAGAAATTACACATCACATCTTTTTAACAGTCATTTTAATTTAGGTCATATTTTTCCTGTTGATAACAATTGAAAGTGAAATCAGAAGCACCAGACAATGTTTAGGTGTGAGGTGAGTTACAATTAATTAGTGATTGAATCCAAAAATAGTTCAAGTCTCGCTTTCAAACCCCGGGGTTTTTGTCTCCCCTTCAAATCCATCTCCTATTTCTGGCCGCTGATCTACTGCTTCACCTTGCCCTGTGTGGCAAACGCCCTCTTCTTCTTCCTAGTTAGCTAACAAACACAACCCGCCTGTAAATATCTTTCATTTTTCCTACCCTGACAATCTATTTCAGGCAAGCGCACCTTTCCACATGTTCTTACTCAAGGTTTCCACGTATCTCCAGAGATCAAAGGACTCTCATGCATTTGTTGCATCATGCCACTCACCAGCTCTGAGGGACAATCCTCTCTACCCAGCTGACAGGAAAATGTGACAGAAATTCAATGAAACAGAACTCTTGGAGACTGCTAGCTTTTCTATTTGCTCAGAGGTACTTCAAAGTTAAAAATTTGGCCTTTGTATATTCAGAGGTAGTGATGGCTCTTCTGTATCTCAATTGAATCATCATTAATAAAGTATTTACCATTGCTGTAACCACCTGATCTGTGCTGCTTGCATCACAACAGCTGCAGACTTTCCTACCTAGATAGTTATGTGACTAATATATTAATGAGTGAGGAATTCCATTCTCCCTCATAACAACTTGAACACAACATTTAGCAACCTGATGGTTCAAATATAATTTACTGATAAATAGACATTGTGAAGATACTCTTGTGTGCGTGTGTATATCACTTTCATCCAAAAACTTTCTGCTTCACCTCATGTAACAGCCTGAAGGGTGCTTATTCATCTAGATTCCTTGCACAGCCCTACCTATGCTTGTCCTGCTTTGTATCTTAAATTCTTCCCTGAAGATTTACAATTCTACACTCCTGTGCAATTCAGCCTCACCATGCACTCACAGCAATGCAGAAAAAAACCTCTGAAACCATAGGCCAAAGAGCACTCACAACTGTTCAATACACTGGACTAAACCTAGCATGATGATGGTAGTAACCTTTTGCCCAGCTTTGCTTGAGAGGATTTGCATGCAGACCTCATGCAGCACAGGACAGTGTCCTCATCACCAGACAAAACTACTGTACCATCCTGTTAAAGCTACATCACTGGGCAGCCAAAAGGGAGGGCTTTTCTTCCTCAGTGAGCTATGCCCCTTCCTGGGGAAAAGGCAGGGAATAGATTCTGAAACTCATGTAATTAGCCCCAGCTGCCAATTACGTGACAAAAGGGACTGGATGTCTTTGACCAATCTCATTCTGCATTGCCTGTGTCCCAACCCCCCCCCCCCCCCACTAATATATCTGCTTGTGTAACTTGCCCTCATCCTAGCCTCAAAGCTAAGGCTAATGTCTTAATCTTTATGGTGATATGTTTTTCAGGAACCCAGCAGACAGGAACAGGATTGCATTCAGACATTTAGCTGGCTAAGAGGTGAAAAAGGATCTGATCCTGTGTGTTCAATTCTTACCCATGCAAAGTTAGTGATAGGTGCAGAGAGAGAGATATTTCTCCACACTGGTAAATTCTGGCCCTTGTGTGTCACAGAAATTGTGGCCAAAGCAGTGTGAGGATTTAACTCTGTGTATTAGCTAAAGATGTGCATTTTATATGCAATAGCTGCACCCTAATTGCACTCTACTAAAACCAGAGTAGCACACAATAAATAAAAGTGTTTCAGAAGCCTATTATTATTCAGGGAATAGCTAAGCTTTGTGGGAATCAGCTTGTGAAGTGGTGCTAGAAGTTCTCACTGCTTTTAAAAACTGCATTAGCATTTGCACCTTTACAGCGTTTTCATCACACCAGAAAAAAGTCAGTAATTCAGTTTCTGTCTCAACATTCCATTCATTCACACCCACATGCTACGTAGAGCCCTACAAATTCTCTCTAGTGTAATATAATCTGTTACAGAGCCACGCAGAAAAAAATATGCTTGCTATAGTTTTTGTTCTCTACAGATTCCAGGAATGCAGGTCATTTTAAAAAAATGATACTGAGTACAAGAGAACATATGGCCTAGAGACTGAGACTAGATATTCAGACAAGTGGGCTTACATTTTTGTGTGTAAAAAGTGTATCTATTTTGCATATATAAGTACATGGACCAATAAATAGTGACATCTCCAATTTTTCACTTCCTCATGCATGCAAATAAGCTTTGCAATTCTGAGTGTGCTGCTCAGAAAACCTGGTCTCTGTTGGTTTAAATCAGCTACTAGAGTTGTCAACGGGGCATATCTGATTTCTGTAAATAGAATATATGAAGAAGCAATTGGTCCGTCAACAAATAACTAGAAATATTGGTTATGTGGAATAACAATCTGGCATGAATTAGCAGTTTCTTCTTATTAAAAGGTCTTCTTTTAAATAAGAGTAAATTGGGGGAGAGAAGGTGCCTCATTTGCACCTCAGTGCATCTACACAGGCACTTTAATGTGCAATAGACTATTTTACTGTGCCTTAAATTGTCATATCAAAAACCATGCTAGTAAGCTAATGTGCAGTAAAAGTAGGCTACTGGTCATTAACCATCACTTAAAACGTGTGCATTTTTGCTACTGTGCAGTAGGGCAGCCTAATGCACATTTATTTAGTACCCGACAGTAGAGGTACTAAATGTAATACACATTAGGAAAAGTGCATTAATGAATATGTAGATGTGTCCAGTGAGAGTTGGATGGTGCTCAGCCATTTTGAAATCAAGTCAAACTCAAACATGTAGGTGTCTGAAGTAGGAACCTAACTTTAAGGCTTCTGTCTTTTAGAATTTTGGCCTAGGTGTAATACAGCATACCAGTGACTGGGGATCATCACAACCATACACTTAAGTAAAATAAATCTGAAATATTCCATGAAAATGATATAACTATACATTCTCCATCTTTCAGCTTTTGTATAGCACCCCTCCTTCATCAGTCTCCTAAGTCTCAGACCACTGGGCTCATTAATTTTAAACACCTGTGTACCATATGAAATGTATGTGATGTGATCTACAAAGCGGTATGCCATTCAATGGGCAACAAAATAATGATTTGATTCAGTGCTATGGAAAACCTGATAAGCCACTGTAAGCATATCTGTTTTTCTTCCTCTTTTTTACTAACAGTTTTAGAAGTGCTCCCAGGCTCAGTATTTAAAGCTGTAAGAAGAGGAAAAAAAAATAATTAAGTGAATGAAGTTCAAATAAAGAGAAAATAAGCTCTCTCAAAATCATTTTAGCCCTAGCAATACAGGAGCAGGAACCTGAATAGGAGCTACCACTGTGAGTTGCCACTTCAGGGCTGCTGAGCCCAGAAAGGCTTCTCTCCCTGCTTTAGGTGTGTGAAAGATGAGTTGGGGGCATGGAGGAAGGAGCATGAAGCTGGGAGGCAGAAAGTTTAATGGGATGGGAATGGGCAATGAAATGACATGGGGATAGGATATAGGTAGTAAAATGAAGAAAGTCAGCTACTGAAGGATAAAAGAAAGGAAACAAGGAGGAAGTAAATAAAAGAAGGTCCAAAGTTTTAATATATTGGGCTTTGGAATTGGAGCAAGGAGGTGCTGATTGTGTTTCCCAGGGTTGCAAGGTGGTGGTAGCAGTAAAGGAAGGCACTTGTAGGACAGCTACTGCCCTGCTCCTGCCCCAAGAAAGAAGCCCAAATTCATGGAGATCTGATCCAGACCCCTACTTTCTTCCTCTCTCCACCACTAGATCCCATTTTTGTACTCATTCATGCCCTGTAATCAGGCAAGCTGGCATGTGCTCTGGAGGCTGTTTGTATGGGGTTACACACCCAGGGACAGGAGTGGGAGTTATCTTAGTGCTGAACCATTTCCTGGGCAGTAGAGTTCAGGGGGTAGAAAGTTTTCCTACACAGAACAGGAGGGGAGGGGACATTGCATCTTGAGATGCTGAAGGATTGCACTTGGGTGGCTCATCTGTGGGGAGTGGCTACACTATAATGGAGCATGAGCAGGGTAACATGGATCAGAGGCAAACCTGCTCTGGAGGGGCGTAACTTGAAGTAGCCTAAAGTGTGCATACAGCTTGTTCCAGGTATTAATGTATGGACAATGGAGTTAAGAACTCCAGAAGCTCTCTAAGATTAATGTGTAAGGGCCTTGTTACGCCTTACAGTGTGAGCTGTACAAATGCTGGCTCAAGTTTGGAGAAGTCACACTTCAGGCCAGCAGGGGCCAGGAGGACTGAAAGGTAAGAATCCTCTTTTTGCATTCTGGGAACTAGCCTGCCCCCTGGCTCCTGGAGCTACCCTGGCCCTGCTCCCTACCCCCAGGACTCCTCACCTGCCCTTTGGGGCTCCCTCCTTCCTTCTGTTTCTCCCTATTCCCATGGCTTTACTTACTTGGGGCTGGCTGCAATGTCTGTCCCAGGGGAGCAGGTAGGGCAGGGTTTATCTGCCTGCCCAGCCACTGCTGCTGGCTCTCAGCCAGGGCAGGGAACTGGGAATGGGAATCTGGGTTGCTGAGGAAAACGGAGAAGAACAAGGCCCAATGCAGGCAAGCAGGGAAGGGGAACAGGTGGGGTGTTGTTTACCCTAAGGTGTAGCCATAGATGAACCAGGGATATCGAAGGTTTTACTCAGTTTCATCTGTTTAAAAAGGAATAAGGGATTTAAATTTTTGTTCTATTAAAATTGAGGAATAAGAGTCCTAAAATGTAACAGAAACAGTTCTTGCGAATTATTTCTTTAGAGCCTCTGTGTATAAATGTGTCAGACTGGATAGTTTGAATGATAAAAAGCTACTATGAAGGCCTTATTTTTCCTTCTTAATGTATTACTGTTTGCTCCATAGCTGGCTTCTGTTGAATAACTTAATTATACCTTATTCTATTAACTCTACAGTTGTTTGATTTTAGATTCTAAGGTAAAAAACTAGAAGGAAAAAAGAGAGTTTTAAATAAAGGAGAAATGCTTAGCTCTTTTAACTTGAGGTAAAAAATATCAGAACAAACTGCAATTTAAATGAAGAGGGAATGAACAGCTTCCATTATTTTTAGCCCTACCACATTAGATAGTTTCAAAAGGTGCCAGGTGAAATATCAAACTAGTTAATTATAAACCCCACACAGCAAATTATTATTATATGAGTATTATACACTAATGAATCTCAGGTGATATCTAAGTATAACTGTTGAACATTTCACCTGACTAAAGAATTACCTACTAAAACAGTCTTCACATTGCATGGAGTAAAATATTATCTAGATTTGATTGAGATATTGAAAGATAGACTGGAAGAGGAAGAAGGTGGAAGAAGTCAGGAAACCTTGAAGAGACCTATAATCATTTACGTCTTCCCTTTCACTACTTTAATTTCTAAACCAGTGATTCTCCACCTTTTTAGACTCAAGGTACCCCTTGTTTGACTTAAAGCACCTTTTGGGAAATGCCAGCTCTTAGCTTTCACTCATTTTTTATTCTGAAAAAAATGATAGAGCAATTCTTCTGTTGCAAAAAACTCAGAAAGACCAAACAGAACAGGTGAATGCTTTTGATGCCATGGATTCCTATTTGAAATCTGTGAGTTTATCTTTGATCATGTGTAGTGATTTGTACACCTAATAGTGCTAATACTGTATTCCGTGTGTGCCAGGGCATGTAGAGATTCCTTCTAATCTTTATGTCGGGGTGAACACTGCCCAAAACAAGAAAATAGTGGAAAGTGGGGGTAAGATGTCATAATGCTAAGCCCAACCCACTCGATAGGCAGCAAGAGGCTGTACTAGTCTTAAATGTGATGCAGATTAAACTTTACTTGGAGTACCATGGAACTTGGCTAGACTGATCTTCATCCTTCCCTGAGCTCTGACAGTGATGGAGTGAGTATCTCTATCGTGTATGTTACATAAGTTATCCCTATCTGGGAGAATCCATTCCTAAGACTTTAAGTATCCCAGGGTAGAGAAGTCTCCTCTATTCCATCTCTTAAGGCCATGCACATCTGAACATATAGAAGACAGTGCTGTTAAAAAAGTGATGATGACTGTAATTTGATGGTCCAGCTGTTGGATGTGGATGCTTGTAAAAATCTGGGGACTCTTCTAGCCAGTCAGCCTCAACCCAGCTAGCATTTTGCAGGAAAACTGCCAGTATTGAACTATCTTGGTCAGTGTATATAATGAAAGAGCATTAGTATAGATATGGCACAGGTGTTTCCACCACCATAGGTGTATCTATATGAGACAATGACTGTGCAGTAGCCGGATAGTACTGCACAGTAGCACTGTGTGGCAAAAACAGTAATGCAATGCTACTGAGTAGTAGCATCACAACAAAGGCATTCACTGGTGTAGTAACTTGTTTATACAAGTACTAAATAAATGCGCAGTAACCATTGTGCAGTAGCGTCTTGTGTCGACGTGGCCATTATCGCCTTACTCTGATTAGCGCAGTTGCAGAGGACACTGAAATAAAAAGTTTGTTTTTGTCTATCCTGAAGCTGTTAGAACCATTGTCACGTGAATTTGTACCATTCTTCTGCAATGTTGGGGAATTTCTTCCAAATTACTAGTGTAGACATTCCTTGGGGTTTATTCATCAAAGTAATTATCTCAATACCAAAGAGTTCTCATGGACACAATCAGAGAAAGACTCTTATTTGCTGTTAAAGGCTCTGAACTACTAGTGTTTAAATCACTATAAAACGTTCTACACAAGAATCATATTCTATCCCTAAAAGTCAGAGAAAAGTTTCTGATATTAACAGTTTTCTCACTGATGTTTTGTATGACTGAGTGATCATGAGTATGTAACATGCTAGGTAAGAAAGTTTATAGTGATGTCAAAAGTCATGTTGAGATGAGTTCCCTCACTATGTTGGCACATTGGGCTGGCCAGAATCCTGGATCTGGTCTCAGATTAAAATGAAATCTGGTCCTCTGTAAATGTTTTAGCACAAGGTTAATCAAGAACTTCTTGAGACAACCTTATGATTAGATTTGATTATCTGCTGTACAGGTTTAATGATTTAAACATTTGACTTATTGTTCTGTTGATTCAGTTTAAATTGTGGCCTTGTTTTGAGTCCTGTATTTTTATGGGGTTTTTATTAGCTGTGCAGAGTTACCATAGTATAGTTAGGGATAGGTTTAATTTGCTCCTTATTCTTTTTGAATAGTAGATATACAGAACTGGTTTATTATAAAAAACAGACTATGTGACTTTGGGAACAACAGTAATTTAGTTGAAGTATTCAAAAGTTATTTGGTTCAGTGTCCAAATTAATATCTTTTTCCCTTACAAGGCTATTAAAAAAGTAAGAGATGGAGAGCCGTGGACCTGAGAGCCAACTGTGATAAAGACAAATGTTAGAGTAGCTAAGCAATATAGGTTTTTTTTCCCCAATGTAGTTCAATCCTGCTCTGTAACATCATTTTTAGCTTGTCTTGAATGGAAACTACCAACTGTACTGTGCACTAATTATCTGCAAACATTCATTACATTTTTTACTTAAGATAAAAAAGGTCTCTTGGGGTGAAAGTCCAATATCTACCTTTTGGTTTTGGAAGTGCTCCTGATAGTGCAGCATATTTACTAAGCAATCTGTTCTACTGAGATGTGTGGGAGGGACAGGAACAGTTCCCATTATTCTTAATAGCACGTTATACCATATAGTTCTCCCACAACTCAGTGGCAAAATATAGTGCTAAAAGAGTTTATTTGAAAATATTTATTTGGAAATCAAGGCCTACTTAGTACAGCAGTTAACAAATGTATTATGACCATATTTAGGTACCTTAATATATGGCCTGATTTTAAGAAATGCAAGGATTTCTTAGGGTGATATTTTTACTGAACCAATTAATATTAGTTGGGATAGAGTTACACAAGCTTTCAAATGAAAAACATTGTTCTTTGGTCTTGCCTTCAAAAGCTTGTGTAATTATCCCAATTAGGCAAACCAGTCCAATAAAAGATATTTGCACTAAGATTTCTTTGCCTCATATAATTAATTCCTAGACCATCACAGTTAAAACATCACTCTAATACTACTGATTTTAAGATACACTGAAACATTCCTTTATTTTAATAACACCTTTATTTTCTTAGCATTCTGAAAAATGAAGCCACTACTTAGTAGGAGTGGACCCGGAAGTACTTCTGGTGCACTTCTGGATTTTTTGCCAAGCACTCTGGGGAGCCCCATGGACTCCTGTGGGATGCTCTGTCCACCCCAGCATCGCAGAATTCATGAGCCCCCTGGTACCATGAGGTATATAGAAAAAACATTTAAATCTGTATCTATGTCCAAATTGCTGAATCTTTCTGAATCTCTCTGAACTGATTTGGAGGGTTCAAATTTGATTCAGAGCGATTAAAGGATCTCCTGATTTGATTTGGATTCAGAAATTCAGCCACTGAATCAGGCTGAATCTCTGCCAAATTGAATCAGAGACTGAAGCTCCGCACAGCCCTTCTACTTAGGTGCCTCATTATGGATTTAGATAAATAAATGCACAACAAAGTTTGAACTTTTTGGGATATATATTATATTAGTGGTGTCCAAACTTTTTATGTTTTTTCAAAAAGGTCAAGAATCCTACACGATAATTTGGATCAAATTCTTTGCTACATTCTGTTTATTTTCCACTTCTCAAATCAGATGTCAAGGATTCCTCGGGGGTAATGGAGATCCTGTTGAGCATAATACTGATATAGGTGGTTCTTATATCTAGATCCCTGCAGTCAACCATGCAGTATGGCAGGAGAACTCTGTGTTAACTATTCCCACTTGTCATATGGTCCTTGAAGATTAAGAATTAGGGAAACCCCTAAACTAGCAATCTACTAGGAGTTATAAACAGCTGAACATTTCTGATGACACTTTCAGATAAAGTTCAACCTGAGACTAAGAACAAATCATGATAATTTCAACCCAAAAAGTTAAAATGTGGTTAAGTCACTTAAAAGCAAGGAACTAGAACTGAAAGTTGAAGCAACTGAAATAGGAAGTGTTTTTAGTGATTTCATCTAAAGCTGTGGTAGGTGTGCAACAAATTAGCCCTGCACTCTCCCCAAGTGCTACTCCAGTCCCTATCCTCTGCCCAATCTGTTACTCTGTTTTCTGTTCCTTGTCTTGTGCTCCTTGCTTGATCTGATGCTCTGCTTTCCGCTCCCTGCCCGCTCTGCCACTGTGCTGCCTGTTCCCTCCCCAGTCCATTCTGTGCTACATAGCATTTGCCCATGCCACTGTAGCACCTGTGCCACAGGATAGCCACCCCTAATCTAAAACAAAGTCTTCTGACAGTTGCCTTGGGGGGCAGAGTATTAAATTACAATTGTCTTTGTGTGAGAAAAGCCAAAAAGAGGAGATTATTATTTTGTAATCTTCCAAAGAAACTGTTTGAGAGAGCTGCAGAATCTTCAATTCATTCAGGACTATCTCTCCCCATTATGATATCTTTAAAAGTATGCATAATTAACAAGTTCTTTCTGTGCCCCGTGAATCATCTCCTGTACTTAAAGTGACCAGTCTGTTGTCTATCCCTAACAAATGCTGCACGTAAACAAACAAACAAACAAAGGAAATACTTAAATTCATGTGTGCCCTAGTCTATTTACCCAGTCTGTTTTCTACCAGTAGAGCAGAATGGAATTCTGTAGGTTAAACATTTTTTCATAGGTGTGGTTTATATAAAACTGGTATGGTTGATAACATTGAAATATGACACTGAATGGGAAAAGAAAATCAAGTACTAAAGCACATTTGCTGAAATGATGCTTTTAAAACTCTTACAGTACTTTCTGCTGTTCTTCTATCCGTGGATATAATATTTGTGCCCAAAAATGACATTAATTTGCCAAAATGGAAATGTCCTGTCTAGATTAAGGCTGGGCATAAGTGATACCAGTTTGAATTAATTGTGTGACAATTTGGCATTCAAATGCATGTGTTATACTTAACTAGATTGACATAGTTTCAGATTGTTTGCACTCAGTCAATTACTAACCATTCTCAAGGGTACAAACTGCACGTCGTGTCACTAAAAATTAAAGGACTTCTTTTTTGGAACTTTTAGACTTGCAGCTTGGGGGTGTGATTTTGTTAGATCATAAAACAAGCATGATTGAACATGGCCAACAGAAAAATGACACTTCTTGAAATGATACTGCAATAAAGAAAGCTTAAAAAGGAGGGCTTTTGTGATAGGAGGTCTGTTCTTCTCGGGTTGAGACTTTGGTATACAGCCTCATACCCAACTGATCTCAAGGGTACAAACCACAAGATTTTAGGCATTCATGACCACTAACGATTTAAAGGAGTTGTCATTACAGTATGGAATCTATTTGTTGTGTCTTGCAAAATTCTAATTTAGGTTATAGGATTCTGGCTATAGTACCTTAACTTTCCTCTTTGCCATGGTACTACTGTAATTAATTAATGAATTGTTCAAACATTTGGGCTGTAAACAACAGAAAAAATGTTATACATATTTATGGATGTGCCCAGTGCTCTAGTTTGACAGGGCCCTGTTTGGGACTGCTGAAATATTCTATTTGCTGAGGTGGGCGGATCTATCCTCTCCACAATTGTTTGCAAACTCTTCTCATAAGATACAGGAGTGCTTACCAAATCAGTGAAGTCACATAAGGATTAAATCTGGCATCAATTCATCACTTACAAAAGTTACTCTAGGGAAGATTGTTTTAATTGAATTGTCCCCCAGAGTTATCCAAAGGATGTATTTGTATTTTATTTTCATAGCGGAGGGTTTTAGGTGTTTAATTTGCTTTAACAGTTATTCCAATTTATTTCTGAATATATTTTTAAAGCACTCTTTTACCTTGAAGATTGATTTATTAACTAATCTTGTAAAATAAAATTGTAGCGTATATACACGCATTGTAAAGATGGCAGACAAAGTTGATCAAATATTATATGAAGTGTTTATACCCACTAATTTGTTAAAAAACATGCTGACATACTGCATACAGCAGGTACAATAATCAGTCAGGGCCAGAGTAGCTTGCTCTGACTGATACGCTTAAAATACTTTAGAGGAGCTTATAGACTATAAGCCCACATATGTACTGAAGTTTTTGGTTGTATTTCATATAATAGTGACTGATATAATGTATATTTTTATTTTCCCTATATAATTTTCACAAGGAGCTTAGAAAAGTGACAGCTTTCAATAATAAACTCAACATACAGTTAATGCCCCTGGGGCATCTATTATTTATAAGCATGTTGGTACAATCTCTCATTTTACTTCCCACATGAATAGGAAGATTTCATACTATGACTTTTTCCTAGTGCAAGACTTCACAGCCAGCTAGACTACTCTATGTGCCTAGTGTGACAAACTAGGAAGATGTTTGTATTTCTGTAAATACTTTGTGTGGCTCTGCTTCCTGCTTATTGCTGCCAGTCTGAATTAAGTCAAAGCAGGTTGTTACCAATTGTTACAGAAACAGGAGGGAAGGTAAAACAATGACATGAATGAGACAGAGAGAGAGAGCGAGCGAGAGAGAAGTGCTATAAGTGGCATGCAGAGGGGATTAATTTGAACCTGCCCAAGCAATTGATAAAGACAACAAACTATGGTAAGGGAATACATATGGGTTTAGGTTCAGTGTTATTTTGAATGTACTCCCCTAAAAACTGTACTTTTTGACAACATAAACCATGAAAAAGTTGTTTCTGTATCACTGCAAACATCTGCTATCACAACGACCTGTTCTTATAGTGTTGCTGCCAATATCTCTTCTCTATGGAAGCTCTATAGGGCTAGGGACAGACATTACACATAAACCAGTTTAAGTGATCAGAAACTGGTTTAAACCTGTAACAGAACAAATATCCAGTGCACATAAACCAGCTTCAAAAAGCTGAAACCAGTTTGAGTTAAACCTGGTTGAATGTAGTACCAGACTTTACTGATTGAGCTCAAGTGGGTTTATGCAACATCTGTCCCAGACCCCTTCCTGGTTTAAGTTAAAGCAGAGTCCCGCAGCATCCCAGCATGCTCTCTGGGCTGTGCTGTCTGCTCCAGTGGAGTAGGGATGGCTCTGCCCCTCTGCTCCCCAGCTGAGTAGGGACAGGCAGAGGCAGGGATCTGCCCAGAAAGGATTAATTCCCCCTCCCTGTCCCATTGGCAGGGACCCAAGCCAGGTCTGCCAGGTGCTCCCTCCTTGCCATTGCAGCAGGGGGCTGGTGTGGCCTCTGAGGCAGAGCGGGCAGGGAGGGAGGTTATTTTCCCCTCTATCCCTACTCCCCCTGCCCCCTGCCTAAGGGGCCCTGCCAGTAGGCATCTGGCTGTGTCCCCACCCAGCTGCTGCAGCAGGAGGGGGCAGGGGCCTTGAAGGGGGCAGCAGTCCCAGTCTTAGCTTCATTCCTGGTGGAGGGCCCTGCTGCCAGAACGGAGGTGGACTCTTGAGTGGCAGCATCAGAACTCAGCGGGGGCCAGAGCTCCGCCACCCAGTGCTGCTACCACAGTCAGGAAAGTCTCGCGCTAGGGAAAGTGTGAAAGGGGCTGCTGCCCTCATCACAGTCACTCCCCCCTCACTGCTCCAGTACTGTAGTAGCCGTGTGCACACTAATACCCTCTCCTTTTAGCTAAGTGCAGACATTCAGAAGGGTTAGGAAGAGGTTAGAGTAGGTTCAAAATGGCCATCCAATCTAATATAAATCAGGATGGGAGAGCCTAGCAGGAGGGGGATTGGGACATGGGGGGGAGGGGTAGCAGGCAAGCAGGCTCATAGTGGGAAGACTGGGGTCCCTGAGGCAGAGAGGACAGAGAGGGAGGTTCTTCTTTACTCTTCCCCCATTGCCCCCAGGGGCCGCAGCTGGTCTGCCCACCCTGACCATTGCCAATGATTGCACCCTGGTTGAGACAAGTGGCTAAAAACTTCCTGGACAGGTATAACGTGGGTGGTGAGCAGGGTGTCTGTTCTGGCCCCTGCTTAAAGAGGATGGAAAAACAGCAGCTGCTAGAGCAGAACTGGAATAGTACAGCTATACCATTGGCTAGTACCTCCAACTTGCTACTGCAAGAATAGCAACCTTCCTTCCCACTACAATCACTTCAATCCTTGAATCTCCTCATTGGTTTGTCTTCTCCTTTGTCCTCACTCTCACCTTTAAGATGATAACACTTGAAAATGTTTTGATTTAGAGATTCAACAATGACAGTTTATAAATGTAAAAAATATAGATATTAATTGAAAGGACTTCTTTTGTAGTAAAGAAATCAAAGTAAGGGATAAAACTACAATACAGCATGAAATGCTTTGTATGATTCTGTGGTAGCAGGGAGGTACTATGATATAGTAAAAACTCAGTATCATCACCACTAAGTCCTTCTCAGATGAGCTGTGGTACCAAATGGGAACCTTTATGAAAGAACTCTGTTGGCTTTCTATTTGCTTGTGAAATTGGCATTAAAAAAATCTTATAATGTGGGCTTCAGATAAAATCTCTCATCTGACTGCTTATGCAAACAAGTGTTATAAGATGTTCACCAGCCATTGTAAATGTAGTTACTTTTTCTGCTTTCCCACTTATTTGGGGGTTTTGTTCCCTTCACAAAAAGACGGAGGTGGATAGAATTCAGCAGTTCTGCCTTTCATGTGCTCAATCTTAAAATATGCACTGGGCCAATCTACTCTCAGGTACATCGGGACAAATCTAGTGTAATGCCAATTGCTTAAACCGCACCAAATTTATTTAACTAAGAATGAACTTTCGTCCAATGTCTTCTCCCTCAAAATGTTGAGCCCCAGCCCAAATCTGGCTTCGTGTCTGGTATGCAGATGCCAATACGAATACCAGGGGTGGAAGTATGCAAAAAAGTTTTCATTGCTAGCAATAAAGGTGCAAGGTAACAAGCACACCAATCACTACTTCTAAGCATCTTTTATACAGAAATTTTCAAGGGTTAGCAAGCAAGCTGTTTGGTGATTGGTTGCAAGTGAGTGATGCAAGACGTTCTCTACTGAGCATGTCTCTATACCTTTGTTTTAACCATGTACCTCATTTCTATACATGTATGTTTCATTAGCATACTTTTTCTCCACCTAGGGGTGTGTTTTTTAGTATTATAATGAAACCTTTGACCTAATTCCCTGTCTTTTCTTATTTTCTTTGAGCCTCCCTTTGCCCAGTACCGATGTCTCCTTCTTATCATCACAGTTGGGCATTCCTCACATAGCAGTATAGCAGTGTCTCCTCCTTATTGTATCTGGGCAGAAGTCTCAAAGGTATTCTTTACAAGAATGGCCAACACAATTATTCTGCTGTCAGAATTATCTCGCCCAGAAGTTTCTGAAACATTCGGTAGTTTTGTTGCTTTGCTTTGTTTTTGTAGATTGTCAGCCTGTCTTGTTTTTGGAGTAGTATCGTGAAGGCCAGAGCTTTTTGAGTCATTAACACTATTTCAGCTGTCAATACTGTTAATCTGCTTCAGTCAGATTCCCCCCCCACTTATATGATAACTGAAAGGCATAAAGCATCTATATTTTTTGTCAGATCTGAGAAAGAAAATATATTTCTTGGAAACATTAAAAGGCACTTGTTTCCTAATATATCCATAAACAGATTGTGATGGCCTGCTGAGTTAAACATTGATGTTTAGACTTTTATTTAAAGGCATTATATTGTCTGAAAGTAAAAGAAGAGGAGAGCAATAGCATTGCTGAAGAACTGATCACAACTAATCAGGCTTTCAAAAAAACCAACAAAAAACCCCAAGTATCAATTCATAGAGCTAAATCCTGGGGTAAATGAGTATGTTATCATGTAATTAATACTGTATCATAATTCATGCACAATGCAAGATCCAATTACAGGAGTATAGGCTACCTTAATAATAGCATTTTTTTAAATTTCTGATTGCTTGGCATTGCAATCTTGCTTTTACACTGAAAAACATGAAAAAAAATAAAGAAATAGTCTATAAAGGAAACATTAAAGGCCTGATTCTATACAGTGTGTCATCATTTAGACCTGGACAAGTAAATACAAAACACTCCCAAATCGGAATGCTGACATTTTATAAAACTGCACTATGCTGACACAAAATACAAGGCAGGGAAAATCAAGGTGTGACAGATATGGGGTTGCTTTTCAATAATGACCAGCATTGTGTCTTTATCTGTCTGGGTAGTAGAGCTGAGGGTAACTCTCTAATAATCACCTAACAGCTTTCACTGTTCTCCCAGCAAACACTGAAACCAGTTATACTGGAGCTAAGGTCATGTCTACCAGTGTAACTATAGATATATAATCATGCAGATAAATTTCCCCATGTAGACAAGCCCTAAGAGAAACAGATTGAGAGACTAATGACACAGAGGACAAACTAGGAGGGCAGGAAGAATGAAGACTGTTTCTGTTCTGTTCCCATTATCAGAAAAGCTTTTCCAATATACTTTGTAGTGAAGCATAAGATTAGGGAAAACTAAAAATAGCATGCTAGCTATTTTGTTGATTGAAAATCCTTTTTCCCCTCTAAAGCTGCTTCAATTGCTAAATTATTTTGTTTTAAAGAAAGCTGTTGATCCGTATCATGGGTCATGGCTTCCTAGTGCACAAAAGTCAGTGGGCTGCTATGGTGATAAGCAAGGGTTGTTGGTTGAACAGAGAACTGTGAAGTTCTACCCCAAAGTAGAGAAGACCAGAAAGCTCATGACCTAACAAGGGTGGTCACTTAAAGAGACCAGAAAGGAGGCAGAGAAAGTCCAAATCCTAGCTCCTGACCCAAGGAACAGGGTGAGGTACCATGGAAATTTCTTTCAACCCATGAAGCAGATGCAGAGCTAATCTGTGGAGGCAATTTATGGGGTTATAAGCAATCAGAGTAATTTAAATGGCTCTTTGTGGGAGGTAGGTAGGATTATTTTCATGAAGGAGTGGAAGTGCCTGCATACCCACACCTCAGTACTTCCCCTACACTTCTATCAGAACAGGGCTCAGCATTGTGCAGGAAGTATACTCTTCCCCACATGAATGACCCATAACCAATACAGAAATATTCCTTGGGTTCAGAAGAATATACTGGGTTTGCCAAAGACTGGTAATTTTGGTCTTCAGGAAGCAAAAGTGCATAATGGTGGCCTTGCTAGTCCATTCCTTTGGTTCCTCTAGCTGAACTGTTTTTTATCCTTGTGTGAATTCATCAAAGAGAGAAAAGTATAATCAAGGGGTCCACAATAACTTCACCTGATTTGTGCTCAGTGATAAAATTACTTTGGAAAAGAAAGCCTGTTTCCAATTTTACTAAAGTTGGAAGCTATAACGTAATGTATAAGATCTGTACATCACATGCTGGCAAGAGAAAAGAGAAGAAAAGCCACAATATGCTACTAAAGTTGAGATGTCTCATAAAATATGCAGCTCAAATTGATTTCCCTGTCATTGAGCATTTTGGTCTTTAGATAATATTTATTAATCTCTTAGACCAGTAAATTGTAGTCATTGCTGATCCTTACATTCTTTCATGACACTGAGACACATTTTAGACTAACTGAAATAAAACCCTTGCTACAAGAATAAGTTAAATTAAAGCTATGAAATCAATATTAACCTTTCCTACAACTCAGACAGCCATGCCACCAAGAGAATAGGGGGATTTAGCAACATTTCTGCTTAATGTATGTATGGCAGGGAATCGGCTTCATGTGTTCTGTCAGTGCCAAGGAGAACTGTCAGTGCTCAGAGCTGCAGTTCTGGGCAACAAATAAAGGCAGAACTGTGCCCACAAAAACCTTATATCACATTCTCAAGATTGCATGTAACTCCTTTTCTAATGGCACTTGGGTCTCTTGCCATTCTTGTCACAATGTAAGACACATCTTTTCTTGGGTGATGGAATGAAAGTAAAGATGCAGATAATTTTATGGTAGAATTATTTAGTTGACAAGCAGATTTATGAATGTAACTTCTTTGTGCCTACTTGATATGGAAGCCTTTTATAAAGGTAGAATAGCTTAGAGGTCTGTGTGCTACAAGCTGAGTTTGGAATGGGTACACTACAAATGAGTTCTCATTCTCTTCCCTCCAAATGGGGACAGAGTTTTTGATCTTTTGTGTCAGTGGGCACATCTACACATGCATTATGGACCCTGAGGCTTGAGCTGGAGTCAAGGCTTGAGTTGGGTAAAGTGGGCCAAGCCCAGAGAGCCTCATCCTAGACAAGGGCCTAACACCCGAAAGCCTCCTGCCCTCTAGGGGCAGCCTCTCTGTCTAATCATAACATCAAGGCATGGAAGAAAATACAACAGAGTGGGACCCTGAGAGGCCAGAGGGGGCAAGCAAGATGGGGTCTGGGCAGATGCTGGGATGGCAGAGGTGGAAACTTTGCTGCCCCAACATTGGACCCAGTACAGTTAAGTAAACCATTTTTATCTGAAGTGACATAAAAGTAAGACCAAAGAGTAAAATAAAAACAAAAGACCAAAGAATCTTGCATGTATAATAAACTGGGGATGCTGGGAGGAGGTTGGGACCTCGGGAGCCCACTCAACTTGCCCTGCAACAAATGTATTAGGACTTCAGAGACTTGATTTGGTTTTGATCTGCAGCCAGTCCCCTAGTTCTGTGCCACCATCTGAGCTGCAATCCTCTCTTAAACTGCCTGGCTCTGTCAGTTACCCTTTGTGCCCTTGGTGGAGGTGGCAATAGTTCTCTCTTCTCCCCAGATTGCAGTGAGGTCCAGTACCTTACCATGAATCCAATTTGAAGCTCACTGGACAGGGGTCAAGGTGAACATTCCCTAGCTCATTCTCTGATTATGGTTCACAAAGATGTGTGATGGAAAACTACTTGAATGAGACCATACAAATAGGTGGCAAACCATGAGAATGGACCTGTAGTGCCATGTGGCCTGAGATCACTCCCCTTGGGGCTGTGTTGGCTTGGCACTAGAATTCAGGAGGATGGAAAGCTTGTCCATGGAGCAGGGGGTTGGGAACAGCGCATGCTAAGATGCTGGAGGACTGTAAATTGGTCATTTTAGTTCAGTTGAGTAGACTGACATAAATGTAACATGAGTACAAAAACTCAAAGATAATTCTCACCTGAAGTGCCATTACTTTGAGAGACTCAGAGAGCACTTAGCATGAGTTTTTCCAATTTTAAGCATAGATACATGCATTTTAAGTGCCTTTAATATAATTTAAGTGTAATGGGTAACACCCTCAGTCTGTCTCCTTTCTGTTTCCTGCCCTCGCCCACAATGCTTTGAAGTTATCTGAAGATCTATGGTGAGAGGGGCGAGACTAAATGTGCTCTGATGGCTACTCTTTTAAGTATGCAGGTGTTTGAAGCTGCAGGTATCCCAGAGGAATAACAGGGATGAAATTACAACTATGCAGCTTTTACACCAAAGGAGCAAGACCATGGTGTTTTCTTCCTGCATCTGTGAAAGGTATAATTTCCTGCAGCTATATCAGGATATACATAGTGAGCTTTTGGGGAGAGGGGGGGATCGATTCCAAGTTGTGCTTACTTCTCTCCCTCTCTGCCTACTGGCTTTTGGAAGGGACAGATCAGGTCCAATCTCCTCATTTTGCCCAAACCAGATTCACATTTTTTTCCCCCTACATAGCAATATTAGAGGATGTGATAATTTCATCCCTAATGAGTCGCTTGCGTTGAAAATATAGACACAAAGGATTTACCATCAGTGACTGTCAAATAATAACTATGTCCCATGACAAGATTAATATGCAGTGGCTAAAAAAAAAAGATTAAATAATGCTGAAGCCCTAAACGAAGAATGCTGGGGCAATACAGCGCTCTTATGAATGACAACTTAATCCGTTAAACCTGAATAATGAAGTCAGGTGTCCACTGATGTATTTTATAATTTCACTAGCATCTGGCGCCATCCATATATCAGCAATCAACAAATAAAGAAGCTTTAGCTTCTTGAGGATACTGCAGTATAGTGGCTTCACAGTACTTACAGTAGTAGATATGGTAAAAGAAAATGGGTTAGAGAATGATTAAACAATATTAAGGATTTTTGGCTTATACAGCTTAGATCATCTTCTTGCATGTCATGCTGACTGAACAATGTTCCTATATTCCCCTTCTTGCAACCATAATAAAAATTCAAGCTTATTGATCTCATCTACATGCCTTTGAAAACTGTGTTTCATTCCATTTTTCTCTCATAACAATCCTTCTGCCACCTCACCTCTGCAGCCATTATGATGCCAGACTTGATTACTTACTCCTCTGGTCTTTGCTAGAGATTGTAAACAAAATTGCAATGAAACATATATCTCCTGATTCATAAAAACTGAAGCATTTCATGGAGTTGGCTTGATTTTCATGTAGGTCTTATAGAGTCTAGGCAAAGTTTCATTAAAAACTGACCTGGTTTCCTTCCTGGTAACCCTCTGGATCCCTCATGTTCTACCTGCCAAATGGAACTGGAATTGGGGATTGCTGGGCACCTTAGATCTCTCAGAGAACCTCTTATGGGGGCTACTCCAAAGTCAAAGCTCTGCTCTTTTTCAGAGAGAATTTCGTTTTTTTCCCCCCTTTTTTTAATTGGAAGAAAACCTAATTTCCAGACAGTGAAATGGAATGATCTCTCTCCATGGTTCTAGTTTTTGGGTGTTCTTTCATGCTGTTCTTGGGGTTCACTCTTTGATCTTTCTTCTCCAAATCCCTTCTCTACATCCATTGTTGCCATCCAGTCTACAACAAATCAGTCAGAGAGAGTAGAGGAAAGAAAGCTCTTATTTACATGTTGGATATAACAAATCAAGTCTATTAAAGGATTTTAAAGCGTTTCTGTTTGCAAGGTGTGATGGTATGGAGCGGGGGCCAAACTTTTTGGTAGCCATGCCACAAATTAAGCACTGTGTTCTCCCCAGCTGCCACTCCAATTCCTTTCCCTTGTCTGATCTGCTGCTTTGATTTTTGCTGCTTGCCCCATGCTTCCTGTTTGATCTGCTAATCTCTTTTCTGCTCCATGACCCATCTGCTGCTATGTTGCTGGCCCCATCCCTGATCTGCCATGTGCCGTACAAGAAGACTACCTGTGCACTTGTAGGATGCATGTTGCAGTTTGACCACCCCTGATATTAAACACTGTGTTTTACTGGAGCTCTTTTATTGGAACCTGTTTAGTAGTGTGTCAGAACACCCTAGCCCTGCCCTCACTCATCTCCGAAATGTTTTTGATGATCATAATGGCAGAGCATATTGAGGTATGTATATAAACACTGAAAATAGCTTTAAGAGCTACTATGTCAGGATAAGCAAACTTTCATCAATTCAAGTGACTTGAAGTAATGTGGGACTGCTGTAATTTCCATGTTGGACATGTGGCAGACTTACCAATACAGCCTGGCACATCTGGGCTCAGAGAATCTCCAGTGTAATTGGTGGAGCCCGTCTACCCATCAGGTAACAGCAGGGAGGGGCTTGCCCTGACATACCTGGGGTGAGGCAGAGAGCCCCAGACCTGGTTTAAGCCTGCATTCTGCAGGTCCGGCAGAACTTCGGGGGGCAGAGCCTCTGAAGAGAATAAAAGGAGCTGTGTGCAAAACATGGGACAGACGTGTCAGGGGCTGGAGATGAGAGTGGGTCTAAGAAGAGCTGGGGAAGAGGTGCCCAGTGGGCAGATGGTGCTGCCCTGAAGAGCCCCTGTGGACACCTCTTGCTGGACAGGAGCAGTGGACAGTTTCAGCCTCAGTTGGTGCACAGTGTGGTGCATGGGGCGAGACCCTGGGAGCTATGTGAGACATCTCGGGTCTCCAGCCACTCAGTGCACACAGCACAGTGTATGGAGCCAGACCCTGGGAGCAAGAGGCTCAGATCTGCAACCCCTGGTGTGCATCCAGGTCTTCCAGTGCATGGAGCCAGTGAGACTCTGAGAGTCATTCACTCCGACCTGAGGTTCCAGTTCCTGGCACATGGCTGGGAACCCGGTGCAGGAGATGCTGCATGGAGGGTCCAGGAGCAGACCAAACCCCGGAGCCACACAAGACAGTTCAGGCCTCCAACCCTGAGAAAAAGCCAGAGTCCCGCAAGAGCACATGAAAGTGCTCAAAGATCTGAATGAGGGAATGGCCCGGGAGGAGCCAGAGGCTCCAGAGGCTTCTCCAATCAAGGAGCTACTCGTCTGGGGATGAGAAGCCCCGCACCTGGGCACTGGATTTGTGAGTTGCTTGGGAATATGGTTCCCACCAGGGAGGGGAAGTCCTTCTTGGCTAGAAAGGGGCCCCGAAGAGGGGGGCGGTCTCTTCTGAGTTTGTGAGCTTTCTAGGGAACTTGGTGTGAGGCCCAAGGTCTGCCCTCATGGGTCACTAGAGCATAGTCCAGGCCCCAGGAATGGGACAGGACCTTGGGGACCCTTTTAATAGTTTAAGTTTACTTCTATGCTTATGTGCCTTATAATTTGTGATATTCTGCCTTATATTTTGTGATATTGTATTTTATGTTTTGATATTGGGGTCCTGCAAAGACCCCTCCCCATTACTTACCTGTGTTTACTTGTAATTTACCTAAACCTTGGTTGGGCTCATCCACTGTAGAGAAACAAGGTTATTAGTCCTATATATTATATGTAAATATCTGTATCAGTTTTAGATTAATAGTTATCTTTTAAATATGTAATGTAAATATTTATAAATTTGTATATAGTTTAATATTGTCCTGGCCTGGCTCTATAGGGGATGGGGAGACTAAATTCAGCTTGCAGTTCTCTTCCACAGCAACCCTGCCTCCTGACAATCCCCTTCAATCAGAAAGGGGAGTACACACCCTGGGGACACCTCGGCTACAGGCATAAAAAAAGAATCAACTTTAGGAAAAAAGATGATATTGTTTTGCTGATTTGAGGAGATTAATATTCAGTTAGATAAAGGTTACAACAGCTGCCTTGGACTCTAACTATGGACAGATGGTGGCCTGCATTTATAACTTGGAAGACAGGGCTGGCACAACAGAACACAATGCATTTTAATGATGGACTCTTGAAAACAGGAGGTTCAAGAGTGACCATGCTTAATGGCCTGCTTCTAATCCCACTGAACTCTAAGGCACAAATCCTATTGGCATCAATGAGAGCAGCATTAACTCCCTAGTTTGTAGACAATATGGACAAAGCTAAAAAAGCAACAAGCACAGCTCTGTTTCCTGTAGCTTATAGCTTGCCTAATGAAGGGTAAATAATTAACTCCCTGAATGAGCAGCCTCTGAGTTTAAGATAAGGAAACAATTATTAATAATTATAACTATATTTCAGAGTATTTTACTAACTTTATATTACATCAGAACTATTCAGTCAATTTCAAAGTGCAATTATGTCACTTCTGAAGTGGAACATTATGTCATGAGAGATATTTAAAGGAGCCCAAGAATATTTAGGATCCTGGCCTTCACTCGTCTCTGAAATACGTTGTTTGCAGCAACACTGGGCACCATAGCATGATGCATAGGTGCTGGTTCAGTATTGACTTGGGAGGAAATGTGTGACCTTATGAATTCTCACTATCTCTTCCTATAGTACTAGGACATTTCTTGGAGGTCTGTCTGCCAAGTCTTGACCCAGACCAAGTCTGCTTAACACATGAGATTTGACAAAAATAGCACAGAATTGCATCATAAGACATGATTAAAGCATGATTTTCCATCATAGGAGATTCATAGACAACATTTTTAAAGTGTTCTATAATGTTTTTTTTCCTCAAATTTCTGAGGGGTAACTTAACTGGAATGAAACAAATTTCATTCTCCCTTCTTCCTGACTTACCAAGTTCTGTTTCAGTTATCAGACTTCAGTGGAAAATATTAATCCTTTAATATTTCATTGGATTACTGGGCAGAAACAACCGATATTATACCATCATGTTCTAGCTACAAGCATCCAGTGCTGCTTTAAACATGTCTTTGATACCTACAGATGTCACAGTGGTTTATGTGATTCTCTGGTAAGTACAGCCATGTTTTGTTTAATTTCATATGAAAACATTAGTTCTGTTTTAGTTCCTTATGCATTTCTTCAGAAATTCACAGAACCTTGTAATAAACTCTGACTCCTTCTTTTGTGCTTTAAGCCCAGAATGCAAGCTAATGCCTGGCTTAATTTGAAGCTGCCCTCTGAGTGATTTATAAACTCTAATTGGGGAATAGAGTATGCAGTTGTAAGTTACCTAATATCAGTGCACAGAATTTGTAGGTCAGTGACACAAAACACTACTGTACAGTCAATTAATTTGTAATAGCATGCTAGGGGATGAATATATAAGTCTGATCATTATCATGTATATGCTAAAAATTATGACAGCATAACAAAAGAATAGCTATTGAAAATGTGTATAAATACATGTGTTAATTCTTGACCTCATTCTTGCCTAATACTTGCACTGTGTTAATAGCAATCAGCTATTATATTTTCATCCCATGATCTATATCTCTGGCTTTTCTTTTCTTTTACACCAAAACAGGCCTTACTGGTGACTCCAGGAATCACTTCTGAAAAATGAGGGTTTCCACTTTCTTCTCATATGCAAAGATTCCCTGCTTTCCCCTTCCCAATATATTGTATTCCCTCTGCTTTTACATCATCTCAATTTAGCTTCAGCATTGCACTTGTTCTTTTTTCAGGGTCCTGAACAATTTCTCTGCACCTCATATTTTGCATCTTGAGTCCTCCTTCTTTCCTTCACTCTACTTGTACCACCATCACTACTTTTTACATTTTCTTCTACTCCCATCTTTCTATTCCCATGTCTCCCATCTTCTGGCTTCTTGCCCCCTAGGCATATTAAGATGCACTGCTTTTAGTGTATCCTTTTCAAAACTCATGTTGGGGATGATGCCAGCAACTGACAAATTCTCTCTATTCAGCATCATATATGAGAGAACATAACAATGACAAAAACTCTTTACTGCAAAGCAATGACAAAACTAAATACATTTTTCACTGAAAAGTCCCCAGTTAGCAGATTTCTTAGGGCTTTCTTGCTTTCCTACCTTTTTTCCATGAAATTATTTTTACACAAATCTTTAGCATCTTAAAGGGTACCTACCTTAAAGGATACTAAGAATTACCATACCGGCTGCTCTGGAGTAAATAATATACAATTTAATCTGCAAACATTGTCTTTATCTAGTATGCCTATTGAGTTGCAACAGTTTCTAAAAACTACCTAATACTTATTGTCCCTACCTACTGTAACAGCTCTATAGTTATTACTTTGCCCGAATTGAAAATAATAAATGTTCTGCTTACATACAGACTACATGATTATAATTTCCTGGGTAGCTGTTTTCAGGAACTTGGTCTTACTGCCAAAAAACCCTATCTCCTAAATAATAGCAATATGAATAGGAACAGCACATGCTTCCAGGGAGCTGCACTGCACACTGCATTGCTTCTTACCACAGAAAACATGTTGACCAAGGACTTTGTCAGATTAAACAGTAGGACTGATTTACAACTGCTCCCTCAGACACGGTCATTTTGTTTATTTTTTTCTTGGTGGGAGAAAGTCTTTAGGGCTGCAGAAGTTTGCCACCACTTGTCTGATGGCATATCATAGTGTTGAAAACTAAAACAAACTTTCCTACCAAATGCAAGTTTCTCCTTTAGCCTCTTACTATAACACATTGAGTTAGTACAATTTATTAAATTATTTGAACTATATTGTTAGATGCCTGGCAGACACTATTTCCATCAAGCAACAAGTAATTATTATTGTTACTTTAATTACTTCACAAAATACATCTCTAAATGTATTGTGCAATTAACTAGTTAAGTGCACAATAACTGCAATGTGTGTCAGGGCCCTTTGTGTTAGCTGAGTTGTACTGTTTTAGCGCAAAGCAGCTAGGGAATATGCAAGATGTAAGATCTCTTTGGTAACATCCTTTATTGGACCAACTATGTAGCTAGAAGAGATGTAAGACAAGACTTTGGGCACAAAGTGCCTTTTCTTGGATACATCCTAAGCTAAATATGAGTTAAAATAATTACTTAAATTTAACTCCACTTAAATGGAAGAGGGCAGTAAACATATGGGCTAGGGACAGACATTGCACACAAACTGATTTAAGTGATCAGAAACTGGTTTAAACCTGTAAAAAAATGGATGTTCAGTGCACATAAACCAGTTTGAAAATGGCTGAAACTATATTGAGGTAAACCTTGTTGAATGTAGTATCAGACTTAACTGATTTGGGTCAAACTGGTTTATGGAATGTCTGTCCCAGACCCTTTCCTGGTTTAAGCTTAACTAGGCATCCTGGCTTGGTCTTTGGGCTGAGTGGGGCTCTCTGCTCCACAGCAGAGCTGGCCCCACCCCTCTTCTCCCTGGCTGGAGCTCCAGCAGAGACTGCAGGCACAGCAGGGTCTGCCTGGCTTCCCCATGCACCCCTTCCCCTCCCACTCAGTACTCGCTGCTTAAGCAGAGATCCCTTCCTCCTGTTTCCCACATCACAGAATGTAGCCAGCATGTGATGTGGTAGCTAATGCTGTGCAAGACAGACAGTGTCTGTTTAGGGATTTTTGGAGGTAATCAACAGCTCAGATGGTAGTGTCTTTGCATTCCTTCCTTTGGGAAAGGAAGACAAGGTTCTTTGGGTAAATCTGGTATCTTTTATTAGACCAACTAAATAATTGGGAACATTTTTCTTAACAAGCTTTTGGATTTAAAAACCTTTCACCAGGCTGAGGAAGTATCTGCAGTTGGTGTGTGCTCTTCCTGGATGGAGTGAACAGTAAAGAGGCCAGAGGTTAGTATCATTTTCTTTTGGAAAAAGTAGTTTAAGAAGATCTCATAATGAGCAAGGCTTTGTTTTCTGATGGGGTGTTAAGTGCTGATAACAGAGCTGATAAATGCTCTGTTATCAAGGGGGTGGGAGGAACCCTCACAAATCAGAGTGTCCTGCCAGGGCTTGGACACGCCCCCCCTCAGCTCAGCCCTCTGCAAGGGAAGGGAGGGCTGCTCTAACACCCCTTGGCTTCTAGCCTGAGCAACTGCAGGCATGTGCTTGCATTTCTGGGATGTCTGTCTGGTTACAAAACTGATTTAGCCTAGCCAGGTTAGATTAACCTGCAAAGAATTAATCAATTCAGGCTTTTTTCAATGTCTGTCCCTAGCTATGGGGTAAAAAGAAGCTATCAGAAGTAACTACAAACATAGTAAAAGGCAGTTGAAGTAGATAAACCTAACTATATAAAAAAAAATTACTACATGTGGAATATAAGGAGTGAGTAAATGCATTTTTGAGCAGGTAAATTGTAATAAGCCATAACCTACTTAGTGTAGTGCTTAGTTCATGACTTTTAGTAAGTATTCAATAAAGTTACATATTTTTGTACCCAAGCCTGCCTTATGAAAGTTTCCATGGTAGATTTCCTGCAATGTCCCTCATGAATAAAAGCAGCACTTAAGTTGGTGAGGTAGGCATCACAAATATTCTCAAAGCAGATTTGTATCTCAGGTCCGTCTCTAGATTATAGCTTTCTTGGTATGTTTAGAATGGTTACTAGTTTTGTTGAGTTAGACATGGTGGTCCGTGGGTTGTTTATATACATGTTCAAAGAATTTCTTTCTAGATGTGCATCACAGTATCTAGGAAGTTATATTAGTGTAAGAGTATTCAAGGGGAAAATTGATAAAATGATGGTGGTTGTTGAAGCTGTAGTAGAAAGCAATAAAAAAGTCTACATCTTCAGTCTAGATTATGAAGTTTGTCATATATGGTATGTGCATCTTTCCCAGACCTGACAGACAGCATTTTGTGTCCAAAAACTTGTGTAACATCTTTCCCAACTACATAATTGGTCCAATAAAAGATATGGCAAAAGAAAACTTGTTTATCTATTTTATAGCCAGCAAAATTCCTCTTGCATTTCTCTTGTAATGGAATGAAGTTCCTATTTCCATCACTTAATGGATGACTAAAATTACTAGGGTCCAGTTTATGAGGCAAGACAACTCTTTGATATGCATAATTTAAGAATATTGATTGATTTTCCTTCTCTTTAGTAGAATATAATTTCAAATTCTATTTCTTTTCTTTTTGCTTAGTTGTTTTTATAAAAAAAAAATTAAAATGTGTTTAGGCTACAGAAAAATATTATTTTATTATTTTCTCTTGGTCTAAATTGAGAAACTTTTCTTAGAGAAGATATGGAAAACTATGTTTAAGTTTGTTCTTAATTGAGATTATTATAATGGATCTCTAAAACACAGCAAATTGGTATTTGCTATTTGGATTAGTCTCCTCCAACTTCATGGTTTAAAACAATATGTTTACATTTTCATTTGCATATTAAAACTATGTGGGAAATACTTTATAAGATTCCAAATGACTCTAATGACTTCTGCCAAGTATATTAATATTTAGTATTTAAATTAGTATTTAAACCTTCATATTTAGGTGGTAAATAAACTCATTTCCATTTTACCAGCAGGTATCTCGGTTAGAGTTTGTCATTGCACTATATCCTGCTGATCTTTTGTGTTCTCCTCCTACTCTTAACTCCTTGCTGCTTTTTTTTTTTTTTTTTTTACTTTAAAGCTGGAGCATCCCTCCCTTTTTATAACCTTGTGTTTCAACACTCCTTTTTTTTTTTTCTTCTAAGCCAAAAAAAAGTTAGGGAGATAAACTCTGAACACCTCCAGACATCTGATGTCAGGAGTGATTTGTGTTGGGAACCAGCCTGGATGAGCATTCTAATCTAATGAATAGTTTGCACTAATTACCTTCCAGAGCATACTTCATATCCTGGGCAAACAGAGTCCACATGATTTCGGCACTGATTTTTCCCATGTTCAGCTCTTGAGGGAACCTGCAATCAATCACATTACATTAGTTCATCTGCTGCTAGTAATTATGTTAACAGCTGTACAGTAAAGGCAAACATTTTGTATCCATGGCATGCACTGCATTGTATTTTCTGTTTTTTACAGTACTGGTTAATTAAGGAGGAAGACCAAGCTTCAAATAAAAATTACCTTTAGTCAAATGTTAATGTTGGGGCCCTACTTCAGTAAAGAGTTATGTACAATGCTAATTATATTTAGTACATATTTGATAACATAGAGTGTCCCTGATGTAACTCCATGGACTTCAGCTGTGTTATACCAGGAATAGATATGGCTCTTGAAAAAACACCCAAATCCTATGTCAGATGCTTGGTTGTTGCCCATCTGCCTAGCTCTACTGACATTACATTCTCTGTTGAGAAAAAGGAATAATAACTTCAGTGCAGCAATCTGATTTACAGTAGATGAAGACCTGGCTCAATAACTGCAGAGGTTTTACTGGTTCTAACTTCCTCCAGCTTTACTGGCAAGATGAAGACACAGATGAAAATATACACTATGCAAAATGTTAATTAAAATGTCTATTTATTTGTCATATATTAAATAGTCTTTTTAAAAACCATCTGTTTATGTACTAGCTACCATTTAAAAGTTCAGCATTTATCTATACACAGGTACCAATTACTTGTTTTAAGGAAAAGAAAAGTGTACTCTCTCATCTTTTAGAGCAGGGGTACTGGGAAGGCCCCAAGGGGTATGCGGTGGCAGCACAGAGAAGTGGGGGTACTTGGGAAGTGGGGGATAGGGCTGTCTCCATGATCCATCACTTTGAATTGATGCCACATTCTGCTTCCCTGCACCCAAGTATCCCCACTTCTCTGCACTAGTGTCTTTGTGTCTGGTTGGTGGGGGGGGTGGAGGGGGGTAGGCAGGTGTGACGGCTGGCTGGATGCAAAGCTAGCAGTGCAGAGAAGTGGGGGTACCTGGGAAAGAGTGGCATGGGGGGGTGGGGCTGCCACCATCCATCACTCCGTGCCACCGCTGGGTGCTGTGCATCACTTTCCTACACCCAAGTATCCCTGCTTCTTTGTGCTGCTGGCTTTGCGTCCAGTTAGCTGACAGCACCCCTTCCCCCAATGCATGGCAGTGGTACTGAGTGTATAAATGGTGGTGAGGGCAGCTGCCATGTGTGAGCTCCCCATGCCACTCCCACATGCCAGGGGTCAGGGGGTGCTGACAGCCGGCCGCACGTGAAGCTGGTGGTGCAGAGAAGTGAGGATACTTGGGCATGGGAAAGTGGTGCCCGGCACCTGATGGCAAGAGTGTATAGATGGCAGTGGTAGTGTGCAAGCTCCCCATGCCACTTGGGGAGCAGGGCAGTCTACCACTGTAGGCTGGAGCCTGGGCTGCACCAGGTTCTTCCTGTTCAGAGGGGGAGCAGACTGCACTGGGGAGGGTAGCACTGGTACTGGCAGGGAGCTGCAGCCACCCCAAAATTCATCATAGTTCACCTGCCACCCCCAGCACTGCTGCCAGAGCATAGCATGCCCCTCCCCCCCCACCAGGTAGAGCCTGGCACTACCCCAACCACAGCCCTCCATGGCAGCCCATCCTGCCCCACACAGAAATGGGGGCACATGACCCCCATGTCCTCCTAGGTCACATGTGGTGGCGGGAGCTGCCATCCGTCCCTTTGCCAACCAGCTGACCCTGGGTGCTCCCCAGATGGCTTTGTTCTGTACCCTGCCCCAGCTGTGCACAGCCTGGCAGGGTGGGCATGGGGGTCCTGCATGATCCGTCCCCTCCAGCCTGGCAGTGCAGCAGAGGCTGGCCCTGCTCCAGCCCCCAGCTGGGGGCCCCAGGCAGTGACAGGCCAGTGCTGGGGCAGGGAGGCAGCTGGGGATGATGGATTTGTTGTGCAGTTCCTGACACCAGGAAATGACTCTGGGCACAGGGGAAGGGACAAGCGCAGTGGGCCTTGGCCTGATCCTGGGCCCAGCTCAGCTCCCACCCTGTCCCTGGCAGGTCCCAGCCCCCCCCCCCCTGTGAAATAGAATGATATGTTACATAAATCAAAATAATTTTGCCAGTTTATTTGGACTTGTTCCTACCAGTTGAGAATTGAGCCCAAAGTATTTTGATTTATGTAACATAGCATTTTATTTCACTCCTAAAATCCAGGTACCAAACAAAATTAAAGAACCAATAGCTGCAACATGCTGATCAGCTGTCCTTGAATTTGTCAGATATTCCACCTTTCTTCAATACAAATTTCTCCCTCTAAAAAATACTAATAAAAAAGATTATTTGTCCCTTTTTACTGAAGTATTTACAATTTGGAAATGTTTTATGCTACTTATAGCAGCAACATATGTGTGATTTTTTTCTATACTTTGCCAAATTAAAAATTAAAAAAAGAGGTACATTCATAAATGGGTCACATTAGGTGAGTTGCCTATGATGAAATGTTTCTAGTTCTTTATTTCAATAGAAGAACCACTCCTTGAAATCAGCAATTGTTTTAGATTTTAAAAAAAGCATTCTGTGCTACTTCTAATGGTAAAATCTTTATAAACTTTTTGCATAATCTGGATCATCATCACCACTTGCACCTAGCCCATATGCTATAATGAAAATAAAACAATAATCTATTTAAAACTACAGGGGACCTTTGCCATTTGTGGGGGATACATTCTAGGGATTTCCGTGAATGGAGAGATCCGTGAATATGTTGCCTACATTCATAGATTTCATAGACATCAGATTTCATAGACATCAAGGCTGGAAGAGATCTTGGAAGATCATTGAGTCCAGACTCCTACCCCAGGGGCAGGAAGTCAGTTGAGGTCATAGGATCCCAGCAAGAAAAACATCCAGGTTTCTCTTGAAGACACTGGTCACAGGGCACCATGACAATTGACTTCTGTCAACCACCACCCTCTGGGTCTGACCACAGAGCCAACTCCCCAGCCAGTGGATCATGGTGGACCCGAGGTTACATTTGGCCAGTTTTGCTAAAAGGTGATCATGGGATACCAGATCGAAGGCTTTTTTAAAGTCAAGATATATGACATCAATCTCTTCCCCCTTGTCCAGGTGATAGGTCACTTGGTCATAAAAAGAAATGAGATTGGTCAAGCACGACCTACCTACAACAAACCTGTGCTGGCTATCCCTCATGGTGTTGCCATTGGTCAGTCTGTCATGAACAGCATGTGCCCCCAGCAGCTGTGGGGGGGAGGGGCATGGCTGCACTGGCAGCTGTGGGACCATGGCAGTGGCAGGTATGGCGGTGGCAAGTGCAGAGCTCCCATAGATCCTGCTGACACTGTTGGCGGTCGGGGTGTCAAGCATAACAAAGTTTCATCACGCTGTGGGGGAGACCGTGTGTGTTGGTGCGCTGCACTGCAAATATTCAAAACTGTGAATCGCAAATCTGCAAATAGTGAGGGTTTCCTGAGTGTGCCTGCTCCTTTAAGGGAGCTTGCAGGTGGGGAAGGTTGGTAATGAGACATGCCTGGAAGAAGGCTCAGGCTGGAGCTATGTAGGTTCAGTGCACATAAACCAGTTTCAAAATGGCTGAAACTGGTTTAAGATAAACTTGGTTGAATGTAGTATCAGACTTAACTGATTTAGGTCAACCCGGTTTATGAAACTTCTACCCCAGATGCGTTCCTGATTAACATTAAATCAAAGTCCCCCAGCATCCTAGCATTTTCAGCCCTAGTCTCACCTGTGTGGTCTGCACCAGAAAGCAGGACTGACCCTGGACCTCTGCTCTCTAGCTGAAGCAGTGAGGGCTAGCTCACTTACTGGCTCACTCCCACCCCTCCACCCCAAGCAAACCCTGGCTGGGGTCTGAGGCCAGGGAGGGGAGTTACACTTCACTCCCCCTGAGAACAGAGCTGCCCTGCCCTGCTTGCTTTGTGTTGGCTGTGACTGTGGACTACAAATCCCAGAGGCACCTGGAAGCAGGAAGAGGAAGTGATGAGAAATACCCTCTCTCTCCCCTAGAGCCATGCTGGATATGTGCCAGAAAACTGTGCTGTAGCACCCTCCAGCTTCTGGCATGAGCCACTGCAGGCATGTGGCTGCATTTCTTGAATCAAAAGTGATAACCATTTGTTTATTGGTTCAATCTTTGCAGCTTAGAATAACCTGCAAAGACTGAATCATAGATTCATACATGTTAGGGTCAGAAGGGACCTCAGTAGGTCATTGAGTCTGACCCCTTGCCCTGGGCAGGAAAGAGCACTGGGGGCAGATGACCCCAGCTAGGTGTTTGTCCAGTCTCCTCTTGAAGACCCCCAAGGTAGGGTAGAGCACCACTGCCCTTGGAAGCCCATTCCAGATTCTGGCAACCGTTACTGTGAAGAAGTTCTTTCTAAAGTCCAACCTAAATCTGCTCTGTCAATTTGTGGCCATTGTTCCTAGTTACTCCAGGGGATGCCCCAGTAAATAGAGCATCTCCTCTTCCCTGCTGCCCTCCCCTAATTAATTTATAGGCAGCCAATAAATTCAATCATGCAGGGATGCTTGACTGCCTGCTTTCCTGCTTACAGAAGTAGTGAGGCTAAGGGAGCTCACAAGGTACCCAGACTAGGAGGTATGTGTACTGAGGAGTAAAGCTTTGCCCTCTTAAAGGGGCAGAGGTCTGTTTCCATTGTTATTGTTATTTTAGAGCCCAGGGGCATATGTTTATGTTGCTGTTTAAACCTGTGGTTTAGGTTCGGACTATAAGGGGTGGTTAAGGAGGTCATATTAGTGCCCTGGGGTGGGGTGGGGGGTGGCATGCAATAGTCTTGAGCCCTGTCAGAGGCAGGCTCAAGGCCTGAGCAGCTAGGGTTGCCAGCTCTGACTGGAGCTATTCTGGGAGGGGTTTTTTTTAACATAATGTAATGACATTAATTGTACTGTTCAACCCATTCACAATATCAATCTCCCAGGTTGCTTTCAATAGTCACTAGGAGATTGATGCCGATTCTGGTAGGCTCCCAGGCAATCCAGAAGGGTTGGCAACCCTCTGAGCAGTTTTTGAGCTTGGACTGGGCAGAGTGAGTGTAAGGCCACAGGGACCAGACAGAGAAGGCCAGAGGCCCAGTGCCCAAAAGGGCCAAACATTAGATAGTAATACCCATAAGGCATGGGGTGTAGCATAGGAAGCATTAAGGTAATCAGTGCCTAGCAAAGGCACAGGAAGACTGAGAGGGCCTGATGATTTGGGGTGTATGACTGCTGTCTGTCACAGGGGACTCTGGGAGGCTAGTGAGGATCAATACAGGATCAGGTTCACAGACAGCCTCCCTTTTAAAATATTTAAGATCAAGGCATGGCAGGTGAGATCCAAGGGAAGGGTTGCAACTGAGCCTGAGCCAGGCAAGGGCTACATTGTCACTAGGGAGTGTTACAGCTGCCTTGTGGCCACAGACTAGCTACAATGCACCAAATGGATCTTCTCAGGAAAGAAGAATGCTTCTGTAGTTGATTAGTTGCTGAATTCATTTAATTTGAAAGAAATCATAGCTCAGGTTCTTCTTTTAACACGTGTAGAATTATACATTTCAATAATAATTCTGTTAAATATAAAGTTTTGATAGTTGAATTTCTGACGGTCAAATATATTATAATTCTGAGTTCTTACCTGCATTAGGCTTCATTTTCATTCTTCTCTGAGATTCTTTGTTAGCACCTAAACTGTTGACCTTTGACATATTCTGAGAGAAGATTTTGGATTTGATTCTTCTGACATAGAGAAACCATATTATTCTGCTTATTTGGGATATAAGTAAATGATCTCTCTTCCTTCAACTAAGATGTAGATTTATGAAATTCATCTGTTTGATCTGATATACTCATATGTATGTAGTTATGTATATATTTATGTATGCACTTAAACATTGTTTCATGAAAGTTTTATGGAATTTAACTAGCTGACTTCCACAGAATCAATCTTGATTCAAAAGGGAAAAAAGTAACCTGCATATGGAAGTACTCCCTGCCACTCACCCCCTGACAAATGTGAAAGGAACAGAGTCAGTAACTTCTCCCTTCATTGGGAAAATGTAAACTTGGTGCATTATCACCAACCAGACCAGGTATGAAATCTTTCCACTGTACATGTAGGCAATGGAAGTTTGCCTTAGGCATCGCACAGACACAATTTTGCATTGAGCCTCATGAGACCTAGAGTCAGTCCCAAAGATCTGTTTCAGTTTTAACCAACTGACCTCATGGTGGGAAATGACTGTGACAAAAATTATTATAAAACAGCAAGTACATTTGGTGTTAGTAGAAATCATTTACTTTTCACACTGTAATTAATTTACTTTGTGACAACTATGATACTTGCAGGTGTCATTCTTTATAAACTCAAATGACAGGATTTAAATTTTTTCAAAGTATGCCAACTAATGTAATGCAGTGTTAACCTAATCATCAACACTTTCACTAGTGAAATTGATTTAGTGTGCTAACAAATGATGGGCTAATATGTTTATAGTTCTCAAGATAGTTTTAGTCATAAAATACCTTCTCTAATAACCTTAAACTCAGTATGTGATTTTAAAGATTCTAATACAAAGCTCAAGAGGGCCAATTTAATTCATTTATTGTTTCATATAAGTATAATAGAATTTAATGGTTTGGCTTCTCCATAATACAATCTTGTTTCAGAAAAAAAATGTTATGATATTATTCATGGACAATCAGCTTTACCAATTTTCCATTTCCTTTCCTCTACGCTAACATCACTGATTTTTCCATTCTTCATGGCTATGTGCTATGTTCACACTACAACCTGCCTATAATACAAGAGTAGGCAAAATATGGCCCATGGGTCACATCCAGCCCATGGCTGCCCCTGCAGTACCTGGCATGGGGCCAAGCCCTACCTGCTTGCACCAGGGTGGTCCATGCTAGGCTACCATTGGCAACCATAGCCTGGTCCCAGCCAGTACACACAGCTTCCAGTGCAGCTGCAGCCAGATGCTTCTCCTCTGCCCCCACCTCCAGCAGCAGCTTCTGCTCCTGACTTTGTCACTGCTGTGCCATGGCACACTGTGCTGCACTGCTCCAGGTGGGTGGGCAAGCAGCTTCAGGTGCTGTGGCTCCTGTCCCAATGTGTGGGGCTCCAGCTTTAGCTCCTGCTTCCCAGCAGGGGTAGGTGCATAAGCCACAGGGGAAGCAGAAAAGCACCCAGCAGAGCCAGGCTCTGGACACTCTCAGAAGCATGGTACAGACTGCGCCAGCATAAGTGGCTGGGGCTTGGCCCCATGCGGAGTGATGTGGAGGCAACCCAGACCACACTGATTGGAAAAATTCTGATATACATGCCCTCCACTCCCCCTTCCCACCTCCCCCTCCGCTCACTCACGGCAGGTTCCTGGGACCTAGTGACCAGGCAGCCACCCCCCCCAAACACATGCAGATGCCCCACAGATGGCAGAGGCATGCAGGGATTGGTCTGTGGCCTGGAGATATCATTGTCTGATGACCCAGCCCCATAGTCCCAGCCTCACCTGCCCTTCCCACTCATGAGTGCTGCTCCCTGCCTGCCCATAGCCCCATAGGGCGCTTTGGTGAGTTGTTGTGGCTGGGGTGGGCTGGGGTGGGGAGGTGGAATGCTTAATGCTTATCTGGCCTGTGACAGCTGATTAAAACTCTCCATGTGGCCCTCATACCCAAATAATTGTCCACTCCTGCTCTAATAGAATACCATATGTAAAATAGGGGAATGTCCTTGTATCTAACTACTTCCTTTCAAAATTATGAACAGATATTACCAAAACCCTACCTAATTCATAGACAATTAGCCATAAGTGCACAATGGGACTTCAGAAATGTAAACAAACCATTTTCATATGTTGCTAACAATAATTCAGAGCTGATTCACTGTTCTGTGCCATCCCTCTCACAATTTTCCACTGCTCTGCAGTCTGTATATTTCTTATGCTGTTTATTAAAGTACAACAGTTTATACCACTCATATACATTATATATATGAAGATATATAATATTATATATTTTAATAAATTATTATAAATTATATATATTATAAATTCTATCTTCCATAAGCAGTTTATGAACAAGATGGATTAAGAACATCTTTCAGAAATAAATAAAAACTCTTTGCTGCTACTAAATGTGTTCTTTGCTCATTTATTAATTACAATGGATGAAAGCTAACTTCCTTAAATGGAGGGATTGTTGAATGTTGCATATGGTTTGATACCATATTTTTCAAATAACATTAGGATCACAGAAATGCATGGCTACAGTAGTGCACTTGACAAGACTTCTGTGGGAGTTAAAGTTCCTAAAACAGAAGGCATAACTTAATAATGTTTCTACTTTCTTTTTAAACCAATTATTGCATATCTATTTAAAATTTGGAAGTAGATTTTTCGTATCTTATGCTTAGATAAATAGGGTGGATAAAAATATTGGAGTTCACTACTGTTTTAATGAAGCAGGAAGAAAACCCCTCCTAATCTTCCACTATTAATTCGGTGGTATTTCAGCAAAGAAAGGGAGTAAATAAAAGCTTATGGAGTTATGAAGAAAATAAAAAAGGTGCAATAATGGATGTAACATGACTAAGGTGCAGTGGCTCAACCAGAGAATCAATTTCAATCATAGAGGAGCAAGATGGGATGAGTTTGGGTAAATAAAAGATATGTGAAGGAAAAGGGGGTGAAGGTCTAAGCCAGTGGTACCCAAACTTTTGTTGGTGTGAACCAGATAAGCAGCTTGGGGCTCGTTCACAGGTTGGACCATATTCTGTGAGCCAGGTTAGGACCTCGTGTTGCCTCCCAGAGACTTGTGCCACCTTCCTGAGCCCTGTACCACCTTCTGGGGCCTGGGACCACCTCCCAGGGACCCTTGTTACCTCACAGGGTCCAAAGATGCAGGATTGGTCCATGTCCCCAGGCTATGTCTGCACATGGATCCAGCACTCTCTCTCCCCTGCCACCAAATTTTGGACATGTTATATATGTATTATATTACACACAAAGTAAATACAGTAAAGTGAAGTAAGGCAAATGCAACAATTTTTCAACATTCCCTTGATTTTCTGGGTTTAAGGCAGCACCCTACATTAGCTTTTATATTTGTGATCTGTGTACTAAGTCACCATAGCTCTCATTGACAAATTCTGTATTAACAGTATGTCCTGTTTGGATACCTTTAAAAGTCTTATGTATAAGTTGTTACATTTTCTCAGGAATTTTAGGAGGGAACCAGAGGGAACAGCAGAATAGTAGGCTGAGCATGTTCTCTAAATAAACAAGCTTTATCATTCTATAAGCTTAACTCCTTGGTCTTTTGAGAACTACATGTGGTACCAGGAGTGGGGTGTGAAGAAAGACAGAAAAATTGAGCTTCTCAGAATTCCAGATGATTTAAAGTTGTCCAGCAATGCAACAGAAAACTGGAAGGAATTTAAGCAGAGCTTCACCATATATACAGTGGCCAGTAGTGCCACAGAGAAGGAAGATCCACTCAAGATAGCTATTTTTTTAATATAGCAGGCCACAAAGTTATTTCTCTTTATAATAGCCTACAACTGTCAGAAGCACAACAGAAAAGCAATGGCACAGTAATAAAAAACTTTGAGGAACATTGTATACATAAACAAAATGAAACCTTTGAATGGTATAATTTCCACGTGAGATGGCAGTAAGTAAATAGAGGAGTTTGTAGCCAGACATGCAGTTTTGGAGACCTAAAAGAGTCCATGATCAGAGCCCAAATAGTATTGGATATAAGGGATTCAAGCTTCAGGATAAGACTGCAAGAGGATCCTAAGCTTAATTTGGAAAAGGCAGTTAGAATGTGCCAAGGAGCTGAGATAACAAATGCCAGACTGCAGACGCTAGAGGAAAAAAACAGAAAAAGCCAAACTAGACAGGATTACAGAATTGCAAAAACCTAAGGCAACACACAAACAATAGAGAAAGGAGGACCTCACTATGAAGAAGGCAAGCGCAGGCCAAAGAGAACTGTTTGAAGAAACAATGGTTAACTGCAGATGCTGTGAGGGTTACCACAAACCCATGCAATGTCCTGCATTTGGTAAGCACTGCAACAAATGCAAAAGATTCAATTATTTTGCCAAAGTTTGCAGAAAGGAGGAGGATGCACTACACAAGAAACAGTAGGTGCATGCCCTATGCAATGAGGAAGAGGAAGAATTCTGCATTGGCAAAATGCAAGAAGATTTTCATTCTTCTGAGGATTGGACAATGTTGGGACCCAGAGGCCTTCAGGCCTGGGTTTGATCTTTGTGCTCAGCTCAAGCGGCATGCTTATTTGGAATTGTGGTCCAGACATGCACCCTGTGAAAGGAGCAGATGGAAAAATACTGTCCTTGACTTAAAACAAATCACGAAGTTGGCTAACTAAATTGAATAACTATAACTGGGCAAAAGAGGTACAGTCAGAGGAAAACCTATCCCCACCTAAGAATGAAAAGATTCCTTCAGAATAGAAGAATCCAGTTAGAGGAAACCATATTTGGCAAACAGAAGCAAGGTTATTAACATGCATTAGGAGGAAGGCTTAAGTTAATTTTATGTATTAAAAAATGCAAACGATATGGTATATAAAGAGAGGTGAGGGAGTGTACCCTTTGGAACACTCCTGAAAAAAGCCTAAAGTGTTCCTGTCACCAATCCAAGATCCTGTCTGAATATCAGACACAGAACCAGAAGCCCTGGACATGACTTCATGGCCTGATGCTACAGTAAAGTAGCATTTGCAACATTATGGGGTGGTGAATATCTGCTTTGACTAGCTACAAAACTCATTTTTTTAACTGCTAAAACTGCTTCAATTTTAATTATAGTTGTATCTGTTAGGATTCCATAAATTTGTTTTTAATTTAGCACAATCGTGTCCTGGTCTCCTTTCCTGGTATAAGACTCATTAAGACATCATAGGGATGCAAAGCCAATCACCCTGGACGCTAATGAACTACAGGTAACTTTTAAATTAGATACAGGGGCACAGGTCAGTGTAATACCAGAATACATTATTCAAAAAATGAAAACTAAACCTGTGTATTGTGAGAATAAGAAAGTGAAACTTAGAGCATATAATGGGAACATAATTGCAACCAAGGGTGTTTGCACTGCATGTTAGACACAAGGGTAATATAGCAAAAGTTAAGTATGTAAGAGTCCCAGGAAACTGAGGGAGAAACTGAAAAAAGAATTAGATAGATTAGTTAACATGGACATAAGAGAAAAAGAGCAACCGATTGCTTACGTTTATTCATTGGTCATAATAGGGGAAAAAAAGATAGATCCTTGAGATTGTGTTCGGATTCTAAGCAAATGAACTGGTACCTCAAAAGGGAGCATTTTTCTATTCCCACCAGGGAAGAGGTTTTTGGCAACATGGCAAAAGCTAAATATTTCTCCACTTTGGCTGCCTCTTCTGGGTTTTGGCAAGTTCCCCTAGAAGAGAATAGCACTAAATTATGTACCTTTAATATGCCCTTGAGAAAGTATTGCTTTTGTAGGCTTCCTTTTGGGCTGTGTTCTGTATTTGAAGTATTTCAGAGAAAGGTGCAACAATTTTTTTAAGATCTTGATAGAACTATCATTTATATTGATGAGGTATTAGTTTGGGGAAATACTATGGAAGAACATGATCTCAGGCCTTTAAGAAAGGCATTAGAAATAGCTCACAGAGCAAGTTTGAAAACGAGCAAACAAAAATGTAAATTCAGAGTCAAAGAAATAACATATCTGGCAGAAAAGCTCTCTGAGAAAGGGGTGTAAATTGATCCTGCGGGTTAAAGCCATTACAAACATGTCACCCGCTACAGATTAGGATGGAGAACGAAGATTACTGGGAATGATCAATTTTGTAGTGAAACATCTACCTAACTTAGCAGAGCAGACTAAATATCTAAAAATCCTACAAAAGAATGCTTAGTGGACATGGGGACAAGAACATGAAGTTGAATTTAAAAACTTGAAGGAAAAAAATAATGAAAGCTCCAGTACTAAATTACTATGACCCTAAAAGACCCATTAAATTGTCAACAGTTGCTTCTAAAGGTGGCATAGGAGCAGCTTGCTTCAGAAATGTGGGGATAGCTGGAGACCAGTAGCATATGCATCTAGGGCACTCTCTAAGTCAGTGTCTATATGCATGAATTGAGAAAGAAAGTTTAGCTCTGATGTAAAGCTGTGAGAAATTTCATAAATTCATCTCCAGGAAGCCTGTGATAGCTGAAACTGATCATAAAACTTTGGTAACTATAGCAAAGAAAGGGTTATCAGATATGTCACCCAGATTATAGCGACTTATCTGTAAATGTATGATGTAGACATACAATACATGTCAGGAAAACGTGCTTATTGCAGATATGTTGTTCAGAGTATATGACACAATGGAAAATGACAGAATTCCAGACTCAGACATGGTACATGTTAATCTAATTAAAGGATTGATTCCTGTCACAGATAAAATGTGGGCACTAATTGCAGAAGCTGCTGCTCAGGACACCACATTGCAAAAAGTGATAACAGCTATTTGTACTGGTTGGCCTAAAAAACCGTTCCTATCCCCTCCACTCAGTTCAAGGAAGAGCTGTCACTACTAGATGACATTTTGTTCAAAGGCTTGTGTCTTCTTTTTCCTGAAGTGTTAAAGACATGCTTTACAGAACACATGAGGGGCATCTAGGCATTGAAAAATTCAAGAGAAGACCAAGGGATCCATTTTGTACAAATCGGGCTCCATTTTTCACCAGACCATTGGATTGCGGGTATTTAGGACCAAGGGGTCCTCTATCTTGGCCCAACACAAAAAAGACATAGAAGATGCTGTAAAGGTTTGTACAATGTGTCTAAAGTACACATCAGCATGAAGAAAAGAGCCCATGATAGGAATGGAGGAGCCTGTAGCTCCATGGTATGAAGTGGGCATAGACTTATTCATGCATGAAGGAAAAATTGTGTGTTAGTGCAGGATTATTGTTCTTGGTATCTTGAAATTGCATTGTGCCGAACCACAACAGCAAAGCATGTCAGAACTCATGTTAAATTGATTTTTGCTAGACATGGGATCCCACAAATTGTTAGAACAGACAACAGATGTCAATTCAACTGCGAACAAATATGGATTCTGTCACAACACTTCAAGTCCTAAATACCCACAATCCAATGGTCTGGTGGAAAATGGAGTACAAATAGTGAAGAAATTGTTGAAAAAAGCTACAGATTTATACACCAATGTTTACTGTTAAATTATAGAGCAACACTCATGAAACATGGATTGGCCCTAGTAGAAATGCTGTAACAGGAAACCAGGTCGACAAATCTTGTGGATGATGCTCATCAGAATAGCTGTAACCTATCTTCAAGTGTGACCACACGTCTCTGTAACTTGATGTTGTCTGCAAACTTGGCCAGTGAGGTCTTCCCCTTGCTCCTTTCTTCATCTTATGCATATTAGCTCTTCATATTATGATTATAATATGAACTATTAATTTTTACCAGGCAATATTTCCATAGCCTGTTAGTGCTGGTAGAAACCAACCAATAGGTCTCAAAAGTGGAAAGACTTCTAGGGATGAACAAGCAATGCAGAAATAGAAACTATGTACAAACTCTGTTATGTTAGAAGAATTTGTGCTGGCTGATTAAACTGTTAAAGGAGGCAGGTCTTATCCAGAAGGGAGCAGGGCAGGACCAGACAGGTTTGGAAAATTAGTGACTGATTTGATATGTCCACTGGATAACTGATTGCTGGGACTCCTAAGGTTTGAATTTACAGCAGCCTTCTCCTAGAATGCTCCATGTGGGAGGGAACCAAGGTACTATGACTCTTTTCTCTTTAGCACAGCTATCCTTCTATGTTCAGGATAGTGTAATTTTCACTCCTTTTATTCATGTTGTTCCATCCTAGCTATATTATATATTTTTCATAAACAGGCTCTTGCATCTTGCTGTGAGTTTTCAAATTTAAGAACATGAGTACTATACTTTAATCTACATTATGCAGGCTTCTTTGAAACTATTTGTAAAAGACAAATTATGATGTAAATGTAAGAAGAGATAATCCCATGGAAATCAAAGGGATTTTGAGCAATGCTATTCCTTCAAACTGTTGTGCCTTTCAGGTAAAATACAATGTGAGTGAAGTTGCTAAGCTTTAAATGTAAATTTGGGCCTACATCAATGGGATTTGAGGTATAGTACTTAAAAGTTTATGGAACTGGGAAGAATTACTGATCTGTAAAAGCAGCATTGGAAGAAAAAAAGTAACTGCTTGCTCTTCAGAGTTACAATAAAAGGATTAGTAATTTTAACTGACTTTATAAATATATAATGTTAAGCACTAAAAAAATAATAATTTTCCAAATTAAAGATTGAGTCTTAAAATGAAGATCAGTCAGTGCTCTTGAAAATTTAGGCAAAGGGACCAATCCTGCTTCCACTGAAGTCAAAGGAAAGCTTTTGTTGACTTAAATATCTAAAAGGAGAAGATATAGGGCTTTATTCTTGGATTCTATTAAAAATAATTATAGACATTTATTTGAGATTTAATATCTGGATTCACGTTGTTTTTAGTAATGAGGCAATTTAAAATAAAACATCATTTATACAGGGTAAGAGTTTGATGTAAGTTGCCATGGTTGTCTGGTATTCTGTTTACTCAGCAGAGAAGTAACAAAGATCATTTTGGCTCCAGGGATTCTAGCTATTTTCATTCACTATGGTTGCATGCAGGAATATCTTTGTATTTATTATTGTACACACTGTATAGACTTTTTTAAACCTTGTATTAAGTTATTTTGCTAAAGGCATACTGAAATAGTCTCCAGTTATTAAATATAACATACAAAATCTTCAGTGCAAACACCATGCTAAACTTGTCACACTTCAGCTCTGAAACAAAAACAACTTCAGCTGATTAACAGACAGAGCTATTGAGATCTGCTTTGACTCATCACAGGACACAAATAATATCAAACATGCTGTTCTTTGTACAACCCTAGGAAAATTCACTGGTCTAAAATTTGAGAATTAATAAAATTATTTTCACAATTGCAGGTAAAAGGAGATTCCCTAAAGAGGATTAAAAAAAAATAATGGAAAAGGATGACATTTTTTCAAAGCTACCAAAGAGTTCTTGCATTCAGTACCTGAATCCAAGAATCTAAGATAATCCCCCAATAATTAAATTTTACACATGAAAAATTATAGATTTGTTATCATAGTCTATGCATAAAATCTAACTATTGGACAGTTGCCTTAAATGCATCTTCCTCATCACTTCAGTGGGGAAAGCAGTGTCAGGGAGACAAACAGTAGCAGGAAGACAGGCAGTCATAGTGGGGACAAGCAAGGTGGGAGTCAAGCAGCCTGACCACCACCTTTTGCCCCCCATCCATCTTGCCCCTTGCTGCCAGCCCCTACCACCTGGTAACCTTGGTGCCTGACCTCCCAGCCTCCCACCATTTGCCTCCCCTGATGCCTGTACTGCCCCCTCCAGTACCTGCCCCTACTTTCATTTGATCCCCCCCACACTTCCTCCTCACCCCATCAGCACTGTTTACTCCCAATCTCAAGTCAAGACCTGGCCCTGCTCTGGCCTGAGGCAGAGTACCTGGTGGCTCTAGCCCCCTCCTGGCCCAGTCACAGTGACTGCAGCAGCAGTAGCTCTAGCCCTAGTCCTGTGACTGGTTGGAGTATGAGGGGTTGCTGGTTAGAGGCAGGGAGGACAGGCAGTGGAGGACAGGGGGAGCAGAGGTGGCAGGGACAGGGCAGTGGCTTTGGCTCTGAACCTGAGCCCAGGTTGGAGCTGGATCCAGGGTCAGAGCTGGAGCTGCTGGCTGCCACCTGCTGCCTTGTACTTGAATTCAAAACAGGGAGTTTTAATTTTCCATATTGAATAGGAGAAAAATACTCATCCTAGATTCAATTAATTACCGTACGTATTAAGCTAGGTGCCTGCTAAAGCTGATTAAAATTTTTGACACTAGATTTTTTTGTGTCCCCTCTGTGCCCATGCTATGTTTAAATTTTATTTTAATAATTAAAAAATTTATAACAATTATAAATGTAAATGTAATCATTAGAAATAAATAATTTTCCATGCATAGAATCTAATGTTGGGGGAGACTGTCTTAAATTCAAGGTTGCCTTGGATTTGGGTAAATGTAGTAGCATTTGCTCAATAAGAAAACCCACTCTAATGGACAGGCAGTTGAGGTGAAAATGATTAAAGAACTAAAAACCCTGATGCAAAAAAATGTTTGCAAAAGGCAAACAAGAAAAACTAGTAGAGCTGCATGCCACCTCCCCTGTCCCACTTTCATGCTTAATGTGATGAAAACCACTGTCACAAGTTGCAATGGTTGAAAGACAGAAAAATCCCTTAGTAAAAATCACCTGAAGTCATAGGCAGATCTCATAAATGCAAGTCTTCTTAATACTTGCTATGATCAGAAATTGGATATCATGTCAGTTCATCCAATAGCTCCAAGCAAGCTGGTCTTGAGTTTTTCAAATAAGCTGGCACAGTCTGTAGTGTTTGTTCTACCTTAAACCTACACCAGTCATTTTGAATAATTTCTAATGAACTTTCCTTCACTTAGATCATATGAAGAAACATAGCAGTAATTGAAATCTGGATTATCGGGGGCTGAACCCTACTTTGTCATTCATTTTAAATGGATTGGACCTGATGAAATGTTGAAGAAAACTCATAACAGAAATTATGTAAACGTGCAAAATAATACCATACAGAGAATAAATTTTTGTCTGTCTGGCTCAGCATCCAAAAATAAAGTATAAAATGTTTTGTGTTAGACATGAAGAGTTTGTACCAAATGTTCAGAATCCTACTGATGTAGCTGCATTTACTGGGAGTTACACCTATAGTAGAAGCTATTGTAATGACTCAAAGCGTGGACTAGGATCAAATATACTCAGTTCTGCCAATGGAGCTGAAATCCATTGACAAAAGGTAAAAGAAAATTAAATTTTTGCTTCAACTGCTATCCACATTTCAGCTAAATAGATGTTTGTTTAGTATATTTTGCCCCTGCCCCCGACCTATGAGGCACCAGTTGCTGAGCTGGAGAAGTGTTGCCGTGGCAGAGGGGGAGGGCGGGCTCCAGCACCCTCCCCAGTGGACCCAGATGTGAACCGGATGGACTTCTGGTTCACTTCTGGGTCTGCTGCTGAACATGCTGGGGAGTCCCTCGGGGTCCTGTGGGACACTCCATGCGCCCCAGCATCACAGCGTTCATGATCTGCCTGCTACTAAGAAGTATGTAGAAAAATCATTTAAAGCTATCTCTATGTCCAAATCTCCAAATCTTTCTGAATCTCTCCAAATTGGTTCAGAGGGTTCCAATTCAATTCAGAGAGATTAAAGGGTCCTCTGATTCAGTTCGGATTCAGAGATTTGGCCACTGAATTGGGTCAAATCTCCACTGAATCAAATCAAGGACTGAAGCTTTGCACAGCTCTAGCAAGTGGTTCCTTCAGACGTTACAACAGCAACCTTTGGTGGTACTGGCCTCAGATCCTCTGCTGGGTGTGTGGGATGTTAGTTTCTGGATTATTTTTGTTCGAACAAGAATTCCAAGGTTGCTCCCGTCTCCCCAGGTGGCAACACAGAACACACACTGTTTCTTTTTTTGTTCACTACTTTTTTAACTTTCTCATCTTAAACTGTTCAGTCCTCAAGTTTTTTACCTCATCTTCTTAGATAAGGTACTCCAGTCCTATTCCATTTTTGGTTTCCTTTCCTTCTAGGGGAATTACTGTACCTAGTTAGCCCACCATACCAATCACAGCACTCACTTTTCCCAGTGCCTTAAGGCACTCTGTACAATTTAATTGCTTAGTTCTGGGAAGGCCTAAAGTTATGGTAGGAGCCTGAGCATAACTCAGTTTGCCCATTACATATACGAAACACAAACTGCATTCTAGAAGCACATCTCTTTAATGAGAAGATGCACCTTATATAATCACTCTTCTGAGCACTTACTTCTTATGCTAGAAAAAGATCTCAGTTTAGTTTCTAACATGGTTGATTGGAGGGTCTTGTTCTCATTTGGACCAGAACCATAAAATTGGACAGCTCAAAATTAGAAAGATAAAAATGTGAACTTTGCGTATTCATTTTATTTATTCAGCAAGGCAGTGCTCTAAACTGGTGCTATACAATATCAGAGCCATAGGAGTATTAAACTTCAATGATGCACTAAAGATTAGAGTTGCCAGATTGACCAACTCATTGAATATACATCCACAAAGTCTGTCTAGAGTCAGGAATGATGTCACAAGAAAACTGTGTTCCTTTATTTTTAGTGTTCATTAAGATAAAAAATAAGTGTCAAAAAATCTGATGTTCTATGATTTCTATTGTTTTCATTACTCTTTCAGAAGTAGTAACTTTTTTCTGAATATTTAACTAATGTACAGGTTACCCTTGCTTTATGCAGGCTCTATATGTCCGAATTCGCTCTTATGCAGTGACTCTTTTTTATACCAAATATTTGTTATATGCAAGGGAAATTCACTCTTATGTGATTGGTGTGGTGGAATCCCATAGTCAGCTGCTTTGTGTGGTGCACTGTGGGAGTGACATGCACCAAAATATAGTCTCCTGTGTGGATCTGTGCTCCTTGCTTGTCATCTGCAACATGTGTTCTGTAGTTGCCATTCCCATTAAGGCAGTGCCCTATGGTTGTGTGTATGGTCTGCTGTTGGTGAGTACCAAAATTGTCTTGTAAAAGTGGTAGAAATGGGCCTGGGAGCCAGTACAGTTGAGGCCTTGGAATGTATCCCTATTTGTTACATTGTAAAGTGGGTTCCGTTTATGCAAATTCAAGTTATGTGCTGTTTTCCAGGAACACGTGTACAGCACAAAGTAAGGGAAACCTGGATTCTACTGTATATAAATATAAAATCTAAGTAATATTAAACTATAAAATATATGAATTGAAATTGCATATTTTCTGTGGGATAATAGTAAAGTCATTTACATTCTGCTAAACTGATCGAAACATTCTGAAACAATATGTGCATCATAGTTGCATATAAGTCAGGGCCCGATTTTGTCATCTTTGCTCTTTTGAGCATTATTTACTTGTGCCAAAAATCAGTGGGATTCAGTAGGACTAATCTCCTCTGTAAGTACTATTCAACATATGGGCAGTGTATTTGGTACCTACCATGAGATAGAGCAGAGGTGGGCAAAGTCTGGCCCATGAGCCGGCCGGCAGTGGACTCCATTTCCCAGCCACCCCTACCCACATGTCTGGGGCTGGTCTTCATGGCGACCCCAACCGCAGCTGCGCTATGATAGCACAAGACTGGGGTTGCCATGGAGACCAGCCCCAGCTGCTCTGGTAGGGCATGTGGCAGGGTGAGGGGCTGCTCTGTAGTCACTGGGATCTTGCAGTGGGGGCAGCTTGGTCTGGGGCAGAGCTGCAATCTGCAGCCTTCATGCTCTGGGCAGGGGTGTGGAGACAGCAGATCACAGCTCTGCCCTGGCTCCTTGTAGCACTGACAACCAAGTCAGGAGATGGGGCAGAGCTGCAATCTGCTGCCTGTACACCCCTGCCCAGAGCATGCAGGCTGCAGATCATGGCTCTGCTCCAGCTCCGGACCAAGCTGCCCCTGCTGCAAGATGTCAGTGGCTCTGGAGCAGCCCCTGGCCAGGCCATGTGCCCTGCCAGCGTGACTGGGGTCAGTCTCCATGGCAACTCCTGCCTTGCACTATCACAGCACGGTTGAAGCTGGGGTCTCCATGGATACTGGCCCCAGCCATATGGGTAGGGGCTGCTGGGAAATGGAGTCCAGCTGCCAGCCAGATCCATCATTTTGCCAACCCCAGGAATACAGTAAGATAGATGACATTCCATTTTATTTTTTAATATTGTCCAAAGTATTTTAAAATAAGGATAACCTTTCTAATTACGTTAGGCTATTTCCATTAGCAATATGATGGTTTCTAATATAATGTCAGTAGAGAGAGGTAGGCATTTTTTTACCCTGGAAACATCAACAAGTGATGTACTCAGAGGTGATATATAGTATCATAGTATCATAGTATCATAGTACCTAGGGTCAGAAGGGGCCTAGAGCAGGCCATCTAGTCTGACCCCTCGCCAATTGGCAGGAAACGAGTGCCAGGGTCACAGGACCCCAGCCAAGTACCTA
>JAGPOW010003364.1:23826305-23847023 GCA_030014935.1 Caiman crocodilus | reverse complement strand
GCCCTGGGGGACCCCGCTGCTCACATCTCTCCAGGTCGAGTACGACCCGTCCACCACCACTCTCTGGGAGAGCCCCGTCAGCCAGTTCCTGACCCACTCTACCATGTAGGAGTCAATGCCCCGGCTCCCCATCTTTTTGACGAGTATGGGGTGAGAGACCGTGTCAAATGCCTTCCTGAAGTCCAAAAAGACTACGTCAACAGGGACCCCCGCATCCATCTTATCATATACAGATAAGGAAAATAAGTTATCAGATTCACTAAGACTACAACATTGAATAACTTGTTGAAGGAACTTCAATTTGAAAAACGACTTTGAGCACCTCAGTTAACCTTTCTTCCCCTCACTTTCCTTTCTGTAAAGCAGGATAGGTCAGGGAGATCTTAGGGTGGCAGATTAAGAACTCTGTTTCAGCCATGTTGAACTTTTGCTAATTGAACTTTTACTGACAGCTAGAAATTCATAAGATATCATAAACAGCCAAGATTTTAGGTTGCACCGGAATAGATGTCTGGAGTATTGAGTTACATCTGTGATTTGTCAGCAGAGAGATGGTAGTTGAAATTGTGTTGACAGATGACAATACTCAAAGATAATGTGTAAAGTGAGAAAAGGATCAAGGATGAAGCACTGTGAGATTCACAACGAAAGCTGGAGGAAGGAAGAGGCAGACAGCCTGGAGCAGTGCTGAGAGACCTAAGATGAGAGCAAGGAGAGGACAAAGGCCATGTACAGATGTCATACTTATACTGGGAAAATTGCTAGTCTCCCAGTAGAAATGACAAGAATACAAACATTCATTAAATTTCTCCCAGGGAAAACATATACCTTCTGGGAGAAAGATCTTCCAGGGGTCAACAAGGAAGATCTGCCTTATGAGAGAATTTCTCTTGCAAGCATGGGAAGTTGAACATTTCCCTCCCAGCCTGGTCTAGGAGGGGAGCGAAGAAGAGGGGCAATTCTCTCTTCACTTCTTCCAAGTGAGGGAACGGGTGGAGGGCATTGCCCTAGTGCTCCAATCCCCTTCACAGCAGTCCATGTGGGGACTGAAGCAGCAAGGCAAAGTTCCAGCCCACTCCCCTGATCATAGTTGCTGGCTTAGTAAATGATATTTAAAAGTTTGTTATGGGGGAATTGACTTATAGATATAGATATATGTATCAGAATAGTTTAGGATAGCCAGCAGGATTTAATTGATTTCTAAGAAGCTTAGGTTTCACACATAAACTTTCTTCAGCCTTGGAAGCAGACAGGCTATCTAACACAACAAAAGCAATGGATGGACAAATAGCCTGCAAACTGAGGGGGCATGTACCATACTGTTAACACAACAAGGACACATAGCCTGGAAAACTGTCTGGGAACTTGGAGTATGTACTACACTGCCCATAATATAAGATAGTGACATGAGCTAACAAGGCTCCAGAGCAGGGATTCCTGAGTCCCAGTTTTGGGGGAACAGACTAAATTAGGAGAAGGATTGGAAAGACCAAATTAGTTTGTGTACATGTGATAAGCTGCATGGACTATGACAATCACAGAGGGACCAACCAGTGATAACCATGTATCAAGAGTCAGCAGGAGTCATCCGAAGGGAAGGACAATACAAAAGCAGAGATGTAAGAGTAACAAAGGGTCCCACCCCAGGTTCCACCTTCTCCTCCCTGAGAGGGTCCCTTCCCATCCCTGTCACCTGGGAAGGGTCCCTGATACCTCCATGGACATAGGGCACCACCAGCATGTCTCATCCACCCCACTGGAGTGGGGCGGGGGAGGGGATCAGCATTCCCACCTGCAGACTGATGACATACTGACATCTGACATCTAACAAAGAACCTCAGAGTGGAGCCTGAGTCCTAGCCAGATGTACTTTTACTCTGATAATAGCCCTAAGATTTGGTAAATGTATTTAATTGCTTGATTGTTTGTATTGTTTTTTTTCTGTTATCACTGTGTCAATTAGTCTATTATTGAATGGAGAGGTCGTGGTTGGTCTGAGGGTGGGTCCCCCTCTTGTGTGCCCCCTTCCCCCAGAACAAGGCCTCTGAGTCCTAAGTCCAACAAGAGTCTCTGGTCTGAAGAGTGGGCAAGGGGGCTTTGCAACTCCTCAGGAGGAGAGCAGAGCACCAGATGCTCCTTTTCCCCACCAACCTGCTCCCTAGATTGGGGTCCCAGTCTGGTGAAGGCAGAGCAAGCACACAAAATGAGGCAGCTGAAACCTGAACACCTATACACTCCCTCTCTCAGAGTTTTACTGGTAGAAATTTCTCACAAATTTCCATCAGTGGAAATGAATGCCTGTCCCTGGCCAAGGTCAGAGAACAGAAAGAGGGATGACAAATCAGGGAGACTGTAGAGTATCTGCTGTATAGACTAGACAATAAGAAGCCAATATAGATTTTGGTGAGAACAGTGTCAGTGGAGTGCAAGGGACAGAATTTGGATTGGAAATAGACTAGAATGGATACTGAGAGGAACTCCAGATAGTGACTATGAACAGTACATTCAGTGAACAACTACACTGCTGGTGACAAGACAGAAGGGAGCTATACAAGGGATAAGGCAAAGGGAAGGATTACCAAGTGAGGAGGGAAGGAGAACCAAAGTGAGGAGGGCACACTGTATTTTTTGTTATTTTTCTCTTGAAGAAGTCAGTGAGATGCCATGTGGAGTGTTTAGGGATGGTGGCAGGACAGGTGGAGATTATTATAGGGTGAGAGAGGTAGATTGGGTAGAGATGAACGGAGGGCCAGGATTAGGAATAGTATGACCTGAGGTAAAAACACAGCAGAGAAGGGTACAAATGTGGGATCTAATTTTGTATTGTTGGGAAGTGGTGATTGTGTCAGAGATGAAAAAAGGGACAGGTAGAACTAGAGAGAAGTGGAAATGGATGCTGCTAATAAAGGTGGGAAAAACTGCTGCTCTGGAAGAGAACTTGCAGGGAAGGTGAAAAGAGTGGTGAGGTGAGAGCCGTAAGAGAATGGCAGTTGGACAAAGTAACAGATAAAAATCAAATGTTACCTCACCTCAGCCAGGCCTATGAACTTTACTTCGTCAGCCCCCTAGGTACAGAAACTTATGGACTCAATATAGACATTGGATTTATGACACACTATAACCTGCCTGACATCTGACTCCCCAGGTACCTTTCCACGTTTACCTGCTATGTCCTTCTTCCCCCCTACCCCAGCCTGTCTCTCTTACTCCCTGATGCTTCCATTTCCATTTTCACTGAATGGCTTTCTTGCCTGTATTGCATGCTAGCTTCTGGCTTCTTTACTATTTCTTCCATCCAGAAACAGCACACACACACACACACACTAACTGCAGTTGCTTCCTCAGCCTGATGAAGGGTTTTTCAACCTGAAAGCTGCCATCCCAGGCATCTAAGCTGAACTCACCTGGAGCTCACAACTCCACTGCAACCAGCAAGCCTCAAGCTTGTCAGAGACATGACTGGTCTGGGCTTTCCCCAGCCATGACTATGTGCATATGTGTGGTAGCTGGAGGTTATGGTACCTCCTACCTAACTTTCACCCTCAGTCCTGGCATTTCCTGGGGCTGTCATGCCACCAGCAGTCCCACCAGGCCTCCCCAACCCTGGCAGAGTGCAGTTTTAGTGGTCATGCCCAGGACCTGTGGCTTACACCTTCCCCATAGTCCCAATCCCATACCTCCAAGTTCATCCTGGCAGGGGAATGAGCTCAGCGGGGACATGTTCTTCCCCTGCTGGCTGGTGATGCAGTAAGTGCCCCCTTCATCTCTGAGAGTGGGGCATTAACTGGTTTTAAAAAATAAAATAGAAATAGATGCAGATGTTGCGAGGAGGGTGACACTCACTCCATCTGCAGGTGGAGCTTGGGGAACCTCAGCAGTGGGAGGTTCACCTTGAGGAACACCAGCTGGTCCATGAAACTAGGATCCAAGAAGGTGCAGTGGGTGTCACAACATCCTGAGCAATGCTGAATACCCTCTGGTCAGTGGACAGGTGTTCCCAGGCAAATGTGGGCAGATCCTACCACACCTGGATGTGGTTTGCCTAATAGGCCAAGGGGTCACAGTCCAGTGGCTCCATGTCCTTGGTGAGATAGGTAGCCACTGAAACCTCAGCACTACCTGCCAAGGCTGGGGTCTAGTGTGTCTGGACCCTAACATTGAAGCCATGTCCTTGGCCCACATTGGAAATGGCTGGTGTGGAGGAGACTGGCTGGTGCTGGGAGTGCTGGCACAGGAATGTGGATCCCTCTCTTTCACATCCCCTCACCTCTGCCCTTTTGCCTCCCTGACTCTGTTGACCAGAACCTGTGTCCAGTGATAAAAGGTTTTGATGCTGCCAGTGCACATGCTCCCCTTCACCTTTGGGTGGCACATGCCCACCAGCATGTGGGCTGTACTAGCCTGCAAGGGATCCAGCCATTTCCTGATGCCCTCTTTCAGATGTCTTATCAGTGCCTGCATGTCTGGTGACAGCAGTTTGCCCCAGCCGGAAACATTTATCTCCTAGAACTTCTCCGTTTGGTTCTCAAGTTCCCTCACTATGGGGATCACCTGGATAGGGAGGGCATCGGCAGTGCTGAGGGTCTCAGTGGCCTTGAGGAAGGCCTTGAGGACCACCAAGATCTGGGAGATAGTATCCCACTCATCTCTGTTAAGGGAAATGCTGATCCCCTGAGCAAGGCCATTTCATGGATGGCCTTCTGTTGTGCCACCCGCTTTTCCAACATGAGGTATGTAGAGTTCCACCGAGTCTCCACATCCTGTATGATTTTGTGCTGCAGGATGCTCAGCTCTGCTTGTTTCTTCCACAGCATCTTGCCCTACTTGATGCTGTGGTGGAAGTAGCCTGCCACCTTCCTGCATTTTTAAATCAACTGGGTGGTAGTGATGGCACCATCACTGGTAGCCCTGTCCCCTTCCAAGGCATCCCTATGAGGTGCAGCTTGTATGCCACACAGTGGATGCCAGCTAAGTTGGCACCATGGACAGCCTTGACCATATTGGACCCATTGTCAGTGACCACAAACCCGCGGGTGAGCTCACCCTGCCCAATGAGCCACCCCCTGCATCATGCGGTTCATGGCTACCATGATCTCCCTTGATGTATGGGACTCATCCATCACCTCAGCTTGAAGGAGAGCCCCTAACATCCTTATTGATTGCACCAATGCCCTCTGAGGGAGAGGTAGGCATGATCTCCACTCCAGCTGCTCCAGATGTCAGAGTGGAGAGTGAAGTGGAGGTGAAGTGCAAGGCTACCTGTGGCCCTGCCTTGCACAGCTCCTCCCTCAAGTATCCCCTGCATGCCTTACATACAGGGAGGGCACCACTGATCTGCTAAAGGTGGTGTGTGTGGGCACTTGGTAGGATGGGGCCATGAGTGCCATGAGTTGCCTGAACCCTGACCACTCAATGAAGGAGAAGGGCTAGCCATCCTGAGCAAGCATCTCCCGAGTGCTCTGAGTTATCTCGCTTGTCCTTGCAACATGCCTCTCTTTGTCTGTGGATTTCCCCCACCATTTCAGGGTGGCCTGCCTCTGCTTTGGAGGGACAGAGGCTTTGAAGTGAGCAGGGGACTTCCTTTTGGTCCCCTGGTCCTACTGGTGCCAGGCTGAGAAGGAAGAAGGGCCAGAGGGTGCTGCCTCCTGAGACATAGCAGAATGGCCGTGGTGGTGAAGTGTTTCACTTTCTTGCCCCAGCTGATCTACCTTTGGCAGTGCTGGCAGATAGCATACTTGTGATCATCTACCACCTCAAAATGATCCTATGCTACACTATTCCCTTGATTCTGGGTTGAGGGTAGGGATCCTGCCTTATCTCCCTCCTCAGCAGGCAGAGGCACAACAACAGGAGGAGCTGACTCAGCTGAGCCATTCTCCTCCACAACCTCCTCTGAGGTGCCTTCCTGACAAGGAGCCCTGTGTCTTGGAGAACTTTGTTTGACTTCTGTGTTGTCTTTAGTCTGTATGTAACTATAACTAATAATAACTATATGCAATTTCTTCTTCTATGACTGACTTCTGTGTTGTGTTAATTTGAATCTCTGACCTCTTCTTGTGTTTGCTGTTGTGTTTATTGTTATGTAACTAAAATAATTTCTTCTTCTTCTATGACTGTCTGACTTCTGTGTTGTGTTAATCTGAATCTCTGACTTCTTCTGTGTTGTCTTAGGTCTGTAATATTAATAACTATATATTCTCTCTTTTTCTTCTATGACAGTCTGACTTCTTCTGTGTTGTAATAATATTTGACTTCTTCTTCTATGATGTATATGTGTGAGTATGTGTAATGTATGTGCTTCCCTGCACAGTGATGGATCACACTGCCAGAGAAAACACAACTTTTTAAAAAAAAAAGTGTTGAGAACCCCACCCTTAAGAACAAATATAAATTGAAAGAAATGAATTGGATAGGGATAACTAGAGGGATTCTAGTTAGTAAGTTATACCTAATCTTTTCCAAGAACAAAAAGTAGCAGGAGACTGACTAGGTAGAAAGCCAAGCCAGTCCAGTATCTTTCAGACACTGTTGCTCAGGCAGAAACAGCTCATAAAAGGCACAGAAAGCCTTCAGACAGAAGCTGTTTCTACATCCCTCCCCCAGAGCACTGTGATTGGAAGGGGATTCAGAGAAAGATCATAGTCGCTGACCAGTTATAGATGTCAGTCTTTCCCCCCCTTTGTCCCCCTCCGTCTTCTCAGTTTCTGTTCCTCTGGAAGACTGCCTTCTGAATCTCTGAATCTTTTCCAAATCATTTTGGAGGGGTTTTTTTTGTCTCCTGATTTGATTTGTATTTGGTGATTCAGCCTCTGAATTGGGCTGAATCTTCTCTGAATCGAATTCTGGTCTGAAGCTTCACACACCCCTATCACATAAACTTAAATCACCATTTTTATGGTATGTTAAGGGTGCACACATGTGGACATGTTCCCTTAATGCGCCTCAAAAATGGTGATTTTAGGCTAAGTCTGCTTACAAGAGGCATGTGTAGACATGCCCATTATGAACTATAATCTAAGCTGTGTGACTTAGTAGTTAGAGGACTGGCTTGTACTTTTAGCCCTTCCACAGACCTGCTGGGAGACTTGGCATTTAATCTCTGTTCTTTCTCTGTTCTCTCATCTATAGAATGATGGTAATGATACTCATTTTATTTGTAAAATGTTTTGAAATGTACTGATAACAAGCACTGTATTATTGTGTTTATTTGCCCTCGATTGAAAAAAAAAAAAAGATTAGACTCTTTATAGACTTCTTGTGCTTATTTTTATTTTCCTTTGAGAGCATTTCAATATCTTAAAGAAATGACATCTCCTGCATTGTTACTCAGTGTACCTAGTACTTATCTTTTGGAGTGTAATTGCACTGTTTCTTGATCTCTATGCTGTTCCTCAATGACAATGACATATACACAGTATTATTCCAGAAGAAAAATATTTTTAACAAATTGTAGTTTCCATAAGTCTTCAAAATGCTGAAATCTTCATGCGGCTAGTATGTTTTATGGGGATGTCCTGTAAGTTTCCAAATGGAATTTTAGCTATTGGCTTGGACCTAGAAACATTTAAGGCTGCAGACAGAAATGACTTTCGTAAACTTTCCAAGTGAAATGGGAAGCATTTAAAGAAGCAATAGTTTCAGCTGGCTTCATACAGAGCTTCATGTGACCACTGCTTTCCAGTCAGGGGGCAGATGTCTTAGATTCTCAGACTCTCCAGCCCCAGTTCTCTCTACCTCTTCACTTTGCCTTTCACTGGAACATAGAGGTAGAGGGGATTGGGCTGGATAATCTGTTACATAGGGCAGTAATGGACTCCTGAGTGCTGGAGTGACCAGAATTAAGGATGATGGTATCTCCAGTTTGGCAGGTTGTAAATGAGCTTGTCAGAATGTACATGCCCTTCTCCCACCATCACTTCTGAAAAGCAGAGCACTGTGCGATTCTGGAGGATGAGTATTTCCCCTATTTTTGTATACTGGTAATAAGAACTGAAAAGCTTCAAAATAGTACCTCTTTTCAAGAGGTGTATCTTTCTTCAGCTGCTTTTTGAACATTTTAAAGGATGTATACATCTATAGATGTTTGAAATATTCCAATTGTTACTTCTGTTATTCTGAGTTATTCTCAATCAGGGTGCCACAAGATTCTATCATGGGTGCTGTGGCATACCATACAATGTTAGCACTATTAGGTGTGCAGACATGATTCACAAGATAAACCCAATGATTTTGAATAAGAATACATGACTTTAAAAACCTTCTGACCTTGTATAGTATTTTGAATTCTCTGCAATAGAAAAAACGCTGTGTTTTCTTCATAGTAAAAAAAGGAATGAATATTAAGAGCTGGAATTTTCCAAAGTGTGCCTTGAGTCTAATAAGGGGATCCTTGAGCCTACTGGCCTGAGAGATCCCTTGAGGAATGCTAAGAATCTAAAGATGTTGAGACTCACTGATCTATACCCTAAGGCTAGGGACAGACATTAAAAAAGCTGGATCCTAAATTGATTCAATCTTTTCAGTTTATCCAACCTGCCTAGATTGAACTAATTTGCAACTGCACAGACATTCCCTCTGAATTGAGGAAATTATGACACATGCCTGCAGTTGCTCAGATAAGGCGCTGGGGGGTGCTAGTGTGCACCCTTGGCTGCAGGGAAGCTGTGTCAAGGGGGGACTGCAGCCAGGGCTGCCTGCGCTGACTGCTGCCACTTCTACTCTCTCCCTGCTTGGGGCAAGTGGTGGAATAAGCCCCTCTGTTGCATGCCAGAGGGAGGGGGAATAACCCCCTTTTTTGCCATGCAGTGAGGCTCCCCTGCTGGGAAGTGGCTTTCATTCTTCAGCACCATTACAGGGGCTGCTTCTCCTGTTATAATCACTCCTCCTTCACCACTTAAGCGGCCAGATGGGGGTGGGGCCAGAGACTAGCTGGCAGAGCCCCTTAGGTGGGGGTGGAGGCAGGGAGTGGGGTTATTCCTCTCTCTGCCTCTGGGGCACCGCAGTGGAAGTGGCTTGCCCTATGCTCTGTGCCCAGACCAAGTGGCAGAATAAGCCCCCTCTGGAACCCCCTCCCTCTGGTGTCTGGTGTAGGGGGCTTATTCTGCCACTTGCCCCAGGCACAAAGTGAACAGTGGCAGCAGCATGTGAGGTGGGTAAACCCTGTTGCAGTTCCCTGGAAGCAGAGGTCAGAATAACCCCACTCTTTGCCCCTCCACCTAAGGGGTTTTGCTGGCTGGCCTCTTACCCTACCCCCACCCAGCCTCTGCAGCAGCAAGGAGGAGCAACTGTGATGGGGGCAGCAGCTCCTGTCATAGTTTCAGGGAGCATCAGCCTCTTTCCAGCAGGGGTGATGGGGGCTCATTGTGGGGTGGGGAAAGCTGCTGTGGGCCATGGCCATAGCAGCAGTGTTGGGGGGGGTCTCTGGTGCCCTCTGAACCCCAATACTGCCACAGAGAGTCTTCTGCAGCTCTACCCAGCCCATAGCATGCCCCATCTCCTCTGGGAAGAGACTCATGCTCCCTGACACCATGATAGCGGCTGCTGCCCTCCTCAAGAGCCCTGCCCTCTCACCACTGCAGTGGCCAGGTGGGAGCATAGCCAGATGCTTGTCAGCAGGGCTCTTAGGTGGGGGGCAGGGATAAGAGTTATTCCCCCTCCCTCCAGCATGCAGTAGAGGGGGTAGCACAGGGCTTATTCCACCACTTTCCCCAAACAGGGAGCGAGTGGCAGCAGCAGCTGGGGTGGGTGGACCTGGCTGCAGTCACCTGATGACAGGGGAGGTAGAAGGGGGAATAACTGCCCTCCCTGCCCTCTCTGCCTCAGGGGCCATGCCACCCAGGGTCTGGCTGCATCTGGCCTGGCTGATGCAGCAGTAAGTGGGGAGTACCCAGCAGACCTGGCTCAGTTTCCTGATGGTGGCACAGGGAGCAGGGAATTAAACACCTCTCTGGCCAGAGCAGCCAAGTCTACTGCCAGGGATGGCCGTGCCCTCACAGCTGGAGCAGCCAGCATAAAGAAGTGCAGGTCTGTGCTGGTAGGACAGGAAAGGTGGGGAGGGGAAAAAATTTCTTCTCTGCTCCCTTCTGGGCCAACATCTGGCCAGATCCCTCCCCCTGCTTGTCCCTGCTCAGAGCAAAGGGGAGCTCTGCTTGGCTGGAGCAGAAAGCCTGGCCTAGAGAGCATGGTGAGATGCTGGGGGACTCTGGTTTAACTTAAACCAGGAAGGGGTCTGAGACAATCATTGCATAAACTGATTTGAGCTCAATCTGTTACGTCTGATACTACATTCAACCAGGTTCATCTCAGACTGGTTTTGGCCATTTTGAAATTAGTTTATATGTACTGAATGTCTGTTCTCTTACAGGTTTAAATCAGTTTCTGATTACTTTAAACCAGTTTATGTGTAATGCCTGTGCCCAGCCTAAAAGGCCTGAATCTAGGATATCAAACAAAAAACCTCTTTCCAGATTATACATCCGTTTTTATAGTCCATGGTGGATGTAAGTAATGTTCCCTTGGGAGCAGGATCTTGAGACAGAAGTGGGGTAGAAATAGTGTTGGGGGTGGGGGAAGATGGGTAAGGGGTAAGGGAGAGCAGGGCCTAAGGCAGCAGGAGGCAGGTATAAGGGGACTAAGTGGAGAAAGTAGGCAGCAGGGGAAAGCTTCCTGCCTCTCCTACCACCTCCCCTCCATCCTGCCTACCCTCTTCTGCCTGTCCCTCACTGCTCCTCATACTTCCTGCCCTCCAGCTACTGCTTTCCATACTGTAGTGGTGGTACAGGTGAATTTAAGATGATCCTCCAATAGTTAGATTCTCTACATAGAAAATTCTAATAAATCTCAAAGATGGGTGAAAGGTGCAACTAATCTTGGAACCCTGATTATTTATTACATCAGTTCCCAACCTCTGTGGACTCAAGGCTGCCTCCATAACATTTGTGAATTGAGTAACATCCAGTTTCAAAACCAAATTTATATACACTACAAAATTTATATATACTACAATGCTTAACTCTTTGCAGAGGGGCTGGGCAGTGGGGGTAGAGGATTGGCTGGGCAGGGAGAAACTTGAACCTGTGTTTATCTGTTTATCTCCTCATATCTGTTGACCTGGATTATTTACTCATGCCTCATGGTGTCTTTCAAAGGATCTGAAAGCACTCTAGGGTACCATGGAAACTTGGTTGAGAATCACTGGTTTATTAGAAAGGAAAAGTCCCACTGAGCTATGACCTTGCTCCCCATGTACTGCCATAGGTTCCTATTCCCAGTACTGGAAAGATGCCCACTTCATTATTCCCTGTTTTTTGGTTCCTACTGCAAATGTAAATCCTCAAAAATATACTGCTACTACTAAAAAAGAAACCAAATGGCTCTTTTAAAAATCCTGTGATTGGTAGCCAGAAATGGAATAAGGAATCTACAGACCTGGCAGCCCTGTTCTTCCTCCACAGGGCTTTTGCATCACCTCACTTTCTTTACTGAATGTGAAAGTTTAAAATTAGCAGACAATTTTTAAATAAATGAGACAGAACATATTAATCACCACATGTTAAGTAATTATCACTTATCTTGGGAATTTTCATGATCTGAATGACAGAATCTGGAGTAGTCTCCTGAATCCTAAATCAATTGCACATCTCTTAAATCACCTAAATCTGCATCACATCTTCTGTCTGTTTGGGCTCTAGATTGTATTAATACACACAAAGGGTATTTCCTAAACATTCAGAAAGAAATGGGAAATAACCAGCAATGGGACAAAACTAATTTAATTTTCAGCCAACATTTAACATGCCACGTGTAAATTATAAAAAATGTTGAAATGTACTTTTTTAAGCTCCCACTCCAGTGCTTCAGAGTCTATTATATGCACTTTAAGAAATACATATTCTGTGACAGTTTTTCCTTCCTTGTTTTCAGTTCACCTTTAAAAAAGGAAGTGAGCAGTATTTTCTAATTTCAGGACTCCATTTTGGACAATAGGAAAATAGGTATGTTGAACTATTATATTCATGAAATGCTCAGTTCACAATTTGACAGGTTATTCAGCAATATATACATAGCTTACAATATATGCACAGCAGAAAAGCATTGAGTTTTTAATTAATCTTTCATCTTCAGCACTGTAATCATAACAGATTATTTTACTTTCAGAAACATTATGTACATATAGTATTTAAATATCCTCTTCATTTCCTATATATTTAATATCCATAGCTCTTCAAGATGGAAAAAATTGTCTTGTCGTGTGTGTACTGTACAAATTTCTAGCAGGTCATTAAAAATAGCATTGTAATACAAGAAGACAGATTCCTACATATTCTATGGTACTTAGTATCCTCCCTGACATGTTATAATGCTAAAATGTGTATTTGACAACTACAGGTACAACTTTCAGTTTTAAGTATGAATAGCTCTGGCAAATCCTAAATCCGGCATCAAATGCCAAAGGAAGTAGTATTGTTCTTCTCAGTCATAACTTACCTTTCAAAATAAGGGAGAAGGAGGCAGCAGAGCAGGAGGGAAGAGTCTAATAAATATAGAGTTCATTCAATTTTCCCCTATAAGTTCGCGTGGTCCAGATACAGGAAATACGAACTCAGAAGTGAAGATGTATGTTTACTATATGCAGGAATTTATACTCTATTGAACTGTTAGAATGCTGAACATTTATCATTGACCTACTAGCATTTGTACTTGCTCAGGACCACAAATTAGATGTAATGTAAAACAAATTTTAAAAAAATCAACCAAAATCAAAATTAAAAAAATCAAGCAATGTGTTAAATTCTGAAAGGCGATACTATGATGGGGTTATACCAGGTGTGGGCAAAATATGGCCTATGGGCCAGATCTGGCCCACAAAGCACAGTCATATGGCCTGCAGCACCCCCTCAATGAATTGCACCCTGCCCAGTCCTTTTACCCATGAGGGTGGGAGTGAGGCACCCACGTGTACACACAGCCCTGAACATACCCTATTACACCTTGCTCCCACCCTTGTGGGTGGAAGTGTACAGCCCAGCCAGCATGCAGCTTTTGGGTTGGGCTGCTGCTGTTGATGCTGCAGATCCCGGAGAACTGGTCTACTTCCCCAGTCTCCTGTTGGCTCCTGGCAGCAGGTACAAAAGTGGCAGAGGTGGGGCTGCAGCTGGGTAAGAGCACAGAGAGTGTGGCTGGGATTGATGGGAGCACAGAGCCCTCACCCAGGGAGGTGCTGCAGTGTGGAGCTCAGATGTGCAGTGTGTGGGTGTGACGGAGGATGGGGGGCATGGATCCCCCATACCCTCCCCCCACGGTGCATGGCCCTGGCAGGTGGTGGCAGTAACAGCAGGCTGGGGTGCTCAGTGTGCAGGTACTCAGTGGGGTGCGGCTCCAGTCAGCACTGCATATCATTACAAAAGGCGCAGTGCCCACTGAGCCATTTATTTCTGGTGATGCCTGCTACTCATGCACAACCCCTGCACTCATTGGGCACAGGAGCTGTGCCCTTCCTTGCAAGGGCTGTGTGGTAGTGGAGAAAAGTCCCAGGTGCTTTCCACTGAGAGGCAGGGAAGGCAGCTGGGTCCAGTGTGTGAGGCATCCCTCCTGTGCCCTGTGAGTGCAGGGGCTGCCCCTGAGTGGCAGGGAACGCTGGGGATACAGACAGCCCAGTGAAGGCTGCAACCCTTGCTGCGATGGCTGGAGCCATGCCACACTGGGCGTCTCCACCTTGAGCACACTGCTTGCTGCCGCTGCACCATGGGGGGAATGTGGTGGGGATCCCCACACCCTCCCTCACACCCCACAAAACCCACACACCCACACGTACATAGCACCCAACATATTCTATGCTCCCCACACATAGCCACACCCCCTCACATCCCCTCCACACCTTCCACCCTACCATGTACACACACACACACACACATATCACCTTACTCCCACACCCCACCACACACGCACATGGACACACCCACACTCTACCATACACATGTACACACAATATACAAGACTAATACTTTATTTTTGAGTTATGTAACCACCTCAATATATGGTATGCAAACACAAAATATTTTGCATAATAAAATTAAAATTCTAATAGTAGGTGTTTGACTTTAAGTGTATGATTTGGGTTTCTTTTCTGGTTCTAAGATGGCAACCCCCCAAAGGAGTATTTCCACTGAGCACAAGGAGGGACTTCTGGTGGCAAAGGTCAGAGGTTAGAGGTGGGACTTCTGGTCCCAAGATGACGATAAAGGGGCAGAGCAACCATCAACAGGCAGGGCTACCCATGTGGCCCTTGACAGCTCAGCAAAACTCATTAAGCGGCCCTCCACCTGAAATAATTGCCTATCCCTGGTTTATATTATTTGATCAATTACATTTTTAAGAATTCATTGGCCAAACTGCTGGCATAGCTCTGCTGAAGTCAGTGGGGTTAGATTCATGGAAGCTGTAACAGGGCACCGACACTGTTACTAATAAGGGGGTTAGAGTGAGAAAAGGACACAGTGCTTTTAAGAAGACTCTGTTTTGCATATTATCCACAAGCAGTGGAGATTGGCCAGCTGCAGAGGTCTCTGGGCTGTGTAAGGCCTGAGAACTGTGACTGAACTCCCACAAGAAACAAGGATTTGAGAGGACCATTAAAGGCACCACAAGCATCCCTCTGTCTACCCCAGAACTGCCTCCCAACTTTATTATTGGCAACAGCAAGGCATGGCAGGTGAGATGGTAGGTGTTCCTAGCGCATCTGAGAGGGAAGTAGGCTGTCAGGGGGTGGAAGCAAGGTGGTAGGAGCCCCCAGTGAATTACAGAAACCACAAATTTGCCACAAACAGGCTGCTTTGCTCCACATATACAACTACTTGACCAGGAACCAAGTAGCCATCTCAATGTGGCACCGTAAGTAAGCTCACTCATAGAACCAATAAGCTGACCCTCATTATTATGCAAATGTCATTATACTGCTTCTCATCAGGAAGGCTACAGCAGCATTTGCAGTCCAGGCATGTCTTCAGAGGATATAACACAATCAGATTGCATACAAAGGTCTGATTCTCTTCTCACTTATGCAATTTTAATAATAGTAGAGCTCTACTGATTTTAGGATAGCTAAGTAAAAGCTGAATCTTCCCTGGGACAAACACTACCTGCAGCGGTAGGACTAAAGTATTTTTGATTATAAAAATAAAGAAAAGACAGCTCAAGTATTCCTTATGATATAATGTTATGCTGACAGGTGATGCTGGCTGCAAAAGGATGAATCTTGGGTTTAAGGATAATTACAGATCTCATTAAAGCAGAAGTGGGGGGGCAGGGGTGGCAAACATTCTATCTGTCTCAAAAAAGAGAATCTAACCCTATTTGTGTAGTAAAGATAACTGGAGATGCCTGCTTATGGTACTTAACCATGTGGCAGGTGAGTGTAAGAGTGAATGTAAGTGCAAGCATGAAAGGAACCAAAGGCACAGGGTTCCTGGGATACAGTGCTCAGTGGAGTGGTGGACCCCAAGATTTCTGAGCAAGGAAACTGCATGCTGCTGTTTGGTGCTACTATGTTCAGAGAAACATAACTTTCTGCATTTTTTTGTAAATGTACAAGATTACATCAAGCATGTGCATAATCTCATCCTAGTGGAAACAATGTTGCAAGGCCCTGGATTTTGGCTAACTGCTGGGGCAATAGGAATAAGATTATTTTATCTGTTTGCTAGGATCAGTAATAACCAGGGATCTGGGTTTTCCATTTCCCACAGAAAAAATGGAAAAAATGTGGATTTTCACTTTTAACTGAGAAAAATGTGTTTTTCCATTTTAATGGAGAAACATGCGGATTTTCTACTTTTGCAGAGCTGTCTGCAGGCTGGCAGAGTTCCAGCCAACAAGAGGATGGGGGGAGTGGGAAAAGAGCAGTCAGCAGGGGGTGCCATGTGCATGTACACACACATGGCAGCCAGGCAGCCTGGAGAGCAGCTCCTGCAGGTAAGTCTGGTGAGGAAGAGGTGGGGTTGAAGCCCCTCACAGGAAGGGAGGGAGGGAGTTGAGCAGGGCTGGGGCTGCTGCCCAGTTGGGGAATGGGACTTAGGACTCAGGGCTAGAATGCACAGCCACAGGGCCCTGGTGGGGAGCAGGACAGAGCCACAGGGAGCTTATCTGAGGGGGGAGAGCCAGGGGCTGGCTCCCTGCTGCCATGATCAGTCCTGAAGGGCACGTGGAGCATATGCCCTCCAGGGCTATGCATGACTGGCCGCTGCAGCTCAGGCTTCTTGCCCTATTGCCCTCCCCCTGGGGCCTCTGGAGACAAGAGGGTGGGACCCAGTGTAGCAGGCAGAATGGGACTGGGGTGGGAAGCTCCTTGCCACTGCAAGCCATGTGAGGTACTCCCTGCCCACCTGGCAGAAGTGGGAGTGGCTGCGTGGAGTTGCACCCCTTGCTGCTGCTGAGCAAGCAAGTGGTGCTTTGCCATGGTGGTGTGGAGCTCCCAGTGGCAGCAACAAGCTTCACCGTCTGGCCCTGCTCAGTCCTGCCATGCAGGGCATGCCGACTGGCCTGCAGAGGCCCTGGGAGGAGAGCAGCATCATGGGGAGTCCTGAGCCTGCAATGAGTAACCTGCACTCAGTCCCACCCCCACTCCCCCAAGGGCTCTGCTCTGGCCATGCCACCCATGGGGAAGGGGGAGCCAGGGTCCGGGGTCTGTTCTGCCACAGCAGCTGCCACCTTCTGCAAGCAGCAGCCAGGGCTCAGGCACTGCTGCAGGGGCAGGGGGCTGCGGGCCCAGGTCCCTGGCTCCATTGCCCTGAAAGCTGGGGCCCCCCTCTGGCCAGGGGTGGTGGGGGGCTGTGGGTGGGGAGTGAGAGGCGCCAGCAGGGGTGGGGTACTGTGTCTTAGAAGTGAGGGGTCTGGACCTACATCCTGGTGAGCTAAAAGGCAGGGGGAGCTCTGATTTTCCATGATAAAAAACTCAAAATCAAATACCAAAATGTATAGGTACTTAGAATTTATTTTATTACAGTGATTGAGACACTGGTAGGCTTCCAAATTGCTTTAAGATTGTAAATCTCAATAAAACATTGTGTTCAATTGATATCTATATATAGGGCATTTCATTTAATTGAAGATTTTAGTAGGTGTAATCAGAGAATTTAATATTAGCATCAGAGAATTTGCAATTTTTAAAAAGAGAAAACCAGGATCCCTGGTAATAACAATTCTCCAGGGATGTCAAAGTTAGAGTCACTCCTGAGTCCTTACTCAAGATGAATAAAAATTGAGCAAAACTTCAGGATTGACCCCATTAATTAATCAGACTGGACTAGATTTTGCTAGTGCCTCTGAGCTCATAAATAGTTGGTGCTATTATGCTTGAGGAAATGTCAGAGCCATTCTGTCTTACAAAGTAGCATGCCTCCTGGAGTTCTCATGCCAAGCATAATCTATGGCCAGTCACAGGTGACAATTAGTTTTATATCCCTATGTTAATCTCCCATCACCATGATATCTTGGTGCCATTGTTTTGATCTATCTGTGTCACTTTTCGCACTCATGGTGAAGCCTGTTTTGTGTATGTGCACACAATGAAATGTGTTCTTTATCTCCTGCAAATGAATACATGATTAGATTTGAAATTTCTTTAGTTTTGAGAGGAGTGTCATTTGTATTCATGTATTGATTTTAGATTTGTGACTCTGTTTAGCACTTGGGGGCTAGTCATAAAATTCTTTCCAAGTTATATCTAAGTTTCTATAATAAAATCTATGCTAGTTTTCAAACAGAGATTTCTAGCCGTTATAGAAAAGGTTATAATTGCTGTTGAAATGGTTACTTTAACAAAGATAATATCTAGTACACAATAGAAGCTGAAAAGGTACATATTTTCTGTATGCCAAAACTAAGAAATAACTATGGCAATTGTTGACGTGCTGATATTTAATGGCTTTCTCCTCACAGAATCAAACAATGTCAAATGAGAAGTAATACCCAAAGGGCAAATTCTGCAATCTTTGCTCAAGTACAGAATTTTGTGCTGTTTTGTCATCTGCTGAAGTAAAGACAAAATTGGTTTAAGCAAGACCTAGAGAATTTGCACCCATGCCAGCAAACCATTTTTTCATCATGAGAATTTAATATACTTATATTTGACCTGTGTGAAGTGGCTAGTATTTGCTTCAAATTTGGATTCGGCTGATTTGGGGGACAGTGATTCGATTCGATGATTCGAATCACTGTCCCACATCTATTCAGCTGAATCAGCCAGGCCCATCCCCTAGAGCCTGGCAATGGCTGCTCCACCCACCCCAAGCTCCCAGCAGTTAGGAGAAAAAAAGCCCCAACTCACTGGGGATGATCCCCATTGCCCCCCACTGCCCTGTACTGCATGTGGAACTCTGAATGAGCCCCCTGACCCTCCTCTTGCTCCCCCAGCCCTCCCATAGCTGTATCACCCACTGCAGGTCTGGCCTGTTAAGAAAAAAAAACTGAGAAAAACCCCAGACTCACTGCTTCTGCCAGCAGGGGGTGATCACCTCTGCCCCCACTGCCCCATGCTATATGGGGGGAGATCTGCACAAGCCCCACAAAGCCTCAAGGCCACTGCAGGAGCAGAGAGTCCCAGGGCTTTTCTGTTTTTTTCCTTAAAGGGCTGGAGCCATGCTGGGTCGGACAGCCATGGAGGGAGCTAGAAGAGTGGGGGGAGCACTGGGGAGCTTGTGCAGACCCCCTATGCAGCATGGGGCAGTGGGGGGCAGCAGGGATCACCCCCTGCCCGGCAGTACCCGGTGAGCATCTGGGCTTTTCTTTAAAGAGCTGGGAGCTGGTGCGGGTGGGGCAGCCATGGGTGGCCTGGGGGTGCAGGTGGGGATTGGAGGGGCTGGGGGAACAGACAGGGGGTGGGGGCTGGCAGGGGTGCCCCCGTGGTCCTCTCTCCCCTCCTCCAGGTTCCCCTCCTTGCCCCCTACTTACCAGCTCCAAGTTCAGCTGCAGCTCCCTGCTGCAGTCCCCAGGGACTGTCCGAACCATCAAAGCTTTCTGAATCTTTTCCGAAGATTTGGAGAGTTTTGAATTGATTTGGACCTTTTAATTGGTCCCCAATTCAATTTGGATTTGGAGATTTGGCCACCGAATCGGGCCAAATCTCCAAATCAAATCACCACCCAAAGCTTCACATAGCCCTAACTTACACCACATAATCTATATAACTGTATGTTTTCTAATGTTCGGTGTGGAAGTGCTGGATTTTCACATTTATCCAGTAGCTAAGTAGTCTACCACAATAATTTTGAGTCATTTTAAGGGTTTGGACAGACATTTTTGTTTCTCCAGGAAGAGCCGCTGCTTTCACTGAAGCAAACATGAGGTCATAATTTTTCTCCCAGGATAAAAGTGATCACTCTGGAAAAAAAATAACTGGGGAACAACCTGAGTGAAGTGGCTCCCCAGAGAACCTCTCTCGGGAGATAGAACTTCTGTACAGGAGCCAGTGTACATTGCTGCTTCTCCCTCCTACCTGGGAGGGGACAGCATATGTCAGTCCCACCCAAGCAAGGGGCAGAACATGTTCCTGAGTGCTTCTGGATGGAAAAGCCTCGTGCTGAAGCAGTTACCAGGTATGTTCTACCCCTGGCTTATTCCCTGCCTGAATCTCACTGTAGCATACAAGCATATGTCCTGCCCAGCCTTAGATGGGCTCTAACATAGCATGGGGGAGAGGAAAGACTGGAAGACTCTTCTGTCCATGGCACAGATCCTACCCACACTTTCCCTGACCACCTTCCCTTAAAGCAGTGGTTTTCAATCTGTGGTCTGCAGACACCTGGGAGTCTGCAGACTATGTCTAAGAGGTCTGCAAAAAATTACTATAATCAATCAAAAGTATGATTGATACACCTACACTTACAATTCAAAGGGGTCAGCACCTCTATTCAAAATTTCCAAAGGGCTCCACACCTCTATTAAAAAATGTTTAGGGGTCTGCAAATGAAAAAAAGGTTGAAAACCACTGCCTTAAAAAATAGGCCTGCAAAGCTCTCGGTGCTGTGTACTCTATGGACTCCTGGTAGCCCAGCATCTGCATGGCAGGGTCTTTGCTTCTCTGTCTGAACTTCTGTACAGGTTTTCTCTCAGGATCAGAAAAGTAGTCCTGGATGATTTGAGTGCATATATGCAGCTTTTGTTTCCTCTTGTTATAATTATTTCTGCCTCCTGGGCCATCATATTCACAATTTCTGTCACTTTCAGAGTAGTACTATAAAATCTCAGTTTACCCAAAACACCGTTGTTAAAGGCATTTTCCTTACCTGCATGACTGTCTCTAATGCCCGACTCAGCAGCCTACCATACAGTTCTATTTAGTGGCACTTTGCAATAGAGAGGGGAATCATATTACCTCACAGCCCTCATTTGACTAAGATAAAAGAAGCCAATTTTTTTTAGTTTCCCCTCATAAGACAGGCTTTCTGTTCCCCCTGATTATTATGGTAGTTGTCTTTTGCACCTTCTCCTGTGTAAATTGATGTCACCTTTCTTGAACATGGATGACCAGAATTATATGCAGTCTTCCAGATGAGGTCTTATCTGTGTCATGTATAATGGTATTTGTACTTCCCTATATGTATTACAAATACCTCACCAAATACACACCCAGGAGGTGCACAGCCCCACCAGGGGAGATGCCTTGTTGGACCTGGTGCTGGCCACGGGTGACGACCTGGTGAGGGGGCTGCGGGTGCTGGATCA
>JAGPOW010003364.1:23684797-23826205 GCA_030014935.1 Caiman crocodilus | reverse complement strand
AGAGGAAGTTAGATGAGCACCTTGCTGGGGTCATCTGACCCCGGTGCTCTTTCCTGCCATGGCAGGGGGTCGGACTAGATGATCTGCCCAGGTCCCTTCTGACTCTAGCTACTATGATACTATGATACACATCATTAAGATTGTATTTGTCTTTCTTATGGATCATGGTCATCCTGTAATGGTTCACATACCTGGGTGGGCTTATATTCCTATGTACCCAGGTTTTTCTCCTTTTCTACCATTTCAAACTGATGGCTCCTTTCCCATGACAGAAATTCTTATTCTTGGCTCCTAAGGCAATTGCCTTGTCCTTTTCCCTGCCACTTCCAAAACTTTCCTCTATCCCACTCTTACTTCTCTTTTGAAAAGCACTGCATCTACCTCTTCCCTTCTTTTCCCCTTTTCGTCACCAAACTTCTCTTCATTAGCATTCTTCCCTCATTTCAGCTCCTGGTTCTGTAGCTCCTTTTCCTCACACTGTCCCAGAGTTATCTACTTTTAATCAACCTTTTCTGTGCCCTCCATTGTATCAACACTGACAACTCTCAGACACCACTTCCTTATCTTCTTTTCTTATCCAATGATATGATTGTTGATTTTCTCCTTGCTTCCCCTCCTCCACCCTTGTTTGCTTTGCCCTTTTTCCCACCAGACTGTCTATCCTGCCAAATGCTAGGCCAGATTTACCCCAACATCCACTTTCATCAGTCCTGCTTCCATGTTATGTGGGGTGTCTCATAGAAAAATAATGACTTGACTATGCTAACTTCTACTTTCATTCCCATTTCAAACATCCTCCTCCCTTTCTGTTTCCATTTTACTCTCCACAAAGGATCTTGCTGATTTTTTCTATTAAAACTTGGTATAATACAGCATGACCTTCCTCCTCTTTCTCTGACTGGTCCATTTACTCTTCCTTCCCTAGAACACTCTTCTCCTTTTCCGCTGTTGCAGGAAACAGTAGTTTCTCATATGTTCCACTCCACCCCTACATTTGCCCCAGCGATGACCTCTCATCCCATCTCCTGATCTGCCATGGTTTCCTCTGCTCCTTTTTTCTTTTCCCTAATTTTTCTAACCTCCTTGGCTCCTGACCCTCATAAGATAAGCACACTTTAGTCTTGCCCATTTAAAAATGATTTAATTTTCTTCTTCAGCTACAATGCCATTTTACTTCATCCCTAAGGGTATGTGTCTACACTGTTCTCATTTTGACTGCAGCTTCTGCAGATATACCTGAGCTACCTTTGAATTAGCTAAATAAGGCATCTAGTAGTATAACTGCAGCTATAAAGAACTCAGCATAAGATGCGAAACCATATCAGAAACTGAATATATATTTCATCAGTTAGCTGTAGCATTATCTGAGTTATCTAGTGTCAAGTTAGTTTAGGTATTTCATACAAGCTTTAGTCACAAGAGCAACTGCGGTAGATGCATGCTCCAAGTCACAGAATGTCATCTGAAATTCTTCCTCTCTAATTTGGCTTTTGCTCTTGCACTTTGCTTACTGGCAGAGCTATTACCAAAAGTTTCCAAGGACCTCTTCCAAGCTAAATCTCAGAACCAGTACTCCTATCTTCATTCTGTCAGCCAAGTTTGAGTAATTGAATAGACATGGGAGAACCAAAAGAGTCATGGAAGCCAAGGGAGTACAGAAGTTAGTCAACTGTGTGAAACAAGTTTCATTGTTGTCTTCTACATCAGGGGAGATCAACCACCTCTGAATCCAACACCTTGTCTTTCAGCCTTGGAGAACCCCCTGGGCCATGGCTCTGCATACTAGATCTAGCACACAGGATAGCACAGGGCCTGATCCAGCACAGAGAACCTAGAGAAGGCAGTACAAGCCCTGGAGCCCAACCTCTGTCCATGGAGCTGGGTGAAGGTGGCATGGGGGCCTAGGGCCCAATCCCTGCACATGAAACAAGGTGGAGGTGGTGTGGGGCCCCATATGCAAGACTGGTTGGAGGCATCAAAGGGCCCTAGAGCCTGATCCCTGCACATGCAGCTAGGTAGAGGTGGTGTGGGGCCAAGAAGCCCCATGCCAGGGGCAGGTGGATGCAGTTCATTGCCCAAGAGCTCTGATCCCAGTGTATGGAACCCAGGAGAGGTGACATAATCTCAGCACATAGGACTGGATAGAGGCAGGGCAGAGTCTGGGGCCCCCAATCTCAGCATGGGAGGCTGGGCACAGACATCATAGGGAGCTGGGTCAAGGCAGCACAATATCCTGGGCCAAATACTTGTGTTCAGGGCCAGGTTGGGGCAGTTGAGTTCAGATCTGGGCATGTGGGCCTGATCTTGAGGTGTGGGCTCCAATCCAGTGCATAGGCTGGCCTCTACTACTCATGGCTCCAGTCCCATTCTGACATGGGGCTCAGACCACAGGGTAGCTCTAGCCCTGACCTGGCCATGTAGCAATTGCTGTAACCTAGTGTATTTCCTCTATTTCACTTAAATCCATTTATTCTTTGAATTACATTTCCAAAGTAATGTACTTACTGGTTCAGGACAGGTGTGTATGCTGTTTTATCCTCATCGATGATGGTAACCATCAGAGTTATGAGCTGGGCCCAAAAATCCAGGTTCTTAGTAGTTGGTCCCTGTTCTTCCCTTGGAACTTCTTGTTTCTTACCCTGCCAATGAAATTTAACATAATTTAGACAGTTTCACTAAGTTACATATTTTTTTATTAGGGTTGGGTATTTGTTCAAATAAAATTTGGTCAACTAACTGGGCAAATATCAGTCAAAACTTGTAAAAAACTGCCAATAGGTCCATATAATATACAGAAAAGCACAAATTTTCCACTAAGAAATGGGTCAAAAACAATAAAAAATAATATTCATCAAGAAAACTAAAAAAATTGTACTTTTTTGGTAAAATTGCTATAATCATTGACTAGTCAAATATATGCAGCCAATTGACTGGTCAATTGACAATATTGGACTGGTCAATTGACTGGCTTGTCAACCCTATTTTTATTACATATCATTGTTCAAAACTGAGAGAGCCAGAAAAAGATACATGGTACTATGGTCCCAACTCAGCAGAAGGCATCTATACATAAAGGTTGCCTTTAAATAAGTGTTTATGTCCTCCAGAACTGAGGATGAGTGCATTCTTAAGTATCTTGTTGAATGGAATGGATTTAAATGCAAGTAGAGTGCTTTGCTGATATAGAGCCTGTATGTATGTACATCTTTGAAGAGTCAATATTAAACAAAGAAACAACAGACAACATCTCTTATTATTAGGGCTGCACCAACAGAGATTTGAGGGGCTGATACTGCTAGTTGATTTTTAAGGAGACATACAAGCTGATACCAATCCGATTTCTGATACAGGTGCATGCAACTGGTAAGTCCATTGTATTGGAAGGAGAGGGAAGGAGTGTGTGGGGGGGCAGATCAATGCCCACTATGATGAGGGAGGGTCAGGGACAAGCATTGCCTTGGTGGGGTGGGGTGTGGCACAGGACAGAGCCACATCCCATCAAGAAGGGGGTGGCTCTCACCATTATGTTCACCGCAGCAGGGCATGGGGGATGGGGTATGCCCCTGGATCTGTGTGGGGTGGGGCAGGGAGGGCTGCAGTTACAGGCTGGAGCAAGGGCTGCACCAGGTTCTTCTTGGTAGGGCCTGGGCTCAGGGCCTGGGTTGAGTTTTTTATAGCTGCAGTTATATTACTAGATGCCTAATCTAGCTAATTCAAAGGTAGCTCAGGTATATCTGCAGAAACTGCAGTCAAAGCAGGATATAGTTTAGACACACATCCTTAGAGATGAAGTAAAATGTCACTGTAGCTGAAGAAGAAAATAAAATCATTGTTTTGAACGGGTAGGACTGAAGTATCCTTATCTTATTAGTATCAGGAGCCAAGAAGGTTAGAAAAATTAGGGGGAAAAAAGAGGAAACCATGAAGATTAGGAGATGCACACAGGGGCATCTATTGAACAAATTATTGGCTGCATCAGGCCAATTTCTGATAAAGCCAATTTTCTTTATATCGGTATTGATCCAACATCAGACTGGCCCTAATAGTTTGGTTCAAACAAAGTGAAACCAATGGTCACCTTTCTATTCAGGCAAATACAAGAACAGATAGTCCCCTTTAACCAAATCAAGAGAGGCTATGTCCAAGACACCAACCTATGTTACAAAGCTGAGGTTCTGGGGATAAAGGGCACCTATACACATGCACCAGGGTGTCTGTGTGGTGGGGTTAATTAGAGCAGCTCTCAGAAGCCACTGTAATTAACACACCTGTAGTGTCTTGTGTGTCCAGTGTCCCACATTTCAAAATAGCAGCAGGGGTGCTATAACTAAAGCTTGTTCGACATGCGACATGAGATGCTGCAGTATGTTCTGATACATTCTAATCAGAACCTATTGGAGCAGGTGTAAAAGAACCTTCCTAAGATCTGGGAAAGAAGCTTCTGAAGAAGGACAGAGCCTGAAATCTTGTTTAAAATCTCGCTCAACTATAGTTTTATCAATTAAATACAACACCAAAACCACCTTGTTTTTCTTATACTGTCCTAAACACAATACAGATCAAATTAAACTGTGTTAGGCAACTTTAATGGCCATGCATTAAATACTTACTCTTAATTGTCATGCCTGCCCAACCATGAATGGTGGTAAAGATGGCATGTTTTTCATACCATCTGTCTTCTATTTAAAAAAAATGAATTTAGCTTAATTAATTCTACTATTAAAGCATAGCTGTTACTGTCTATAATAGCTCCTTTAGTCTAAGAAGTAGATTTCAGTAGATACTGCGTATCTATCTATAAATTCATCCATCAAGACTTTCATTTCTAGACATTATGTTCTAAAGAAAATAATTATGTCAGTTGTTTTGAAAGTTTAAGCTTACATACTTTGTACGTCTTATTTTATGGTAGTTGAACATTGTATCACTTCAAACAGGCCTACTTTATTGTCATAATAAATTAATTTAGTATTATCTTTACCTCAATTATTATTTGTTAATGAAGAGTTTGGAAAGGCGAGAGGGAATTTTAACAGTGCACAATTAAAATTATTTTGTGGTCACCATAGTATACATTAGAAAAATCTCATTAATCACCTATTGTTCACACAGCCATACTACAAATGTTACAGTTTCTATGTCTAATGTGATTGAATAAAAGGATATGCTTAGTAGAGTTACTATGGGGGAAGTGACTAATATCACTTACAGCTTACAGTAATCATGTAAACAAAGGGGCTTTTAAAAAGTGACAAGAGTTTTTGAGCATTACTGTCAACCCAAGGTCTTTCACCTGGTATAGATTACAGTTTCATTACAAGTACCCTGCATTTGCAATAGTGAAGATGTACTGCTAAGCACCTTTTGTAGTAGTTTATTTTATGTTTTTTCTAAGGTGTTATGCAGTTTTGTTATACAAACCCATTTTACAATAAAAAGGTATAGCTGAATGCATTTTTCAAGAAAAATATTTTAAATACACTCACCACATGTGGCTCAAGCAATTATTTTATGTGATGTGAAATCATATGCCTGAATACAGCGAACAATGTATGATTTCTGTAAAGTAGAGCCACCATAAAAAGCTGCTTTACATGGGCTGCTTTGGCACAGAAATATGTTGGATGTTTACATCAACACAATCTTCAAGAAATGTTTAAAAGTGTTCATTTATATTTTCACGTTAAAGAGCAAATATTCTAAAACACTCATCATTGTAGATCTTCAATGAGAAAAGAACCAAAGTTACAACTAGTATTCTCTAAACTCTGAATTAGCAAAATGATGCCATTTCAATAAATGCTGGATAAAGCAACAAGAAAATTATTTATGTTGCATTTACATATCAGTACTCATCTTTGTTTAAGTTACTGGCATTGTTATTTAAAAAAGTACTTGTCAGGGATTCAAAGAAACATTTTAAAGAGGAAAAATGATAATACATTTTAAAGCTGTTGTTGGGGATCCAAGTGCCATATGAATGTTCTTGCTTATCTAGTTTAATTTCTATGCTACTCTGCTGAATTCTTTGCTCTAGTGACAAAAACTCAACCTTAGCCTATCGTTAACAGTAAAGAAGAATGCTGTCTCATTAAGTGGGATGACAAGTTATGTTTTTCTTTCTATGTGCTCTCAGAAGTCTTTTATTGGCTATAGTTTTGTTACTGCCATGACAGAAAAAGGCTGGTACTTTATTCCTTCTTCCACGTTAGAAAATAACATCAAGTGGATTTTATTTTCCTGATATAATACAGTAAGGGTATGTACAGATGTTAGACATAGAAGTTAGGGCAAAAAATGGCTGCCCAGTCTAAGTTAGTTCACCTACACATGCAGTTCTTATACTTAGATCCCTTGTTAAGTCAATTTAAATGTCAAGGTGCCAAGCTGTACAGACCTTCGCTAAAGGTTAGACTGGGCCAAAAATAGCCAACCTAATCTAGCCTTGTTCATCTGAGAGGTACACTAATTAAACTGGGCATGTGTTAGACCAATCTACCGAATGTCCATACATGTTTGGAGTGCAGCCCAGGGGGCTGGGAAAGCCCACATGCTCATTCCAGCACCAGAGCTGTGCTTTTCCTACTTCCCTACCCCAAAGGTCCCTTGACCCTCTTCCCCACCATCAGATGGAAATGCCCCTATGGACCAAGCAGCTGTGCCTCATGAATCTTCTATCTCCCCCCAATCCTACCAAACTTCCTCCAATCCTGAAAACCACCCCTAGAGCCAGGAGGCTGATCACTGGTGCCAGGAGCCTGACCTAAACAAGTTGGGGTGGAGGAAGGGGTGGGTAGGGGACTAGTGGGTCTCTGGGGGGGAGTTGGTGAGATCTTGAAGGCTAGCAGGTCCATGGGGGATTTGGGGGGCTAATAGGTCCATGGGGGGGGGCCTTTGGTAGGATTGGGGAGCTAGCAAGTCTGTAGCGAGGACTGGTAGACTTTGAAGGTAGTGAGTCTGTAGGTAGTTGGTGAGGTCAGGTGAGGGTGGGAGAGGGCTTGATAGGATTAGAGAGGCTGCCTCTGCCCCACTGAGCTATTTGTAGGCCCCCCAACCCCTCATGCCTAAACAGACAACTCCCCCTGAGGACCATATTCTCAAACTAACTCCCTCTCCCCCTGGACCTGCTAGCCTCTCAAGCCTGCTAACCCCCACAGTAGACCCTCTACTCCTATCCACCCCTTCTCCCACCCCAATTTATCTTAGATTGGGCTCCCAGCACAAGGAAATGTCTGTGAAACTAACTTCTGATCTATAATCATACAGAGTTAAGTAAGCCAAATGATTTAGGAATATCTTTACTGTTCTGTAATTAATTTGCAAGCAGGAGGATTGGGGCTTTGGAGGGTTCATAGAAAAGCACCACATGGTGTGGGGCAGCAGAGGGCAGCAGGGAATGCCCCCCGCTGGGCAGGAATGAGTGAAGAGTTTTTTGTTTGGTTTTTTTTTCCTTAAAGGAGCTGGGGCAGGCAAGGGAGTCATGAGGGTGAGGCTGGGACAATGGTGGGGGTCAGGGGTCTCATGCAGAGCTCCCCATGCAGTGTGGGGCAGTGAGGATTGCCTTCCCCCACCTCCTGGCAGCACCTGGTGAGTTGGGGCTTTTTTCTTTCAAAGTGCCGGGAGCTGGGCCAGGTGGAGCAGCCATTGCCAGGGACGGGAGAGCAGGCAGGAGATGGGCCTCTGTGATTCAGAGATTCAGTAGTAGCCAAATCTTTGAATCAGATTCTGCTGAGTCAATTACTGAATTGAATCACTGTCCCCCGAATTGGCTGAACTGGAATCCGAAGTGAATACTACCTGCTTCGCACAGCCCTACCACCTAGTGATAAAACATGGAAGAGAAAACCCTATTGTAAATGGTATATACTGATATGTTTTCCATGCCACGAAAGCTTGAAAAACCCTGCATTACATCAAATAGTTTTGAGTCTACAATGGGATTGATTTAAGTTATCAGGACATTAGTGCCAATGTTCAAGGGGTGACAATGTTTAGGAGCAGTGGGTCAAAATAATACCACTTGCTCTGTGCCAGGCTGATGCTTCTGAACTAGCCACTTCTGGCCGCTTCTGTGCATGTACCCCCTGTCATAGCTGAAGCTTCCTGCTGCCAACATCTGGTCTTTGCAGACTAGATTAAAATTACTGCCTAGGCTGGATCTGGCCTATGGGCCGTAGATTGCCACCCCTGCCAAAGTTCGATTTGAAATCCATTTCCTTCGTTACTCTTCAAAAAAGATTTATATCATTGGCATCTAACTCGAGTACAACTTAGCATAAAGGTACTGCATACTGAGTACTGTACTGAAAGGTACAGATTTCATATGAAACTGTCTACAAAAATGTACATACCAAACTGTAGGAATTCCATATTCACACTTAAAATTCAGAAGACATTATTAATGTGTACACTCAAGTCCCTAGATCTGAACATTTCTTCTATAACTATCTTGTTAGCTTTAGAACCAACACCTTTGATTTAAAACTAAGCTTGTGTCGAGAAAGTTTCCTCAAGGGGTTATAAATATGCTTTGTAGACATTAAATTTATGGTGCATTCTTCTAATATTGCGCATTAATAACAGTAGGTACATGTACACATGTATTTTACTGGACTCATCTACACTTGATATTACATTGTTGTACCAATACACTATGGCAACGTAGCATCCACAAGCAAAACGTGACACCACAGCTATGTAGCTATGTTGCCATAGTGATGTACTATTATAGTGACCCCATTATAGTGGGTCACTATGGCGATGTAGTGCCTAAAAATAACTGCATGGTGAAGACAATGCAGTACTGACTGATACTATACAACATGTACTACATGTACTGTACTGTACAAGTACTGTACAACATGATTCTGTACTAAATGACAGCACAGTAACAATGGCATCATAATGGCACGTGTAGATTTACCCATTGAGGAGATGACTAATAAGACCCACAGTAAAATGTCACTGTCTACATGTGTGCCAGTATTAGGGCACAGTAAATTAATTAAATCCATTGTAAGATAGTACTGTTGGGGACGGTGTGATCTTGTGGAGCAGTCACTTATTCTACCAAAACACATTTAGATGGAGATGGGCTGGCTGGGGCATGGGGGTGCTAAAGTGAGGGGGCTGCTTGCAACATGGATTTTTATCACTCTTGTGTACCAACCAGCTCCTCTGCCACCTGATACCACCACCCACAGCTTGAGGCTGACCTCCCAAGCCTGCTGTCAGTCTGGGGCTGCTCTGCCCTGGCTCAAAATGCTGCTGTCCAAGGAGCATGTGCAGACACTGTACCCAGGAGCAGTTAATTCCAGTGCAAATCATGCTGGAGTGTATTTTATCACCTTAATTGCATGTGTAGATGCATCTACTATGTATTAATTCTTGGTCATTAGGTACAATTTTAAGATTGCACAAGTGGCAGTGACCTTGTAAGTCAATTGCCTATAAACACAGGTAGTGCCTATTAGTGTATAATGAGATTAACTGGAGCCTTGAAAAATGTTATTTGAAACACATTAAACAGGGGTGAAATCCTGCTTTGATTGAGGTCAATAGCAAATTCACATCCTATTCAAATGGCCAGTTTTTCACGTTTTTGAAAGGATTAACACAACCCCCTTGATTAAAACAATCTCTCAATATTGCAGTCTATAACAGGTGTAATGCTAAAACTTACTGACATTTTTCTTGAAATTTTAACAGTTTTGACATTTTATCATTTTTTGTTTCTCTGTTTTTGAGTAACTCTTGTATTCATTATCAAGCATAGCCAAAAGGACTTCACATCAGGGAGATAATGCTTCATTGTAAGTATATGTCAGAAAGAGTCCCAATTTAGTTCAAATTATCTTAATTTACTTCTGGCCTATTTTGGAATTCAACCAATTAATAATTCAAGGGTATTTCCTCATTATCTATTTTTAAATAGATATTATATAGATATTAGAAATAGATATTATACATAGATATAGAAATAGATATTATATATAGTTATTATATACTGCACCATAAGATTAATAACTTCTTGGGATAAATGGATATTTATAAACATTTTTATAATGAGTTACATCCATGGGCATAAATAGTGTTGTTCAACTATAGTTTATACACTTGATACAAAAATACCATTTTAAATGTTATGACCTGCATTATGCAAAATATCAAATAGTATGTATTTCTTAGGTGACTATAATGATCCTTTTATTTTCTGAAAGATCTACGACTATTATTCTTGCCACCACTGAAACTGCAAAAGGAAGATCTCCCTATCACATAACATATATCAGCAAATAAGAACCTCATATTAAATTATTTTTTTCTCAGTTTCCATGTATTGATGTAGATGGTAAGCCAAATTTCCAAGTTAATCAAATATGATAATACAACAATAGAACACAGAAATGTCATGGTACATGGATATGAAGAGTAACGTTTGGAGTATTTTTTTTAAAGAGACAAAATATTTTCTATAGTTTTTAAGAACTGCTATTATTTGGAATTGATTTGTAAATTTACAGGAAAAAAAGACTCAATATTGTGCATCTTTATAAGCAAATACATTTTCCAATTTAGGGAACTGGCTTGGAAAGTAATATGAGCTGTGGTTTAAAGTAGGATTAAAATCTACAGCTTTAAGTCTGCGAGACATATGTACTGGCTGAAGTGAACACCCCTAACCTTTCAACCTTTTCTTTAATGATTTTCAATGGATTTTCTATTTTATTGGACAAAATGTTTTCTATAACATAAATAAAATAATAACAGGCAAAATTCTGATTCATTTGAAGTCATTGCAGGCATTTAATATAGGCTGGACTTTGACATTTAAACATTGTCCCATGTTGTAGCACTTTTGAATTGCACTGCATCTTGGATAATACTGCAAGGCAAGCCTGTATATTATGATTAGATGTTGTTTAGCTTGCCTGTTACCGCTCAGCTCTGCCTTTTTGGGGAACCCTGGCACAGTACGCAGCCTGTCTGACTACAAAGGATTCACCCCCTCCCCACCTTTGCCTGAAGAAGAACTGATTACAGGAAGGACTTACAGGAAGGACTTACATCTCCCAGTAGGAGATGCATGTAAAGCCCTCCAGATAAGGGTGATAAGAGTGAAGCAACTCCCCTGGTCTCATTTGCATCAGAGCTGGAACCGGATGGCAGCTCATTTAAATGGGAGATAGGACAGAAGCAGTTTTAAATTTCATCCCTCTGATCACAGACCTTGCTCCCTTCTGACGTTTAAAAGCCCCAATTTTGAAACCCCATGTGTTAAAATTGGATCAACAGGAACAATTCATTCTTCAACCTCAGACTTCTCTGAAGGAGGTTCAAATCCACTTAGAAGGCATGAATATCTCTCATATTGCACCTGTATGTGATCCTTGGATAGGAAGTAGCCATAAAGGGTGAAATGAATGGGTAAAAGTTGTGGCAGGGGGCCAACCATGTAAATAGGTAAGAAGGGAATTAAGTGATTGGATTGCACCTGTGGAAACAGGATTCTCTTTAATCAAAGCTGCAAATATAGATGTTCCTGATAATAAACTGTCATATGCCACCAAAAATATAGGGAAAATGGGAACCCCATTCACTGCATTTTTGAAACAGTTAAGTGAGGAACAGCAGTTAATAAGTAAGGTATTTCCTGGATAGGAAGGACCCATAGAAAGGCATGAAGGGTTAATGATGTCTGGTCTACATTCCCTCCAAAATAAAGTCTTGCTGGCTTCAGCATGTAAGCAAGCTGAGGCCCTCATCCAAAACATAATCATGGGAATGATTCAGCAAGCCATAGTAGGACAAATTCCCATGGAAGCAATCAACCTGATTTGGCCCCATGTAATGGAGTAAGAAGTAGCCCTCCAGCCCTGGTGGAGATTAGTTAATCCTTCATACAATCACCACAATCAGAGCTTGCAGTTATTCCTGATAACTGTGGCAGGCAAGGAAATTAGAATAATCCACCCAGTAGACCCAATGGGATTACAGATTGATGACTCAGTAATGTATTCCAGAGATCATGATACTTGGGCCTGGCAGAAAGATAATGTGTGGAACACAGTGAATGTAAGAGGGTGTAGGAGAAAAGGTTTGGGTTACATATGTGAAGACCAAGCATTGGAGGAACATGATGAATGCTTCCCACAACCTGGGAATAAGTCTTACTGTTCCTTTGATGTTATCCAGGAAAGGGAATCTGTTATTGTCTTTGTTGGTAAAGCATGTGTGCATAAGAACATGTGATATTGTATTAATTAATGGACACTACATGATGGAGGATCCCTGCTCCAAAATGCTAATCAACCCACATTTACACACACCCATCTCAGCATTATCAGAACAATTCTAATCATGACTCCTTTATTGTACTTAAAACACTGAATCTGCCTGTATGTATTGTGAGCTCCCTCAGAGTTATGCCATCCATAGCCAGGAGTGATTAGTTCCTATTATCCATCATATGAACCACTGATTACCCATAAACAAATCTAGTGTTCTCCCTTAAGCCATTGTTAGTTCTCTGCAAAAACCCCTACCCAAGCTCAAGTTTCTGTCCTGGTGCTTGGATGCAAAAGCTACACCAATTCCACTCTTTTTCTGCCTGGAATCTCTCCATTGATCATGCTGAGGACTCTGCCTCTCTGCAAGCTCCAACAAACACCTGGGAAGTTTGACTGGTTCAAGTTTCTCTGAGTGGTAAGACCTCAACTCTCTCCCTCTCCCACACTCTCTGACCCTGGGAACCTGACTTTTACTCTCTGACTCCAGGCACAGCTTTCTAAATCTGACTTTTGCTTTCTTACTCCAGAAACAGCTTTCTAAACCTGAATTTTGCTAATCAAACATGAGCTAGACTTCCTCAAATACCTAACTGAAACTATGTAATATTGTAACTGTTGTATTTGTTTTTCTTGTATGGCTATTACTACTGGTATGGTCATAATTCATATACCTGGCAATAAATTGTCAGAGTGAAACAGTTAAGAGATGCCTCAGCACAGCTGCGTTTAGCACATTGCGAGTCCCCAGTGCAGGGATTTCCCCTGTAAGGTGAGAAAGAGTCTTGGTGCAAAATCAGAGCCCGTCAAAAGCTTGCAGCTGCACCGCCGAGTGCATGCTTTCGATTGGCTCAGTGTAAATTATGCATACGTGGCGGTCAGCAATTGGCTCGCTGGCCATACAAAAGGCTTGGGTGGTACCCGCCCAGATTGGAGGAGAGCTTGGATACGCATAGGGAGAGATCTCCATATGTACTTCAGAGCCTCAGAGGGGCCTGATCAACCACCAATGACTCCCCGTTGCAGTTACCGCGACATACCCCATACCCTGCTGAGTGTAAACGTCACTGTGCCTGTCTACGGTTTTCGTTTATGTTTGTCTACGGATTGTGCATACACTGCATATCTTGTGTATACAGCTTGTAAGTAAAGTTTTTTTTCTTTCAACCACTGCTGCCTCTCATACAACTAATTCCACTCTATCAGTGGCCCCATTCTGCTGGCGTTTCTCAGCCGCCACATAAATAACTTCTTTGATCAAGCTGGTTGCTATACTTTCTTTCTGAACCTCACTTACTCTTTCTTCCCGTTGACCTCCCCAGTTGCTCTGCAGCAATGCTTCTTTTACCTAAGCCAAACATCTCTGTAATGCCCAGTACTACAGTGGGGTCTGCTCATCTGGGGAGTTACTACTAGGACCATTGTAACAAGAGATTGAGATGTGCTGAGTTTTGAGGTGCATGAGGGTATCAGCTGAAAGTCCTGATCAGACCCAGCCTGCTCAGGCGTACTCAGTTAGCATGTGTACATGTGTCCCTAACTGCATTTATTACTGTCCTGCTAAAATAAGGGATGAATTGAGTTCAAGGCACATGAGGGTGTCAGCCTGTCAATGCTGAATAATCTGGCCTGGCTCAGGCATGTCCTGTTAATATGTGTGTGTGTATGTGCATATATGTGTTTGACTGATTTGGCGGTTGGAGGAACCCAGCCCCATTGAACCCGAGTCCTGAGAGAGAGCTCCATAGGGATTGAGGACGCACAGAAGGGAGAGATACAGCTCCATATAGAAACATGATTAATACAAGGAGCACATTGATAGAATTGCAGAGACTCCAGAAATGTACCCCTAATAAATGAGCACATACCAAAGTGATGGGCAAATCTGGTAACATGCCTGCTTAAGTTACAATATTCAGTTGATTGTACTCAGATGTTTAAACCAGTGATTTCAAGGCCTAATCCATTAAGGACTATGTCTATGGCAATTTTCAAGCTTCAGCTGATATTTCTATAGATCAGGGGTTCATAACATTTGCGCAGCCAAGGCCACATTTGAATTTAAAAGAAAAAGCAGCGGGCACCAATATGACAGCATTTTTTGTTGGAATAATGATTTTTAATGATCGTGAAAATGTGCATGGGCACCTGAATAAACTTGGTGGGGGGGAGTTCCAGGGCGCCTGTGGGCACCATGCTGGGAACCAATGCTATAGATCCTCCTTAAATAGTAAGGTTAGAATGCCCTGGCCATGTCGAACTCAGAAATCTTAAGGCAGAGCTTGGCTATGTTTTTGGACAGAGTGCCAAAAACATTTGTAACCTCAACTTGTAAGATGTTGGCATGCCAGGGGTGGATGGTGGAGGAACTGCGAGGGGCCCAATCCTTATTGTGGAAGCACAGCCCTGGCCTCTTTCCCAAGGCATATGTGCCAAGCAAAATGTCTTTGCATGCCACACTCTTAAGGTAGGGGTTGCCTACCCCTACCTTAAGGGATTTAATCTAAACTTTCCAGGAAAAATACCTACCTCTAAGCTTGATAAAAGGTAGAAGGGGAGGGAAACTCTTACTCTGTGAGTGAGTGATTACCAATGAGAGTAAAGACTACATAGTTATCTATTGAAAATTTCAGAAAATTAACCCTTTAAAAAGAGGAGAGAATAGAATGGAAGCTGATTTGCAACCTTGAATCATGTTATATATTATAGATCAACAGCCTAGCTGTATAGCCCTAATGCCTGAGATAATATAATTTTAAAGAGTGTTTTTGCATTTTCAAAGTAAATCAACATCAACTTTTGTGGGGACCAACATTTCTGAGAGGTTGGAAATGTCACTATTAACAAAACAGCTAGAGAGGCTGAAGTTATATCAAACTCACTGTAAGGTTGGAGTTTTGCGATAGCCTTGACAGTACAGGAAATGTACAAAAGGCAAAGATGTCTTTTGTTTAACCAACCATTCAGTTGTTAGGAGGACAGTAAATGAGCGTAAAAGTGCCCTTCCCTTCCTAGGTAGATTGTGTCCAAAAGCTTTTTTTCCTCAACTATATAGTTAATCCAATAAAAGATATCACCAGAAACAATCTTGCCAATTTGACCAATCACCAAGTTGACTGTATTTTTTGAATAATGTAGGAAAAGGCACTTTTAATAACATAAAAGGATATACCTCTGTTCAGGAGTGGACTTAAGGGTGGATTTGAAGGTGGAGGAGGGAAGTACAGTATTACTGTTGCACTTCGCTTTGATTTCTGTTCCAGCAAAACTTTAAAACTAACTCCCTATTCAGGCAGGCTGCTGGACTCAACTGACTTCATGGCTCATTAGGTTATCCATGACTCTCTCTCTCGTTTTCTAATAGTCTTGATCTTCCACTATTCAAACTATCCTTTCCCTACAATATTGTGGTCTGTTTGCCATTCCAGGTAATGTCTCTTTATCTGTTTCACAGCATGGAAAGCTGTTTTCAGCTCCAGCTAAAAACCTTCACTCAGGTGTAGTACTATTAACTCAGATGTAGAAATGACTGACAGTGAAATATTGGAGGCACTGTCAAGATGCTTAAGAAGACTAGATTTTGTTTTATTAATTTGAGTGAGAGGTACATTTAACTGTAATGACTACAGGGCTAATTACAGTCTCTTTTACTATTTTGACTATGTTTGCCTTGTTGTGGGTTTTTAATGTAATATATAATTAAGCAAATTAATGCACATTGCAATAGTTACATTTGTTTTTGCTACGATCAGAAGCTAAACAATGTAACAGTGTGCCACTAGCATATTAGTAAAGGTTCTAGTTTCTCTAACTGGATAAAAATATGTTTTGTGTTATATGTGGTTATGCAGTATATCATCTTCAACCCCCTTTTTAAAATCCTAGACTCTCCCATGTGTTTATTATTCATTTCTAATTTAGGAATGATTAGCTTTAATTGTTAATAGTTTTTAATCTGTAGAAGGAGAGGATATTCCATTTGAGTTCCTAATTTTTTTTTCTATTTTGAGGAATGAAGTCAGCTACATTGTCTTACTATATTTTAAGTTTATTTATCAAGTTTTACTCCTCCCCAGAAATTTTGAAAAACACATAGAGAAATTCTATTGAAGCAGCTTTTGTCCTGGCCAAGGACTGAACTCTTCCTTGATAGATACTTGAACAACTATATTGGGACCAGTAACACCTAGTTATTTTTCAGCTTTGAAAGAGAAAACAAATAGTGACATCTGGTGCCTTCTTCCTCAATACCTACTGAAAAATATGGACTACTGAGTTCAGAACATTCACCAAAAAAGGAGAAATGCTATTTGGTCAGATTATGCTACCTTCTAAATTCTACAAACAGCCCTAATGTCTATGAAATTTATGAAATATTCGAAATAGTTCTCCTGATTTCCACAAGGACATTCATGGAGTAAAGTACTGATCAACAGGAGCCAATGCCAGTCTAAAATTCTGTTATTTCTGACAAGAGACATTTCTAATTGAGTTTCATAAGCATGTCAATTGCATAAGTACACTGGAGCAAACACCTCACCCCACCATATGGTATGAATAGGGCCCTGAAATCACAGTTTCATGATTTTCGTGGAAACCATGAAAAATGACAGTTTCCATGATCTTCGCAAAAATGGTGTTTCCCTTGATTTTGTGTGAAATCACTTGAAAAAAATAAAAGCTTAGCAAAATACAAAGAAAGTGCAGCAAGCCACTGTAGCCATAGAGAACACAGTTTGACAGAGTGTTACTGAGAGGCTGAGGCTTAGCATGTAGGTTAGTGTGTAGATTCAGTGATGATGCAAGTCAGGAAAGTGAAAGGGTTTTGGCCCCATCTTTTAAGAAGCCAGATGCAATACTGCAGCAATGCTGCAGTCTGAAGATAAGCAATTGGCCTCTCAGCCAATCAGTGGTGAGGGGTGGGTCTCAGGGGTTCTTTGACCAATCTGCAGCAAGGGATGGGGGCAGGACCTTGTTGCAAAAGGACTGAAAATCTGCTATGTGGATCATCAGTGGTCTATGAAAATCTCCTCATCTCACCATGATTTAGGTAGGTCTGTAGGTATGAGATTCGTGTGAGAATCCTGAAATCAGGGTAAGATTCCCCATATGTTCTGCAGTCAGAAACTCTGAAATACTGTTTGCAGAGATGGACATACTGTTGCTGACATCAATGCAAACAGAGAAGTCAACAGAAAAAGAAATAATTTTGGCTTCAGTTGTATTATTAACAGAAGGGAAAGAAAATGATCTTTGCCAAGGAAAAAGAGCCATGAATTTGCCAAGGAAAAAGTCATAACACAAGAATTTTCATTTCCAAACTCCAAAGAATGTTAAAGAGAGTCACATACCAAAGGGGAGGAAACCAACATAGAAAAGGGAGGAAAGAAAAATGGAAAGAGGAAGATAAAACTAAAAAGAGTAACTTTTTAGCTTTAATTAAATAGGCCTCATCCTTCTGTCTGCCTGTGCCTTTGCTCCAACACTCATGGGCCATTAATCCACAAGGTCTAAGAGAGGAGGCTCCTAGTGTGCCAGCAATGTTCTACCACTGGAGTATGCTTTGTTCCACCCTTAAAATGTCTTCATTGCATTAACTTTGAGAACATGGAGAAAAAAATTTAATATTGGTTTCTGCTTCTTGAGAGGTATATCTAAACTGAAGGCTGTTTACAAGACACAAACCAAAGATTCAGAGCACCACCATGCCCCATTTTTAATAAGAGAAATATTTATGTTTCTCCTACTTATGAAATCTGCAACATGTGGAATTTAATAAGTCAATCATTGCTGGTCTATTACTTTTAATGGAACAACTTCCATTTTACGGCCCTAAAATTATTTGTAGGTTAGTACAGAACAGTTTAAAGTTCTATGCTATAGTTTAAATACTGCTACTTGTTAGAGGTAAAATTGAAGTTTTATTTCCTAAAGAAGAATCAATAGTTTTTAACAATCATATATTATAGCACTAAAATAAATTAGAGTTTTTGCATCTGAAGTGCAGAAGGACAACTCTCCTTAACTCTGTAATACCATATAAATATTTGATAACATTTCACCAGTCAGAACATTCCTAGGTGCCAAGCAGCAAAAGAGCACTCACTGCTCTTAAAGGTCTCATGTGATTACTACAGGCATGGTAATTACAAACAGAAGTTAGGCATTCATAAATATATTCACAATTCTGAACATTTGGGTCTGTGTATCCAGAAATGGACTATTTACATAGAAGGAAGGGGGAGTTGTAATGGGTTCACATACTTTTAGAGTCAAATTGCCATCAAATATGTGACTATAGCATAGGTAGATATTAGGGCTATGCGAAGCTTCGGGCACTGATCCAATTGGCCACCGAATCTCCAAATCCAAATAGAAACAAGAGACTAATAAAAAGGTCTGAATTGATTCAAAGCTCTCTGAATGGATTCAGAAAAAATTCGGAGAGCTGCGGAGATTCAGGCAGTCCCTGCTCACTGCTGCAGGGAGCTGGACCTGGACTCCATGCTGGTAAGTAGGGGGCAGGGGAAGGGAGCCTGCAGGAGAGGGGAGGGGACCATGGAGAGACCCCCACCTGGCTGCTCTTCCTGCTCTCCCAGCCGCACCCCCACCACGGCTGTCCCACCCAGCCCCAGCTCCCAGCTCTTTTAAAAAAAAAAAAGCCCTCAGTCACCCACTGCTGCCAGGTGCAGGGCGGGGTGAGGGGGTGATCCCCACTGCCCCATACTTAAGAGTATTTGTTGCAAGACTGAATGACCTGCAAGCCCTCAGAAAGCCAACTTCTGTCCGACTTGGTCACTTGTAAAAACAACTCTAAATGGTGAGGAAAGATACATGCTACTGTTCATTTTATCCATTCTAGTTTCTCCAGCTTTCTCTAGTGATAAGAACATTAGTGAAGTCCCCTCTTTCTACCTTCAAGGTTACTTTTACAGCTTTTGTTATTTTCTCCTCTACCTGATCTCTCCTGCCAGCAGATGATGAGCTGCTCTCTGCTTTCCAACCAGTCATTTTGGACAAGCTTCTGACAGGCAATTTTATCTGTAAGAATCTGTCTGTAGTGTTTCCATTCATTCTTCCCAGGGGAGAGAAGCCTCTGAACTGAGGGTCTAAAAGCACAGCAGAAACATATCCCATCTACTGCCTTAATGCACTTTTTCAAAGATTTCACTGTTATTGTGGCTAACATGATGCCCATCAAGCATACTGCAGAAATATAATGAAAGGCTTCAAAGTGCCCTTTATGTTCCAGATTTGAAGAATGGTTGAGCCTTTTTCAGTGTCTCTAATGCATGGTTTACATATCTTTACTATTACAAATTATATATTGTGTTTACATTGGAAACCAATCACCAAAAAGTTCCATTTTCAAAAGTGGCATTTAGGGGCACTTTTATATGTGCTCCAGTGTGTTCTGGTTCTGGTTAATTGAGTCTGCTGGGCTAGAGACAGGCATTAAACATAAACCAGTTTAAGTGATCAGAAGCTGGTTTAAACCTGTAACAGAACAGATGCTCAGTGCACATAAACCAGTCTGTGAATGGTTGAAACTGGTTTGAGATAAATCTTGTTGAATATAGTCTCAGACTGAACTGATTTGAGTCCAACTGGTTTATGCAATATCTGTCCCAGACTCCTTCCTGGTTTAAGATAAACCAGACACCCCCATCATCCTGGCATGCTCTCTGGACTAGGCAGGGTGCTCTGCTCTACAGCAGGGCTGGCCCCTCCCCTCTGCTCCCTGGCTGCAGCTCCTCCTCTCCCCTTCACCACTTCCTGCTAAGCAGGAATTACCTCCTCCCCTCTGCCTTACTGAGGAGGTGTCTGTGCATTAGCTAGCAGTCCAAATGCTGGTTATGGTCCATGCTGAACCAACAACTAGAGTCAACAGGCAGAATCAAAAGTAGCTTGTCATGCCCCTCCATTGTTTTATTAATTGTGTGATAAACACTGTTATCAATTCCCTGCTGGGCTAATCACAGGGTCCTGCCAGAGCCTGGCCACATTCCCCTTAGCTGCATGCTGTGGAAGGAAGGAAGGACTGCTCTACCACCTGCTAGTTTCTAGCCTAAGCCACTACAAGTATATGCCTGCATTTCAGGGATGTCTGTCCAGTTACAAAACGGATTTAGCCTAGCCAGGTTAAAGTAACTTGCAAAGATAGAATCAATTCAAGCTCACGCCCTGGTGTGATAGCTGGAACCAAAGAAATGAATAAGCAATAAATACATGCTTCTTAGAGGCACTTGGAACTTTGGTGTAATATAAAGCTTGTATTTTTGTAACCTGCAAATGTAACTTGTAATTGTTTGTGGAACTGACTAGGCCTCAAAGACAAAGCTATAGTTGTAAAATTAGCTGACCTAGCAGTTCTCTCTTACTCAGAATTTAGCCTTGATGATGATAAAAACTGGATTCAATTGCCTGGCCTACCCAGCACATTCTAGGAAAGCACATCTCAATAAGGCATAATCAGAAAGTTTTAAAGGGGTTGGATTTAGGTGGAGTAATGTTATTTTCAAACCTGAAGATGCTGCATTGCAATTTGCTTATTGGATAAACCCAAGTCTGGGTAGTAACCTGTTATAATAATTTTTAACACCTTTTAATCCCATAGGGGAACAGCTATAGAACAAGATTGTGAGTGGCCCTAAAGCCAACAGATTAGCATAAGACTAGGTATAAAAAGCATGTGTGTCAGGTGACCAACAGGAAGGAGGGAACAGGATGGTAATGCTGTTCCAAGCCTGGACTCCAAACTCCTGGTGTAAGTGAGGAGTGGATATGATCAAGGGATCTTCCCCAGTAATCCCTTGGACAGCGTTGATCAGGGACGCCTGACTTCACTGGAATCACCTGGTGTGCACCTGGAATTGAGGGACTATCGATAAGTTGCCAACCCAGGTCTGTCTATTTGTTGTTTTAAACAGCGCAGTGGCTAATACCCTTGCAGTGCCCTGCTGGTCTGTGACAGATTGATCTATATATCTGTTGTTATAATCTGTTGTTATTATTTACTATTAGCTCTTTAATACTGCATTATTTGCTTATCGCATTTATCTTTTTATTAACTGGTGTGTGTGTGTGCAAGTTACAATAAACTTGCCATTGCTTTACTCCCAACTCTAACTCCTTGATCCCAAACAAAACAGACCAGTGGCTAAATTGATATACTCACAGTGCCCAGCTGGCCTGTGGCATCCTGGACCATACTAATCAGAGTGCTCCAGTGTGCTGTAGCATCTCATGTATTCAGCATCCCCATGTTTCAAAATGGTGGTGGGGTGCTTTAACTACAGCTCATCAAACAAGTTTTAGTTAAAGCATCACCACCATCATTTTTTAAATGCAGGATGATGAATACATGAGGCACTACAGATATTTTAATTACAGCAGCTTCCACCCAGGAGCGCTTGTATAGGTGCCTATTGAAAGATGCCTGTTTAAAGAAATGGCATTCTCCTAAGTCATTTAGGTGCCTTTAACAATTTTATCTCGTATGTGATTTTTTAACAGCTGGTTTTTGTGAATTCTGTATTTTTACAGAGTTACTTTGATATAAAATCAACACGAACTGAATAACTGAATAAAGGAAAGGTCTTTAAAAAGTACAACTACTTCAGTGTACAAGTGACAGTGTAGCCATGATGGTCCAGAAACCATGCAAGAGGCAAAGATTTCTTACAGCAATATTTTTTATTGGACCAACTATTTAGTTGAACAAAGTTGGACAAGCTTTTGAATGCAAGATATTCTTTATCAGATATATGATCAAAGAACAGGGGTTTTTAACCTCTTTTAGTCTATGTACCCCCAGTGGCTGGACACTTGAGTGGGGGGGTAGTGCATGGCCGGATGCTGAGTGGGGGGGAACACAGCTGGATGCTGAGTGGGGAGGCAGGGATAGCACATGGGTGGGGACAGAGCACCACTGCCTCTCAGGAGGGCTGGGGTGGGGCAGAGAAGCTCACCAGACTGGGGTGAGCGCAGTGGCATCCCTCTGCAAAGCACGGAAGCTCACTGGGCTGGTGTGTGGTGGTGACGGCCACCACGGCAAACTTCCCTGCCCTGCAGAGGGGCTCTGCTGCCCCTGCCCTGCTCCTGGGAGGAGGTGGCACTCTGTCACTGCCCACCTGTGGGTATCTTCTAGGACCGGTTCACTTACTCCAAGGGGTATAAGTACCTCCGCTTTCCAACCCCTGTCATAGAACTATAGGTACAGCATAGCACCCCGTCCATTATGTACCACATTGTCTTCCCCCTCCCCTCCTGCCGCATCACATGAGCCTCTAATATCCTGCATGAGCCTCCTGTGGGCACTGCGACATAGCATTGCTGTGCCTGGTTTCTGTGATCAGAGAGGAAGAATGTTTGGCATTCAAAAGCTTGTCTAACTTTATTCCTACTACATCACTGATCCAATAAAAGATATCACCCTAAGAGTCATAGAGTTATGGAGAAGTAGGGCTGGAAAGGACCTCCAGAGGTCACCTAGTCCAACCCCTTGCCTGGGGCAGGATCACCCCTATCCAAACCATTCTATACTACAACCATAATCTAAACTCTACAGAAGACTACTCTCAACCCTGATGCAACATAGACCTTCAGACCTAACACTGTAACCTGCCTCAGGTAAAACAGGGGAACCATGGCAGGCAACATCCTGCTTCTATAAAATGTTGTCAATAATATGTGCCAAAAGGTCGCAGATAGAAAGCCATGCCACCTTGCTACAAAGGAAGGCAACCCCCCCAATCCATACCAATCTGACCTTGGGGTAAAATTTCTTCCTGAATCCAAATTTGACAATCAGTCTTACTCTGAGTGGAGAGGTCCCTCTAGCCAGGAACCTCTGGCTTTACCCCTACCATAAGAATAGGCACACCCTAGTTAAAGCCTCCAGTCTTAGGTGTAGCCAACACTCAGTGACTCCGGGGAGACTTAAAAACACCCTGATACATACTGTTGCAAATAAAGAGGGAGGTGCGGGGGAAGCAACCAGCAACACTCAGAAGCATGTGAAATACCCCTGGTAGAAAAAAGGCTTAGTTACACATCATTCATCCTTGATCAGTGGCTTTCCAACCTCTTCCTGAGCACCTCTAGTGGTGGAGTGCCCACAACTTTCCTAGGTAGTATATTTCACTGCCTCACTATTCTCAACGTGAAAAGGTTTTCCTGGGTATCTAATCTAAATTTATTTGACTGAAACTTCTAGCCATTGTCCATACACATACCCACATCCACACATACACACCCCATCACAGCAGGTAAGTCTGTCATGGGGGAAGGGGCATGTGGGGTTGGTCAGATCAAGGCTCCTATGGTGAGGGAGGGAGTGGGGCAGAAGCAAGGGTGAATGAGGCCCCGGGACAGGTCATAGGATGCTCAGAGCCTGCAGGGGGGCTCCTGCTGCTGTGTGTATCCCAGCAGAGGCACAGTAAGCACATGTCCCCTGGATTTATGCACGGGGCAGAGGTGAACTGCTTCCATTGGATGGACTCTATGCTCCGCTGCCTCAAGAATGGTGCAACAACATGCAGCAGATGGGGGAGTTGGGGGGAGGGCATGCACAGACATAGATGTGTATCTGTTTCTGTGTCTGTGCATGCCCTTCCCCCCCACTGCAGCCACCCAGAGCCCTCATCTGGGCTATCCTGTGGCCCTCTGCACTGCTACCACTGCTCCACATTTGGGCGGCCTAAGCTCTGTTAGATCCAGGCTTCCACTGCCTATGTTTGAGATCCTTATAAATTGCACTTGCTTCCTCCAGTGTGTTCACAATCCTTCCCAGTTTCATGTTGTCTGCAAACTTGCACAAGAAGTTCTCTGTGCCAGCATCCAAATTGTTAATAAATACACTGAACAGCACCAGGCCCAAGACAGCTTCCAGTGAGACATCACTCAAAACCTCCTGCTATTCTGACATGGGCTTGTTACTGATTACCCTTTTTTTATGGTTACTCAGCCAGTTATCTATCCACCTTATAATGGTTTTATTCAGCCCACATTTCTCCAATTTGCTTATGAGAAGGTTGCATGGGACCTTGTCAAAAGCCTTGTGGAAGTCTAGATATATTATATCCACAGTATACTCTTTATCCGTCCAAGTAGCTACTTTCCCTTTATCCATCCAATTATTTACTTTATCACAGGAGATAAGGTTTGTTTGACAGGATTTATTTTTCTTAAATCCATGCCGGCCACTTGTGATTAACCTTTCCTCCTCCAAATGCTTGCAAATGGCCTTCCTTAGGATATGCTCCAGTAATTCCCAGGTATTGAGGTGAGGTTAAGTAATCTATAGTTCCCTTGGCCCTCCTTCCTGCCTTTTTAAAAAAAGGAACACTACATTGGACTTCTGCTGGTCTTCTGGTACCTGACCCAACCCCAACAACTTCATGGAGATCATTAACAAGTGTTCTGAGATCTCCTCTGCCAGTTCCTTGTGGACCCTGGGATAAAGCTCATCTGGCCTTGCTAACCTGAATTCATTCAGACCAAACAAAAGCTTTATGACCATCTCTTTTGTTATCTCCTCCCAAAGCTTGCCCCTTCCTTATCCAGATACCTAATAGGGCTTATCTGGCAGCTTAATTTTTTTTGTGAAAACTGAGGCAAATTGGCTGCTTAGTAGCTCCACCTTCTTTGTATCTTTGGCTAGGAGTTTTCTCTGGCTTGTTAACAGAGGACCCACAGCTTCCTTGGTCCTTCTTTTCTGGCTGCCATACTTATAGAACCCATTCTTTTCATCCTTAACCTCCTTTGCCAGGTGCAACTCACTCAATATCTTCGCCTTTCTGATTTTTCCTTGCAGGTTCTTGCTATTTACTGTTATAGTTCCTTGGTGACTTGTCCATTCTTCTATTGCCTGTATGTTTTCCTCTTGCATTTGATGCATTTTAGAAGCATCTTAGAAATCCTTGCCTTTTGCATACTATTTCTGAGCAGATGTCAATACTGAAAATGCCTAACCCCACTCTGCAGAATACTGGCTTTGCAGACATTAAATGATTTATATTGATCAGAGTGTCATTTGAAGAACAAGCAGATTTGCATCATGCTACTCTTACAAGGAGGAAAAGTCTGAAAAAGAATTACTGAAGTGACTGCGGACATTGTAAGGTGACAGTCAACAAGCCTTCTTTCTACATTCTCTTGTTTTCTAACAATAATATAAACAAGCTAATAGCATATTTATTCACATTCAGAAACTTACTGAATATTATAAAATAGGGTTGTGTAAAGCTTCAGTCCCTGATTCGATTTGGTGGCAATTCAGCTCAATTTGGTGGGTGAATCTCCTAACCTGAATCAAATCAGGGGACCCTTTAATCTCTCCAAATTGAACTGGAACCCTCTGAATCAATTTGGAGAGATTCAGAAAGATTTGTAGATTCGGACATAGAGACAGCTTTAAATGTTTTTTTCTACATACATCTAGGTAGCAGGGGCTGTGAATGCTATGATGCTGGGGTGTATGGAGTATCCCACAGAAGTACGGGGGACTCTCCAGCACACTCAGCAGTAGACCTGGAAGTGGACCAGAAGCACTTCTGGTCCACTTCCAGGTTTACTAGGGATCAAGCTGGGCCCCCAACCCTGCACCTCCCCGGCGAGTCAGCTGGTACCTCCTGGGTCAGAGGGGGGCACCTGGGGTCCCCCTGTAGCAAATCACCAAGTTGGGGGAGTGCAGCCCCCCCCACCCGTGTTCTCCCGACAGACCCAGAAGTGGACCAGAAATCCACTTCTGGGTTCACTGACGAGCATAGGGAAGGGCCCCCTGCACTGCTGTGGGACACTTCATCCACCCCAGCATTGCAGCAATCATGAGTTGCACTGGTACCTCAAGGTATGTAGAATAAACTTTTAAAGCTGTATCTATTTCCAAATTGCTGATTCTCTAAATCAGCATTGAATCTTCAGGTTCAGATTCAGCTGAATTGAATCAGGGGCAGTGATCTGAATCAACGAACCAAATCATTGCCCCTAAATTAGGCCAAATCTAAATCAAATAGAGCCTGCTTCACACACCCCTATTATAAATTACTTTTTTCTATCTATTTCATCATAATATAGCTAAGTTTTAAACTCAAAAACCAATATCTATTAGGAACTGAACACACAGTACATGCTTGTTATGGAACTGAATAGACTGTTGCTTGCTAGAGCTTCTTGCTTCTTCTCTCTGGCAGATGATACCAGTGGTGTGTACCACCAAATGTGGAGAATGCATCTCTTGCATTTCACAAAATGTTGTTATAAGACAGCTATATGGTTCTTTATTTCTTGACAAATTTATGTTGTAAGAAGTTGCCGTTTTTTACCCCAGAAATAATTGCCATTTACTAGTAGGACAATTTACCACAATCCATTCAAGTTCTAGCTCAGTAAATGGAAATCTGGCTCTCTCTCATTTGGAGGTGAATGGAGGGGAAAAAAAACAAGGCAGCAAGAGTGAAAAAAACTAGGTAAATGCTTTCCCTGTTTCTTTTACACAGTTTACTGGTCCTCAGAATTCAGTTATATATGATACACTGAAACTACAATATACATTTCAATTGCATGGAAGACAGTATAATTTTATTTTCACTCAAAATCCAGACAGTTTCAAAATTGCACTTGGAAATGCAATGGCAGATGTTTTCAGTAAATTCTAGCTTCTAGAGAGAAGCCAATGCAGAGTTATATCCATAACTCTGTGTAAATCCATACACTTATACTCCATAATGTAGAGCATGACTGTCCAGTATCTGAGTGGCTAGGGGCTACAGGCCTTCCAGCCACTCACTGCACAGACCACACATACCCCAGGCATATGCTGCATAGACCACATGATGCATGCTGCTCCCCCTCCTGCCACATCACATGGGCCCATGTTGTGCTTCATGAACCTTCTACAGTATGGCAATGCATTGTGTGGCCTCTTTTGCCATGTGGTGGGTAACTCCCAGTGTACCACTGATGCCTCCATACTGGGCAGGGTGCAGAAGCTAGAAGAAGGAGGAGGAGCCTGGAGACTCTGGCAACAACATCAGGAGAGCAAAGGGAGGAGCAGCAGCCAGATTAGAAGTTGAAGGGGTTGCATGTTTACCCCTTGATGGCTATGTGGTCCACAGGACACCTACTGGAGAACCCTGATGTAAAGTATACAGGTACAAATCAGGTAGAAAGAAGATGCATGTTCTCTAGTTCTATATTGTTCATGACATCACGTACTTTGTGGCTCAGCTGAGTAATGGACCATGGTAAGGCACCAATTGACCAAAAAGCAGCAATAATTGTCAGATCCTCCACGTGAGAGGGGAGGTAATTTTGTTTTGGGTCTAATTTGTTTAAGCTCTGACTCCTAATAGACAGACTTATCCCACATCTGTGCAACTGCATGCTCCCCTTCAGTTGTATAGCCAAGGGGACAACTTAAAGGGTGTTGACGCGCCATGGTGCTTCAGTACTTCCATTTGGAAGTAGTTAAGCAAGGTACAGTATGGGTGGTTACTGAGCCATGTGTGCAGTGTGCAGGTAAATTTTGCTGCTATGTTGCTGTAGCAGCATGCTATAGCTGGGAGGCATGCTGAACTCATGTAGCGTGCCATACAGCAATGTAGAATGTCACTATGTGGTCAACGTGTAGATGCACCAAAAAGGCACTAGCCTCCTAAACCAGGAAATGTAGGTTCAACCCCTATCTGAGCTGAAATAGTAACTGGTGCTGGTTCTTGCTGGTTCCTGGATGGGTTTTAGAATAGGCTACCAAGAGAGCTTATGGAATTTCTATGTCTGGAATGGTTTAAGAGCAGTTTAGGCAGACACTTGACTATCATGGTTTATTTATCTTGCCTTGAGCAAGGGACTAGACTGGATGACTACAGACAGTCTCTTTCAGTCCTATTTTCCTATGATGACCTCATTCTCATTAATTTTGGTATAACTATAAAATCAGTTTCCTTTCTCCTTATCCAGAGTCTCTGGGGATGTAGCAAAGATATGCCAGCGAAGAAAGTTTGTGGCTTAAGATCAGAATTTGGGACATCTAGAGTAAAGGCTGAAATCATAAGGGTAAGGGAAGATGGATTATTATTTTATGTCGTATTTTATGTCGTATGTTGTGGCATCACATAAGCCACTTTCCAAGATTCAAAAGAGCACCAATATTACCAATTTTAATGACTTAAACATGTTGAATGGAAGCAGCAGGTGGGATGGAGAAGTGGAATCACAGGACTGAGCAACCTCTCATTGTGCCTTCTGGTAGTAGTGCATGCTGTTGCAGCAGTCTTGAAGCACTCTGGTGGCACTGTGTATGAGTATGTGTGTGCACATCTCTCCGTGACCTATTCCAAATTTGGAGCACTTCAAATATGCATCTGTCCAAGGCCTTAGTGCTTGAAAAAACTCAATAAAGTGGAGAATTTGAATGGCTATCTGAACAACTTAAACCATCTCTCTAAAGCTAGATTCCCCACCAGTGAAATAAGAGGCTCTTGTTGTCAGTTACTAAGATTGTGTTTTAAAAAATATTTTCTATTAAGCTTATTTCAAAATTTGTTTTCTGCAACTGTTCCCTGAGATTTGCTTAATGTTTTCACTTCCTTGTAATTGCACAATTCAGAGAGCATTTGTTCTGTTAATATTTCTGCCAGCAAACTCTTCCACTAGAATATTTGCTGAAAGAGAGCAGAGAAGGCTAGTGAACACAGTCGACCCAGCATTAATTCAATTTTCCATCTGAGTGAATATTTGTGATTTTTTTAATTTCGGGTATTCTCACTGCTCTACTAGAAATACAGTGCTTTAAAATAATTATATATGAAATAAATAATATAGTGATACTGTAGTGGGTTGTCAATTTGCACAATATAGTCATTATTTTCCCAGGGCAAACTTGCTCCACAGGATGCAACATAAACCATGAATGATAAAACACCAAGTACAATACAATAAAGAGTTAACCAAACCCTGTGAGCTTTTCTCAGACCCTGAGAGAGTACCCAGGACTCTGTTCTGCTGCCTCTAGCCTCACAGCCTTCCTTTTCCCACAGCTCCCATCCCTGGGAGCTTTTAACTTCCCTTGGACCAGTTAATCATCCTTATCAGCTGGCTTAGTCCTCCAAGATAGGCATGCATCTCTCTTTTTACCACCTGCCTCTGCACACCCTGCTACAGGAACCCTACCGGCTTTGATGGCCTGTAAAGGTGATATAGATTTGTCTGACACTCTTAGCTTGTTTTCTATTATCTACAAAAACTGTAAAAACAGTAAGTCTTCTTTTGTAAAATAGAGATGGAACATATTTTTAAAAGTTATGCAAAGAAAAATGAATGCATCTGTAGAGAAGAACATTTTTCTACCATTTGAAAAAATCTATGTGATAATAAGACCATTAAAATGGATTTTGGTTTATATTGTGTTTTAACTGTTTTACTAAATTGTCCCTAATATGATGGTAAACTGTAGTTATACAGCACTCAAAGTATTGGCAGCACTTATTATATTTACTATATTATTATACAGACCAAACTATAGCAATTACAGCAGAGTAAATATTAACAACAAAATGTGACTGTCATATGCTAACTAGTTATAACCCTCAGCAGTCGTTCCTTCTTTTAAGTCATACTGATAGGCATTGTAATCTATTGAAGAATAAATGCATGTAAAGCACTCAGTCAGACTGCTTTTTGATTAAGCTGTGCACACAATTTTAACACTAGTGCACACTATTTGGACTAGACACAAGTGTAGGCAAAAATAACCTTGTATTAAAATACACACACTTGCATATATACATAGATATTTAAGCTGAACACTCTCAAACTGAACAAGATTTTAATGCAAGTCAACAGAGAACATACATGTGATTTTAAAAATATGGGACAAAATCTATTTTAAATAATACTAGATGTTAACACTATATCTAACATCACAAAAGTAAAGAGAATGGTATGTCAAAAAGAAGAAATGTGGGGTTTAAGAAATTGAATGAGAAGCAAAATGTGTGTAGGGGGAAATAGAAGGCTCCGCACACCCCTCCACCTTCTTAAAGCTGAACCTAGTAATTGTACCTGTACGTCATGAGCAGTTACTTGTTGCTATTTAATATTACTAGCAGAAATAATCAAAATATCCTCTCCCATCCTCCCAAGCATTTTGTTTCCACAAACCCACTATCTCTCTTCCCACTGCTTGTTCATTTTTCTTTCGAAGAAAATAAAATAAATCTAATTGTATCCAAGTATAAAAACCTCCAAGGGCTCCTGATCTAAGATTCGCTTCTGGAGATTACTAATCAACATTCAGTACCATGGTTATAGGATGAAGTGGAATAAAATAAAAATCAGAGAACAGTAAAGAGGAGTTAAGAGTGTTTCAGTATGCAACAGGACAAAACGAATTGGTAATTGTTCAATAAGATTTTCTGACTCTCGCAGGTTCATGGATTGTCTTCCACATTTTCCTAACTCATGTAAAATGCAATTTCACCTGCAAATGAACTTGCAGGGGCTCAAATTCCTATCACACATTGTGGCTGTTTGATTTTGTGCTGGACTTTTCAAAGAATCTCCAGTATGTGTTGAGTGAGAGGGAAGAGTCTAAATAAACATTGGTATTTGTCTTTCCTCATTGCAGGAGGTCTTTGATATCAAGAGAAGTTATATCCTAAAAGGCAAAACGGGGGGGTCAGGATTCTCAGGTTTATCATTCTGTCCCCCAGTCCTACTTCCTTCCCCACCCCTTCCCCACAAAAAAATATCACAAAGGATAGGATTTAGATGGAAGAATTCTGTATTCTTTAGATCTGGTTGGAAATTTTTCAACAAAATGTATTTTTCCAGAATATGGCAATTTGTTGAAATCAAAACTTTTCACATAAATGCATCTGTTTCAAATAAAATTCCACTGGGAAGATTTCCTGAGCTGATGCATCTTCAGTCACAACAATACAATGGGGAGAGAGATCCTTTTCATGGAAAGACAGTAGCCTGAATCAGGCAGTGCAGGGTCTGGAAGCTGTGTCTCCTACCTCCCAGGTGAGTAGACTAACCACCTATTCTGAGGTCTCTGTCCATAGTTTGATTTGGTTTGGTTTTATCCTCTTCCTAAAAAAATTGCAAATGGTCTCATTTTTGTTCTGATGAGAAATGAGCACAAAGGGTGTCTATACATATGATGATTAATCAAGTCTGATAAGAGTTTGCTGAAGAATGCTAATTAGCATGCTCCAGCAGCCTTAGCATCCTCAGCGTCCCAAGTATTTAGTGTCCCTGCATTTTGAAATGGAGATGCAGAGGGGGTGCATGTGGGTGCACTTGCACCCCCTAAGTATGGTGGTGCACCCCCTGTGAAAGGGCAGGAAGTTGCCTCTTGCCACCCCCCCCGCCACTGCTGACACTGCTGGTGGCATCTATGGGTGGTCTGTGATCTCCTGCTAGCCACTGCCGATGCTGCCAGCGGCATCTGTGGGTGGTTGCTGACCATTGGTTGGAGCCTGCCACTCACCCTGATGCCAGCAGCGTCACGGCTGCCTGCAGGAGCTCCCCACTTGCACTGCCGTGCTCCTGCCACTGACAGCACCACCGCTGCCTGTGAGAGCTCACCATGGCCCCCCCAGGTGCTTCCCCACCCCCCTCGGAGCACATGTATAGACACCCCAAATGTAGTACTGGTTCTACCCAGTTAGTAGGGATGCATGTGAGGCAATGGTGTCAGAGTGGAGATGGAGTCAGAATATGCTGCATGAAAGAATATACTGTGCTGTTCAGCTTCTCTAAATTGTGTGGTTGGCATTTCTTTCCCCATTTGGCTCCAGAATCAGGGACTCATTTGTTCAAAAGTTATGATCTTCAGTAGTTCTTCCTCTTACAAATTTAAATTGTGCACTTCAACCTTTGCAGAGTAAGCATTTGTAAACACACGGATGCATGGAAGCACTCAGGAGTCACATCGTTTCATGATTACTGTATGGGTACAAGAAACTATGGAGCACTTGTAAGTCACTATCTCCTCCCTTTCTCAAGTCCTGAGCTAAATGCAACATGATTAAACCTGAGGATCTTGTACTATTCAGTCCTTTTTATTTGTTCAATGGCCAGTACTTCTAGTGTTCCACAATCTTCTTCTTTTGTCTATTATTTTGTCTATTATTCCAATCATAGCAAAATGAATGAAGAAAAGAGAAAGCCCTTGAGTAGAGCTTTGTTTATTTTAAGGATGATAGGCATTATAAAAATCTAGTCTTTGGGGTTCACAAATCAAATAATCTGCATCTTTTCCTAGTAGTGCCAAGGTATCTGGGCTAAGAATCAATTCTAGGCACCATCTGAGGAATTCAAATCACTTAGAGGTTTTCTGTTACCCAACAGGGAATTCAGTATCAAGCAATGACAAACAAAAACTTTCTAATTCAGTCTGGGTTGATGCCACTGTCACATACATATACAGTGACAAAATTCACAGCAGTGGTACAGATGATCTCCATAATAGAAGCAGACATCATCTCTGATATCAAGCAGAACTGCACCAATGATTCTTACAGCTAAAAAACCCAGTAAGGCACTGATCTCACAAACTTGTACTTTATGTAAATGAGAAATCCCACTGACAACTTCTGCTCTAACTACTGGGAACATACTTCTTGTGTATAGTGTTCAGATACAATTTTTTCAGTGAGAGGTGATGCTAATCAATTCAATGAGTAATTTATTTCCAAATGATATTACTATAGCTTCTGAACAGTCAGAAGAAATTTGGAGTCTAAGCACTGCTTCTTTCTATGCTCAGAGCAAAAATGAACAGAGAAAGACACAGCAGAATTTCTTTATCATTTACAATTAGCCAAAAACGTGTATACTTTATTAGAAAGAGACAGATACTGAAAAGCAAAATTTGCACCAAAGTTTACATCTTATAGAAATCCCAGGAACAAGCACATTCAGATCTTGAATAACACAGCAGTTTCTTACACAAAACATAATTCCAACTACTGTGAGGCTTTAGACATTAAACCACTGCCTCAAACATTAAAATCATTTGTAAAGATCATGTATATCTGGACTGGGTCACTATAAACTTTTTCTTCACAAAGACAGTGAGCAAAGTTTTTAACCCAACTATAATGTCTTTCAGAGCCAATCTACTTGCAGAGGCTCTGACCAGGCAAAAGGAAGCTGTCCTCATTCTATACATTCCATTCACAGGAAACTTCTGCTCTTTAGATAATACATGCAAGTAGAGCACAAAAGAAAATGTGCATTGCTTTCTGCTTAACTTTGACATTTTCTTTTGATAAAATTTGTCAGTTAAACTCCTAGGCATTTGGCTCTAGATTTTTAAAAGGCATTTTCAAAAGTCCCTGTGTATATATGTAGGCCAGATGTGGCTCACAGGCCAGGGGTTGAGCACCCTTGATTTACCATGGTATTACTACTGCAACAGAAAACCCTCCTAAAGAGGAAGCTGTTATATGGGAAAGGACCTGTTCATTTCAGGGGACTTATTTCTGTGCCTACCTGATTTTTTAAGGTAGGTTTTCAATTCTGTGATCAACAGAGGCACAGTTGGCTAATGAGGCCTCCTTCTAAAAACTTCTGGGAGCCTTCTGCCAGGTACCAGGTCTTATAACAGGAATAGTTCAATAATATTCTTATCACAGGAATATTTAAATAACACTTTAACTTGAACGAGTCTTTTCTTAGATTTTTTGTGCCTTATTTATATTAAACTGTCTGTAGTAAAAGCAAGTGAATTGAATATACTGAAACTATCTCTTTGGGTTGAAATTGAAAATGGAATTTCATATTTTACCCCTAACATTTCTTGTTGCATTACCAAACAAGTAAAAAGCATGTTGCCTAAACTTAGCTATGTAAAAACTTTATGTTTTCAGAGGTTTAAAGTTACTGACTCTTGTGTTTATCAGAGTCTTTAATGCAGCGCAATCCATTCAGTTGATTTTTGAGAAAGTTTTGCCCCGGGTTCTAGTGACAGCTTTTCACATTCAAGTTTTGATATCGAGATAAATTTAGTTTCTTACCAAAATGATTCAAATAACATAATCCACTCTTTTCTCATTTCAAAAGATAAGGTATACCATGCACTACTCTCTTAAAGATCATATACACTTGAACTGATATATTTGGGCCAGCTGGCATTTAGTTTTGAATAATGCTTGGTCTCTGGTCACATATAATATGCAAATTCTTACATGCTTATACAGGATATACTCTATACTTCCCATTTTTTCTAACTATATAATTTATCATTTCCAAATTGGGAACTGTTATTAAAATATTATTACCAGTCAAACTTTTATAAGGTATAGGTATTTTACAAATGATACACAGGCAAATATATGGTGTTTCTTTTAGACACAGACATGTTTTGGTAGGTCAGACCTTACTCAATTTAACATCATTTATAGAATAGAGTACAAGCACTTTAAAGAAAACAGTGACATCTATATGCATTTGTGGTAACATCTGGGAGATGACAGAAGGTATAATTATTTTGTATCATACTCTGAGATCTTGATGGGGCTTTATTTAGAAATTTTAGAGTAGAATAGCCTTTCATACTGTTTGTTCAGAATTTTGCTCCTCCTTAGGGCTTGTGGAACCATCATAATAGTTAAAATATAAATCTGAGACACAAGAAAGACAGCCTAACACTTTCAGGTAACGGTTGTAACATTTCTCCTCAACTGCCAGGGAAATGAACAGCCATTTCTATCTAGATGGAGTCGGTAATGTATTTTGATGACATACTGGATTTCTCAACATTTTCAATTACAGATCTTAAAATGAACAGTAATCAATCTAATTTCTTCTTCCACAGAATTACTGGACATTTCTGCTATCTTGTCCCATGTGAGGAAATAGATTTATGGGTTGACATTTTCATTTTCACACAAATCTTGTTAATCATTTTGATGATAACAACCCATCTGCTACTGCTGCTTACTTCTGCACAGCTAGATAAAACAGAAGTTTTAGAAATATTGGAACTAGTGAATGCACTGGTTGACTGATCTCTGTTTTTCTTGTGGTTATTGTATTATTGTTTTATTTAAGCCAACAAAAATAATGAATTAGCAAAGACTTAAAAAAATGTTAATCTTTATCTTACCTGATCCATTAACTGAGAGTAGAGTTCATAGCAGTTATCAAAAATATACTTGTAGGTAGAGTCTAAACAAGCTCTGACACAGTCCTTGACTACTGTACTGGCTCGGGGTGGACTTTGCAGCTCCAAGACCTGATAGAATATGTCATCAAATCACAAAAATCAGAATTTCAGATACAGCAGAAATATATGTCCATATATGTCTAGAAAAATATGTCTACTATGCATACAGTGTTTTCTTGCATACCACAAGCCCCCAGATAAGACACACATCTTGAAAGGCAGAATGTAGAAAAAAAGATTCTTCCAGTGTCATGACCAAGATAATCGATTACATGTAGCAGTTCAGTCACTCACAGGCAGCTCAGTGGCTGTTTTAGGCAAAAGTTACAGTTTTAAACCTTAGTCAAAAGCTACTGCTAGTTCATGGTTAAAACTAAACCCTATCCCTACTGTTTGCTGGCCTAACCATTATAGCACAGTGTCTCTATTCCTCTACAGTTCTGTTCTGGTGAAGAAACCAACTTTCCCACTTAGGACCCCAATTTTGGCAGGCTGATTTTTGGGGGAAAGGTGCAGGTGGAATACAAGTACATACAGAAATGAATTAGCTACTCCATAAAGAACTAAGAGCAGTAAATCCAAGCAATACATTAAAATATTCTGATTCTTGTATCATGGCCTTGATCCAGCAAAGCACCTAAACCCATGCTTAACTTTAAGCACACTAGTTGTTCCAGTAAAGCTTACTTCTGGGAAACTACCATAATTGCTCATTTCTAGGATGAGGTTTTCCTCCTTTAACATGGGGGAAAAAGTCCCTTGTTGTAGAATCAAGTATGAGGGTGGTTGCGGGGAGGGGACAGGCAGCCGCTGTGGCTTGGGTTCCAGCCCATAGTTAGGGTTGGATCCGTAGCCAGAGATGCTGCCTGCCCTGCCCCTCCCGTCCACCTCTGCCCCCTGCCATTTTCCCTCTGTGGCCTCTTCTACCCATCCTCCCCCCTCATATCGACCATAAGGCTTCCACCTGCCCCTTCCCCACCAACCCCCCATTACTTTTGCTCTATACTGGCAGGCTCTGTTTAAGATGCTGCAGCCTAGGGTACTGTAATCCACACAGCTGTTACAGGAGCTGGGATGAGGCTATGTTCAGTGCCCCAGGCTAGAATGGGGACAGAGCCTGCTGTCACAAACCAAGGGCAAGGGGGAGCAAAGCAGGGAGCAGAGTCTGGGGAAACAGAGGCAGGAGAATGTGAGGGGAGAGAAGAGGGAGGCTGGGGAGCAGAGGTGGGGGAGAAGAGGCTTGTGGGGAGGAGCAGGGATAGAGGGGGAAGGGGGGACCAAGAATTCAAAAGAGGGAGCAGACAAGGAGCAGAGGTAGCAGGGGGTAGGCATGCACAGGGGGTAAACTGTTTGACCTTCTCATATGACCTGTCCCCACCCACTGCCTGCCCCCATGCAGCTGTGAGGGAAAAGAATTAATGACCTTCCAATAATTATATTCTATACATGGGAAATTATAGCAAATCTATATTTTTTCCACGTAAAGAATCTAATTATTGGGGGGTCATTTTGAATTCAAGGTCATCTTAGAATCGAGTAAATATGGTATTTATAAATGGTAAATATACTCAGTATTTGAATTTCCTAATTCAGGAAAATACTCAAGCCTCTATTTAAATGCTTTCCTAAATAGTAATGTTCTTTTGAATCAGTCCTAATTGATATTTAGCACTTATTTCATAAAACACTCATTTCTAGAAACTTTTTAACTATTAAAGTGCTCATAGTTATGCTACAGGGGTGTAAGTTGTAGTTGTGTTGGTCCAGGAACATAGGCAAACAAGGTTCTTTGGGTAAATCTAATACATTTTATTAGAGACCAAATCAAATATTTGGAAAAATTCTTCTTAGCAAGATTTTGGGTATAAATACCCTTTTTCAGGCTGGGAAAACATCTGCAGTTGGTGAGACAAAAGGTACTTATACCCAAAAGTTTGCTAAGAAGAATTTTTTCCAAGTATCTGAGTTGGTCTAATAAAAGATATCAGACTTACCCAAAGAACCTTGTCTACCATAGTTATGCTAGGCTTTTCCTTAACAGATCATCTTTTTAATTCTGTTTGTCCGTTTTCTGTGCTCATAATGAGATAATCTTGTTCATCTTGATGCTGGCTAACAATGAGTGGAATGTGGTCTGTCATCAAGACTTGTTTTGCTGTTCGATATAATACCAACACAGATTTTCCAACAGGAAATATAATTATATATGCCACATACCTAGTAGTATTTCTGTTGGTTTTGTCTGATTATCAGTTTATTTTGTTCACTAAAATTAGCCCTAATCTTAATTCCACAAAGAAGCTTTAAACCTAATTTTAATTGAGTTTAAAGATATAGGGTTATTTATTCTTCTCCAATGGAATGACTTTCATTTTATAATGTTGCTAGATACAGAACACAAATGGGACAAGTGACATTTGAAAAGTAATATTTGTTCTCCTTGAATTACATCCTCTTAATTAACAGCAGTGAGAAGTCAATAGTACATTGCTTTGAAAAACTAGGTGAATAATATTTATAACTTCATGTTCTTAAAGATAAACACCAATGCAGGTGTAACTTATACATCAATAAAGCTATTTTGCAGTTCTACACATGAAGGCGTTACTTCGCAAAACAGTTGTTCTTAGAGCTGAAGAATGAAAACCTCAAGACTAAGGGGTTCAGTATTGAAAGTCATTGGCTAGACTAATGGTTCTCAACCTTTTCTGTACCAGGACTGATTTGTAAACATCAATGCACAGTCCTGACCCAGTGCTCCTCACTCCTGACCTGCTGCCCCCAGGCCCCAGCCCTCCAGTCTGTGGGGCAGAGAGTAGGTATGTGGGACAAGCAGCCCCTGGCAGGTTGGAATTCTGCCAGCCTGCAAGGGAAAAGCCTCTGTTTCCTACATTTTTCTCCTTTAAAGGAGAATCCATTTTAAAATTTGTTCATGACCCTCTCATACATTCTTGTGATCTACTTTTGGGTCGTGACCCACAAGTTGAGAAACACTGGGCTAGACTATAACAGCCTTCCCTGACTGAAGGCAAATAAATTTCAGTTGTCTCTCAATTGCAGGGATTAGCTAAGTGAAAGGAAGAAAAGCAGATTTAAATTGTGGCAAAGGAGTCAATTTAAACAAACTGAATGTTTGCTTAGTTATAGCACTTATATAATTACTTATATTCTTAAGATTTGCATTTCAAAAAGTGCCTTTAAATTGCACCAGGAAATAAAGATGGTGTCTACCTGAGTTCCCTTTGGCATTCATTAATATTTTGTCAATTTTTACATAGTTAAAACTTCAGAAAACTTGGGAATTTAATTTAAAATGAAAGCAGCTGAAATACTTTTAGAACCTACAAGAAGTGATGTCCTAAATTTTATATCAAATTTCTGTCCATGATTCATTAAGCTAAAACACCAAGAGTACACCCTAGTCAGGGAGGACTGATAATGTTGGTAAACAGTAGGCCTGTACAAAGTGGCTAGTATTTGCTTTGGATTAAGGTTTGGCCAATTCGGGGGACAGTGATTAAATTTGATGATTTGAATCACTATCCCAAGTTGATTTGGCCAAATCTGATTCAGAGATTTGCTGCTGCCAAATCTCTGAATCACACAGGCCCATCTCCTGCCCACTCTCCCAGCCCCAGCAATGGCTGGTCCACCCACCCCAGGTGGGCAGGACCCACTGAGTTAGGGCTTTTTTTTAAAGTACTGGGAGCTGAGGTGGGTGGGGCAGCCATGGGGGAGGCTGGGGGAGCAGGCAGGGGGCTGGGGGAGCAGGGAGGGGATGGGGCCTGGCAAGGGTCCTCCCATGATCCCCTCTCTCACCCCCTATTTACCACCTCTGAATCTGGCTCCAGCTCCCTGCTGTAGCAGGCGAGGACTGCCCGAATGATAGAAGCTCTCTGAATCTTCTTCAAATCAATTCGGAGAGCTTCAAATTGATTCAGACCTTTTTACTGGTCCCCTGGTTCAATTTGGATTTGGAGATTTGGCCACTGAATCAAATCTCTGAATCGAATTAGCACCCAAAGCTTCACACAGCCCTCTATTCAAGAGTAGAAAATACAGCCTGACTTTCACAGAAAATAAATGTGTATTATGTTTATTTGGAGACAGTAGTAGACATAAAGAAAGGTACCTTCATTCGAAAAAAAGTGATGCTGGTTAGCAGGTCTACTGTTGATTTCAGGTCTAGAAGCCGTTCAGAATTGCTGGCAGGAAAATTATCCTTGTTAATTGAGAAAAAGGAAATACATATAAAATTAAAGTCATGATTCTTAAATTCCTAGCAAATCAGAATAAATGTGTAGAATGATTAAAAACACTTAGCTGTGACCCAACTCTGCTCTCATTGAAATCAATACTAGAACTACATTTGATATCAATAGGAGCAGAATAGGCAAAAGCTCAATTTCAGAGGAGAAATTTGAATGTCTGTGATATTAATATGAATATTTTAAAATATTACAACAGCAATTTAAAAAAAATCATATAAACACAAAATGAAAGTGAAGAAATGTAGTTCAGAATTTAAAGGAAACACTTGTCTGTGATCTTCACATATAAACCAATTATAACAGTCATATCAGTCGGCTAGTAATAATCTGAATGAACTGGAATGTTATGCAAAATAGTAAGAATTCTTTAGGTTAGCAGGAAGATTGATAGGCATGTAACATTATTTAGAGAGTTAAATAGTGAACTTATCTCAGAAATACTAGTCAAGACCTGTTACACTCAGAGTTTGAATACCATTCAGCAACACTGAATAGCTACCATACTAAACAAAACTATTGTTCATCTATGTCAGTGGTGGTCAACCTTCCAGCCCCATGGGATAGATTAGTGACATAGAGCCAGTCCACAGGATACAATCCAATGCACCAGATCTGGCTGAATGCTAGCATGAACTAGTGTGAAGGGCCAGATCACCCAGCTTGAGGGGCTCGCCATGGTTCCAGAAATGTGGCGGCAGTGGTGTGGCAATGAACACTACCACTCCTGTGCTGTCAAATTTCAGACCCATGGGGAGACTAAAAGAATGTACCATCTTTGACCAAAAGAGGAGATTTGTCTTTTAAATAAAAAGAGAGGGGCAATGTCTCCTGTAAGAATTCCCCCTTCTTTCAGTTACAAAGGTCCATGGATGGAGGGAAGGGGAACCTCCTTGCCCTACTGCTGCTCTCTACTGAGCCAGGTGGCAGAGAGGGGAGGAATCCAAGTAGTGGGAGGGGGAGAAATTCATGTGCATGGGAGGTGGGGGAATTCAAGCAGCAGGGGAGATCTCGGAGGACAGGGAAATCCGAGCAGCAAGGGGTTCATGCAAGTGTCAGAGAGCAACTGGAGAGTGGGAGGTGATGTGGGCAGCAAAGGGGAAATTGTGAGGTGGGGAGCCAAATGGCCTGGGGATATGGGGAGGGGGGATGCGTCTGCCTTTCTCCCCTGGTCTATACTGTGGCTAGAGAGCCAGCAAGCTGGGCAGGCATGCAGCAGACTTGGCAACTCCTCACCATGCTCCCTCACCAGCCCTCTATTGGCATGTCAAAGCTGTGCACATTAGAGAAGCTATTAACCCTTAACATGTGACTTTTCATAGCAAGTGCTAACTTCTATACTGAGTAACTTTCCTTAGCGTTAGCATGTGCAAACTGTAACATGTAGCTAAACCCCCACATTACTATCCCTATAACAGCTCCAGCATTTGATTGGATAGGCAAGGAGGCTGGGCTCAAGTAGCTGCTATGTAACAGGGGAGTGCAAAATGGACCCTATTGAATTTAGATTCGGCCTGAATCAGGGACAGTGATTTGATTCATTGATTCGGATCACTGTCCCTGATTCAATTTGGCTGAATTCAAATCTGAAGATTTGATGCAGATTCGGAAAATCAGAGATTTGACATAGACACAGCTTTAAATGTTTTTCTACATACCTCAAGCTACCAGGCACAGCTCATGAACCCTGCAATGCTGGGGCATATTGAGTGGCACACAGGAGTATGCCCCCTCCCTGTGTGCTCAACAGTAAACAGTGAACCCAGGTCTGTTGTTGAGCATGTGTGTGTTGGGGGGGTGGGGGGGGGCTGTGCTCCCCTCACTCAGCTATTGGCTGCAGGGGGACCCTGAGTGTGCTCCCTGATGGACCTGGAAATGGACCAGAACTGCTTCTAGTCCACTTCTGGGTCTGCTGCTGAGTGCACTGGGGACCCCCCTGTGCTCCAGTGGGATGCTCCATCTGCTCCAACATCTCAGCATTCGTGAGCTGCCTGGTACCTCGAGGTATGTAGAAAAAACATTTAAAGCTGTGTCTATTTCTGAATTGTCAAATCTTTCTGAATCTCTTTGAATCAATTTGAATGGTTCCAATTAAATTCAGAGAGATTAACCGGTCTCCTGATTTGATTCAGATTTGGAGATTCAGCCACTGAATCAGGTCAAATCTCAGCTGAACTGAATCAGGGACTGAAGCTTCACGCAGCCCTACTATTTAACTGTTGGCAGGTATCCAGTGCAGGTACTATGTAAGTATTAGTGGGCTGGTTCCCTGATAAATCACATCTGGAAGTAGACTTAGTGTTAGATATCCGCTAAAGAAACTGGGAAATGAGATAGGAATTCCTTACATGCAGTACAGTGAGGAGACTACACTCTTTCTCCAACTTCTTATCCCAGCATGGGCTGGTACACATTTGGATGGGTCAAGGAATGACAGCAAATAAATGGGAACAAGTGACGAAGGAACAATACACTGCCTGAGTTATTGCCATTTAATTGCAAGATGACACAGGAAAGGTAATAAAGTGTGAATCACATCCTTTGAATTTGGATGTTCTTCTTCCATGTCCAGAACAATACCCTACCAATTGCAATACCACTATATGACCCTCTTTTGTTACCTGTTCCTCTCCAGAAAGAACAGAACAGTTCTGAATTTAAATTTCAAAAGATTGATGATCAAGCACCTGATGGTTTTGACCTGCATGAATTAATCTCCAAAACTAGTATCAGCAGATAAAGGACAGGGAGATATTTGTATTAAATCATGTAAGCCATATCCCATATGTACAACTTGATATACACACCCTGTATTTAGATAAGTCAATCCTCAGTGAATTGTGCAGTTGATCCAGCAGTTTTATGAACTTCTCCCTCTGCACAAAGAAAAAATAAATGATTATGCATGAGATACAATAGGATTCTGGGTTTTCTATAGTTATGAGTGCAACTGCAAATCTATAGCTCACACATCTACCATAAGGCACATAATCTTCTATTGCAATCTTTTTACTGCTTTCCATTCTGCATCTGTTTGGAAAGTGCACGGATTTAAAATTATTTGTGTAAAAGCATTGGTCTGAGATAACCCTAAGTGTATCAGAAACTGCAAATGTGTTTTTTTGCACTTTCATCATCAGAAGGCAATCTTTTATGCCTTCTGATTTATCTAACATAGCACCAATATCTGGCATATATTCAACATCATGTAGCCATATTTTCTCCTATATAAAATTTCCTTTATCTTAATAACTGACACATTTTTAAGTAAGTAACTAAAACAAAAATGCCTAGGGAAACAGGAAAACATCATCAGAGGCTCTGAACTAGGAACAGTATAACTATATAACAGTATAACTAGGAACAGTATAAACTCAAATTTAAGTTCAAAGGTTTTTAGTGATGTGTGCATGGCTTTTCAGTAAAGACTGATGTATGCTGTTTGTTTAGCTGTATGAGTCCTATTTAATGTTAATTGGAGTTGCAAGTTTTTCTACAAATTCATGATTTTTTTGAAACACACTTTTTATCCACACAAAAATATGCAGTTATGCGCTCAAACTATACAAACACAAAAGATCAATTGATCTATAGGGCTAAATACAGACATTCAAAAACCCTGAGCCTGAATTGATTCAATCTTTGCAGGTTAGTCTAACCTGCGTAGACTGAGCCAATTTGCAAGTGAATACATATTCACTTTTGATTCCTGAAGTTCAGCCACATCCCTGCAGTGGCTCTGGCTAGAAGCTGGGGGATGATAAAGCAAGCCCTCCCTTCCCTTTGGCAGCAGCTGCAAGGCTGGAGAGAAGCTGACCTGGAAGGTATGACCAGGCCCTGGCAAGCAACTAAGTATGATTGAGGATAGGTTTAAACCCCCACCCTAGCCTGCAGGGACTCCAGCTGGGGTGTGCCTGGTGGGGGAAGAGGGAACAGCTCCTGCCAGGCTTGTCCCCAAGGGGGAGGGCCATAGCCAGACACCAGCCAAGGCAGCACCTCAGGTGAAGGGGATTAAACTCCAATCTCTCCTTTCTCCCACCAGCACAGGGACCCCAGCAGGCATCTGCCTGGTTTTCTCCCATGCTGACTGCTTGCGTGGTGAGGGGGTCACATGGCCAGAGCCTGCCTGGGCAGTAGCCTCAGGCTGGGGGGGTTTAATTTGCCTTCCTCTCCCCTTAACCTCAGGCTGCTGCCTGGGTAGGGCTCTGGCCATGCCCCCTGAAGTGAGAGTTGCCAGTGGGGGGGAATGCTAGGCAGACCCTGGCTGGGGTCCCCATACCAGTGAAAGAGAGGGGAGATGGGAGGTTTAATCTGTTTTCCTTCCTCCCCCACCCACTTCACCTGAGGCTGCTTCTCAGGTGGGCTCTGGCCTCACCCCCTGAAATTAGAGAGGTGAGCAGGGGGGAAAGCCAGGTAGACCACAGCTGGGGTCCTGTGCTGGTGGGAGAGAGGAGCAGCGGGGTTTAATTCCCCTCCTTCCTCCTGAGCCTGCCGGCCCATGCCTCTCAACCCCTCCACTCCAGTGGGGAAAATTCTGGCAGGGGCTGCACTGCTTCTACCAGGTAGACTGGTATGTGCCAGCCAGGTTTCCAACCCTTGTCAGCCAGCCTTCATTGCTCCAGCTAGGGAGCAGAGAAGCAGAGCCAACCCTGCTTTGCTTCAGCAGACAGCACAGTCCAGGCCAGACCTGCAAAGCATGCTGGGATGCTGGGGGACTCTGATTTAACTTGAACCACGAAGGGGTCTGGGACAAGTTCCATAAATTGGTTTGATCTAAATCAGTTAAGTCTGATACTACATGCAGCCAGGTTTATCTTAAACCATTTATAGCCATTTTGAGCTTGGTTTATATGCACTGAACTATTCCATTATAAGTTTAAATCAGTTTCTGGTCACTTGAACCAGTTCATGTGTAAGTTCTGTTCCTAGCCTAGATCAACAGATTGGAAGTAACAAGATCTTCTACTTCTACAACAACATCCTTTGTACTTCTGAAATGTACAATAAAATGAACTTATGTACTTGTACATGTATGGTATCTCTTCCTCTCTGGACATTCTCCATCCCTGACCCCCCCTTCCCAAAATCCCAGACTCTCTCTCTCTCCCTCTCTTTCTAATATACCCATAGAGTACTAATCTTCACTTAAAACCTTTGGTCTGGCACGGTTCCCTTGAGAGTTCATCAAAACTGAAATATTTTTTGCCTTACTATAAATCTGCACTGAAACAGTCAGCTAAATTTATTCCAGGTATAGGTTGACTTTTAAATGCTCTTTTTCATGAATTATGTGCAGCTCTCCACTAACACATGATAACCCAAAACACATCAGAAGGGAAAAATAATCTTATGTTGTGTTTATAATTCAATTGTTTGAAAACAAAACCCCAAATCTCTTTTATGGATGTCTTACTACTGTTTTTCTACCCATCTGTTGACTTATGAATTGGATTAGTGTTTGCGTCAAAGGTAAACTGGCTTTAACATCAGAGAGAGCACTTAATCTGTTTCTCCAATCTGAGGATAAAAATGTTCTGGCCATGAGGAAAATGGAAATATTGAAGAGAAAATCCAGTGAAAATGCTTTACATTTCAAAAGCTGGATCAAACCTAAACATCTTATAAGGGCTTAATGCTGAAAGAGTAGTCTCATGTAAACAAAATTTAAGTTGCCAAATTATTTGATGTTAAATTGTAAAAGACCTTTAAAATAAGAACCCAAATAAACAACTCTCACATAATCATCACAATATTTTCTAACACAGTTATGAAGCAATGCAGTCATATAGCATTTTTCATCTACAGACCTTAAACACTTTGCAACACTAAGTAAGCATTACTATTTCTCTTTTGTATACAGGAAAATTGAGGGTTAAGATTAAGAGATTAAATCCCAAGCATGAGACATGTTGTCTCAAACTAAAGATATACTCCTACATACAATTACTGATGCATGAAATACTTCCTAGTACGACTAGCTCCATTAACCTTGACACGCTTTAAAATGAATAGTAATATAATTAAATATTTTTTCAAGAACTACTTAATGAATGCAAGAATTAATGATACGATTATTTGTGGAAAAAACTGATTAAAAATCCCCAACATAATAACAAGACTGTTTTTGAACTGAGTTACCATGGGGAATCAGAAAATGTTTTAAAGCAGGGTTATCAAACTCACCTGGCCCTGTGGGCTGGATGAACATTGGTGGTCTGATATGTGTGCTAGATCAGACCAGCCCAGCCCTCTATAAGGCCCGCCAGCGCTGGGTCCAGCCCACATGAAGCATGCCAGACTTAAGGTTCACTGTGCATGTAGGATGCAGGGGGCTAGCACAGGATGTATGTTACCTGTGTCATGTGGGCTAGAACCAGTGCTGCAGGTCCTAGCAGCTGTGTACAGCCCATGCCATATACCAGCCCCCAGAGCTGCATGCGGTATGCTTGGTTAGTCCAGCTCCATGTAACCTGTGCAGCATGCATTGGCTTCAGGGCTTGCTGTGCACATGACATACAGGGCCAGGACTGAGCATATGCTACCTGCAGCACAAAGGCTGAACCTCATCCTGCATGCAGCACAGAGAGTCCACGGCATGAGGCTGCATGTGGTGCCCTGTACAAGCACTTTGTGGTGCACGCAGTGTACACATCATTTGGTACAGCCATGCACTATATGCAGCACATAAGATGGAGGCCGGCATGTGGGATCTGTCCAGTGATTCATGGGTCAGATCACAGGGCTCCACAGACTGGATCCAGCCTGCAAGTTGTATGTTTGACAACCTTGGTTTAAAGTTGCAACATATACTGTGGTAAAATAGAGCTAAACATGGATATATTTGCATCAGAATGGATGAATCATTCAGTAGTGATGAGGAAATCATTCTTTCATAAGATCATTATGCAAGGTGAGTTTTATAGAAATTGGTTCTTCCTCATAAAGAGGCCTGTGATTAAATATAAACTAACATGTAGTTTTAGTCATTTAAGCATACAAGGCCTGCTATGGAGATGATATGAAATCATGCTATACATTGTTATGGATCTAAATTTGATTTATTGGATACTGTGATGAAATGCCCAGAATTAATTTTCTTTATAAAAGTAAAAATTAAATATTGTTTCAGGCACAGAGTGAATTACATTGTTTCCACAGCTTGAAATTGTATTTATGGCTTTTGTTAAAGAAAGAGGCCAAATAAGCTTTAGTGTCCCAGATTTATTATTTGGGAGTGTTGTCCCTGCCAATCATGCACAATCAAAGGGATATCTGCATTATACTTAATTCTGGTATACTAACAAAAGAAAACTTCCGAGAGTGATTCATTTAGCTGTAATTTTTTTTTAATTACTTTTATTTTTTTCATATCTGATTTAACCTCATATTTATTAAAACATGTTAAATACTATTTAATACTATGTTGAAAATCATGTTTGTATTTGTAAATTAACCACAGGATAACTTCTTAATAACAGTTTTTATATAAACAGTAGCAGTGCAAACTGAGGCAAGAGTGGGGTAGAAGAGAAGGAAAGGTTTATTAACTGTTTAGAGCCAATTTTTATTTATGCTCCTGGCTACCCACATGAGCTAAGGAAAGACATTACACATAAACTAGTTTAAGTGATCAGAAATTGGTTCAAACCTGTAACAGAACAGATGTTCAGTGCACATAAACCAGTCTGAAAATGCCTGAAACTGGTTTGAGTTAAACCTGGTTGAATATAGTAACAGATTTAACTGATTTGGGTCAAACGGGCTTATGCAAAGTCTTTCCTAGACCTCTTCCTGGTTTATGTTAAATCAGAGTCCCCCAGCATGCTCTCTGCTCCAGGGAGCTGGGCTGGCCCCTCCTCTCTGCTCCCTGGCTGGAGCTCTGGCAGAGACTGCAAGTACAGCACGGCCTGCCTGGCTTCCTCCTGTTCTGCCCTCCCCCTCACCACTCTCTGCTGAAGCAGGGATTCCCCCCTCCCCTATGCCTTGCACAGACACCTCTCAGCATTAGCTAGCATACTACATGCTGGCTATAGTCCATGCTGGGGCAGACAGGACACAGGCAGACAGGACTGTGTCAGCTTAGGGCTTTTTGCTAGCTTAGCTGTGCCAGCTTAGGGCTACCTAATCAACAGGTAGCTGGTAATGTCCCTCCATTGCTTCCTTGGAAAATGGTGTTTAAGAAGAGGTTGAACTGATGAGAGAAGCTTGTTTTCTTAATGGGCTGATAAACACTGAGTAGGGGTGATAAACACTGTGTTACCAATTTCCTGCTGGGCTGCTGGAGGGGGTGGGGAAGGACCCCTGCTGGGGCCTGACCAGGCTCCCCCTCAGCTCAGCACTGTGGAATGGAGAGGAGGGCTGCCTTAGCTCCTCCCCCACTTCCCCCGGCTAGGGGTGTGCAAAATAGGCCCCTATTCGATTCAGATTTGGATTAGGCCAAAATCAGGGACAGTGATTCAATTAATTGATTCAGATCACTGTCCCCAATTCACTGTCCCCTGATTCAGCTGAATCCAAATCTGAAGGTTCAATGCTGATTTGGAGAATCAGTGATTCGCCCATAGATACAGCTTTAAATGTTTTTTCTGCATACCTCGAGATACAGGCATGGCTCATCAGTGCTGTGATGGTGGGGAAGATGGAGTGTCCCACATAAGTGTGGGAGGCCCCCCTGCATGCTTGGTGGTGAACCTGGAAGTGGACCAGAAGTACTTCCATTTAATTCTGGGTCTGCTGGGGAGTGTTCAGCCCCTCCCTGTCCCCCCAGCACCCCTCTGTCTTGGCGATTGGCTGCAGGGGGACCCCATGTGCCTCCCCAGATCCAGGAGTTATCAGTCGCTGAGCTGGGAGAGCCCAGAGGGCCCCCCAGTGTGCTTCCCAGCAGACCTGGAAGCAGACCAAAAGTGCTTCTGGTCCACTTCTAGATCTGCTGCCAAGTGTGCTGGGGAGTCCCCTGCATTGCTGTGGAATGCTCCATGTGCCCTAGCATCACAACTTTCACAAGCCACCTGGTACACTGAGGTGGGTAGAAAAAAATATTTAGCTGTTTCTATTTCCAAATCACTGAATCTTTATGAATCTCTCTGAATCAATTCAGAGGGCTCTGATTTGATTTGGAGAGATTAAAGGGTCCTTTGATTCGATTCAGATTTGGAGATCCAGCCACCAAATCGGGCCAAATCTCTGTCAAATCGAATTAGGTACTGAAGCTTCGCACAGGTCTAATGCATATATCTATTGTGTTTTGCGATAGTCATGTCAGAGTGCTACACGCAAGAAGGAGCGTTCAGGAAGAAAAGCATATTTGCAGATCTCTCTTCTTTCATACCAAACCCATGTATATAAGTATAACATTTATTATAAGTTTTTTTCCCACAGCTGGAGACAAATTTGTATTCTCAATTATTAAATAAGTAGGATTATTCTATAATTGGCTTGGGAAAAATTCTTAATTTGTTTTTCAACTACTGATTTTGATACTTCCACATGAAAAGATACAAAAATTTTATTATCGAGTGTTTAAATACACATATTCAAAGGAAGCGTCAATATAACTATTCTTGTGCTACTGATCTCAAAGGATCTTTTTAGAATATTTATGGTCAGATTCACTGGGTTCATTCAGGTCCTTTTAGGTTATATAGACCAATATACTCCAATTAAGGAACTAACCTGTACATATAATACAATTATATAGTGTAATCAAACCAAAATCTACTTCATGTGAATACTAGAATACCATTCATTTCTTACTCTGCATGTTTTTATGTAATATTACATGATAATTTTAAATTTGTGAATAAGATATTCAGTATTTTAGTTTTAATTTACTGAAAAGATTGGAGTAAAATTTTCAAATCCCTCAAAGTCTCCCTTCAGATGTGACTTAGGCACTTTTGAATTTTTTTAAATGTTTAGGTTCAATACTATATCACCCATTAGAAAACAAAAAAGTCACCCTATTGATAAAGATAATGGTACTTACACCAAAGTTGGAAGCAGCAAAACGATCCGTGGCTGATACGTTAGTTGTTGCTGTAGTGTGGGCATAAAAAGCATTTATATTTGCCAGCAAGGTACTCATCACGGCTGGAACACCAGGACACATGTATTTAGAAGACAAACATGAAAAGTGCCTAAAATGCAAACAGATTAACACCAATTAACATTTACCAGGATTCTGCACAGATACACCACAAATGCTTTTTGGCTAGATGTTCATTCAGTATTAACTTTTACTATCATGGATAATTTACACTAATATAGACAAGATCAGAATCGAACCAGATTATTACCATGGGGTGTAGACTGGTGTTTTTAAAACAAATACAACCAGAAACATATTTGTTCTCTGTTATAAAAATTTCGAAGATAAAATGTGAATTGCATGTCTATAGCTCTATTGTTAAATACTATAGATACAATACAATTAAATTAAATACAATACTAGTGAACGCATGCTTGTTTCAAATTTACAACTTATTACCAAAGAACACCAGAAAAACTCTAAACTACCCAGTTTAACTTTGGGTAGAATGTTTGGGTGGCAATCTTTCTAACATTTTCCTAACATTTCTAACATTTTCAGCCATTCCATTACTCCAGAGGCAAAATTTCCAGAAATTCCTAGCACAAGGAATCTTTTCATCTTGTTTCTCTCAAATGAAACCAAATAGCATTGATTTTGTTAGTGTATAGGGCAAGTAAATATGAAACATCTAAGTTTCACTCTGGTGTAAGTACATGGAATCAGCATTAACTGCAAATTGTACTGCTTTGTGATTATGACTGCTGATAAGCTAATGGGAGCATAACATCAGTTGTAAGTTTAGAGGGGGTATTTTTTAATTAGCACAAATGATGAAATAGCATTAATACACAAGATTTGATGTGAACTGGAGTACACATTTAACACTTATTCTTGATATAAAACATTCTGGAAATATGGTTTGTATACAGTTAAGTGGGAATGCAAAACTGGAAGGACAACTCAAGATATAAAGTCTGGTTTCCTACATTCACAGGTAACTACATAATAATAAACATGTGTACCAAAGTATCCAGAAGACAATCCATTTTGGGTCACCTTGCAAATAACAGTCACAAAAAAATGAATACTATATTATAGTTGTGGGAATTCTACAAAAACAACATCTCATGTTGTTGCTGAATTTATCTTCTGCCATTTATGCATATCAGGGGTGTGCTGATAATGGGCCATATTCGATTTGGATACAGATTCGGCCTGAATCGGGGACAGTGATTCTATTCATTGATTCAGATCACTGTCCCAAATTCGAGTGGGGGGAATCCGAATCTGAAAATTCAGAGATGACTCAGAGAAGTTGGCCATAGACATAGCTTTAAAGGTTTTTTCTACGTACCTCGAGATATCAGGTGCAGCTCATGAATGCTGCAATGCTGGGGCGGATGGAGTGTCCCACAGAAGCACGGGGGAGGCCCCCCATATGCTTGGTGGTGAACCTGGAAGTGGACCAGAAGTACTTCTGCGGGTCTGCTGCCAGATGTGAGGGCCTCCGCATACCTCCAGGTCAGTGATTGGCCATAGGGAGACCCCAGGTGCCCCCCCAGACCCAGAAGGCACCAGTTGCTAAACCTGGTAGACCCGTAAGTGGACCAGAAGTGGACCAGAAGCACTTCTAGGTCTGCTGCTGAGCATGCTGGGGAGCCCCCTGTGCTTCTGTGGGATGCTCCATCTGCCTCAGCATCACAGCATTCATGAGCCACTTGGTACCTTGAGGTATGTAGAAAAAACATTTAAAGCTGTGTCTATGTCCGAATCACCGAATCTTTCCAAATCTCTCTGAATTGATTCAGAGAGGTTAAAGGGTCTCCTGATTCAATTTGGATTCAGAGATTTGGACATCAAATTGGGCCAAATCTCCACCGAATTGAAGGAAGGGCTGAAGCCTTGCACAGCCCTAATCCACATCAGTTCTCCTTCTTGAAATCTCCACGCTTCTTCTGTAGAACTTTTCACAACTGTACCCATCTGGCTTGGTATAGGCACTCTCTGTCAGCCTTAGAGTACACGCATAGTTCACACCGCAGGGCATGTCCTCAGGACTTGGATGCTGGGCTGCATTTGCCCCCGAGGGAGGACCCAACACTTGTCTGCCATGACTTGTTCTTCCCTTCCGTAGTGGTACTCTCCCTTGTGGGATCCCATGGACTGAGTGTTGCCCTTTGTGGGCATTCTTGGGGCTCCACCTCCTGTACTCCCCAGCCATATGCCAGCCCTCAAGATGACCAGGTGATGGATCGTTGGCCCATCTCTTCAATGTTCACTCCTACTCTCCATCACTTGGGGCCTCTCTCTGTCCCGGGTGGGGACCGGTTCTTTCTTGAAGTCCGCTCTTGATCTTATCTTCAGGACATCGCACTTCACAGAACTGCCTCCACTCCTTTTCTTGACCCTGTGTGGATTGGGGAAGCCCTCCCCCTTTCAGGCTCTGGGTGCCCTTCAAGGTGACTATATAAAACAAAAAAAAAGGAAAAGAACAGTAGGGATTTGGGCCTCAAGCCACTCCACTCATGGATCCGGCATCTGCAGTCATCAGGATCCCTCAACGCTGTCCTCCTTAGCCCAGCTGTCCTGACGTGCTGGGTATGTAGCCCTTTATGGGAGCTGGGACCCTTCCTAAGAGTCCTCATCCAGCCCCTTCTGGATCTGATGCTCCTGTTGAGTAGCCCGGGTAGCAACTTTGCCTCCAGCCTCCAGCCTGCTGTTTCTCTGCTGCTGGCTTTCAAATCTGCCAGGCGGCAGTTTCTGATGACATCATCTGCCGGTGTTTCTCCCAGCAGCAAATAAAAGCAGCTGAACTGTGCCAGTGGCTCTTCCCAGCGCAGTGCAGCTTTTCCTATGGAAGGTAAGTGAGCCCCCTCCCTATGTCTTTTTGTTTCTTCTTTCCAGTCGTTCACCCCTGCCTCGGGTCTGGCCCTGGGAGGGTGTTCCAGGACCTCGATTTGTATTCCCCTGGGACAACAACTTTTTCAGGTTCTAAAACAATTTGTCACCTCATGTCTGTTAAGTGACATTTTTAGCCATGTACAGACAAGAGAAATCATAAGTGTATAGATTTCAAGATTTTTCTCCCACACCAAAACTGGAAGCTCCAGCATAGTTCTCCAGTACCCCAGGGTGCTTTGCTCCTGCTCCTGTACTCTCAGTCCAAGAGATAGTGTGTTGTTTGCTAAACTCTACTGCTTCAGGGAAGCAGGAAGCAGAATAAACCCCCTTCACAGTCCCTATGTTGCAGTGCAGGGAAACACAGACTGACACTGAGTAGGAGTCCCCTCATTGTGCAACATCAGCACTGCTATCTCTCTGCTCTTCAAGGGCTCAGTATTCAAATGTCTGCTCAGGTGTTGCCAAGTAAGTTTTTCTACTAGAAGAACAAACCTGGAATAATTCTCCCAGATAACTTGAATACATATATGCAGACTTTCTCTGCCTTAAAATCTGGGGGTTTTTTCAGGCTGAGTTTTAATTTCACCCCTTGCCTCCTCAATCTCTCCCAACTCTCAGGATCATTTGGTGAGATGCTTATCTCTGGATGCAGTAGTGCAGCTACAGGAGGTAACCAGTACTCCTTTCCCTTCAAACATCTCTGCCACTGCCACCTGCTGTCCCCCAGACAAAAGACACATAACAGTTATTGAGCCTCTGAGGTCAGAGCTCTGCTAATATAATATTGTGCTCATTCAGAAGGGGAAGCAGCTGAAAGGAGAGGAGTGCTCCCTTTTTCCTAACATGCTAGCTCCTGCAACACACACCATTTTGGGGGGAAAACGGGGAGGAAGAGAGATAACACCTAGCTTCCCCACTTCCCACTGGAAGGAAAACAATTCTATTCCTGAAGAAGGAAAAGCTCTTTTGTTGGGAAGACAAGGGAACTAGGACTCAGAGTGTATGGCGTGGATAAAAGGTAGGGAGCATGTGGAATAGAAGATAGTAAGGGGAATATAGGGTGCTTCTGGGGGAAGGAGAGGGGACGGAGAAAGTGGTTGTCATGGATAGGGCCCTAGGACAGAGGAGTAAGAGAGACAGAGGAAGAGACCTTCTAGGAGGGGTTTGCCAAAAATGCCTGTCATTTTTTACACAGGTGGCAATTTTTGGTGGTTTTTCTTGCAGTCCCAGCTCCCAAAGTGATGTGTTTATGGAACAATCTCAATTTTCTTTTTCTTCTAGTCTTTGTTACCATAAAGAATCTTAAAAATATGGACCCTAATGCCTCAAAAACCTGGCAGAAGTGTTATATAAAATACAGTATTAATTCTTATTAGCCAATCTCATGATTTCTGTGGGCCTAGATCATGATTATTGAACTCCTGAGTTGGTAAAACTACCACTCAGTTTTTAGTCAGAAACTTAAACCTCAAGTATTGGTATTTAGACTATAAAATCTTTGTGGGCTAGAAATAGCTCTCATTATACTCTATAAATTCCTATAAGGTCAAAATGAAAATGTGTATCAAGCCTCCATAAGGAAGCCTTCAATGAGGTATGTTGTTGGTGTTTCAGCCTACACTTACATTATTTTCCAACATATTCATAGACAAAATGGGAGAGCAAGATAGGAATCTACCCGTAACCAAATGCCATGTGGATATATGAGAATTCAGATGCACATTAAATTGCACTCTGGCTGGCTATATGTGTGTATCAGAGCATAAGCCCCAAAAATGGAGCCCAGAGAAAACAAGGGGAGGGAGGGCCCTCACATATTTTGGTTCAATAGCTAACGGTTTGGGAAATCACTCAGGTTCTAGGTGAAGGAGTTTGGGCTTATATCAAAATCCCAAAGGAGGGTTGAATTTACCTTTCTCTTCCCAATGCAGTGGTCTAACCATCAGGCCAGATACCAGTCACTTTCTAGTCCCCTTCTTGAAGCTGAGCCATTTAACACCACGTTATCAGGGGAAGGCTGGAATTTGCCCTAGATCAGGGGTGGGCAATTATTTGGGCTGGAGGCCCACTTAGGAAGTTTTGGTGAGCTGTCATGGATGGCAGGGGAAAAGGGATCAATTCCAACCTTCCCCCCAATTCCAGCAATCATTTGAACTACGCCACAAACTTTCCAATTTGTTTTTTTCTCCTGGCTCTCCACACCAGCCTTATCTAATTAGAAAAGACTATGGGCACTTAAGCATGAGCATGAGCTCATACCCTTGATCTCAAGCTGGATTTCAAATGTCTCTCTCTCGTGTTCTAACTGTGAATAAATGTTCTAACCAATATCGTACTCTTATTTTAATTTAAAACAGTTTTAGCTTTCCCCCCTAAAATAAAACATGAGAGATGTAATCAACTGACCCTTGTAATTAAAATTAAATTGCCTGGAAAACTTTTAATACTGTAATTTTCTAATTCCCTAATCTAATAATTTTATTTTTAAATTACAATTTGCAAGAAATAAACAAATCATTTACTTATGTAGGGACAAAAGCCTCCCACCAAAAATCCCTAACTTTCATTCAGCCATTGTCATTTTAAAATATGTTGTGTGATTCTTAATAGCTAAGGACATAGAGTATTCAGGGGAGTGTGTGTGGTTACTGGGTTCAGTATAACCCAGATCCGGAAGGTGGGGCTTGAATATCTGGCAGAAGTTGTGTTGAATACACAAGTAATGGGAGCTCATGTCAAAGTAAAGCTGGGAGTCCTTCACTTACATCCCACATAGCTGGGACCTCTTCCTTGGGTAACCTTCCACACTTGCAAGAAAGAAGGTGAGCGACCCCTTCTCAGAGCATAAAAGGTTTTTCCATTTGTAGGCTTTTCCCAGTGCATTCCCAATTCAGGACTCAAATCTCAAACAGCTGTGAGCTTAGGCAGGTGGTGCATATTAATGCATAACATACTTCTCTTGCTATCCATGTTCAACATGCTTTGCAAACATTTACTAATATCCATGTGAGTTAGATCATTGGGTGCTGTTATCCTCAAATAAGGAAACTAAGTTAACACAGCAACTCTATGATAAAGGATAGGATTATAAACTGGCATTTCTTTACCACCCAGTTTATCATCAAGTTACTAGATACAGTTACCTTTCAATCAAGCCAATATATTTCAGCAGCAGCTTTATTTAGAAATATGAACAAATCATCACTCAGGTACTAATTTGTTGTTACAGCATTTCAGGGTATTCCATAGATATTTCTAATAACCTGGCACAACCACCAACTGATGTGTAGGAAATAGCAGCCAAGGAATAGAATGATTTTCAAAAAAACTTTCAGGTAACCTTCAAGGTTAATAGAAAAGTGTACTGATCTACTCATTGTACGTGTTTGGAGATTAATGTTTAAAATTGCAGCTGGCATTAATCAGTGCACATAGAGATAATAATCAGCAACTTTGTTCTGAGAATTAGATGAAACATCCAATTATTTTACATAGAATTCTTTTACTGCCCTACAATTACTTCCATAAAATCTTTTATACAAACTTGACAGCTAATGGGAAATGACAAAAATCCTTCTAATCTATCGCATTTACTGTTTTACTTGTATTCAGCCTATCAACAGGTCCTTAAGACACAGTCATTTCACAGTGACTTTGCCTTAAAACTAGGGGTGCACTGATGGAGATTTTGGGGGATGATATCAATATCTGATTTTTAAGGAGGCATGTTGGCCAATATCAATCTGATTTATGATACAGCTGCATGCAGCTGGTAAGTCTGTTGTGGTGGAAGGGCGGGGGGGAGGGAAGGGGCATAGAAGGGAAGATCAATGCCTCTGGGGTGAGGGAGGAGTGTGGTAGGGGCAGGTGCTGTTCAGATGAGGTGGGGTAGGGTGCAGGATGCAGCTGTGTCTTGTACAGGTGATGAGGGGGGCATATGCCTTCAGATCTGCATGGGGTGAGGCAGGTGGGTTGCAGCTGTGGGCTGCAGCTGGAGCTGTGCCAGTCTCTTCTCAGAGGGAGGTTGGGCTTGGAGTGGGCGGCAGTGGTGCTGGGAGTGGGGCTATTGTGGGGGGCTGCAGCCACTCCGAATTTCACTGTAGCCCTCCTATAGCCCCCCCTCCCAGTGCTGTTGCTGTCTACCCAGTGCAGCCCTGGCACTTCCTGGTGCGTTTATGGAGGTGGGGCATTGAGCTGGGGCTGCACTGGGAGGGGAACCTATGGGGAGTCAATGGCAAAATTTGGGGTGGCCGTAGCCCTGCTTCCAGCACAAATGCCACCCACCCTGAGCCCAGCCCCCAATGAGAAGAGCCCAGCACAGCCCTGGCTCCAGCCTGCAGCTGCAGCCTGCCCACCCTGCCTCATGCTGACTGAGGTGCACATGTCCCCCACTGCATAAGCCATGGCTCCATACAGTGCCTTGCTCTGCCCTGGCTGGGCAGTGCCTGCCCCTGACCCACTCCCTCCTTCACACCTGATCTGCCCTCCCCACAGCTCTTCCCTTCCCCCTCCCTTTCCACCACAACAGACTTGCCAGATGTTTGCTGTTCTTCAAGATGCTGAACTATGCTTCTCACTGCCTGTGTGCTGCACTGTGGTTATGTACACACATGGGCATTTATCAGCCAAATTATTGGCCTCATCAGGCTTATTTCTGAAACAGCCAATTTTCTTTATATCGGTGCCAATCTGATATCTGGCCGATGTATTGGTGTATCTCTACTTAAAATCTAATGGTACCTGTTTATTCCATTAAGTCTGAGATGTCTTTGCACTGATTATATTCTTTTTTGTGCCATTCATGATCTTTTCATGGTGCATGGTATACAAATATCAAAGGGTCTGTCTAAGCTACATCCATGCTGTGGCTGGGGAAGGATGTTTTCAAGCACACCATACCTACCTGCTCCTGCTTGCATGCATTAAATGCAGAAATGCAGTAGTAAAGCTGTTTCATGAGTGTCCCAAAAGCTGCTTTCAAGCATGCCAAGCAGGTCTTTAGAACTGTCTCAGGGGGATGCCCCTCCATGAGGTTTCACTGTCACATTTTCCATTTAGAAAATTTGCAATAGATGCCAGAACTCCACCCCCCATATTTTCAAAGCTTTCTGTGAAATGTAAGTTCCAATATTTCAGCACATTGCATGCATCAGCTTGCCTGACTTCACCTGCTATTCTACCAAACACTTTACCAAAGGAAACTATTTCTACCCTTTAACATTCTAGATTTTTTTGGCTAGAGGGAATGAGAATGATTTCTTTACTGAAGTGCTCTACACTGTTAGTCAGATCTCTAAAAAAGAGAAAAATAATATACATATAAAAGCAAATGGAAACATGAGCATAAAGTGTTAGATCTATTCCAAGTTATTATAAGTGAGTAGTTATCCAGCTTAGCAGCAAGCCTTTCATGGTTCAAATTGTATAGTGCAAAGTCATCATCATCTTTCAAAAACATGTATAATAGTTAAATATAATTAAAATCTTGTGGCTCTTACTGTTCTAGAATAGAGTAGAGAGAGTACTCTGGATACTATATGGTGACTGCAAATAGCAGATGAGATGAGATATCATACAGGCCTTTCATTTCTACAGGCTTTGGTTCCACATAGGCCATGCATACAGGAAAGGCTGTAATGTGAAGTAGCCTATTCTGCTGTGCATTAGTGCATCACAGCTAAAACTGTGCTAATGCACAGTACAATTAGTTTACTGTGTGTTAAGCATCACAAAACAACCATTCACCTTTGCTACTGCATGTTAGCGTGCGCTAATGTGCCTTTATGTAGTACCTTATATTCAAGGTACTAAACTTAATGCACAATAGCAAAGGTGCATTACTGAAAATATAGGTGTACCCACAGAGTTGTACAAACATTTTTTTCACATTAACTTTTTTTCATATTAACTTCCTTACTAGTAAAGTTTCTGCCATATTGCTATTAACACCTCAGAAAGAGGGAAGAACAGAAAGGTGTCATGGTTTGGATGCAGACATAGTATTTATCTGACAGAAACTGTTCTTTTTATGTTTCCATTTGCAAATGAAAAAATATTTTTGAGAGAAAATGGACAATCTCCATAAAGTTCACTGGTAGGTGTAAAATTATCACTTAAATAATTAAGTATTTGGAAACCCTCATTTTCAATTTTTTTCTATTTTGTTTTAATGGCATTTGCTAACTTCTACTTAACATCTAAGTAATTAGAGAAATATGTGAAAATGAAAGTCATTATTTGCTATTTTTTAAATTTTACAAGAGTGAATAAGACTTAAATTCTGACTATGTGATCATGCTTGAGGAAAGAGAAGTGCCTTTGAGCAGTATGAGAGGGAGTGTATCACTCTAAGAGCTTGAGCAGGCTGCACATCAGCCTGTGGGTGATGACAGACCCAATCAGGTAGCCACATGGTCCCCAGGACACTGCCTGATTGGTGTAGGGCTAGGCATGCAGGGTGTAAGACAGGCCCTGAGATCAGAGCCAGGCAGTTGCAAGTGGGGAGCCAAAGGGTTCCTGGCTGGAGTACTGCTGCTTCCAGAACACCTGGAGGTCAAGGGTAGGGATGGAGGAGGTTCAGGGAGCATGACCTGAAACTGTACTCTGCTGGGGAGGATGGTGTGTTGGGACTGCCTGTGGAAGGGTGGTCCCCAGGAAATGCCATACCAGTACCTCTCTAGTGGAAGGTGAGTATGGGGCACTGAAAAATCTCAGCCTTCACTGACTTGTGGGTGACCCTGTGGAGGGGAAAGGCTAGGGGAACACATCCCAACAGAAAAGCATAGGGCCAAGGCCCACAGGGTGGGGCCTGAGGCCCATGGGTAGTAAGACCCAGAAGCCCTACTGAGGGGGCAAATAGTGGCCCTAGTGAGAAGGCAAAGTGAGAGCCAGAGGCTGAGTAGAGTAGGGTCCATGGGAGGAGCAGAGGCTGAAGGACTGCACATAGGCCAGCCAGAGTAGAGGCTGAGTGATGGACAGAGAATGAGTGAGCCCAAGAAGGACTAGAGTGGGCTGAGAAGAGGTCAAAATTATCTGTGTGGTCTGTGAGCTCAGAAGGTGAACCTGTATGAGAGAGGGCTAGCTGCCAAGAACCTACCCATAAAACATCAACTGGTCAATGCTAGGAACAAGATGAGGATGGATGAAGGGCCAGAGTACCCACTGTGAGGGATGGCTGGAGCTAGAGTCTTGGAGTCCCAATTGGCCTAGAGGCAAGGCCAGAGCCTGCCAGGCCAAAGGTCCCAGAGTAGGCAACTGCTGAGATAGAAATGGGTGTAAGTGGGTTTGCAGCCTAGTACCAGGGCAGAAGTTAGGCTATCTGAGTAGGATGGATCCAGGTCGGGATCTAAATGGTCAAATTGGAATATAGTGAAGTCTAGTGTGGGGCAAGAGCTATATAATCTGGCCCTTCAGTCGGGCTTAGGGAGTGGTGTGAGACATATAGGTGCAAGCCCATTGTGCCCCTGCACCCCAAAGCTCCCCAGCAACCTCCTGCCAGTGAGCCCTAGGGAAGCTAGTCCTATCAGCAGCTGGCCTCCCAGTTGCACGATGTGGATGGGCACACGTTGTATCCTGAGGGTCCCCTCAGAGTCTGTGGCCTCCCTCTCTGGCACCTCAGAGGCCTCCACTCAGACAGAACCCATGGTTCTGGGCTCCATACAGATGGAGCCTCTGGCTCTCAGCTGTGGGGGCTGCCTGGCATGTTTCCAGGATCCTGGGACCAGGAGCATGGCCACCTCCCCTTGCAGGGTTTACTCCACTTTGAAGTCTCTGGGACATCAGATTGAGGACCTCCAGGCTGCAGTCCAGAGACTGTGAGCCATCAGGGATGGTGAGCAGGATATAAACTCCTACTGCCAAGCCCTTCATCCCCTGGAGGTGGAGGGTAGACCAAGGCCACCTTCCAGGACAAGGGAGGAATTGGGGATCTCCCATACCGTCCAGTCGGGGGGGTTGGATTAAGGTGGGCAAGGGCTCCAAGGCCTGCCGCACCAAGGTTCCCTCCCCTCTGGGGCTTTGCAACCTCTTGCAGCCACAGTAGAACCTGTGGAGATGCCAGCTCCTGCAGGCAAGGCAGGATCACCCACCCCTACTCTCCCTAAGATGAAATGCAGAGTGCTTGTCATTGGAGACTCCCATCTGAGGGGGACTGAGGGGGCAATCTGCCGCCATGACCCCCTAGCCCATCAGGTCTGTTACTTCCTGGGGGCCCACATCCAGGTCATAGCTGAGAGGATCCCAAAGATTCTCTGGCCCTCCAACCACTACCCTATGCTCCTCATGCATGTGGGCACAAATGACACAGCTCAGAGCAATCCCAGCCAGGTCATGAGAGACTACAGGGCTCTGGGAGTGAGGCTTAGGGGCTTGGGAGCACAGGCGGTCTTTTTCTCGCTCCTTTCAGTTGTGGGTCATGGGCTGGGGGAAGATGGGTCAAAATAGTCAACCAAAGACTGTGGCACTGATGTCACCATGAAGGCTTCGGCTTCCATGATCACAGTCCACCCTTCTGTGAGACAGGCAGTGGTCTGCTGGGGAGAGATCACCTCCACGTCTCCACTGGGGAAGAGGCTCTTCTTAGCCAGACTGGCTGACCTGCTCAACTGGGACTTAAACTGAGCCCACTGGGGATTGGGGGGGGGGGATTACTGCCACTGCAAGCCCATTGGGCAACACTTGTAAATCCAGCAGACTAAGGCACTTAAGGTAACCCACCCCTACCCTAGTCCCAGATGATCTGTGCCTTAGCCCCAGAACAATCTGTGGGGAAAACAAGGGCCCTCATTGGGACACTTGCCTGCCTGTACAGCAATGCTAGGAGCTTGGGGAATAAACAGGAGGAATTGTTCCTCCAGCTAAACAAGAATGACTATGACATCGTAAGTATAATGGAGACCTGGTGGGACTCAACCTCTGACTGGGCCACAGGTATAGATGGCTATACACTGTACAGGCATGATCATGCAGATAAAAGGGGTGGGGGTGTACCTCTTTATATCAAGGACACCTACATGTTTCTGCAAATTGACATTGGCACCCAGGAAGGATGACTGGAGTCTCTCTGGGTTAAAATACATGGGGAACATGGCACAGGGGACATCATGGTAGGAGTCTACTACAGACCTCCTAACCAGAAACAAGAGCTGGACCAGGAATTCACTAGGGAACTGGCTGAGGCAGCATGCTGTCAGTGCATGGTTGTCACAGGAGACTTTAAGTACCTGGACATCTAATGGGAAGAGCACTCGGCCAAATCTGATCAGTCGCAAAGCTTCCTCACATGCATGGATGAGCTCTACCTAACCCAAGACATCAATGGGCCGATGAGAGGTAAAGCGTTGCTGGACCTAGTACTGGCCAGTACTAGTCAGTGACCTAAGAACCAATGGAAAACTGGGTGACAGTGAACATGAGCTGATCACTTTTACTATCCATAGCAAAGCTGGCAAGTCAGTCAGCAATACAGAAGTCCTTGACTTCACGAAAGCTGACTTTGACAAGCTCAGCAGGGTCATTGTCAAGGCCCTAAGGGACCATGACTTGACAGGCAGAGGAGTCAAAAAGGAGTGGTCAAGGGAGTGATCCTGACAGCACAAGGGATGGCCATCCCATCTCAGAGGAAGCTTAGCAAAATGGCTCAGCAACCCCCTTGGCTCAGCAGACAACTTGAGGACCTCCTACACCTCAAAAGAGAGACTTATAAAGGATGAAAGGCTGGAAGTACCACCAAGCAGAAGTACTTATCACTGGTCCATACCTGCAGCGAGAAGATCGGGAGAACCAAGGCTGCAATCGAGCTCCATCTGACTACACATATCAAGGATAGCAAAAACTCCTTTTTCAGATATGGAGGGAGTCAGAAAAGAAGCAAGGGTAACATTGGACCTCTCCTGAACCAAATGAGACAGCTGATAACCGACACTCAGGAAAAGGCCAATCTGTTCAATGGTGATTTTTGCGCCAGTCTTTCATCAGTCCAATGGGACAACTTTGCCAAGCAAGACATGGGATGGCCAGGGTGAGGACGTATTTATACCCAGCATTGGTGCTGATCTAGTAAAGGATCACCTTGAGAGGCTGGACACCTACAAGTCAGCTGGTCCTGACAGATTACACCCTAGGGTACTCAAGGAGCTGGCAGGTGTCATAGTCCAACCATTGGCAAAAATATTCAGAAATTCATGGTGCTCAGGTGAAGTACCTGAAGATTGGAAAAGGCCAAAGTGGTACCCCCATCTTTAAAAAAAGGGCAGAAAGTAGATCCTGGAAATTACAGGCCAATCAGCTTGACCTCAATTCTCGATAAGATTCTAGAGAAAATTATCAAGGAGACCCTCCTGGATAAACTGGCTGAGGGCAATATCCTGAGGGATAGCCAGCACAAGTTTGTCACAGGTAGGTCTTGCCCAACCAATCTCATCTTCTATGATCACGTGACATATCATCTGGACAAGGGAGAAGAGATTGATGTCATATATCTGGACTTCAGAAAAGCTTTTGATTTGGTGTCCCATGACCTCCTCACAGAAAAATTGGCCAACTGTGGCCTCAGCTTCACCACAGTCTAATGGCTGAGTAATTGGCTCTAAGGTCGGACCCAGAGAGTAGTGGTTGATGGTAGCAAATCATCGTGGCGCTCCATGACCAGTGGCATTCCCCAAGGATCTGTCCTTGAACCAGTTCTTTTTAACATCTTTATTAATGATGTGGACATTGGTGTCAGAAGCACACTGGCTAAGTCCACTGATGACACTAAACTTTGGAGCATAGTGTCCACACCTGAGGACAGGCTAGTGATCCAGGATGACTTGGGCGGATGCAAACCTGATGACATTCAATATTGATAAATGTATGGTACTCCATCTTGGGGGAAGGGGGGAGAACTCCCCACACCCCCCGCAGCATGTATAGAGGCTCAGCAGTGCTACGCTTGCTAGCACCACTGCTGGAAGAGACTTGGGGGTCAAGATTGACCACAAGATGAACATGAGCCATCAATGCAATGTCGCAGCTGGTAAAGCAAACAATACTCTGGTTTGAATCCATAGATGCTTCTCAAGTAAATCTCAGGATGTCATCCTCCCACTGTATTCAGCCTTGGTGAGGCCGCAGCTGGAGTACTGCATAGAATTCTGGGCTCTGCAATTCAAGAAGGATGTTGAGAAGCTTAAGAGAGTTCAGAGGAGAGCCAAGCACATAATCAGAGGGCAGGAGAATAGGCCTTATGATGAGAGGCTGAGAGCCATGGGACTCTTCAGTCTGGAAAAGTACAGGCTCAGCGGCGACCTGGTGGCTGCTTATAAATACATTGGGGTATACATCCGGATCTGGGAGGTCTGTCCACCAGAGCGCCCCAAGGAAAAACAAGGACCAATGGTTATAAACTCCTCCAAGACGGTTTTAGGTTGGACATAAGGAAACATTTCTTTACTGTCTGAGACCCCGAGACCTGGAATAGACTCCCTTCAGAAGTGGTGCATGCACCTACTCTGGACTCATTTAAGAAGTGTTTGAATGCTTATCTTGCTGGGATCCTTTGACCCTAGCTGACTTCCTGCCCCTGGGGCAGGGGACTGGACTTGATGATCTTCAAAGTTCCTTCCAGCCCTAATGTCTATGAAATCATGCCATCTCTGATGCATGGGGCACAGTGTAGGGACAGTACAGAGCCCTGTATTATGCCCTTGGCATCTTGCATTAAATGGGAAGCCTCCCACCTAGGAACAACTATTTAACTTTTCAGTTACATCGAAGACATAGCAGTTGAGTCAGGTGGGAGGACTGCCCTAAACAGGTGGGCAGGCCAATTACTGGGCCAGCCTCGAGATAGCCCCCCTGTCACAGAGGGAAACAGGATCCACATCCAGCCACTCACTACCCTGCCCCCAATGCTACTGCCAATGGTGGCAGCTGCTTCTTCAGCTCCAGGGCCTGTGGGATCAGAGAAGGAGTGGGGCCTTGCATGGGACGATTTGACCCAGGCCCTCCACCTTGCTTGGGTCAGCTCTGGATATGACCATGCTGACTACCCTCAACTCTTGACTCACTAACTGGCCCTGCTGTCATGATGGCTACTAAGTGCAATAATATGAGAAATGATTCTTATAAAACAAAGTTCATCCATAAGGAAAGTGTATCCTGCATACACCAACATCTTCAACTGAGTGCTTCTTCATTTTTGAGCAGGTTATCCCAAACAAAAGGGTATACAAGATCAGAACGGATAGATGCTACAGACAGTAATGTTGTATAAATACCTATATTCTTTCACTATTACGTCAACATGCTGTACTGGATAGAACTTGGGTTCTTAGACTGAACAAAAACTGGTTCTTCAAAGTCTCTTAAGACAAGACTAAAATAAAATTTATTTGAGCATTTATTGTATTAATTTGATGAGCAGATAATTTTGAACTTAAATCCATTGATTTAATCTAACTGTAACTTTAATTTATCTGTATGTTTCCATCTTAAATTAGTGAACCACGTAATAAATTAACTTAGTAATATAATTTCTTAAGTGTATATTTGATTTCTCACCTCTTTTAAATATAATACAGAGAAGTATTATGAACAGGTTTATTCTCTTAAATTGCAACATAGGTCATGACAGCTGGAGGTAGAGATACTCTAGGTAAGAAATCTGCAATTCAATTAGTTCTGTTTTCAAATGAATATGCCTCAAATGGCCAAAGTACAAGGAGACATTTCCCTGCTCCCCAAACAATCCCTGCAAAAAGGAAATGATGAGCTGGCTCTTTTCTTTTGAAGTGAATGTCAATGGCTTCATTGATTTTAGCAGAAGCTGGATCAGACAGTAAGTTATAACATCTCTTACTTGCTTGGTGAATAGCATAATGACATTGTAATAATGTAGTAAAAAAATCACATAGGGTCTGATTTTTCAGAGGTGATGATCTGCCATTGACTTCAGTTAAAATTGTGATTGCCTGGTACCTCTACAAACAGGCACAGTCATTTTATCTTTTGTAATTATATTACAGTGTAAGATCACAACCAACCTTCTGTGTCTGCAACTAATATCCTTCCTGACAGTATGCCAGGTTTAACCTCTGAACTGATACAGACACCTGTAGAGCATGCTAATTAACATGCACTTCTTAAAGTAACAAAAGCTATCATGAAAATGACCTTAATGGGTGATTTGCATTATTCATATAATGAAATGAAGGCTGTCAAGAAAAAAGATATGGCATAGCTAATGCTAATTAATCTGCAGGAATGAGAATCATACTGTTGAGGCATGAGTCTTACGTGTTAACCCATCATGATCCCTGCTAGTGAGTGTAGAAGATACAATGGATTTTGGATACTTATTGCACTTGACTCCACTGTAAAATACTTCCAGGACTCTAATAAATAATTTTGGATTCTTCTAGAGTATTTGATTTGGCTTTTTTGTAATGGGGAAGAAAGGAGTTTGGGATGGGGAAGGGGAGAAACAGCAGCATCTTCCACTGGGAGGCAGGGTGTCTGATTTGTAGCTATTTTCATGGTTAAAGTTTCTCAATCCTACCATGCCATGCATTTGAAACATGCATCAGAATCCTAAAGCTGCAGGGCGGGACACAAATTCTTAGGAAAGGAAGACAGAGGATCACTGAACTCCCATCAGTGTTTGTGTGCAGTCTCGGTCAGATTCTATTCTACTTTTTCAGATGTATAAGTGAATTTAGGTGCCTAGGTATGATCCTATTTCACCCTGTTTTATTCCCCAGAAATTAATATAAAATGTGGATGTTCTCCTTCTCCTTGCTGCTTTTTCATGACTTTGTCTTATGGGTAAGATGATGGTATATTACAAAAGCAGATGCATTAAAGTATTATCAGGGACTATAACCGGGTGGAATAGAACCATACTGTAAAAAGGGTGATCGATCCCTTTAAGAGGAAAGAGTCAGCCTTGTTAAGACAGTCCAGATGCAGCATATTTGGATAATGAAGGAGTGTCTCACTGGGAGCTTAAAACTCCAGGGGAAACAGTAAAAAGAAGCAGCCAGGTAGGGAACAATTTGCAAGCTGGAGGCAAGCTGAAAGCAGATCAAGCTTGCTTCCAAGAAATGGCCAGGCTGCTGTACTGGGGAAAGAGGCAAAGGGCTTCCCTCTTAGTGCCCAAAAAGATAGGAGTTGGGTTTGTTTGCTTGTTTGCATTGTGTGCAAGGGTGGGCATATGGGGTTACCACCCATCCACTTCCTTGACTGTGGGCTCCCCTAGCACTGCAGGCTACACTGAGCCATGCTATCCTACTCTGCCCTACTCCATGGGGTGAGGGCAGAAAATGGAAGCCAGAGAAGGGAGGGGGAGCCTGCAGACCCTAGCTGCACTAGCAGCCACAGGGATGAGAATGTGGCAGCCAGGGGGAGCCCAAAGGCTTCAGTTTAACCCCTTGCAGGTGACATGCGGCCCCTGAACTGCTAGTTGGACTGCACTGGTCTAATTCATGACATGTCCTTACACAGCTGGAGATCTACTTAAATAATTTCTGCAAAGGACCCAAACCATCTATGCATATTCCTGAATATTTTTGTTTTGTTAATTTTAAAAATGGTAATATCTTTACCACACCAAGCATGAGAGGTTTTGCTTCCCTGACATTGAGTGAGAAAACTAGGACATGAATGACTATTGTTGTGCAGTTCTGAACTTTGAATGAGGAAGCACAACAAGGGCCTGAATCTCCCATATCCTTTGGAGAGATTCAACAGCTACTATGAAGGTATTTTTTATTAACAGGTAATAAAGGGAACAATTACTAGGAGCATTGATTCTATTAATTGAAGACTGAGGTTCCAGCAGGGAAGGAACCCTTAAGGAAACTTGCCAATCTATGGCAGGAAAATACAGTGCTACTCTGAACAAGAGGTGGTGGTGTTGCTAGACTGATACATATAGAACTGAAATGCCATGTGTTGAGTAAATATTGCTGAACTGAGTAACATTAAAGGACAGAGTTGATTCTAGAAGGAGAAAATGCCCAAGGAAAAATCACTTTTGCTTATCTATAAGTTAGTCTGCTTGAGGATTTCCTGTTTTGTAGCAGAAGGTACTTCAGCTCATCAGTTTCTTTTAGCAGACATCATCAAACCAATATCCAAGCTTTAATATATATAATAAAACGAGGCCATGAAATGTAGATGAAGTAGACAGGTGCCTAGTAGAATTTTCCAAAGTGCATAGGAAATCCCTGAGGACTTGGAGACCAGATGGTCTTCTCAAGGCTGCTGGCATAGCCTTTGTGTATGCCACTGTGTCCAAGGCATCTGTCTCAGCTTGGAAGGATGTGAAAGCTATTAACTGTCCTTTGAACATGATGGTCTTTAGTAAGGTGTAGCTGCTGGGCGTCAAACATCTTACCTTGGGCCTCCTTGCCCCGAGGATTTGTAGATATCTGGCTGGCCGTCGCAGGAAGCCTTGGAGCAGGTCTCTTTCCGCACTGGGGTCCGCCCCTTTCTTGCCTGCCACGACTTTAATCTTCCAGTGGGTGGAGCTTCCGTCTGGGCAGATGTCCCTTTTGGCTACCTGCAGTCGAGATCTTCTGCGAGGCTCCTCCACCCCTTTCACCTTGCCCTTACCCTGCCCGGCGGTTCTAGGTGTTCTTGTTGCTGCTCTCTATGGCCGCCACCAACGGGGAAGGCTTTCCTCCCTACCTACTCTCGTACTGCAGCCCCTTCTTACCCGGGGTAACACAAACAAAGGAACACTCTAACAAACTTAAACACTGCTATTCACCTAATGGGGTCTTGGCCCCTACATCGAGCCGCTACCCGCAACCTCACTCTCCAGGCCGGCTACCCACCGTTCTTTACCTTACTCCCCTGGAAGTGACACCCTCTCAGGGTTCTTCCTGCTGTAGATCCCTCTCTCCAGCTCCCACTGGTCCGGATGTTCCCCCTCCGGGCTGCCCCAGGGTTTCCCTCTCTCACCTGGATCTGTCTCTGGCTGCAGTCCTCTCTCTGGGTCTTCTACGGTCCACGGGTCCCTCCACGCGTCTGTGGCTCCGTCCCTCTTTGGTATCTTCATGGCCTCTGGGCGGGCCGTCTGCTGCTGGTCCTGGTGCTCTGCGTCCTCCGGGCTCTCTCTCCTGGCCGGCGTATGTGCCGGCAGCCGGCTCTGGTGTCCCGCGCCTTCCAGGCTTGGTCTCTGGCCTGGGGCACGCGTTGGCAGCCGGCTCTGTGAGCCGCACCTTCCAGGCTTGATCTCCTGCCCGGAGCCCACTCCAGCAGCCGGATCTGGTGCTCCGCGTCTCCAGCCACTTCTGCCGCGGCCCACTCCCGGCAGCCACGTGCTTCCCCCACTCCCTGCCCCTGCCTCTTCTTTTATCCTTGCCGGCCAGTGCCCCGTGCTGATGTCACCCACTGTTCACAGGTGTTTAACGCTGGCGTCCCAGCCACGTGCGTACTTTATCCGGCGATCCTGTGGCTCCTGTGGTGAGTAACTGACATTTTTCTTTTCTTTTCTTTTCCCCTCTGTCACTTGCTTCTGCCTCTGCAGCTCCTTCGGGGAGCTTCGGAGTGCCCCCAGGACTTCTCCCCATGACAGGGGAGAAGGGCTATATGAGGGTTCAGTCCCTGATTTGATTCGGCGGAGATTCAGCCAGATTTGGTGGCTGAATCTCTGAGTCCGAATTGAATCAAAGGGCACATTAATCTCTCCAAATTGAATCGGAACCCTCCAAATTGATTCAACAAGATTTGGTGATTCAGCCATAGACACAACTTTAAATGTTTTTTTTGTACATAACTCTAGGTAGCAGATGGCTTGTAAATGCTGTGATGCTAGGGTGCGTGGAGTGTCCCACAGAAGCATGGGGGGCTCCTCGACACAACCCTGGCAGCACAACCAGAAGTGGATCAAGTGGATCAGAAGTACTTCCAGTCCACTTCCGGGTCCACTGGGGAGCATGCTGTGTGCCCCCTCACACAGCCCTGGCTTGGTGACTGGTGCCTCCTGGGTCTGGGGGCACCTGGGGTCCCCCTGTGGGCAATTGCCAAGCCAGGGAAGGTGCAGAAAGGGGTCCCCCAGTGTACTTTCTAGTAAACGCCAAAGTGGACCAGAAGTACTTCCGGTCCACTTCTGGGTTTGCTACTGAGCATGTCCCCCCAACCACTCCTGTGGGACACTGCATGTGCCCAAGCATCTCAGCATTCACAAGCCACACTGGTACCTTGAGGTATGTAGAAAAACATTTAAAGCTGTGTCTATGTGCCAAATATAGCATCGAGCCAGTATCCAAATCAGCATCTTGGAATCAAGATTCAATGTTGATTCTCCAAATCAGCATTGAATCTTCAGATTCAGATTTGGCCGAATCAAATCGGGGACAGTGATCTGAATCAACTAATTGAATTGCTGTCCCTGATTTGGGATGAATTTGAATCAAATAGGCCTCGCTTTGCAAGCGCTTGGTCTTTAGCATGACTAGGTTTTTGTTAGGTTGGCTGTCCCCAAATTGAGAGTTTTTTCATATTCAAGTAATTGTAGCTAGATAGAAATGTTTGGTAATTAATCATAGAATTTGGTGGTTGGCATATGAAAAGTTTCCACATCCAAACAGGTCCAGTTTACATGCAAACTTGGAAAGTCCTTGCTTTTCAATAGTTCTTGAACCAAAATCTAGTGTAAGTGATTTTCACATTGGAGAGGAGAAAGAGCACTCAAATCCTATGGAGACGACTTGGTACCTTTTGTTAGTGCATTTAGTTGTGGCAGAAAGGTCTCTCTCTCAAGCTCCAACTGTTCCACATTTATAGTAATTTCTGGTGTCGGAATATCCATTCTGAGAGATATCTAGTTTGAGAGATTTCTCTAGCCCCTCTTCCATAGGTATGGATAGGAATGTCCCACATGTACTTAATGACGTCCTGTACAACGTTAAAATTAGTAGCTGATGAAGCACTTATCAAGGAAGAGTGAGGTGAATGAAGTGGGTACACATTGCTCTTCATCACTTTCCTCTATTTGCCTTCCAGAATCTGACAGCACTAGCTAATTTAGCAGTACTGATTTATATTGCCTTCTTGAGGAAATAGGGTCTAACATTAAAGAATTTTAAAGCGGGCGTATCTGATTATGGCTGCAAGCTCTCTGGTGTTCAGTAGCCTCATATGGATATCAATACTGGGATGGGACAGCTATGTGGCTATTAGGAATGTTCTTACCTGTAACACCTAGAAGGGGGACTCTCTATTTTGGGGATAAGGGAAAGAATACACCTTTTCCAAGTTTCATTATGCTGTTCTAACTAGATGGGGTAGAGTCAATATAGAAGATAGCTCTTTTACCTATTGTACCAATATTTGATTATGACTAGGACTGAATATAACTGCTTGGTTGTGATGTAATTTCTTAGAACTACTATCAGTCTCTTAAGGACCTGGACCATATATCAATCACTTGGCACCATATATACCTTTAGAGTAATATTCTATGAATGGAATTTTAAAACACCAAGAAACATGGTTCCAAGGTGGCCTGTGTACAAATGTCAAGTACACAATACAACAAGTACCAAACCTCACCTAGCTCATCATCAGAAAGAAGCACACTCCTTGTTCATCAGCAAACACAAACTGTGCCACAACTGTGCTTTAGCCATAGATAACAATGCACCTCCACTAACTACTACTACAATCAACATCCTCCTAAAGAAACCATGAGAACCCATGGACCCTACATACGTCTATCACAGAATGCATCATCTAACACATCATTCAATGTTGGACACCTGACTGGCAGCTCTGGAAACAGCAGTTTTGTACTGACATAGAAAGGAGCTATTTCACAAAAAGTAGCATTTCAAGCTCCTTCTCACTGTCCCATCCTCAGCCATTTTACTTTACATCTTTCCCAGAAGGGCTCTATCTAGGGAATTGAGGGTTTCTATGGTACTTCAATCCTTAGCCTCTTCACTGAAAGTGCCAAAAAAGTGTCAGAGAATTCCAGTGATTGTGGTGTTTGCATGGGCAGATCCAGGAACTTGAAAAGGGGGGTGCAAGGGATTTCACCAGTGCTGCAAGGAGCTTGCAGTCTCCCTCCCCCACTGTGGGCAGGCCAACCCTGGCAGCAGTCCCCAAAGCAGTTTAGATCCTTTCCCCTGACTTCTCTCCAGTGCAGGCTCTTCCCCTCTCCCCCCTCCCCCCATCCAGCAGGGGTTACTTCTGGGTGCAAGAAGGGAGAACCTATCCACTGCTGTTAGTCACCCACTGACCTGGGGGATGGGGGATCCCCAGGGCTGCTCGTACCCCTTTGGTAAGCAGCAACATGTGGTGCTGGGCTTGGTTGGGAAAGATGGCAGTGGTGGGCAGGTCCTCCCTTCCAGTGCTTGTTCCTGGACTGTGGCAGATATTTGTGGGGTGGGCAGGGAACAGGAGTGCCTGGAAGCCTCTGCCACTGCTGTCTCCAGCTGATCCAGGACCCTCCTTCCCCATTCCAGCCACATCTATGGGGAGTAGCTGCATAGGGTTCTGGGTCCCTTCCCTAACCCCCTCCACCATGTTTCCTCATGGCCTGGGGGTACCAGCTGTGGGAGCAGCTGAGGAGTGTCAGGCAGGGATGCAGAGGGTGACATCAGTGGGCAATTCTGTTGTCTCACCAACATTTTAGGTGCTCCCACTTCCTGAGTATCCCCTCTGGTCTGGAAGCAGGTGCTAGAAGGAGTGAGGTGTGGGGAAGAGGGGTTTTGCACTGACAATCCATCCCTAGCTCTGCTTGGCTCGTGGCACAGCTGCTGCCCATAACTAGAGTGCTTGGGCCAGCAAAGGAAATGAGGTACATGGGGAGAGAGCAGGGACCAGGCATCCTGTGCAGCTGTACCCCGCAACCTATGGCTGTGGTGAGGCAGGAGTGGTCTTTGGGATTCCTCTGCCACTGGATCAGCTGAGAACAAATCTGCTGAATCCCTGGATCAGCAGCAGTGAATGGAGCTCCCTTTCCTTACTTGCTTCTCATTTGGTCGTCATATGTGTCCCACTCAATCCTGAGACTTCAGCTTGATCTCAGGAGATCTAGGAATCCAGGGAAATGGAATTGCTAGCAGGTGACCTGTACTGTGGAAGAAGGGTGGGACCCCTGGGTGTTTCTCCCTGAAATTATATATAATATTTATTATTTCCAAGTATGTGGTTCTCTAAATCAAGAAACTGCATTTTTTTTCTACTTGTTATGGTGCTTTAAAAAACAAACAAACACATTTTTAAATAAGTACAAACAAAGCAAACTGACTGCAGCCCCAAAGAAACTCCCAGTGAACTGATATACCTTCACTGAGACAACCTCTTGAGTAGATTGAGTGTACAGAAGCTTACGGAAGCCCAGTACAGCTGGGTCTAAGATTAATTTGATACATTTCCCCTCATATTTACAAACTGTCCAAAATTATACACACACATTCACCATTCAAAATTCATAAAACATTGCCAAATAATGTAAATAATTAATTATCCTCATTCAATGAACATAACTTCTAGACTCGGGTCTCTAGTGGAAGCCCAATCACTTTCAGAAATACTCTATAAATATTTGCATTAAAATGTTCGGTATGGAATCCTAGACAGTAACATCATTGGACAGAACTGTCAGTAGAAAGCAATGACTAAAAGGGGACAAGCCAGTGTAAGCTAATTCATAAAAAATTCCAGGAAAATGTTTTTTTAGTATTTATTCAGTTCCATCTCTTTTTTAATGATGAAAATATGAGTATTATTACATTATTCATTAAAAAACCTATAGTTTTTCTTTAGATGAAAATTTAATCTAAAATTTTTAGAAGGTGTAGTCAGCATGTGTTATGTACATATACTCTGCATGTATATTATTAAGATCACTTGCTAGGACTCCCTGAAGGTTTTGGTACTTCTGAAGAAGTATATTTGGGCTGATGTTTTACCACTACAAAATATCAAACAACTAGCATGTATACAACATCAGAAGACCGTGTTATAGGATCTAAAAATTTTATTCAGGACAATCAGCAGTAATGAACTTGGATCTACCTCACAGTGGTTAAGAAAGTGCACTGCTGGGACCAATATTTTTTTAAATGCCTTCACATCTCTAGTTAAAGTACTACTTCACTGTGAATACTGTTTGAGAAACAGATTTAAATGACCTAATCTTTTTCATCAGGATTGGATCTAAGCTGGAGAAACAAGGATGAAGTTTCAAAATACTTAACCGCCCTCTTCCATATTCTCTCAGAACGTATTTATTTTTCTGGAAAGTATATACTTACGTCATAGCTTGATAAATATATTCAATTCCATAACGCATTGCAAATTCATCTACAATTTCTTGTGCAGCATCATCAAAGTACACCTTCCAGGCTTCATCACCTTTCACTTCAGGAATTTTTACAGCACCATTAGATTTAACTTCCGTCAAGTAATGGAATAGATTCTAAAGGTAAGAGATTTTTTTTGTCAAATCAATAATTTCCATCTTTAAGTAGTATTGTACAATGCACTATTTTTTCATCATATTCATTATTTTCAAATTCTATTTGTCTTTCTAAAGTCTAGAACCAAATTAGCATCATTTGGTAGAAGAAAACTAGTGCTTAAATTTTTTTGTGTGATAGAACTCTGCCAGTACAAATCAGTGATTCTGCACTTTGATCTATCTCCTTGACATAAGGTCACCTCAGTAAACCAGTGCAGACTAGAACAGATCTAATGCTGTGTAAAATAATGCAGAAACCTTCTCTTCACTTTCATATACCCTTCATATGTTATATCATGATGTTATAATGCTCAGTGACCAATCCAGCAGCCTGAATTGGATTTGTATACAATAAATTTCTAATTTCAAGATTTAAAAACTGTAGTAGTAAAAACTGTTATAGGCAGTATCTTTAGAATAGCTCAGAAATTTCACAAAGAACAAAGGGACAAAATAAAGAACAGGATTTAGTAAGCTTCCCAGCAAGAGCTAACCTTTAATTTACAAGAAAATGACAAAGAATTTGTACCTTCGATCACCTAGCTTGGCTATAAACAGAACTGGTAACTGTTAGGTCTCCTGATCATTTCTAGTGACAAAAGGCAACTAAAACTGTTGAGCCCATTTCAATTTCTCTACAATTTTCTTTCCCACATCCCATCTCACATGCATTTTAGGAGTGCAACCTGGCACTGTTGAAGTCAAGGCAATTTTGCTGTTTGCTTAAGTGGGATCCTAATCAAAGATACACACCCTATATATGACATACCTTTTAATGACATACCAAATGTAAGTCACACCAGAGCCAATTTTGTGGCTACATCAAAGAGTTAGAACTGCAATATTAATAGCATGCCCATTGCCTACCAGACTTAGATATTCATCAATTATTTTGGGATAGAAATTAAAGGGGCATAACAGAAAGAGGGGTTAAAGGAAATGGATATCTACTGGAGAATGCTGGAAGATGCTGACTTTATTTGTGATATTTTCTGTTCATTTTTTTTCAAATGGGCCTAAGTTTGATCCTGCTTGTTTCCTGCTATCATCTTCCTGTCCCCAAAACATTGCATCCAAGGAAATTGAAAGAATACAGGGGCTACCATCTCATCTGCCAGGGCTCTGAGGTCTAAATAACACACACATCAGAACATTTAAGATAGAACATCCACAACATATAGATACTGCCCTGTATACACAAACAGTGAATGAAGATCTCTCCTTCTTTCTTCTCACCATGTGGTTTTCTAAGTGCTTAGTACCTAAATACTTTAAAGTCTTGTGTCCCCAGAATATGAAACTAGAATCCACCAATCTAAACCAGTGGTTAACAATGGAAAACAATACTCTTTTCAGAGGACATTTCTATAGCATGAAGACAAGAAAAAAGGCCAGTATGTCATGAGGTGCACTCCTAATTTGACGAAAAGTTCTGAGAACACAGTGTTATCCTTGAATCCTACAATAACCAAAATCCATGTAAAACTAATAGGAATTCTGATTGTAAAAGAATGGACCAATCAGGGTCCTGGAGTGTATAGTTCAGACCCTAGAGAAAAATACAGCTTGTATATCAAAGTTGGATATTACAAAACTAATTCTAGTTTTTCAATTCTTGGAGAAATAACAAATGCGTATTTTTGAGAATTTAAAAATTAATGAATAAATACATACATACATACATGCATACACAAATGAAATAGCCTCCATATGTAGCTACATCTTTTAATGACATTAAAAAGCATGTAATTAGTATTATAATACTAAGGTAGAGAACTGCAGCAGGTGGGTCAGGAATCCCATTTTCTGGCCTTTCCAGATGCTTTTGGCAAGACCAGCTGCCCAATGTATATAGTACGCCAGTCTCTCCTCCTTGAACACAGTGACTTTGAACGTCATCATTATATTCAGTCAGCGTTAGAGACTCTTAATACATACACAATATTTTGAAAGGAAAAACCTGTAGTGAAATCAATTGTATCAGTTTTCATAGCCACATATGAATATAGGCCTTGTTTATTAGTGTTGTACTCCCAGTTTATCCAATTTCTTTGTACCAAACTGTCTTGTGCACAAACACATGTCTCTCATCACAAAACTTCTCCAACATACCTCATGTAAACATGTATATTGCAAATGGTATGGGGCAACTTTTTCCTCTCCTTTTATTTCAACATTGATTTTCAATCTAATCGCACCAGAGACCGCTGATTTATCCGTTCGTTTTTCTGATAAACAGAAAAATAATATATTAGTTATTACCAAGAATAAATTTTTGTCAAGTGATAAAAATAGTACTGCACTTCTAAAAATTCTTTCTGGTTCAAGTAATGATTTTTTTTGCTTGAAAAGTCCAGCTGCTGAACTCAACAGATATTGCTTTTCTTAGCCAGAAGTTTTTAATGTAATGACATTCTTGATAGCTTTGCAAACCTGAGTTCACATACCGTCCAGGCTATGAAGCAGAACAGTATGTTGTGAAGAAAAGAATCTTTCATACTCCATCATGTAAAAAGGAAATTAGTTTCTCTATTTACTATCTACATTAATTATTAGTGATGCTTCCTTTTTCCATTTTTACCAGCAGTCTCTAAAACAGCAATTTCTTAGGGGAAACCAGAATATTATTACCATAAACTCAATTCTTCAGCTGAGCGGGGGAGGGGGAGCAAAGAAAAGACTTCGAGAACTTTGTACCATACAATCTGTATAAGTCTATTTACTTGCTATTGCTTCTTGAGCTCTGGATTGCAGTTCTTTGATTCCAACTATTATTATTCCAGTCCATTCCAGAAGTGTAATCTGATTCAATAAGCACTAAGATTTTTTTTTGTAGGTCTTTTGCACGGTTCTGCAAGACGAATCATGAATGAAGCGAACAGTATAATGAGTAAGGATCTGGGATTTCAACAGATCCAGTGCATTTCTTTTTCGAATAGTTCACTCCTTTTTCTTGTGTGTCTGCTTATGTGCTAGAATGAAATGTACCACCCTCTGTTCCAAATAATAAAATTATCAGCAGCCATCTACCAAAGATTATTGCACGTGACAGGTAAGATCTTTTCAGTCTGGGTTTTTCTTTTCTCTATTTGTGCAAGAAGAACTTGTACCTTCTAAATTAAATTGCTATTAAAATTGCTTCCAATCAAATCAGTAAATTTTTTAAGAATCAGTTTAATCAATTGCTTGTTTTTATATCAGTTGAAAGATATTATATCAGATTTTATCAGTTGAATGATATTATGAAAAATCATTTGTGATGACAAAGACTAGTTGTCTTAGTAAAAATCATTCTCAGTACAAACATAAAAAAACCCCATGGCTTTGTTTTCTTTGCTGCAAATCAGCAAACATTTTCCCAGACACAGCTCTGTATTTCAATAGCATATGGAATACTAAGTGGGAACAGTGGAGAAAAAAGGGTATTGCACTGTATTTTGGTACAGATTGTTGCTCAGGAAACAAATTTATTCCAACTTTAGAAAAGTCTCAGTTATATAATTTACCCCAAACTTTTTATTCAGCAGGCTACCTAGATAATATCATCATATTTATATTATCAAACAAGTACAGGAGAGTTGCACTTGACACTATGCCTCTATATGTATGGTGCATAACAATATGCTTATAGAAATGAAGTACTGCATACTTAGCTTTTACATAAGATAAGCTTTGTTTACAAGGACAACTTATTTGCTGTTCATAACCCTGGGCCTGATCCTCATCTGTATTGCATCTTTGGATGTAAAACTGAAAAACAATACTAAGGAAATCCTTGGAGTTATACAAGTGCAAAAGTGGTACAAGTCAGAGGAAAATTAGGCTCAGGCCTGTATGCAAACATGTATGATTAAAGGAGAAGGTTGGTAATGCATAATTGCAATACAATAAGCCAGTGCATGGTTATGTCTTTCTCTAATATACATCCTTGTAGATTCATGTCTCAGACTATGCGTGTGAATAAAATGACATAAAGGATTTTCTTATATTATCTTTACAACCACATTACTCGTGCAAATCTCATTTTGAATTAAAAGAAAATATCTACTTTTTGGACTAGAATTTTCCCTCACTGGCTATCTATTGAAATTGAAAACAAAGTTCTTTCTCATATGTCTAGATTTACAGAAAGCATACATTCTACTCGTTCTCAAATCAACTTGCAAATTAACTCACATTTTAAACCTGGAATCCAAAGCAGAGTAGTTTTATTTTAAGAGAGAACATATATACCAGACATATATTACAAAACTCACAGCATTCCAAGATGCTGAATCAGAGAATCAGAGAAAATTAGGGTTGGAAAGGACCTCAGGAGATTATGTCTAAACTAATTTTAAAAATACCATAAAATAGGTACATACCTAAATTGTACCAAACGTCCATTTCACCACTCAGAGTTCTCACTTCAATGATAGTTTGTCCTAGAAAATCGTCTGATTCCTTTTTGAAATGTTGCTTTACTCTAGATTTAATGTCATCATCTTCATCCCAGACTCTCACTTTTATTCTGTCTGTAGAGTTATGGCATTCACTGTAAATAATATAATAAGATACAGACTATGATACATTTTCCCAAATGTACTGTTGAAGTCTGTTTAGTTTTTCTTCCTTTCAATACACTGGATAAACTTCTGATGGTGACAAGATACTGTGCATCTTCAGGGGTCCCCACTGTCCCTGTGGCACCTGCCCCATTCAGTGGAATGCTAGGACACACAGAATCAATGAGACTAAATAGTACCATTATGTTCACAAGGAACTATGGAAATTCACCTGATTGAATGAATTGTGCTGGAAATGAATTGTGTTAAGCTCAGGAATGAGACATTTTTAGGAACATCAAAACTGTTTCCCAACCTATGTTTCACATGCATTCCATTATGAGATAATTCAACAGAAAACTTATAAAATGTGGATGTATTCAGGGTATACCAAAATCTATCAGTGCACCTAGTCCATTTGACTACAGTAAAGTAGCTTCTCAAAAAGACTGTTTTGGTGGAAAATTTGAGAAAATCTCTTAGTATATTTTGAAATCAAGACAGTAGGTCTTTGAATGGAGAGTGAGACCCCCTCTACATGTGCAGGTAAAGTCATGATTGCATCTTATGTAGGGGTGGCCAATTATTTTGCCTGGAGGGCCACTTAATGAGTTTTGGTGAGTGGTTCAGAACTGTACACATAAACTCTGTCAGAAGGTATTATGTTAACAAATTATAGATTAAAAAACCATATAAGAAATCAAACATCTACTATACATACTTTAATTTTATTTAAAAAAAATAAATTTGTGCCCTGATTTATGTTCTTTTGAATAATGTACATAGATGCAATTGCATAATAACTCAAAATTAAATCTTACTCTTGTATATTGTGTGGGGGACTGCTGGGGGTAGGTGTGTGGAGAGGTAGGTGTAGGGTATGTGTATGAGGGAATGGGTGTGCATGGGGCAAGGGGTGCATGCAGCAGAGCTTGCCCAGGCAGTGTAGGTACAGGTGTGGTCTGCCCCCCACTTCCTCGCCAATCTAGCCTGTGGTTGTCTCCATGGCACTCTGCATGGAGCCAAGTTCTGTCTGCTCCTGCATGTACCTGCCCCACACCTGCCAGACTATTATCTTGGCCCCACCTATGGCCAGTGTACACAACTTCCCAGTGGGGCTGCTGTCACAGCCACCTAGGTACTGCTTGGCTCCCCTGTCTCCAACAGCACCTCCTCCTGCCCCTGTTGCACCACTCCAGGCAACAGTTAGCATGGAAAAACTGTGGCAACAGGTGCCAGGCAGCAGCTGCCGAGCTAGGTTGGGAGGGGAAGCCCTGCTGGGAAGCTGTGCATGCTAGCTGGGGCCTTGGCCAGTGGGGCTAGGGACAGAAGTTATACAAAAATGGGTTGAAGTGATCAGAAACTGGTTTAAATCTGTAACAAAACAGAAGCTCAGTGCACACAGACCAGTTATAAAATGGCTGAACTGGTTGAATGTAGTATCAGACTTAACTGATTTGGGTCAAACCAATTTGAGAAACTTCTGTCTCAAGCCCCTTACTGGTTCAAGTTAAATCACAATCCCCCAACATCCCAATGTACATTGCAGCCCTAAGCCTCTCTGCTCCCTAGCTGGAGCAGTGAGGGCTGGATGACAAGGGGGTGGGGGTGGGGCAAACCCAGCTGGGGATGCAGCCTAGATTATGGGGGGTGGGAGGGAACTGCCTCCCTCCCAGCAAACACCAGCTGGGGTCTGGGACCAGGGAGTGGGGGGTGCTAAACATCCACTCCCCTGCTTAAACTTACTGCTGGCTGCAACTGTGTACTACAAATCCCAGAGGCACCTGGAAGCAGGAAGTGGAAGTGATGAGCAACCCAGCAGAATTCTGCTGATTTAATTCTGGACTGCAAATCCAAGAGACTTCAGAGACAGCAGGAAGAGGAAGTAAACACACAGCCACAAAGCTGTGCTCTAGTGCTCCCCCTCAGCTTCTGGCCTGAGGCACTTCATGTGGCCGCATTTCCTGAATCAAAGGTATATGTTTGTTCACTTCCCTTTCAAGTTAATCTGTACAGTTTAGACTAACCTGCAAAGACTGAATCAATAGCTTCATGTGGCTGCATTTCCTGAATCAAAGGTAAATGTTTGTTCACTTCCCTTTCAAGTTAATCTGTACAGTTTAGACTAACCTGCAAAGACTGAATCAATTCAGCCTCAGGCTTTTTGACTGTCTGCACTTAGCCGGGAGGTGTAGGCAGAAGCATGGTGTGGCTTGGGCTGACTCAGATAGGAGTAGGTGGGGCTCAGCCTCATGCAGAGCATTGCCCATCCATGAGCTGGATCCAGTCAGTTGGTGGGCTATATCTGGCCCATGGGCCATGTTCTGACCACCCCTGATCTAATGTGTAATCCACACAATTGCAGTTCCTGCCATGCACATGTGTAGGGCAGGAGGTGTGACTAGGGAATCTAATCTCACATTAGATCCAATTGTGCCCTATTGCGGGTACAGGGGGAGCCTAACTATGGGCTTCCCCTGCTCTGGCAAGAAACAGGCTTCCACAGATGGGACCCCACTTTGCTGAGAGGGATCCCACCTGTGGGGGCCATGCACAGCTGAGATTGAGAGCCCTACACCTGACAGGGCTCTCAGCCCTGGCTGTGCCTCAGGACCTAGAGTCCCACAACTGACAGGGGCTCTTAGCCCAGGCTGCATGAGACGCAGCAGAACTGGGAGCCCCGTCAGTTGCAAGACTCTCAGTCCTGGCTGCATATGAGGTGGGGCAGGGGCTCAGATCCCCATTTGGGTCTGAAGGCTTCACACAGAGAGACAATAATCACTGCCACTTTCCTCAGAATCCTTCTCCTTCCCAAACGGTGGACCCCTGAACTCCATAGGAGTAAAGACTTTTCCTGAGCTTCCCACATCCTGAAGGATTCTCCCCCATTTCAATCCATTCTGCTCCTTCCGTTCACACAAATGAAGAGGGGCATCCAAACAAACCTAACAAAATATTTCAGTCCATATCTGAATGCTTGGGGCAAAAACAAATGTCATCAGCTATTTGCATCTAGATATAGCTGCATTCAAGGATTAATTTAATTTGGGATAAGAAAAGGAAGAATATGCTTTTATTTTAAAGCTTAATCAGTGTGACTGAATAGCTGTAACACCTGAAGAATACTTCCTGGTGGGCTGCTCTAAGGAAACTACATCACAACTGGTGTGATAAGATAGGGCATGTGTAGACAAAATGGGGACCCTAAATTGAAGCAATGGATTTTTTTTTTTAGTTTCAATTTAGGGCCAAGTAAATCCACGTGTTATGCACTCACCTTTGCACTTACCTACCTCTCTAGCAGTGGGGAGGGGCAAGCTGCTGGCAGGTGGAGCAGTCCCTGAGCTGTAGGGGGTGAGGGTGTTGCTGCTTCCCTCCACGACTCAGAGGAGGAGTTTTAGTTTGCTGCTCCCTAAATCATTTAAGGTGCATTACACTGCCAGATCTGCTACAGAGGCTGGAATTATTCGAGCAATACCCCACCAACGTGTGCAAGCACCAACACCATTAAAGCAGTGCAAAAGCATTTAACACACTTTAAACTGTTATGCACACATGGCCCTCATTTTCTCTACACAAGGCGATAAATGCTTTTCAACTGATACAGTAACTTGATGTAAATCTAGGTCAATGAATAAATAAAACAAATTCACTGTACATTTGTGTTTTTGGTATTTGATACATTATCCATGCTCTTTCTTTATAGAAAGCCCACGTAAGGCTTGCTGGCCTTAATTCGACAGATTGTGCCAGTAGGTTGCTAATTATGCAAGTGTTTGATGTGCAATTAAGAACATTAAGCACATAAAAATTAAAAAATTAAAAAAAATATAGCTCTTGGACTAGATTCTTGGGTATGATGTTCACAGGGATGATGTTAAGGCTGTTCTATCCTCACACTGGGAAAAGGTGATATACTGAATGAAAGAGGATAAGACTGCATTCTTGTGCATTACCAATCTTCAGGGACAGTGATGATTTCTCAGGCTGGCTAGCAGGAAATAAACAGCATACTAACTGGTGCCGTCAGTTTTTGTAACTTCTCAATATTGTAAAGGTGCCTTATTTACTAAGCAGTTTAAAGACACAAATTAATCCTCACAAGAGGTATGTATTACATTAAAAAGTTTGTTAAAATCAATAGATACCTTTAAATGTAATTGAAACTGTCCCAGGTATATAATAATTCCTATTTTCAATATCTGACACCCTCTCTTCTAATGTTAGTAGTAAATTTGCACTTTTGTCAGTTCTATTTATCAGTAATTAAAAAATCTGGTAGCAAAACCAACAGACTGGCTGATGAAAATGTTATAATCTCATTTGGCTGAAAATACCACTAAAGACCTTGTGCAGAGATTAATAAATCTGTGTTGAGCAGAACAGCAGTTTAATCAAAGCAGCATGTTCACCCTAATGATCTTTAGAAAAAAAGCTCTTCTTCTTTTTCTCAGAGGAGTTTGCTTATAGCATTTTTTTCATTTTAAAGCAACAGTGTTAATATAAAAGGAAATCTCTTCTTTTTTTTTTCCCAATATCTACATTTTTTTTTACTTTACATAACAATAGGCTGCACTATTTTTGGCAAAATTCAGGAAAAAGATCAAGAGGTTAGCATAAACTAGAGGTGGGGCATATTTTTAGATTGTGAGCCTGAAATGTAAAATGTCTTTTTAGTTTTCAATACACAGAGGCCTAGTAATACTCATACTGCAAACTTCCAAATACGCAACTTTGAAAATTTTGACAGATAGGGAACCCCAAACTTATCTTAGGGATCCCCAAACTTCATCAGTGGTTTTTCTATTTAAATGAAATATAGATGCATTGAAAATGTAAGCAAGTCAATGCTGTTCTTCACATTCTGCAACGTATCACAAGAAACTATACTCTGAAGGACTTGACCTATTGTTGTAGCAGGATTTGTTTATCTTTGATATGGCCAACTATATTATAGGGGCAGGTGTCAAACACTTTCTGGCACAACGTATGTCCTTCCTTAGGTCTGTGAAAGAAGCAGATGTGGTTGAAGATGAGTTTTGGTAGAAAAATACTTTTGTTTAACATCATGTAAATGTAAAGTGTCACTTAAGAATGGAAGCAGGCAGTAAACTGTTGGAACAAAATGAAGTTAACACAATAATAACTGACCAAATAAAGAATAGTTGAGATAGATAAACTCAACCACATGAAAGAATAGGATCATTCAGAAGGAAAGAGGGCTGCTGTCATCCTGCCAGAAAGGCCTTTAACAAACCAGTGGTATATAAAGTAAACTAAAATTAGAAAACTTTAGGCTATTATCTTTCATGTTGGAGACTGGGCTGATGCCCAAATTCATAAAGGTAGCTCAAGTTTTATCTATGCCCATCCACTAAGATTGTCAAGAAGCCTGCCAATCCAGAGACTCTTGGCCTTAGGTAGCATAGTGAGAGAAATCTAAGAAATAGATATGATAGATAAAATAGATTAGGTAAAACAGATGTGACAGTTAGCTTAGTGATTTGTAATATGAGTTGACTGAGAAATTCCTATAGCAGCTAGAAAGTCATTATCCCTCAAGTACTAACCTAAAGGGCAAATCTTCAAACTTCCATGTATACCAGAGCAATTTGAGACACATGCCTGCCTGATAAGGCAATAAGCTGTGGGGATTTACTGGACCCAGCCACTATTCAATTGACTTTTAGTAAAATCATAAGAAACAAGAATTGAACTAAGGGTGGGAAGTCATGGTATCCTTTAAAAATCAATCTGACATCAAGACCTACTGCTCCCAGGTGCAAAACCAAGATCTTCAAAATATGCTCAAACAGACTGATGACATTCAGTAGCCTTGCTGCCTTATTGAGTTTTGGATACTCTCTGGGGCTCTGCTGGGATCTGGCTCTGCTGCTAAGTCTGGACTAAGCTGTTTCTGGCTAAGGCTTGCATGCTTACTTCTGTGGCTTCTTGATTTTGGTTTTCCCGCAGCAGAGTTCAGAAGCCAAAATGATATGATGCCACAGATGTTTGAAGCTGTGCATAAGCTACCATTCTGTTTCTTTGTCATGTATACTGATTAACAGTAATATAGCTACATATCTGACTTTTACATTTTATTTCTAAAATTTCATTGATAACTCTTGAGGTAAAATGAGACTCACTTGATGTTTCATCAACATCTGTTTCAGACTGGAAACTCAGGAAGACAACATGGTAATGGTATCCACAGGGATACAAATTTTGGTGGCTGTCTTAACAATGGAAGTCTCTTTACAAAGGATGCACTTTAAAAAAAATAATTTTAAGATTCTGGAGCTTTCAAAGAAGACTTGTGTGAACCAGTCTTACTCTCACAAACTAAAATATGTCAAAATCAATATACAAACTACGCGCCATCTGTATTTTGTCTTACTTTGTGTTTCTGTGCAGGTACTTAGGAACCCTCTGCTTTTTGTCATATTGCAGTCCTGATTTCTTGTATATACTGAACACCTGGATTGATTAAAGGGACTTAGAGCAAAATCATCCAATGTGCATCTGGAGAAGAGGGAGAGGAGGTCTGCATCTTGGCCTCTTTCCAAAATCCACACTCAGAGTCTAATGCTAGATCTGCTTAACAAAGGAGAATAATTTACCTACAAAGATTATTCCTTATAGTACCATATGTTTTTGTTTCCTTGCTAAGTGGATATTTTAAGCAATCCTTCCAGGAGTGAATCATTTAAAAAAATAAAACAAACAAATGCTACTTTTCATCTAAGCTCCACATATAAGTAAACCTGCATTATTCCAATCACAAAAGATGCTGACAGATTTGTTTTTGTGAGGAATTAGCCCTGTGTTGTTATGCATCCAGGCAGCTAGAAATGCAAAACAAAGTCCTCTGGTCTTTTTCCGATAGTTTTAATTATGAAGCAGTAATGGAATTAATTAAAATGTAATAATAATAACATGGAGTAAGAGTTCATTTGTTTAAAAATCAGATTGAGTGGAGATTAATTTTGAAGTAAATGTTCCGAAACAATGTAGTCTTATTTCTGATTGGTACCCATTGCTTCCAAACATTTCATCAAATTGCTTGTTTAAAAGCTTTGTATGCCAGTCTGAATATGTAATTGCTAGTAAAAGCAGTGACAACATAATTGTGTTAGCAATACTTTAATATCTCGTTCAGATGACACTTGAACATATTTAAGAAAATATAGGTCACAACATAGGAATTCCTGGCTGGATCTAGTTTTGACTGTTACAGTAGTGTCTGTTTCTGTTAAAATATCTGGAAAAAGTAACAACTGTTAAGTTACAACTGTTAAGTTGTAAATGACTTAATTGATCATGTCTAAAACAGGTCTATCTTTCCCTCAGTTTAATTTTTTTTTTTTAATAGTGAACCTCTGAACCAGGGCATTGCAATTGTCTCTTTCCTTTAGCTTCTCAGATAAGAGATCTCACTTTTACCTCTCAGCTGTAATGAAGTAGCAGTGAAGAAATATTTTCATCACCACAATATCTGCAACAGAACTCAGACTCTGCTTGAACCTGTTCCAATTAGTTATTTATAAAATTAATATTCTGGGGCTTTGCAAGTAACAGTTTTGATTTTTGGTAGAAGTGCTCAATTAGAAGTGCTCCTTGCTTAAATACAAATACATTTTAAGTTCATTTGAATGCTATATCTGGCCCTTATGATTAACCAACAGGACTGGAAAGATATGAAAAAGGGTTAGCATTTGACAGTTAAAGCTATTACCCTATTTCTTGTATCTCAAATATGTAGTACCATTTAATTCATGCTATATCACAATCTCCCTCAGTGATTTCATATCAGTATTAACCAGGATGGGAAGTCAATGAAAAAGTCAAGGTCTTGGAAAAGTAGGTACTTATTTTAACTCTCTGAATGTAGTTTGAGAAATTCACTTTCATCATAAAATAATCCCAGGGTAATTCTGCTAGCTCCTGTCCCATATCTGATGCATGGCAATGGTTCACCATTAAAGTACTATGGATTTATAGTCCATGCATCCTTGACTAGCATAGGAGCTGACTGTTATTCCTGCTGAGGGGCGTGGCTTAAAATGATGACCCCTCCCACCCACCAGCTGCATGGCCAGAGCAGAGGCAAGTGGAGCCTGTGGGGGGACAATGGCAGGGGTAGATGCAGGCTGTCTGCTGTGGGCTTGAGACTCCCCACCCTACTGCCGTTCCTATGAGAGCCTTGTACTGGCTGTACCACCATGGTAAGGTGCCTCCCACCCCTGGCAGCAGCAGGGGGCACAATTCAGTGCCACTGTCCCCACTACTGCAGGGTGGGCAGGAGTGCCCCACCATGGTGGCACAGGGGTCCTGGGGGGGAGGGCATCAGGGCGGGGGGCCCTGAGCCTGCAGTAGGCAGCCCATATCTGCTGTCATCCCATGCAAAGATTTGGGGGACATGTGCCCCCCATACCCTCCTCCCCAGAAGTGTATGCACCAGTAGGGAGCCATCCCCCCGACCCCCTGGGTGAGCCACCCATAGCTCTGTCCTGCTTCCCACCGCAGTGGCCCCAGGGCCAGCATGGGGACCTGCTCTCCACCACTGCCTGGGACTATTTCTGGTAACATGCATGTGTGCACACGCACATATGCTCATGGCGCCTCCCGTGTCCTGCTCTCCACAGCCTGCTCTCTCTGCTGGCTAGCAGGCTGGAACTCTGCTAGCCAGCAAGGGAAAACCTGTCATTCCCAGCATTTTTCTGCCGTGAACAGAAAAGCCAGATCCCTGTATGATACTTGGAATCTGAGACAAATGCTATCCTACTGTCATACAGCCTGGGACTGGGATTCGATGTTCCCATTTCCGGACTGCCCCATTAATTAGGGATGGATGGTTATCTTACTCTCTTCCTGAGAGGGGCCAAGGTTCTTGGGCCCCCAGGTACTTAGAGTCTATGCTGACTAATGCAATGCTCTAGCCTGCTTAGAAGGAATACAAAAGTGGACCAATCAGGAATACAAAAGCAGACCTGGTATCTTTAATGTTGTTTACTAGTCACCAGAATACTTAATAGAAATTCTGGTTAGGCAAACAAACATGAACATTAAAAATATCCATTTTAAAAAAACCTAAACCCTCCAGTATGTATCCCCAGCTAAACAATGTTGAATTTCATGTAGAGCATATCCTTATGTGCCATCACAGGCAGGTGAATTATTCCTACAGAAAAATAACAAAATGTCAACATTGTCCCCAATATATAGTCTGATTAATAATTGTTTTCACTTATAATATTTATGTGGAATGATAAAACTACATTGAAATAGCCATATATCATTCAATTGAATATCTAGCACCATGCTGCCAGTTTCATCTAGCATTTTGAGACTCATCAGAAAAATGCCCTTTTTTTAACCACCTCTCCAACAACAGTTAATTTAATTCCTTCAACAATGTAGCTTGCATTGAAAAGATGAAAATGCTAAAATATGCAAGCCATATGTTTGTGGTTCAAAAATTTAAGAGGACTTATTAAGCCACCTCATTTAAACCAGAAAGACCACAACCTCTAAAATACATTAAACCAAATTTGAAAATACCTACAGATCTGTTATTCTCCTTGATTGCTTTGAAGTTTCCACATTGATTTTTTGACAACAGCTGGCTCCCCATATCATAGCCCTAAGATATGTGGATTTTTATTATGCAGTAACCACAACGTGGCAAGTGATGAAAATGATTTTTTTCACTGTCTTTCTGAATAAAATATTTTTCCCCCCTAAGTATTCAGTTTTCTTTTCTATCTTTGCACTGCAGAGATTAGATTTAAAGGAAAATAGACAGTGCTATTCTGAAAAGAATGTAAAGCTTAACTCAAGGCACTTTTCAGACAATCATGATCTCTGAATGTCTGAAAGATTAATAATTACTATTAATCATATCTCCCAGTCAGATCTCTGATTTTGCTGCCTTATGAAGAATTGCATGCAATCTCAGTTAATATTGAAATGAAATGTCCCTTTCACCTACATCTAGAGGCACTGAGAGGCAATTCTGGTTATATACAATACCCAATGTGATAATATTCTGAGAGGTAACCTCATTTTCAAAACCTTTCAGCAGTAGATGGAAGTAGCAGCAAATCAGACAAGACATCTAGTGATGAAAACATTGGCACCAAAGGACATTCATTACCTTCTTTTTATTTAACTAATCTATTCTCCATTTTATTTACTTCCTTTCTTTCAAGTAATTAAACAGTGATTAATTTATCTTCTCTAAAAAGGAGGAATGGTCTAAATTTTGTTATTTGGGTACTTTAGAACTTCAGGTGTTTCTCTAGTAGCAGTCTTGGTGCTCAGGGTCAAAGAGTGCATTGGACAGAGGTTAACACAGCAGAAGTAATTGGGTATTTTACTAGATGCTATATTTAAAATGCCCTATTATGGTATCCAGTTTTTTAAGGCTGTTCTTCCTTAGAGGCATCATTACTGGAGTAGATAAGTTACTGGCATCAGGCCCACCAGAAATCATTCACAAAAAAAAAAAAATCACAGAGATTCAAAAAATTAAAACTTTTTTCAGGCTAACTAAGTCTTGGCATTTGATTGCCATAACACTTTTTTATCTTTTGAATGCTTTTCAAGAACATTAATTAATCAGTTCTCATGCTAACACTGTAGGGTGTGTAAGACCATCATGTCCTTTTTGCCTAAACTGGCCATCAGAACTGTGCTTAGAGCTCTTGATTCCTGCTTCCAAACTAATTCTTCAGACTGCACTGCCTCCTGGCCCTTACAAAGCCCCAACCTGAGGGTTGACAGATTATCACCGAGGAAATGACAAGCTGCAGCTCTTGCACCAAAGCCAGAGGCCCATCTGAGTTCTTCCAGCTGTGTTGGATTTGAAAATTCCTACTCTGCCATTCTGCCTTCAGGTACCAAATATTTTTTTTGCTATGATGGTCATCAGCTACATTTACTCCTGGGTGGTTTAGCCACAGCATCTTTTCACATACTCCCCTCCAACATGTCTTAATCACCCAGCAATTTGTTAGTCCTAATCAGAGCCTAATCCTTAAAACTCCCCTGCCTTAAACTGTGCAGGTTCTTAATTGGTACATATCAACATAGCACCATTGAGAGAGATACAGTAATTGAAATCACCATTACAATTAATTCCTAATTGCAATTTGGGGGATTTTATTAATTATCCATATAATAATATATATACTTCTTTACATTTGACATGATATCTCCTACCACTTTAACATACATATTACAAATAAGACATAGCCCAGAAATAACAAATCACCAATTTTTCCCCTATAACTCATGTAACAAGTGTGAACAAAGATGTAAATGCCTGAGGGCACACAGGCTGCTTGCAGACGTTAAAACAAATAAACAAACCGTGCTTTACTGGAAGAAGCAGCATATTACTTCAACCTGGCTCTGCAGCGTCTATAGATTGGGCACTTCACTGGGACTTTTTGGCACTTTTAGCTAAAGCTGATTTAATCAGCTATTAGATAGAAGTGCCAAAAAAACCTGACTAAAGTGCCTGACCTATACAGATGCTGTGGTTCCAACTAAAGCACTGCCTCTTCTGGGCATGTAGGCAGGAATGCACTGTTTAAAATAAAGTGCTGCCTTTTTTCTTTTTTTTTTTTAATGTCTGCAAACAGCCAAAATGCCTGAGGATACATAAACTTGTGGCAAGTTTTTCCCAAGAACATTTTGACTTTAATCGCTCTTTGTATTAATCACTAGCAAACAACTCTTAAAATCAGTACATTATTAACATCATCATGAACATTATTCTTCTTATTATTAGTCTTTTTAAATGAGCAATATTGTGTCTGGCCAAGAAGGGAGCTGTGAAAAACAGTTGTACACATTACCTAGAACAAACTGTTCTTGCTATTATTGTTATAGTCATCATAGAATGACAGCTGTGATTCACTAGAAAAACAGAATTATCAGTCTCAAGGATCGTGTACAGAAGTTCAATAGACTAGTCTAACCTAAACTACTTAAGTCTGATACTACATCCATTCTGGTCTATCTTAGATCATGATCTGCTATTTTTAAACCCATCTAGGTGCAACTTGTGCACTGTTCTGGGTGTAGACCAGTTTCTGACCACTTATTCTGGTAAAAGTGTTATGTGTGTACCTAGCCTAGACTGAGATTACTGGGGCTGGAGACAGACCTTCCTTGGCAGCTAGCCTACAACTATAGGACTCACTTCCAGATCTTATTAAAATGACCACAAATCTCAGTAGCATCAATGCAAAATGTAAAACCTGTTACCTTGTCTTAGTTTTCCAGAAATACCCACAAGCTCAAGAATCTGGTAATGCATTTTGATACCACAATGATATACCACTATAACAACCCAGACAGGCAAACGATATAGAAAGAAAGGAGGCTAAGCAGTATGTTGAACTTAATCATTATGTTGAATATTCCCCAAGGCAAGATACATTTATTTCCCATAAGGCTGCTGCATTTACATCACTCCTATATTAATTAATCATCTTTACTTTTCATGAAACGTGCTTGACAAAAGACCAGCTGTTTTAGCTTTTTAAGCATGCGAACTGAAAGGTGAACTTCACTTCCTCCCTGCATCATGGTTGTGACAGGAGCAGCTGTCTGAATGCCCATAAAGTACAAGGTTTGGCAGGGATCAGCTAAATTTCAGATGTACTTCCATGCATTGAAAGCAATGTTGGTTTTTCATCACCTTATGCTGAAAAACCAGCAAGGTTAAAGCAAGTGCCACTATTTAAATGCAGCTTCTTTAAAGAAAGTGGGAGTATTTCAGAGAGCTAAGCTTGGTTTTACAGGAAAATAAAAAACTCTCACCCCTGAATCAGGGTTATTCTCTTTTTCTCTTGAATGTATGCACACAAGCCCACATATACACATTTTAACATGTTCACGACCTCAGCTGAAGCATACCTGCACTAATACCTGGCCAGAAAACAGCTATGGCACATTACAGGAACGCAGACTAAAAACAGACAGTGGGGTACAAACAGAAGTGCAGTTCCCCGATGTAACTTGGAACATTTTCTGCAAACCATTCCGAGTTACAACATTCCCCCGAAGCAAACAGAAGTTCACTGCTGGCTCCAGGGAGCGCTGGAATCTAGCTGCTGGCTAGAACCTGCTCAGCCTGGTTCCCATAGCAACAGGCTCCCTCTCTGCTGGCCATTTGCAGATGAGTGGGGGGAACGGCACCGGAGGGAGCTCATTCTTGGTGTTCCCAGCTGGTGCTGAAGGGTTAATTGGAGCCCCTCAGGGGGGAGAGGTGAGGGTCCAGTACACCTGCCCCACCTTTGGGCAGGGGGCTGAAAAGACCCCACACTCTATTCCCTTTGCTCCCTTTCACCCCTCCTAGTCTGAAAACAGCAATAGGCTGGGAGGTCTGCAGACTTGTGGACACAAGTTATAGAAGATGCCACAGTTTGCAACATCTTCATCTGATACTTCATACAATGAGGGGTCAGATTTTCAGCATTCTGGAAGCTGTTTGCAGCTGTGTACTTGCGTTTGGTCATGTCTATAAACTGTGGACTGTGGCCTGATCTGTGGCCAGACTGGGCCACAGAAACTGTCATTTCTATCTGCACCCAGATGTCTCCTGGGAATAGGATTTTTGTCCTGGGATACTACAGACACACAAGCCCATTCTCCCACTTAAAGTATTTATGAAGTAACAGTTTTTGCCAAGGCTTATTGACACTCATTTGAGTAATCACCTTTCGTTCCAAGAATAAGCTGATTGTGTGAAGGGCAGTGTTACTCTGTCTTGGGTTTTGACTCTGCCCCTGCCACAAATGCAGTTCTGATTGATCAGAGCCCCGTTCAAGAAGAGAAACCTGTTGTGCTAAATGGAATACAACTATGAAACAATACTCTGGTGCTCTGAAGAGCTTACAGTTTATAGGAAAGATCTTCAAGAGTCCAAAAGAAAATGTTCTAGTCCCTTTTGGGGGGACTAAAAAGGCCCCAAGAGAGGCAGAATAGATAAGGGACAGAAGACAAAGAATTCTCATCAATGTTACCTTTTTGTAGCTGGGGAACTGAAGTATGGAGAGATTAACTCCCTAGATCCCTTTCACCTAAGGTCACCTTGGATGTATGTTGCGGAGTCAGGAATTGAATCTAGATCCAGTGCCATCAACACAAGACCAAAGTACATATTTTAAATATAAATGTGTATAGTAATTCTGTGTGAGTTATAATAGTAAACATTTAGATAGTCTTAGTGAAGTCAACCAGCTACCTTATCACATAAAGTTATGCATGTTCTATGCAGTGTTGAGCTAGACCCCAATAAATTTAACTAAAAAATTGGTAGCACTGACACATGAAATCAATGATGTAGTAAAAAAAATATTTGCAGCTAGGTCCTTGTAAAACAGTCAACAACTTGCTGGAGTCATATGTGAGGGGAGAGAATAAGATATGTGGAATAAGGAGAAAAACATTTAAACTAGAGCCAAAAACCTAGACAAAAGTGATCATTTCTAAATACAGAAAAAGGCATTTAGAGGCTTTAAATCAAAATGATTTACACAGGCCTGAAACTACAATCTTGATGTAAAATTTTGACACCTCTGAATGCAACTCTCTTCACCCTTTAACTGATAAGTTGCTGCAGAGATTTTACTGATGTTGGGATAAGGAATAATTTTATATCAGAGCAAGTCCCTTCGCAGTAATGTTAACATAGACACACCTGTACTTCACATAATTTCTCTGTCTTCCCATATTGATTTGTGCCTTCTGTTGGGGTCCCTAGGGTTGGCCATGACACCCCTGGCAGCTCTGTGACCGTACCAGCTCTGCCCTGGGGTGTCCTTTTGCCTCACCTGCTGAGTCTTGGTGGTAAAATAATGAATTGGGTGGCTGTCTATGTGTCTTTATGTGGCCCCGGCTTGCTGAACCCCAGAAGAACTCACTGGTGCTTGGGGAATTTGCTGCACCTCGCTCCAGTACTGTGCTGCACAGGGTACCTCGAGCCTTATGGGCGAAACGTGTGGCTCCAAACCTCCCCAATACCACACCCTGTGCCTCACAGGTGTTACACAGATGTTGTCTACTCTGTTGGGGCTTCAGCCTACTGGGCCTCCACCCCTTTAATTTGGCTAAGCCTTCTAACCTAGGCCCATGGTGTCAGACCTGGCTCTGAGGCACTAGCGCCAATTGGTCTCTTTTTGTCGCTGGGCCTCTGGCCTTGTGTGCTGGGCCTGCAGCCCCCATGTAGCAGCACCCCTCTGGCACCAGGCCTCTGGCCCGTGTAGCTGCACCCCTTCAGTGCTGGGTCTCTGGCCCCCACGTAGCTGCACTCCTCTGGCACTGGGACCTCTCACCCCTGTGTAGCTGCACCCCTCTGGGCACTAATGGGGCCTCCGTACCACCCCTTACAGCCCGATCCCAAACTTCCAGTACTAACAACACCACAAACATAAGTTCCTGGACTATAACTTAACAATAGCAATGGAGATGGCACTCTGCCCCTTTAAGAGGGCGAACTTCCCTGCTAGAGCAGCGTGCCTCTTAGCCCTGGGTACGTTGTAGGTTCCAGGTGCCTTACTGCTCCTGTAAGTATCAAAGCAGGCAACCACCCACCTCTGGGTAGCTCTCTCAGGAGGGAGCTCCTTCTCCTGGCAGTTGCCAGAGAACTAACCCCTGCCAATCCCAGCTTTAGGCTTAAATGTTTCCAGGGACCTGTCTCCTTCCACTTAGCTTACAGCCTGCAGGTGCCAGCTAATTACTTCATTAGCTCAGGCAACCCACAGCTGTGGTGCTCTGTCTGGCCTGCAGGGCTCCCTGGCTAGGCTGCTTCTGCTCTTGCAGGAGCAGGCGTATCTTAGTGCCCTGCAACACCTTCTCCTACCTAGGGCAAGCATATTTTTTTCCAGCAAAGTTGTGCCATGTCTATTTATTCTGCTTCGAACTGGACAGGCCAAGGTTGTGGATTTTCCTGCCTTCTGGGGAGGGGTAAAAATGCAAGTAGTCCTAATGTTTATGCATAAAAACTGCATTATTTTTAGTGCATCACCACGGTGGCCACATGCAAGATGCTGAGCAAGTGCTACATAAAGGCCAAGAGTTTGAAGGTGTCTTAAAAGAGAATTAAAGACAGAAATACACATCCAACAGAGCTCTAGCCATCTGTCCATGCCTCAAAGATTTGACAGGCTTTTTTGGAATAAATCTGTAATCTGTCCAGGCACAGTATGTGTAGCAGCCACTAGGTTTGTCAACATCCTTTCTGCAAACACTGAACAATTATTTCAGATCAACCCATATTAAGGTTGTTAAATCTACCAGAGTGAAGAACTAGACGTTAGAACACAATAGACTTGTATTCATGAAATCTGGGGACTGTGTCACAGGAGGCCATCTCACAGTTGGTCCAATTATTGGCCTGCCCACCTAACTTCTGTGCCACACCTTTGATGTAACTGAAAAGTTGTTCCTAGGTAGGAGGCTACCCATGTAATGCCCTGATGCCAAGGGCAAAATACACAGTTCTGTACCATCCCTACACCATGTCCCATGCCTCACAGATGGCATCACTACATGGCTCTGGCCCCACACTGGGCCCCACTATATTCCAGACTGACATTCAGACCCAAACCTGGATCCCTCCTACTCAGGTGCCCTAACCCCTGCTATCATCCTGGGCTGCAAAACTTCCTAGACCCCCTTCCTTCTTGGCAGTGGTCCCTCTGGGACCTTTGGTTTCACAGGCCCTAGCCTCGCCTCAGGCCAGTTGGGACTCCAGGCAGCTGGTTCTGTCTGTCCTTCATTGTGGGCACTCTGGTCCTTTGACCCTCATGGTCCTGGACCCAGCATTAACCAGTCAAGATTCTATGGGTAGGTTCTTGAGCAGCCAGCCCTCTTCCCATAAGGGTCGACCTTCTTGGGCCCCTCCAAACACAGTCCTTATTCTGTGAGCTTGTGGACCATATAGTTACTCTGAACCCCTTCTGGTCTTGCTGTTCCACCCTCACTGGCTCACTTGCTCTCTGCCCTTTGCTGGGCCACTACTCCACCCCTTCATGGGGGGGCTCTTGGGCCACACACCCCTTGGGCCTCAAGTATATGATGACATGCCTGGACCCCCAAACTTGTCTCTTCTATGGGGTTACCCACCAGGTCATGGTGGCTAAAGCTATATAGTGCCCCACTGGGGAGGCACAGGTGTGGCATTTCCTGGAGATTGCCCCACCATAGGCAGCTCCACCATACCATCCAACCCCAGCAGGGTGTATTTCAAGTCATGCCTCAGGACCAAGAACCTCCTCCATCCCCATAGTTCCTATCCTTGACCTGCAAGCTGTTCTGGGAGCAGCAGGTCTCCAGCTGGATAATGTTACTCATTTGGCTCCCTGCAGCAACAGCCAGCTCAGTTCAAGTTTTATATAGGCTGCCCAGCTCTCCTCCAATCCAGGGGCTCTCTTGCAGTCATGTGACTGCTTTATTGGGCCTCATTGCACTTGCTGACTGCTCCACAGCCTGCTCAGTCCTCTTAAAGTGCCAGCATGACCTATGCTCTGCCTGTAGTCAGCCTTCCCACTGTATGTCATCTAGTGCAATATACATATCATCCCTTTCCTAGTCAGCCATCAACAGTCTCATGATATAGAAGACCGAGCAGTAGTGTGAACAGAACATTGGTGATACCTGCCTTCAAGTCTGAACATGCACCTCAAAGAAAATTGTCCCACTGTAAAAGCAATGCTTCAGAGCAAAGTAAGAGCCATTTGGCAATTCATTTAGACATGCAGACTTTAGCAGTTACATTGAAAAATCTCACTTTGATGTAAATTCCCTTGTGCAGGCAAGTCCCAAAGGTTTAATTTTCTGATGGTACAGTCCAATGTTTTAAGCAGAGAAAAATAAAAACCCAGAGGCAGCAGAAGCTGTTGTCAAAACAGAGCACACAGTTAAGTTCTACGTACCACATTAATGTCATAAAAACCATTTTCTGTCTACTTTTGTCCTTTCATTTGTTAGAGCCAAAACTTTACCTTTGATCATATAAAAAATCAGAATATTAAATTATCCTTGAATTTAAAGACCTCAAAGCTGAGTGGGAAAATCACTTGCATGAGCCCAAGGAATACTCTTTAGACTGTAATCATGAAAATAAAACTCACATGCCCAAGGAAGAAGATCTCTGAGTCCTGAAACAGCCACAGTAATGAATAGGTGATGGTATGGCCAGCGTATACTGTAGTTTTAAATTGGCTCAGTGTATCTGGGAAATCACTGACTGCAAACTGGAAAGGGAACTAATAGGAGTACAGAGAACAATGATGCTTAAATGCACATAGCTTTGAGGAAGGCAGGAAAGCTGAGATTCTGTCTTTATTTAGTTCTGTTAACTAACAGCGAGCCTAGTGATGCTTCAATATCATAAAAAAGTATTAAAAAATACTGCCAATATTCATTGGAAGAAGAATTTAGTCGAACCCTCGAGGGGAAGGATTATTGGAATCATAGTTGTGGAAAAGTACAGTATTCTGGGATTCTAGGATTCTGACCAAGATATTTATTGGCTATATAAACCGCACATATATCAGAATTTTTTTTTTGTTCTAGATTAAATTTGTTTAGTTAAATGCTTTTCCCTGGTTTGAAACAGGACGACCTCAGAGGGAAATAAGAAAAACAAGAAGCCATGTACATCTGAAATGCAAAACATACCAGAAAGTGAGATATCTGTGAGAATTCTTTCTTCTAATTAATAGTGTCTTTTAAAAATAGTTTTACCTATTTTTATTCCTCTTAAAACTATTTAAGTGCCAACAAACATTTTTTATCCACAGCAGCTATCTAAACAGATAACTATTAAACTAAGAAATACAACCAGAATTTTCTGCAGACATTCCTCTCTCACTCCCTTCCTTCCTCCATCCTTTAATTACCTTGCTGGCTCAAGATCCAAGAAATGTCATCCATTGAAATTCCTTACATACATTGTGCTTGAAATGTCAAATCCTTGCCTGGTATAAACCGGGAAATGCCACAAAACTGAATATAAGTATGCTGAAATTCTGGCCTCATATTTTCAACTGATTCCAGTCAGGAATGGACAATACACCAGTAAAATTCTACTTTCACTTGTCTACCAGCTCACTTATAGGCTTGAATAACTCAGCAATGACCAGCATAAACCAATAGGCTAGGGACAGAAATGACACAAACTGGTATAAGTGATCAGAAACTGGTTCATATCTTAAACACAACAAAAGTTCAGTGCACATAAACTGCTTACAAAATGGCCAAAACTGGTTTAAGATAAACCTGGATGGATGTAGTATCAGACTTAACTGATTTAGGGTAAATTAGTTTATTGAACTTCCCCAGCATCCCAGGATGCTTTGCTCCTCCCCTGCAAGCACCGCCCCCCCTTGCAAGGTGGGCAGGCTAGCGTTGGCCCAAGCTGTCTGTTCCAAACAAGGAGGGAGGCATGCCCTAGCACCCCCGCCTTGGGCCACTGCAAGCATGTGGCTGCATTTTTGGAATCAAGAGTGAATGTCTGTTCACTTGCTTATTGGTTCAATCTACACACCTACAAAGATTGAATCAATTGTGCCTTGAGCTTTTTTGACTATCTTTTTGATTATCTTTTTCACTTAGCCATAAAGACCACTGAAAGGATTGCAATAGTGGCCAGTAGAATTTTCAAAGGAGAATAACTTCTTTAATGTTGTGTGTATATCAAAACTATATTTACAGTATAGAGAATAGTGCTCCTTTGTTGCCATTTAATTCTTTCTTTACAATTTCAACTTTAAATTCTGCTCTTATAAAAGCAATTCTTGATTTACATTTACAGTATGTGACATGACATGCAAAGAACTTACAGTATTCTATATAGGATATTTACATAGGAAGGGGATAAATTATAACAATGATATGAATATATTTTATTATTATAGAACTAGTAATCCTGACCCATGGATCAGGACATATAGTACTAAGTTATTGTCTTGGGTATATTTTTTTCACTTACAACTTATTATCTAATTATTTTTCCATCACAATGCAAAGCACATTTTTTTTGTAAATCTGGAGCTAAACATTTAGTGGTTTTAATTTCAATGAATTAGATTTGGTCCAAACATGAGACATGGGCATATTTCCATAGGCAAACCACCAAAACAAAAGAAAAGCAACCAACCAAACTCTTCCCCAAAAACCCAATCTAGATGCTCTTTGTTCTTGTGCTTTCTCAGAGAGTAAGCAGTAGATGAAAATAGAAATTTTTTTTCAATACACAAAATGTTCATTTTTGTGAACACTTTTAGAAATAAAAATTTCACCTAAAGATCAAACAGGTTTATAATTCAAGGGTTAAACTTACAAACCCTTGCTCACTTCTATTCCTTTATGCTAAAATTTTAATCTTCGGTGTTGTACCTAGATGGCATATACAAAAAAAGATTAAATCATACTGCCTTTGTATGATTAGTTATTAACCTATTCGTAGGAAGATAAGACTACCATGCCAGATGAGGTCTACAGTACGAGATCTGTTTCTGATGATAGCTAGTACCAGATAGTAGGTGGCAAACCCTGTTAAAACATCTAAGGGATAACTTCCCATAGGGCAAATTTGTTCTTAGCCCTTTCAGAGTCAAGATCGCTGACACCTGAAGTGCGAGGATTAACTGCCTTATCCTTTTTTTAAAAAAATTCTTACTTATGTACCCTATCTCTGTATCATTATTATTAGCATACATGGATTTTATTGCTTATCAAAATGACACGTGGTACAGGGGAAAAATTCAGTACTAGTTATATCTCCAGCAATGTGGGAAATAATTGGTCTATGGCATACAGAGCTGCCAAAATGATTGTACTTTATCTATTCAACTGTTTTGGATCTTGCATCAGAAATCCTCTTCACAAAGAACTGACTATTTCAATCTATTCTAGCTCCCTATTCTTTGGGTTTTATCTGTTTCCTTCCTAACTTTCTCCTTTTTATTATCCACCATATGGCTCATGATCACAATTTTCCCTACATAACAAACAGCAGAACTGAATGACTCTGGGTATTGTAACTCATTAGAACTGTTTTATACAATGAAAGGTCTATTTAAAGTTCTCTTTTCTTCTTTTCTTCTTTTGGTGAAATACTCACTATGGATTTTTTGGATGCGGAATAAAGCAATAGAAAACAATGTCAACCTTTACACAGCAGTTTTGCCTTCTCCTTTTAAAAGTATACACATTCTTCAACCCCTGCCCATCACATATACTAGGCCTGTCTGAATAGGTTGCTATTTGATTCAGCTTCGGATATGGCCACTTCGGATGCTTTGGACTTTCAGTCCAGATCTCTGGATTGGTTTCCCACTTTGATTTGGCAAAAGCAGCTCCGAAGCTTCGGAGCCACTTCGGAGATCCGGCCACAGGGTATAATGGGGAATCAATGAAATATCTATAATTTTATTGTTTTTTGTCTGATTTGGATGAAACTTGCAGGGGTGGTAGCCTCTCCTGAGAGCATGAGGCCTGACAAGTTTTAAGAAGATAGGTGCAGGAATTTGGGGGGAACTGCACTCCAAATTCTTGAAAGCAAAACTCATGTCACGTGTACGTGTTACACCACAGGGGGGTGAAAACTGCAGGGGTGGTAGCCCCTGGTGAGGCCACAAAGCCTGCACAGTTTCAAGAAGTTAGGTGCAGGGGGTTGGGCTACTAGATAATGAGTTAATTAGCAAGGAGTAACACCTACAAAATCACAGACTAAGGAGAGGAAATGATCAATACAGACAATCAACTGCCACAAGACAGAGACAGCCAGGTGCACAAGCACCCATGTCATGAGTTTTGTCTGTCAGCAGTTTGAGGTGCAGTTCCCCCCAAACTGCTGCACCTATCTTTTTTAATCTTGGCAGGCTTTTTGGCCTCAACTCATAATCTAGTAGCCCAAACAAGCAACAGAGTTATAGATAGTTCACTGATTCTCCATTTTACCCTATGGCTGGATCTCCGAAGCGGCTCCAAAGCTTTTCTGAAGCAGTTTGCAAGCTCCAAACTGCTTTGGAAAGCCTAAAGTAGCCAGCACTTCAATCTGGACATGCTGCTTTGGCATCTGAAGCATTTGAATCTTCTCTGGATTTGAAGCATGTTCTGAAGGCTCATATAGTCCTAATACCTAGTATCACTTTCAAAGACTGTCACTGATTTTTTATCTTTTTTTCTATAATATAGCTGAGTATAGTTCCCTAAGTTCTAAGTACACAGACAAGGGTGTTACTAGTGTGTAAAATATATGTTTGGAAACAGAGTTTAAAAAGTGATTCCTCAAAAAAACCACTATGATAGAACATAAATGTTGCAAAATGTAGGATTTAAAAAACAATGAAATTTCTGAATTAAAGCCACCCATATAATCTTCATTTTGTCCCATTCTCATACCATACTGATGTAAATTATGTAATGACAAGCTATTTTTCATAGGACACCCGAACAGGGGTGGATCCAGGAACTTTGATTCCTGCTCAGTCCAAATTTTAAAACAAACTACCTGGCAGTGGCAATAGCATTTCTGTTCTGGAAGCAATGAAGATATCATTCCATGGCTCCTTATAATCTATCTGGTTTGTTTTAAACACTTAATTCCAAAGGTATTAATGCCTCTCTCTACTTTTTAATGGTATAAAGTTTTCACTGATCGAACTATTCTTTCTTCTGCAATTTTGCTTTCTCTTATTTCCTCCTGGTAATGCAACTCCTACTTCACAGCCTTGCAGACTATTTTTAACTCTAGCTAAAAACATTAACTCAGGTGTGGAAATAACTTTCCGTGAAGTATTGGATTCAGTGTCAAGATGCTTAAGAAATGTTGATTTAATTTTATAAATTTGAAAGAGAAGTACATTTACTTATGATGACTACAGGACTCTAAAGAAACAGCTTTTTTAGTCTTTTAGACTGGTTTGTTCTGCTTAATACAAAATGCATGATCTAGCAAATAATGCACATTCCAGTAAAGTTATATTTGTATTTTCTTTGATGTTAAATTGAATAATATAGCCCTAGGCCCCTATCATATTAATAAAACTTCTAGTTTCTTTTTATCTAGAGAAAAATATGTATTGTGTTATATGCAATAATGTACCACACCATCTACACCCTGCTTTTCAAAATCCTAGATCTGCCTGTGACTCCAAATCATCTGTTTTGTTTTTTTGCATCTTTCATGGGTTATCTTTTGGGGTAAAATTACATAGTGGCAGTTGTTTAAAGACACAAATATCAGGTACAGTAACTCATTTCTGTTAATGCTCACTAACATTTCTGTTAATGCTCACTAACAATGCCTTTCAAAATGTAACCTATGGTTAGTGTTCTACATTTTTATGTGAGTGTAAATTGAGCACTCTAAGTAGCATAAGGATGAGGGGTTGAGTGGGGCATGAGCCCTGGGTGCTGCTTAAAGGTGAGGGGCACCAGACCGGAGCAGGGCATGCCTCATCTCTGCTTCCCCAGCAGTTGCCAGCTTCAGTCCTAGTAGCAAGCAGCAGTGGTGCAAGAGCATGCATCAGTTAGTGAAGGGGATTATGGGGAATGCAGCTGTGCCAGGTAGCAGCAGAGTATTCTGTGGCTGAGGGAAGATTTCACCCCATTTCTTGTTATTTGACATGGGGCTCTGGTGCCACGGTCCTGCAAAAAGTATAGGGGGAGAAAGACAGGAGAATGCCCCAGGCACAGTCCTAGCCACTTAAACCTCTGAGTATCCCCATCACTGCTCATCTATTTATATCTGTGCAAACTCTGTTAGTGCTGTAAATCAACCTGAGTATAGGCAGTCCTTGGACTTATGACACAATTGGTTCCTGGAAACTACATCTTAAGTTGAAATGTAACTCAGAACCGGTTTTGTCATAGGAAACAATGTTATAAATGGGGGTTTGTTCCTGAACCAAGGCCTGATACCCTATTTTCACCAAAAATAACCTAAAATTTTGTACTCAATCAATTATAGATGTTTAATATAGCAACATTAATGTGTATATATTGTAAATAGCAATCATATTGACTTGGAAGGATGACTTTGAGGTGACTTTGCTGGACTTTTTGAAGGGTTCTTGGTTGGACTTTTTGAAGAGTTCTTGGCTGGACTCTTCTCAGAAGTCTTGGCTGAAGTTTGTCTGCTTTCTTAAAGAAAATGTCCAAGGAAGTTTGGACAGATGTTCTCCAGGGAGATGGATGAGGCAGCAAACTTGTTCACTGGTGTGGTGTGGCGTCAGATCTAGTATTGTAACTGACATCAGAAAGTTGAAATAGGATGTCAATTTATAAATGTTGTAAGTATGAAATGTTGTAACTCAAAATGTTGTAAGTTGAGGACTGACTGTATTCACAGCACATAGTTGTACAGTTTGTACAGAAAGCTAAATCTTGCATTCTCAAGTGTTTTCTTAATTTAAGCCAATGTAAATGTTTTTATTAATCAGTGATTTGACACCATATTTAGACCCTGGCTCTTCATAGGCAGTAAATGATTGCAGTTGAAGCATCTGGAATTTCTGGATTTATATTGTTTTAACCTGGAATTTCCACGTATTTGCTTCTGGAATCACCAAATGAGTATGCAGAAAGCAGTTCTGGTTACAACAGCCATACAATACTGGACATATATGGAAAAAATACCCACTACTGATAAGGTTTAAAACTTGCTATTGGGAGAAGAGAGAGTAATTTTGGCTGTTGACTCTGTAAACTGGTAGGACTGCATGGAGGGAGAATGCATTAACAAGACAACATTTTTGACCGAAGTAGTAATCTTCAGCTGTTTGGGCAGCAGGAGAGAGCTGTTATGTACTGAATTTGTGGAACACTGTGGGTCAAATTGTTCAACTGCAGCAATCAGGAATTGTAGAGAACAGTGGTATTTGCATTTGCAAATTCATTATTTCATGTTTTATCATTAAGGTCTGTAATTATCTGAATACCAGCTCAAACTGGCAAAAATGTATTAGAATTCAAAACAGCCCTGATTGTAAACTAAGGCTAGATTTTGCTTGCATATTGATTGTAGTTATTTTTAATCTGGTGCAACAAAACTGGTTCCTCTGGAGTTATGCCTCATTAACACCAGCAGAATCAGGTCTAAATCTATTGCATGATAATACTAAAATTATTTATTTTATTAAATGATCAGGCAATTTATCCTTTTGATTGGTTGCTGGTCAGGTAGTGCTGGCTGCATTAGGCTGGAGCTGTATGATACAGTTATTTTTTATCAAACTGCCTCTCAAAGGTTTACCTGCTTGACTACTTACCAAGGAAATTCTAGCATGGATAAATTCAGGTTTGTATTATCCCAGAAGTTCTGAAAACTAGATACTTTAATTTTCTAACATATGCTACTGCTTGCAAAACAATCCTTAAACTGTTCCACTTTTTGTTCATGTTCCCAGAAGATTCATTCGGAGATGCTTTAAATTTCACTGAGAATTGGAAATCCCATTTAAGCCATTACAGTCATTCTACCATCAGTGTATTGATGCCCTGCCTTCTTTATTTAGTCATTTAAATTAGTAAGGAAGAATGGCAGGCTAGAATGCAGAAAATGGTTTTTAAAAGAGTCTTTTTCTTTGCACTTATTTCCAAAACATAGGGCGCATCTACATGTCACCTTATGCAGACATAGCAATGTGCTATGTTGCTGTATAGTGTGCTATGGTGAGGTAACAATCATATTTGTACATGTGATCACCAGCTATGCTGCCATAGCGGTGCACTGCCCAGGTATAGTGTGCTGGTATGGTGACATAGCAGTGAAATTTACCCATGCACTGCGTGCATGGTGCAGCAACCACCTATACCATGCCTTGCTTTAGTATTGTCAAAAGGAAATACTAAAGCATGGTACTGTAGCAATGCTGCCATATGGCGATGTGTGGGCACACTAAGAGAAACTCCAAATAAGAGAGGTTCTAATGGGCCACATATTATTTATGAATGGAATAAACTAAATGAACCCCAGTGCCTCATTTAAGTGTAATATTAAGGGTGCCCTTAATTTAGTGGCAGAAATCTTGCTAAATCAGCACTAGCTCTAAACTTAAAAAATCCATTACTGACAAATCCATTGGCTGGAAGACCACCACACTGTTTTATCTCCACATTTTGGTCACTAGTCCTGTCATACAGGCAGATTGTTTAGCATTAAATGGTACCCTTTACTCATGTTTTTCTGACTATTATCTGCTAAAGTTTACAGCAGCAAGAATGTTGTTGGACAATCCAACATACAGGTATAAAAATGGAACCTTGACTTCCCTGTATCTCTTAGCAGTGTGAATCCTCTCAACCACTCTTTATTAGAGCAGCCTCTGGGCTGTGATAATTTTTTTTAGCACATAACCAGAAAATCTTCAAGAAATCTGCCAAGTGCTAACAGTTTACCCAGGATATTTGTATTGGCCAGGTAGCAATCATGATCTTCAAAAAGCCTCACTGACCTCATTTGAGTTAATTAGCATATGTCTACATACTTAGAGGGAATAATAAACACCCAGTGATGTTACTTAGTGATGCCATATGGTAGTCTAGTGGCAGCCAAAACAGGTAGAACGAGTAATATAAAAAAACCCATCCAGCTTCTGGATTATAAAACTGTAGTTTAAAGGTCCATGCAATATGACAGAGCCCGTTCAGCTCAACCCTCAGAAAATCTGCAAAGCAATTTGAGTAGCATGCTGGTTGTAGAAAGTGTGTATCAATTTTATATATATTTGTAAAGTGAACAAATAGAAAGTAGACTAGAGCAAGGGAGGAAACAAAAAGAAAGAAATGGGATTTCTTAAAGAGAGATTTAAATAAGGTGCATGCACAGACCTGTGTCCAAACATTGTACCTGCACAGCCAAGCTTATTCAGATCTTGGAATGTTTGGGAAAGTTTCGTTTATTCCCCTCCTTTACTACAAAACTAAAATGCAAACTCTTTTGTATTACCAGGTTCCTGACTCAGTTGCATTGAGTACTCACACAGTGCAGCTGAGAGGAATAGAGACAAAGATGACTCTAAAGCCTGCTCCTTTGATCCTGGGCCAGCCAAATTAAAAACCTGGACCACTGAACATTCTCCAAGAACTGCAATACTTGACTACCCATTACAAAAGTACATTTTTTCTGATATATCTCATAATGCTTTTGGGCAATTGTGCATGTGCTGCTGAGAGGGCAGGTGGCAGCTGGCTGCACGGCCCATGCTGAATGAGTCCATGTTTGTGCCACTACCGGAGAAGTTTGCGACGGTGGTGAATATGCCTGGGCTGCCTGAGCAGCAGAGCTTCCACCCCACCTCAGGACGAAGGGGAGTGTCACAGTGGCAGTGCCCCCTGCTAACCCCCAGAACAGCCAGCAGGGAGGGGAGGCAGGTGGACATGGGCCAGGTGGATGCAGACACGAAGTGGACAGGGCAGGGCAGAGGAGGGTGGGTAGATCAGGGCTGGATCTGGACTACTGGAGATGGGGTGTGGAGCAGGGCTGGACCCCAAGCAGTGGGAGGAAGGGGGGTAGAAAACGGCTGAAACCTGAGGGGCTGGATATGGGAGGGTAAAGCAGGGCCAGACCCAGAGTGCCCGGGGGAAGTGGGGAGAGTGGGGCTGGATGCAGAGGGGGGTAGAGTGGGGCCAGACCCAGAGCAGCCAGGGGGAGGGAGGGGAGAGCAGGGCTGGACCTAGAGCACTGTGGGGGGGAACGGGGCTGGACCTGGAGCGGTGGGGAGGGGCAGAAAGGGGGGTGTGGGGCTGGATGTGGGGCTACATCCTTGCCCCCCCATCATTCTTGATGGGCAATTTGCTAGTTAAGAATATAGATGTAAATAATTTTTTTTAAATCTTCTTTTGATGCAATCTACTTAGTCATTTAAACTATAAAACATAGCTTTAATGAAGCCTTTGATATGTTGCTGTATTATATATAGATATGAGCAGAATCCTTTCAGGTTTCTTCTCCGTGGTCAGTTAGGAGAACTGTGCCACGTCTGCAGGAAGCAGTGATAACATTTTTTTTAAATTAACTGCGTAATTATTGCTGAAAGAATCATTTTGGAATCAGGTTAGAATGTGCAACGCTGATCAGTTCTCTGAGTCACCTCTTAATCACAAGAAAGTAAACAGATCTTGAGAAGCTAATGTTTCTTTCAAGCCAATGTGGAACAGTTGGGAATAGTCAAATCACTGATTTTTTTGTTACTCTGATTAAGTATATGATTATGAGATTTTGAGAGATCTTCCTTTCCCCAAGGTTTAACATTTAGGGGTTGTAGTTTGACTGAAGACGTCTACATCACCTGAGGGCTGCAGGAGGCAGTACTGCAGTGATACATGGCATGTCTGCTCCACATGCAGAATCTCCCAAACAGCTGTAATGTAGTTGTGGGGTTGGATACAAGCCAAGGTCTCTGTGGGAGAGCTTCCTGGAGCCCAGCCAGCACTGTACTAGAGCAACTACATTACATTTTCTTTTGGGGATAATGAATGAGCAGGCATGCTGTGCTTCTCTGTGGTACTCTGTTGTGCTGAAGAAGTCGATTTTAAATAGGAATATTGCTATGTCATTGAAATATGATAGCATTGATCTGTTTTGGGGGTTAATGGTTATGCTGGGAGATTTGTAGTTTGGGTTAATAAGCTTGATAAGATTTCATAAGGTTAATAAGCTTCATAAAGTTTCATAGATCTCAAACCAAAATGTGGTCCACTGAACAACTCAAAGGGAAAATTTTACTTTAAAATATAAGTGTTATTACTTGTTTTGAGAAAACAGATAAAGGATCTGGGTTCAGTTCCATACATTTTTTTCCAAGATATTTATATTACGTGCTGGTGATCTCTATAGGGCCACTCAGCAGAGATTAGCAGGGATTAGAACTGGGAGAAAAATTAAAATATTTGTTCCAAGTTTTAAATTAATTCAAACTAGCCCCACTCACAACTTTGTGCATCCTTCTTTGATGAACATTTGAAAAGTCTAGTTACTGATGAAAAAAATATATTTTTGAATGAAAACCTAATCGATTATTTTCTCATTGAAGCAGTAATAGAAATATTACCATCTAACTTATCTGATAAATTACAAGTAAGACATACAGCTTTCATCTTAGAATGTTTACAATCAAGCAGGGGAATAAAGCAATCAAAATAGTACTTGGTGAATAAATGCAAATAATCCAAAAGGAAATCATGATTTTCTTGTGCATATTCTGTAAGCAGAAAACAAGGCTCTGTTACAAACTACACTGTGCACTATTTGTTCAGTTTTAACAGAGAAATTTAAATTTATGGGCACAATTTATAGCATCTGTCAGGGGTGTCAAACTCATCAGGCCCTGTGGGCTGGATAAATGCTGTGGGATTGGTTGATGGGATGGATGAATGGCATGGTCCCATAGACCTCCCCTTCCCCTGACACCAAAGCCAGATCCAACTCACCCCCACCCACGCAGTAGGGCTGCACAAAGCTTCGGTCTCTGATTTGATTCAGTGGAGATTCAGCCTGATTCAGTGGCTGAATCTCTAAAACTGAATCAAATCAGGAGACCCTTCAATCTCTCTGAATTGAATTGGAACCTTCTGAATCAATATGGAGAGATTTGGAAAGATTCGGATATAGACACAGATTTTAATGTTTTTCCTACATACCTCAAGGTACCAGGCAGCTCATGAATGCAGTGATGTTGGGTGTCGCTGGTAGGTATTACAAGGTTTTGGAGACCCCTTCGTGGGTGCCCTGCCTGCCAGTGATGTCAGGGTGAAACCCTATTTCAGTGCCACCTAGATGGTCTGGGCTCTGCCCCTTTTTGTAATCTGCCACGTCTTTGTTGTTGTCAGTTGGAGGGACAGTTCCTGGCTAGGGCCCGGAGGTGTCTCGACCCTAGTGTTGTCTTTGTGGTGCTCCAAACCTCCCCTTTACCCTAGCCTTACCATGCCTTCAGCCTGGGTTGATGCTGCTCCCCACAGATCTTCCCCACACTGCCTGCCTTGCCAGGGCTGGGTCCTCTGGGCTGTGAACCTTAAGAGGGCCACCCCTGGTTTTTGGGCTGGTTTCCCCCTTTTCAAGGAAAATAAACTTGCCCCTACTGGGGTCATCCACAATTCAACAGAAAAATGCCGACACCTGTTGGTGGAGCTCCTGAATCTGCCTTTCTTTCTCTCTCTGTCTCTCAGGGCTTCTTTCACTCCCCCTCCTAGGCACTTCCAATCCACTTCCAGGTTTGCGGCTGAGCATGCAGGGCCCCCCTCCCCCCCATTCCTGTGGGATGCTCCATGCACCCCGGCATTGCAGCAGTAACGAGCCATGTTGGTACCTTGGGTATGTGGAAAAAACATTGAAATCTGTGCCTATGGCTGAATTCCTGATTTTCCAAATCAGCATCAAATCTACAGATTCAGTTGAACCAAATCAGAGACAGTGATCTGAATCAATTAATTACATCACTGTCCCCAATTCAGGCCGAATCCGGACCCAAATTGAATGCTGTTCATTTTGCACACCCCTACCATGCAGGGTCCAGGACTATATGACATGTGATACTGTGCAGGGCTGGTCTAGGAGGGGCACCACAGGTGGCACCTGCTCCAGTTGGTTGAAAGAAGCCTAGTGCTTTGCTACTGCTGTGGTAATGAGCTGCGATAGTGAGCATCTTCCCACAGGGCTGTTAGCTTCTACTCCTCCACCCTCCCCCTGCTGCTGCCAGGCTTGGCTGACATGGGCAGGCAGGAGCTATGGTTGAGAGTTGCATGGGGCTGTTGGCCAAGCTTGGCAACACTGGGGAGGGGTGGGGACATCCCATCCCTCAGTCCTGGCCCCTGCCTCCTCAGACCCAGGCAAACACAGCTGGGGTGGGGAACCACACAGCATGGCACAGCACGGGGCCTCTGCTCCCCAACCCTCTGGCACAGTCCAGCTCAGCTAACAGCCCTGTGTAGCTTTCAGCTTTAGCTCCTGCATGCCTGTGTCAACCAAGCTGAGCAGTGGTGGGGGGAGGCTTGTGGGAGCACCTCCCCCTGCCTTCTGCCAGTGCAGTCATTTGCATGTCCTCCCCACCAACGGGCAAATCTGCGTTCTGTTCATTCCCAATTCAATCTATGCAGCTCAGAGAAACCTGATTCGATTAGATTGATTCTGCCTTGGGCTTTTTGAATGTCTGTACCTAGCCTAGAACTATTCTAAAAATAGAAAAACTTGCTCGAATAAATATTTTTGTTTCACTTCCATTTTCTAAACTAAGCCCAGAGGTTCATTCTGCTTTCCAGAATTCTTAATTGAGTTTGACAATAACAGTTAAGTACACCATATCACATGGTGGCCCACAGCAATCCTGTTGAGAACTGGATAAATACTGAGATACTTTTTATGAGAGAGAAATGAGTAATACACTGTACTAATTAATATTATACACAAACTGAGTTCATTCTCAGAAATGTGTTGCTTCTAAAACAGTATCTCCAGGAAATAAGTTTATAGCACTTGCAGATCTGTATTTTGTGCACTTGTAACATCATAGCTATAATACCATATTCTGAAATAAATTCTTCTGGGAATGATGCCAAAATTATGATATGGTATGTGTAGACTGTGCTTATGTCTTACGGGCACTCATATGTTCTGTTTCTACATTTTACAACATAAAGAAGAGTCATAGTCAAGCATTGACTCAATGTACCATAGAAAAACATTTACACTACAGGCATAGTTAAACTTTAGTAAGACACTGAAAGTAAATACCTTCACCCAATTTTTTGTAGGTATTGGATCTCTTGTAAACCTAGCTGCAAACAATGAGTACTATGGGTACACTTTGTTTACTATCCCGAAATATTACTTTAGCAATTATGACATTGTTTCATTTCAGGATTAAATGCAGGATACAATATTTCCAACTGAAGTAATTTTATTATTTGACTACTGGGACAATGTGCTACTCTCAGTTGCAGATGTATGTGTAACTTATCCCATTTGTAGTATCCCATGCTGAAAATGGGATACAGTATAATGAAACTTGTATTGGATATACATCCAGGCATTTACTACCACCCTTATTCTGCCAGATTTAAGACTGAGAGATTCTGGGCCTATTTTTATTTTAAACACTGAAGATCTAAATCCTTGACTACAGTTGAGGTGCATACAGCAGAAATAGAGAGTGAATTTAAATTCACAGTTACACTCCTCCGCTCTTTACACTGCTGTACATAGGGCTGGTTCCTCTGTGCCCACAGATAGCTCTCTAGGCCTCTTACACTTTCATTTTCCATTAATGACCCCAATGCACTTAAGATTGTTATTGTATATGGACAGCAGGGTTGTGTGAAGCTTCAGTTCCTGATTCAATTCAGCGGAGATTCAGCTTGATGTGGTGGACAAAATCTGAATCCAAATCAACTCAGAGGATCCTTTAATCTCTCTGAATCGAATCAGAACCCTCCAAATTGATTCAGAGAGATTCAGTGATTTGGACACAGACACAGCTTTAAATGTTTTTCTACGTACCTCTAGGTTGCAGGTGGCTTGTGAACACTGATACTGGGACTCATGGAGTGTCCCATAGAAGTGTGGAGGGGGCTTGGATGCATTCAGCAGCAGACTCAGAAGTGGATCAGAAGCGCATCTGGTCCACATCTGGGTCCCCCCCCCGGGCTCAGCGACTGGTGCATCCTGGGTCTGGGCAGAGGCACCTGGGATCCCCCTGCAGCTGATCCCTGAGCCGGGAAGGGGTGGGGGACCCAGTGCATTCCATGGCAGACCCGGAAGTGGGCCAGAAGTACTTCCAGTCCACTTCTGGGTTCACTGCCATGCACATGGAGGGCCCCCGACATTCCTGTAGGATAGTACACATGTGCTAGCATTGCAACATTCACAAGCCATGCTGGTACCTCAAGGTATGTAGAAAAAAGTTTTAAAGCTGTATCTATGTCGGAATCGCTGATTCTCTGAATCAGCATCAAATCTTCAGATTCCCCTGAATCAAATCAGGGACAGTGTTCCAAATCAACTAATCCCATCACTGTCTCTGATTCAGACTGAATCCAAGTCTGAATTGAATAGGACCTGCTTTGCACACCCCTGATGAACAGTTCCTTTTCAAAGCTAAACAAGTCCTAAGAAGCAGGAATCGTGTAAGAGCTCTTCAGCTGATTTGATGTCACTGGAAGGCCAAACTGCACTGGGCTGAACATGCTAGCAAAATGCAGTTTGAAATGGATTATGTACAAGGTACCCATCCCACACAGGAAATCCAAAAATTAAATTTAAATAAAATGGAAAAAGGGGGATAAAGAAATAAACTTCTAAAGATGAATGTAGTTTATCAATACAAAATAGCATTTCCAATGTGATATAACCACTTTCAAATCTCTGTGAAGACTTGTGAACTAAATGCCATATTGTGACTACTGGATATTAGGCCCTCACAGAGCAATTTTGCACTGCTCCAGCAAGGCAAAACACTTGTGTACCAGCTTATAAAGGGTGGGGGGCAAGACTCCTGCGACATGAATGTCTGAATATCATGTGTTGCCAAGGAAAAGAGATGTGGGCATGGCTTCCTTGGCAATAAAGAGGACCAGAGAAACCTGTTGAGATTAAAGGCAATGAGGCTTAAGTATCAATACTTCAGAGGTTGAGACATGCCAGGGATTGACTAATTCCCTAGTTATATTAAAGGATTAAAATAGGAAGGGTAGTCATAAAGGTAGTATAAAGCTGTGCTGAGCTGGAGTAGCCAGTATTCAAACATATACACTTTAAAATTACTAAACAAATTGTAACTTTCAGTTTACTAACAAAAGATAAGCCATGAAAACTTATCTTTTCCTCTATACCCTTTTTGAGGTTTCTGCAACATTTGGAACTAGCACAGAAGAAAATGAAATACAGACAACAGAGTCTATGACTACAGGCAACATTTTGCAAAGAAAGGAAATTCTGAAATTAGGTAGTAAGTTCCAGTCAAAGAGTTATTTTTTTTTCCACAGTAAAGCTTTTTTTTTTTCTGCTGGGGTTTGATATACCTGAAAGACCACTTATATAGTTTAAATAATTTTAATGTCTGTTGCTACATCAAAATACATAAAGACTGACACGTAGACAAATAGAAAACAGAGAGCTAGGGTAAGCAAAATTTCTGTGTTCATTATACTAATTGATATATGAAAAATTCAACAGAAAATTTAGACATGCACACTTATTTAATTAAATGAGTTTTCAAATCTTATCTGTAGTCCCATTTTTAAAATGAGGAAGTATTTAAATGGAATTTCCTAGATAGGCTTTCTTTGTCTAGAAATTTGTTCAGAGATTTTACTTAATGAAAATATCTTCTAACAGCATATAATAATGTAACAGTAGATTCAACAGAATGGACTAGAACTACTCTAAAATGTAACAGCTGACTTGAATAAACATTTTTGGTTTCGAAATATTAAGTACAAAGTCAGAGTTCTCTTTCTCTTTGTCTCTTTTCAGACGATAAATATGTCTAGTTATTTTTTCAAACACTTCTAAATGAACACCTGTTCCATCATTCAAATCTCATTACTTAAATTAGGCAACATATTTCTACACTCAAGAGTTCAAACTTCTATGGATGACAAAATTAGTTTGACCCCAGTGTTGGCTTGGCTCTCCTCAAAGGCATTAAAGAGAAGATTTTAAATTCAAATAACTGTTCGGTCCCCTTTACCTTCAGTGAGACTTAATCATTAAAACTCTACCACTAAGTGTCATTAATCTTTCAACCTGCAGATCCATTGTAAACGGAAGCAGATGTTCAAAAGACTGGCAGGCCATAATTATTTTGCCTCAGTTCAATTAAAAAAAAAAGGATTGGGTGTTTGATTGTATTTTGGGTTCTTCAGTCCCTTTGTGAGGGAGTCACAATATAAGCAAACATTTAGTTCTGATGTAACCTTTCTAACCAGAATTACAGTGCTACGGATGCATATAACATAGACAAGTATTTACAGACTAAGTAATCACCTATTCACTTTGTCACACACAGTTAACCAGCCCCTTCCCCTATAACCTTGAATACTCACAAATGAAATTTTTCATCCCATACAGGATTCAAGTTTCCAAAAATTGTTTTAGTTCTCCGTTTGGTTTTGCCAACCTGCACAGTGACGTATGGATCACTTGAGCCCGTTTTGTCCTTTGCTTGTAAACCCTGAGCACAAACCACTGCAACAGAGAGAAAAAAACATGTTTTACCCTTTCTTCATGAGGAAATTCACAAGATAGTGACCAAACCCTTCTGCATTTGAATTCTTGAAAAGTTAATGAGAAACCAGAAGGAATGCTGAAGAGAATATCAATTTAATACCTTTTAGCAGTAGACCTGTTGCAGAAATTACTGGATGGTTTCTTTAGTCCGTGTTGTGCAGCATACTGGATTTCCATAATAGTCGCTTCTAGCCATGTAATCTAGGAATCTAACTAATGCAGGGGTGGGCAGTTATTTCAGCTGGTGGGACACAGCGATTTTTGGTGAGCTGTTGAGGGTTGTGCACAGAAAATCTTTCCGAAGATATCATTTTAACAAATTATAGATTAAAAAACCCTAAATCACATACTTAAATCAAATGTATAACATATTTTGACTTTATTTTAAAAAACAGTTTTTATCCTCATTTACAGTTTTTTTTGTAGTGTATATAATGGTGATTGCATAAATGCTCAAAATAAAATCTAACTCTTGTATATTGTGTGTTTGTGGGGTGGGGTGTGTGCATGGGGGGGAAGTGTGTGTGTGAGGGTATGTGTGTGTGAGGAAGTATGGGTGTATGGGTGTGTGTGGGGGCAGTTGCCCATGCGTTAGGTCCTGGGAACCAGCTGAGGATGGAGGGAGAGAGAGAGGATTGGGCATGTGCAGTACAGCTTGCCTGGGCAGTGCGGTGCAGGTATGGTCTGCCCCCACCCCTATCTGGTGTGCAGCTGCCCCTATGGCAATCTGCATGGGGCCAAGCCCTGCCTGTACCCACTTGGAGCAGCCCACGCCATGCTTCCACCCACACCCACCACATACCACCTCAACCAACACTCACAGCTTCCCTAAGGGGATGCCTTCCACCCACTTGGCTGCCCCTACATGGCTGCTCATTTGGCCAGGTGGCTGAGTGGGTGGAAGATGGCTGGGAATTGAAGCCCTGTGCTGGGGCAGGAGCCACCCAGCTACAGCTTCCCCCCAGCCTGGCTGAGCATAGGGTGCCAAGCATGAATTGCCACGGCCACCATCACTTCCCTGCACCACCTGCTTCCCAGAGCAGAGCAACAGTGGCAGGAGAAAGAGAAGAAGCCACTTTATGCAGGGGGGGGGAGCTAAGCAGTACCCAGGTGGCTACAGCAGCAGAAGCAGCTCCACCGGAAAGCTGTGTATGCTGGCCAAAGCTGGTGGTGGGGTGGTGCTATGGGTGGGCATAGGGTGGGTGCAGGTGACAGTGTGGTGTGGGCAGCACTGGGTGGGAGCAGGCAATGCTCAGCCGCATGCAGAGTGCTGCAGGGACAGCAGCAAGCTGGGTAAAAACCAATTGGGCCAAATCCAGGCCACAGGCCATATTTTGCCCACCCCTGGGCTAATGGGAAATAATTTAAAGATTTAATTTAGAATTAATACACTAAATACAATAAACATTTATTCTTCCATGGCTACCTGAGATTCCCCTTGAAATATGTGTTTTTATTAGAATAGTAAAGCAGTGCGGTATTCCATTGTAACTCAATTCAGATTCTCATGATTTTCTATACAGCAGAAAAGGTTTCCAATGCCTGCATAATTTTTGTAGCAAAAGCCATGGTCATGAATTTTGGAACTAAATCTGGATATTCTGAATGGATACTTCACACCATCATTCCTTTGCATCATATTGGAGAAGAAAAATCAATATTTTCAGGAAGCCTATGCTCATGTAACAGCCAAAACTGTAGAAAATGAAGGCATTTAGAGAGCTATGCTATTACTGTTATTAACCATGTAAATATTTGTCAGTGTTTACGATGGCTAATGTATATATATTCTACATATAAATACATGTATACGGCCTTGTTTTTCCATCATAAATCACAACATGAGAATTCTGTCAGGAGAATGCAAAACTGTCAAATTACAGTCCACCAAACCCAGAATAACCTGCAGCTAAAAAACTTGTCATAGCTGCTAACAACTGCAAAGATCTGTTTTATTATTTTGTACATATTATTTAAAATGTCTCTGTGGTAGCATTTAGTTAACATTTCCCACTGTCAATCATGTGGGATAATGAAGCTTGCTCGCTACATGCACACAAAAGTGGCTATATAAAAATGGCAGATTCCTACTCAGCAGATCTGCTCCCTGTGAGTGTGTTCAGAATCACATCTGCTGACTTCAGTGAAAAAAGTAAGTTTTCATTACTTTCTACTCCTGTCAGCCCCGCAGAACAGCAGAGCTCTGAGAACTTGATTCTCTTTTGCTTTGCACTTCATTATTAATAGAAGGAGAGATTTTCAAAGGCATATAGAGCAAGAAGGTACCCAATTCCCACTGACTTTCAATGAGAGAGAGGTGCCAAACTGCCATTTCAGGATTAAAGATGTCCTCCAGAATTGGGCTGAGGCCAAGCCACCCTAGTTTAGCTTTCACTTACCGTAGGATAATTGCAAGTATACAAACAGTTACTATTTATCAGTTGTTCCACAGTAAACACCTGCCCTGCTGTTAAATCACTTTAATGTCTATGCAGTCAGTTCCAATTGGCGCCCACTTCTGAGCTCTGACATACCTGTGCAGTTGAAGTCAGTGTACAATTTAGGGCATAGACTGAGGAAAAAGGAAGCAGGATTTTGCCGGAGAATTGTTTTTTCTGATGCTAATGCAAAAGCCACAATGAACTTTCCTAGACTGAAATCAGACTCACTTTGTTAAGAACTGACAGTAAGAAAAAAAGAAAACAACCATTCATCTTCCTACTTGTAAACTAAATGTATTTGGGATGGAAATAACTGAGGCACAATACACATGGAATTATACAATGCCATTTTCTAAAGCAATTTTTCAGACTGGAACCATATTTTAAAGGGGCATAGGCTGCTGGCACTTTCTGCGCTGTGAAAAATCCAGAGGGTTGATGATACATTGTCTATGGAACTGCTGTTGTGCTGCTTCTGCTCAAAAGCCACATATAAGACTCTAAAAGTTTTACAGTGTGTGATGTGACAGGTGCATGGGGGCCTGGCAAGGGAAAACCAGGTCAAAAGGAGAATACTGAACAAGGCTCCATTTTTACAGAATGAAATGAGGACAACTGAAGCTGGGAAAGAGATAGCCAGAGTTCTGTGGCCTGGGATTACTGCTAAATAAACTTCTTGCAAGAAAGTGTCCAGTGAATTATATTGTAGAAGCACTGAGAGTAGTTGAAATAGACTCCATGAAGGCTAAATGTTTTCCCTTCCCTTTATAAGGATAGCATGTGGAGTTGTTCTTTGCACTTTGCAGAAGAGGAAAGGAAATATTGTTTCTGTACAGGGCCTGGGAACCAATAGACTTGGAGTCCTTTCCCAGCCTTGTCCAAGGCCAAGCTAATTAATTTGTTTCACCAGAGAAGGGGGTTAATAATACCTTCTTGTTTGCTGTCATCTCACTTGCATTAATGTTGCAAAACACTTGGAGAACTTAACTAAAAGGTGCTGCACAAGCATGGTTTGTACAGCCTGAATAGGTCTTGCTCCATGTCTGGGGTTCTGAAATGCTGCGACGAGGGTTGCCAGCTCTGTTTGAATCTATTCTGGGAGGTTTCTGGAATGCCAATGTGCAACATGTGTGCACGTGTGCAAGCTGTGTGCTTGTGTGTGTATATCAGTTATGGATTACAGTGCATAGACTTCACATCAGGATGGCAAATATACATTAATATTACATATAAAAACCCACTGGACTACTGTATAAATCAGATTCAATATTTAATATTTATTTTAATGAATGCCCTGTTCATTTATTTCCTAGGTAACTCTCAGAAGTCTCCTGGAGATTTAGATCTAATTCATGGAGACTCCAGGGCAATCCTGAAGGGTTGTTGACCCTACCTGCAATGGTGCCATTGGCAATGATGAGGACTAGGGATTACTTGGCTGACATTGTTATTACTGTTACCCTTCCAGCATTTAAAATGTATGGTGTGCACTTCTGCAGCTTGGATTCAGTTCTGCAGCTGTCTGTTTTACTTCAGTCTTATGTCTTCAGCAGAAACAAGATACTTAAACAAAAAAAAGATTGTGCCTTCTCTCCAGCTTACTGCTCCTCTTCCTGCTTTCCTCTACTGGTTCCTGTTTATTTCCTACATTCACTTCCCAGAAAAGCCTTGTAATCTCAATCTCACTTTTCACAGCAACATCCTACTGCTGCCTTCTGACACCAGCCCACTGAGTTCTTCCTTTAATTCCGGTGGGGTGTGGATCAGGTACCCATTTAAGGGATTTGACCTCTCTCCTGTAGGCAGATATGATTAGATTTGAGCAAGCTTCATAGTCCCTTAGAGAATCATGGATTGGTGTCTTCTGCAAACTTGCTGAAGGTGCACTCTATACCATCATGCAAGTTGTTGATGAAGACATTGAACAAAACTGTCCCCAGGACTGACTCCTGCGGCACTCCACTTGATACCAGCTGCCAACTAGACATTGAGCCATTGACTACTACCCTCTGAGACTGATTCTCCAGTCAGTTTTCTATCCGCTTTACAGTCAATTCATCCAACCTGTACTTCCTTACCTTGCCTGCAAGAATGTTGTTGGAGGCCATATCAAAAGCCTTACTAAAATCAAAGTATACCATATCCACTGGTCTCCCCATGTCCACAGAGCCAGTGGTCAGGCATCACTTGCCCCTGGTGAACCCTTGCTGACTGTTCCTAATCACCTTCTTCTCCAACAAGTGCTTAGAAATGGACTCCTTGAAGATCTGTTCCCTTCACATGTTATTTCTAAATGAGGGAAGGACACATAAGAAAATAATCTTTTCCTTTGACCTGGATCAGGGCACTGATTCCCAGATGAAGGAACTATATTTTGTCTGTGATCTTGTACCATTAAAGTTAACAGGAGTTTTTCCACTAGTGTCACTGAGTAGGATCAAGTTATTAATGCCAGAACTAGTTTTGTACCATCTGGTACTGTGATTTTTGCGTCGATCATCTTATTTTACCCAGCAGGTAAAGTATGACTGCATTCCCATATTTACTCACTAACATGTTATAATAATGCAATCTATGTAGGCTGGGCTGTTCATTTAATTCACTGAAAAGACCATTAACGAGGACATTCTTGCACAGCTCAGCACTATGCATGGATTTCCTACCCTACAGAAATGCAGGAAATGGCTGAGATGATTGAAATGCACTTCAAACTACATTAGGAGAATGTAGCTTGGCATACTCAAAGAACACAGAACAAAATTAAGCACATGAGTTTGCAAGCTGCTATCAGGAAAAAAAACCCAAATATATAATTCTAGGCATGTTTCTTAAATATGCATTAATACTTAATAGGATACAAAACATTTGTTTCATTTATTTTATTTATAAGTGGGTGGTAAATGCTAGAATGCTAGAAAGAGCTAAAAATGTATTTTCTGATGCCCAGTGATAGGAACATGATAGGAAATCCTAAAGGGGAATGGGTTACATAATTCACATTTAATCTGGGGATATGGATAGCTACTTTTAATGCTACTAAAACTAGATTAAGCTTAATTTACATGTTGATTTGGATCAAATTCATTACCCCTTCAGGTTTTACATCACTGGCTTCTAGTTTTTCTGACTTGTACTTCAATCCTTATTTTTTCCTTTATTATCATATGCAAGGAGGTTATTTGTGCAATCAGATGAAAGTGTCATTGTATAGAAGGTTTCCTGTGCTGATATCAATTTAGCAACATAAATGTATAAAGCAGTAAGATCTTGGTTCTTGAACTATAACAGGAAATCTTTGTGAGCAGTTGGCCAAATGCAAAGATTAAGAACAGTTGGCAGCAATGGTGAGCAGATGTGCTTAATGCACAGGTCTCCCTGAGTGAACATCATTTAACTGGAACACATACTTACTCAAGCAGCACAAATGGATGGGGACTTTCAAATCAAAGGGGATTGGAATTGCTCGCTGAGGTGTTTTTAGTATTTTAGTCATTAAAAATCCATCAAAGAGATCATCAACTAGAACTCTTGAAATTGATCAAAATTGGCAAAAAACGTATCTTGAACATAGAAGGTGCTGATTGGAGGCAGAACAGGTGAAAGTAAGCCATTTAGAAAGCAAGATGGTTCTTATGTCAGGAATGATATACACGCTTACTTTACTGTCAGGATTTTATCTGGCTATTGCCAGTTAATATACGACTGAATCCATCAGTTAAGAATACTGCACAGAGAAAATCTAACATACAATTTCAGCTTAGACACAAAAAACCTAATTTAGGGCAATTGGACTAGAGAAGAAAAAGCTTGCTTCAAGTACATAGAAAATTTCAGCGTGAAATTCCCCTGGAATTATCTCACCTGTGATGGTTATTTTGGCTGACCACTTGGATGTCCCATCCAACACACTTTGTTTGGCTGCCTTTGTGTATTGTACAAAATCTTCTTTGGAAATCTGGAACATTTCCTGGATCACTTCAAATACTTCTGGTCTGTTTCTCTCTCTGATCTTCATTCTTTCTTTCATAGCACTAATAATATTCTGGGTTTTATCTTCTGCACCATGTTTTGAACTCTTCTCAGCAGCTCCTGGGGGAAAAATGCAATCAGTGAAAACACATGAAGACGTTATATTAAACAGGACAAACACAGGTATGTTATATTAAATGAGATTGTATAAGCATGTTTGGATTTTTCTACTATATCCTCACAGAGGTGTCAAACTCACCAGGACCCCAAGGCTGGGCCTGGACCGTGGTGCTCCTTGAGGGCCAGATCCAGACCGAGCAGTGGTGGGGTAAACAGCATCAGGAAGCTAAGAGCGTCACTTGCCCCTCTAGGAACCACGCAGGCCAGATGACACAACCATGAGCAGTATGTTTGATATTCTTGCTCCACCCAAAACTATGTACAATAATGGAGTATAGGCTCTGCCCAAATTTACAGACAAAAAGCAAAAGTACTGTTACACAAGAGAAATGGAATTTTAGAATCAGTTTTGTTGGTCAGGCCTATTGTTACACTCTTACTTGAATTATACGGAGCTTCATGTTATGTAATGTTCTACAAAGCAGCTGTTGCAATTCAGTAGTACTCTTAATAACCATGTGCGTGTTGAATTGATACACAATTATTTAAAGATCCTATGGCTTAAAGGAGACCTATATTACTTACCTGGATGACACTAATATTGTTATAATGTTCTTATTAATCCACAGGGCGGGGAGGGGCTGTTTGGTTTTTTTTTATAAACTTTGATGAGCAATATCAAAATGTATATCTTACATCCCTCTGATTGTCTATTGCTTTAGGATTAGTAGGATGGATTTGTGTTTTACTTACAGGATTATAGGATCATAGGAAATTAGGGCTGGAAGAGACCTGATGAGATCATCTAATCCAGCCCCCTGTTCAGGGCAGGATTATCCACGACTAAACCATCCCAGCCAAGTATATGTCTAACCTGCTCTTGAAAATCTCCAAGAATGGAGACATATAACTTCCTAGGTAGCCTGTTCCAATGTGAAACTGCCCTTATACTGATAAAGATCTTTCTGATCTCAAACCTAAATGTGCTCTGTTGCAGTTTGAGGCTATTATTGCTTTGTCTTCTACAGCCACAGAGAAAAGGCAATCTCTATTCCCAAACTAGACACAATACTCTGGGTGAGACCTCACCAGTACCAAACAGAGCGGAAGAATTACTTCCTTTGATTTGAAAGAGACTTTCCAACTAATACAATTCAGTTTGCAATTAGTTATTTTTGCAATAAGAGCACACTGTTGCCTCATATTAAGCTAATGGCCCACTGTAACCCAAAGTCTCTCTCTACAAGACTGCACCCTAGCGAATTAGCAATTATTCTATCCCACTTTGTACTTCTCCTTACTGAATTAAATCTGATCAATTTTGTACCACTCCTCCAGTTTTTCCAGGCAATTCTGGAATATAGTCCTACCCTCCAGAGTGTCTGCAACTCCAACCAACTTGGCGCCATATGGAAATTATAAAGTCAATCCCCTTGTTCAAACAGTTATGAAGATGCTAAACAATACCTGACCCAGGATGGCCCCTTGAGAGCCCCACTAGGCATTGAGTCACTGATGACTACTCCTTGAGCATGATGGTCCGACTATTTATTCACCTTATAGCACTTTCACCTAACCTGTACTACGTTAGCTTATTGATGAGATGTTGTGGAAGACTGTATCTAAAGTAAAGATGTGTCTTATCCACTGCTCTCTCCCCATCTGCAGAGCCTGTCACTTTATCATAGAAAGAAATCAAGTTATTCAGGCATGACTTGCTCTGGGTGAATCCATGCTGGCTGTTCCTAACTACTTGTTTTCCTCTAGGTGCTTCAAAATGGATTCCTTGAGGACCTGTTCCATGATCTTTCCAGATATTCAGGTGAGACTGATTGGTCCTTAAGGCCCCAGATCCTCCTTCTTCCCTTTCTTAAAGATTGGCACTATATTTCTCCTTTTCCAATCAAACTTCAAACTGTTGCACATGGATTTTTAAAATTTAAAAATATTTGTGATTAAAATGTTTGACAACACCAGGGCTCATTACTGCACATAGTTATAGACATGAGTAACTTATCTCAGATGATCAGGCCCACAGACCGCAATGGAACAACTCAGCAAAGAAAGTACTGTACACAAGATTTTGTAGGTCTTGGCCATGCACTTTCCCCTGTGTCATAAATTACCTAAATTTTAAAAATGTGAGCATAATAATTGTTGAGTTTTAGACCCATTACTACTCTCCCTTTCTGAGCACTTAATACAAAAGCATTTATATCTCTTTCCTTTTTCAAACTGTTCCTCAGCATTTAATTAAAAACCTACCTGCTGGGTGGACTGATAAAAGAAGCGATAATCAAGTCTGTAATGAATGGGAAACCATGAATTTAAAGATATGAGCTATTTGGTGCATTAGAGTTGTCAAATACTAGCCAACTTTTTACTCCTCACACCCCTACCCAGAATGTTATATGTTGCTTGCAATATATTACAGAAATTAAGGAAATTTCTTCCAAGAGTTACTAGGAAATATGGCAAGGAATCCTGCCTCTAGGAAACAGAAGATAACTTACTTAAAAAAAATCAAGGGACCACCTTATAATTTAACATTAAACTCAGAATGAGCCAGGTACCTCAGGCAGACCAGAACCTTTTGGGGATTTCTGGTGACTCATGAGCTCATGAGAATGGTGCTGACTACACCCTGATTAGTAGGGCAGTGTACACAATGATCCAAAACACAATGATCCAAAACAAACACGGGAACGACTTGTCCAAGGACAAATGCAATGTCTGTTCCTACTCTTAATTCCTTAAATGTGTGGGGTGGTAGAAGACAGCACCATAATTCTTCCTTAGGAATAGCACTGATCTACAGTCAGTAAAAGTAGTTGAAGAAGAAAACAAAATACTAGGGGACAGTAAAACCTTGACATTATTTTGTTCAAGTGATTTGACTAGAAGGGAGAAAGTTTGCTCCAGTGAGGAAAGCTGCTAGACCTCCTTTGCACATAAAACAGATGACAGCAAGTACTACGTGGCTGCACAAGACCATCACCAGGGGTTTTTTTTCAGACTCTACTGCGCAGTAGCTTGTTGCTACTACACAGTCATGTCTCATGTAGATGCGCCCACTGAGGAGCAAACCATTAAAAATTCTTCACAGTCAGGAGCTGAACTTGGAATGAGTGGAGAACTGATAGAGATGTGAAAGTACTAACCTGCATGAAAGTATTTACCGATCACTGTGGCACTCTAAAGCCAGTTTTACCCTCATGTAAAGTTCTTTCGTTTCTGTCAGACAGAAGCTGATCTGCCAGATCTCCATCATAACATACTGTATTTTGAAAACCTTGGTATTTTTCGGATACAGTTAGCTTGTTTTTTAGCTTAGAGAAGCATGTGAATTTGAAGATGAGGATGGAAACATTCAACATGCATAGTCAAAGCTATGCTAGAAACAGTCAGCTCCTACATACACATATGTGGAGCTTGCTCCAACATGCTGGAAATCGTTAGAGCAGACTTGATTAATCACGTCTGTGCTCCAGCAGCCTTCTGTATCACATGCATCAGTGTCGCCGTGCGCCTCCATGCTGTAAAAAGGATGGAGAGGTGCTTTGAAATAAAATATGTTTGATGAGCTTTACTTCAAAGTGCCCCGCTGCCATTTTTTCAGGTTGTGGATTTGTGGCAACACTGATACGTGTGACATGCAGACGCTTCTTATTAGCACAGTTGGCTAATTAAAGTACCCAGCTCTGCATCCCACAACATGTGTAAAAATGCACAGTGGGTGTAGAGAAGTGAGGCTGCTGGGATTACTGAGCAGGACCCCTCACTTGTGCACATGATAAATAGAGACTGGCATGCAAGGCAAGATGACAGACCAAAACAAAGAAGATGTTATAAATAACATACCAATGATGTGATGGAAACTTAATTTGTTTTTACAACCAGTCTGAAAAATAGGTACAATTGATTTTTTATTTTTAATATTAAAACAGAATAGGTCCAGTTCTGCACTACTCATTTCTTTCTCTGGCAAAATTTGGGATATAGAGGATACAGACAGATGAACAAACTATATGGCCTTAAAGGGGCAGAAGAAACTTCTGATGAGTCATTTGTTCTGTGGTAACTGTTTCATGCATTAGCTCTAACTTGCAGCTGAATGATAGCTAAAATGGAACACTTAAGCCCTGAATGAAAGCAGGCTAAGGGCACCTGTACACGAATGCAGAGGCTGCTCCTATGTGCTGAAATTTCAGTGCGTTGGAGCAGACTTGATTAATTAGGTCTGCTGGAGAGTGACAATTGCCGTGTTCCAGCGGCCTCCTGTGTCTCAAGTATCAGCATCCCCACACTTAAAAATGACAGTGGGGGCACTTGAACTCAAGTTTGTTTGATGAGCTTTAATTCAAGTGCCCCTACTGGCATTTTTAAGTGTGGGGACGCTGATACAGAAGATGCAGTGGCACTTTAATTAGAGCAGCAATCGGAGCTGCTCTAACTAAAGCACCTATCCCCACCCCTAGAGCGCTTGTAAAAATACCCTAAGTTTCTGCATTTTATCTTCTACTTAATGCAGGATAGAATTCATTATACAAAGCAGCTACCTCAAAGTAGATGGTGTGTAGTAAATGGCCCTCTGATTTAACTTGCTGTTATTTGTTTCATAGATGCATAGATGCTCAGGTCAAAAAGGACCTCACTGGATCATTGAGTTCGACCCCCTGCCTAGGCAGGAAAGAGTGCCGGGGTCAAATGATCCCAGCCAGATGCCAATCCAGCCTATTCTGACAGACCCCCAAGGTAGGGGAGAGCACCACCTCCCTTGGAAGCCCATTCCAACTTCTGGCCACCTTTACTGTGAACTTTTTCTTGATATCTAGCCTAAATCTGCTTTCTGTCAGTTTGTGAGCATTGTTCCTTTTACCCCAAGAGGCGCCCTGGTGAACAGAACATCTCCGATCCCTTGCTGCATCTCCCTAATTAATCTGTAGTGGCCATAAGATCACCTTTCAGCCTTCTCTTGCAGAGGCTGGAGAGGTCCAGGTCTCTCTGTCTCTCTTCAGAAGGCTTGTCCTGTAAGTCCCTGACCACACAAGTGGCCCTCCTCTGGACCCTCTCGAGTCTATCAACATCCTTCCTGAAGTACGCTGCCCAAAGCTGGATGCAGTACTCCACCGGTGATCAGACTAATGCTACGTAAAGGGGAAGTATCACCTCCTTAGATCTATTTGTCGTGCATCTGCTGATACATGATAAAGTGTGGTTAGCTTTGCTGATGATTTGGTCACACTGATGACTCACGTTCATCTTGGAGTCCACTACGACTCCGAGATCCCTTTCTGTTTCTGTGCTGCTGGGAGGGTCACTTCCCAGCCAGTAGGTGTGCTGGATGTTTTTGTACCCTAGGTGCAGCACTCTGCACTTGTCCTTGGAGTATTGCATCGTATTGTGTTTTGCCCACTTTTCTAACCTGTCCAGGTCTGCCATATCCTTACTCAACACCCTGTTGAAGAATGCCTTGCATTTGAAAGCTTTTCTAACTTTATCCCAACCATGCAGTTGGTCTAATAAAAGATATCACCCACATTAATCTTTGCCTTTGACTACAGTGAAAGACTTGCTTGAGTTAGGATTACATAATTTGATTTTGGATGTACATTTATCTTTTGACATCAATCCTGGTGTACATTTAAAATGTTGCTATCTTTATTATCCACATGAGATACATGCCTTGTTTTCATGAGGGTCCCAGGAGCCCATACCATCTTACAAAAACAGGTTTCAGTATAATACCTAATATAATACAGCATGATGCAGAAATAAGTGTGTAAAGCTGCTTACAAGAATGAACAACCAGTTTTTCAGGTATATTTATACTGACAAGGCTGCTTAAAATAAGGGATTAACATTTTTTTTCCAAACCAGAAAATGTTGGTGCCTGTTTAATGAAGCAAGTAATTTGTTCAAGCTTTTTATAGTCAAAGCCCACAGACTCTTCCTCCATAGGCAGTCTTGAAGTTCTTTGAAATTAATACAGTGGTAGAGCAAGGAGAATTGTTGTCTATAGTGGATAAAGGATCATGTAATACATTGGATGGGCCAAACTTTGGATCGATTTTAAAGAATGTGCCAAATCAACCTGCTTATTTTGTGTTGATATTAGGACTGCGCAAAATATCAAGGAGTGTTTTGTTTCCAAGCTGTTTAAGCTCGAAAAAGCAAAATCAAAATGAAACAAAAGGCTTGAAAACAGCTTCAAAATGAAATGAGAGCACTCAAAATGCTGAAAGTTTTGAAACATTTTAAGTTTCAAACCACCCCAGTGGCAGAGGCGGGGGAGAGCCAGGGCTGTGCTCTGAGTGTCTCCACCAGCCCCATGGAGCTGAGCCTGGTGGCGGCAGAACTGGTTGGAGTGCAGCCATGGCCAGTGGCTCTCCCCTGCCTCCCAATGTCAGGCTCTGTGGGGCTGGCAGAGCCACTCAGAGTGCAGCCCTGGCACTCCCCCGTGTCCCACCAGGCTGAGACCAGCCTGGTGGTGGGTGGTGGCAGGAGAGCCAGTGGCAGAGCTGCTCCAAGAGCAGCCCTGACTCCAAGTGCAGCCCTGGCCAGTGGCTCTCTGCTGCCTTCTACCGCCAGACTTGGCTCCATGGGGCTGGCGGAGTTGCTTGGAGAGCAGCCCAGCAGTGGGAGGCACGGAAGAGCCAGGACTGTGCTCCAAGCAGCTCTGCCAGCCCCACTGACCTCAATCTACCCTCCCAGTGCTACTGGACTCCTCCTGGGGGTGTGGGCCCCAAGATCTGTGTGCGGGATGACAGGAAGCTGCTGCTGGTGGCAAGTGACATGAGTTTTGTTTTTAGTGGTTTGGAGAGCAGTTTCTAATAAAACCTTGCACCTATTTCATTGAAACTTGGCAGGTGTCATGCCCTCAGAAGGGGCTACCAACCCTGCTATTGTCATCTGAATCATGCAAGAAATGACAAAGGTATAGGCATCTTCATGATTCCCCATAATAGCCTATGGGTGAAATGTCGAAACAGCAAAACAGTTTCAATTAAATGAAATGGAACAGTGCTTTGAAATGAAACACAATGACAAAATGAAACACTGTCCTTTTGAAATGATGAAACAGAAGTTGAAATGAAATGGTGCTGTTTCACACAGCCCTAGTTGATACCCACCACACAACAGCATATGCTATTCCTAAAACAGGGAGTTCTCAATTTTCAACTGTGCTCTGGGCATGCCTGGGGAAATTGTTTGCAGCTCCCTGATTCATGGGTTTAGTTTAGAAGAGACCTGTAAATTATTCTCAGTTGGCAATGGCACTGCCACTCACTCCTTCTTGCAACTTCTTTCAATTTCACACTGTTCTGTTAAATCCCCATAGAATGCCAGTCACACAAAAACCAGTTAATATTGATTCTACCATGGTGGGAGGAAGGTATGGGGAGAAGAGGAGAAGACTTGCCCATTTCTCACTTGGCTGCACAAAAATATTGAGGTCTAAAAAGTTCTTATTAGAAGGATAGTGGAAGCCCTCAAAAATGCCTGTGTTAAAAATATACTTTTCCTATTTGTAAGAGTAAGCACTATATGTAACTGTCGTTGGAAATATATCCTACATAACAAAGAGAGAGCCAAGGTAGATTCTTGGTTTCATTGAGAAGTTTTGCATAGCAAAAATCAAAGACAAAGACAATGGTTTGTAGCTGCCTTGTGCTTGCTTTGGTATTCTGATCATAGTGAACAGGTCTTCTGGACACCTAACCTGGCTTTCTGCCACGAAGTGCTCCTTTAGTATCTACTGTAACAGAGACATCATAAGGATCATGATTATTAACAGCAGTAGAGCAGTTTACATTGCTAAAGTGCTAGGCTAATTAGGTAATGTTTGCCCTTCTCAAACATTTTCCTGAGAGGCACAAAGAGATACTGTGTGCATTATTGCTCTTTTTTTTTTAATAAATGTTGAAATTAAGACAAAATGACATCAAGGAACTTGCTTAGTAGTTAGGAAGTTTCTGCTCTGTGATCCGTCTGCTGGAGCACAGTCCCTCTTCCACAATACCATTGTTATTTTGTTTTGATCACATTTTTCTTCAACGCTCTCTCAGATTGCTAGACTTAAAGAAGAGACTATCAATCTATCCATCATCCTGGAAAGGTTACTCTACCAAGACAGGATTTCAATGGAGTCTTATAGTGTCATTTATCCTAATCATCTTCTAGCTTGCTTTTCATTATTTTTATTGTGCCTGAAGGGTTGTAGGCACTTTACAAGAATGAGAAGAGGCTGATATATTTATAACCATATGGAAGGCATAGTCTGAGCCACAGCAAAAGGCTGAAAAGGCATGGGCTGAGGAGAGATTGGAGTGCCAAACAACACAGATACTGTGATACAACAGCACAACTATTTATGGCTGCTAGATCTTGAGACAGATATAGGTCAATGACTGGAATTCCAGTAAGTAAAAAATGAGATATTCTCAGGAAAAAATAATCAAGCACACAAAAGTTAAGTGCCAAGGAAACAATATACAAGCTGGCAACACTTTGAATGATCTAGATAAACACTGGCTTTTGAGGTGTATTGACAATGTGATAAATACTGCAACTTTGACCTTACACATCTTGCCAGACATCAGAAAGCAACTTGTGGCATTTTTCATCACTGTCTGTCTTCCATTAATAAGAATAGACTTGGGCAAATCTAATAATAAATCACAGATGCATTCATAGTAGCAGCAGTATGTCTCTATAGAAACCCCTATTTACTTCTAGACAATCCAGATAAATTTAGACATTTATTAAAGCATAATTTCCAATTTTTACAGGAAAAAGCAACAAAAACTGTAATTGAATGCAGCTGTTGTTACATCCTGTGATCCTGCCAAACCATCAATAGTCCTGTCCATGCAATATCAATTAGAATAATTAAGATAACATATCAAGACAATGCCTATATAGTAAATTGTAAATTAACAATTCCTTTTTATCTGAGGGATGGATCCAAACGTGACATGACAGAAATCAATTCTGATTTAATACTGTAGTTTCTTCGACAAACTGAAACTTGCTAAAGATAAAAGTCCTAATTAACAGAGCACTGATATTTTTTAAAACCACCATCTAGAAGTAGGTTAGGATACTCTCCTAATGTCCAAAATTCATTAATGTGTCAATTATAGCTAGATTAGATGGATTGGCAGACATTGCTTTAAATCTCAAATAATTTCTACTGAATGGCAATCAACACTAAAAGTATTTGCATAAAATCAAACTGCAGTAGCTCAGACACCAATTCATCCCAGTAGTTAGCACAGTGTGAAAACAGTTAGAAACTAGGGCTATGCAAAATGGGCCCTATTCGATTCAGATTCAGCCTGAGTTGGGGACAGTGATTTGATTCGTTGATTCAGATCACTGTTCCTGATTCGATTCTGCTGAATCTGAGTCTGGAGCCCCCTGTGCTTCTGTGGAACACTGCATCTGCCCCAGCACTGCAGTGTTCAGAGCCCCTGCTACTTAGAGGCATGTAGAAAAAACATTTAAAGCTGTATCTACATCCAAATCTGTCTGGATCTCTCTGAATTGATTTGGAGAGTTTAAAGAGTCCCCTGATTCAATTCAGATTCAGAGATTCCACCACCAAATCGAATCAGGGACTGAGGCTTCACACAGCCCTATTAAAACCCCCTAAAAGTAGACCTTGGGGCAGATTCTCTGATGAATATGTGGTAATGGGTACAAAGAAATCAAAACAGGTACAGATCTGGCCCTTTCATCTTATTGGACTGCTCGTTACTATGTCAATAAATGAATAACATTATTTTAAAAAGGTGTTTTTTTAATATTGTTGACTGACACCATTTTATTGATGGAACTTTAGCTGTTTTAAACTTGAAAGATAGAGCATCCACATTTCAAATAAGTTGACCTCTAAATGCTATTTAGAGTACCAAAAATATAATCTGGATACCCTAAAATATTTGTGACTATTTTTGAAAAACAGTCTCCTATGTGTATGAAATAGTTTTATTTATGTTTTGTATTGTAAGAGCACATCCCTACAAGCAGGAACATGCATTCTTCTGGGGATAAACAGCAATGGCAAATAGTTTCATAGTAACAGTTATTAGGGGTTGGAAGGGACCTCAATAGATCATCAAGTTTGACCCCCCAGTCCTGGGCAGCAAAGAGCACTGCATCATATTGTGCCACTGCCACTTGTCGCCAGGAAACATATCTGCATATGCACTCTGCACAGGGCAAGTTACCCTGGGTGGGGTAGAGGAGGCTGGGGCCAGCACCAGTATTCTTACCTGGGGTTCTGGGGACCTCTCAGTGCTGCAGAGGTGTTGATCTGGGTATGCAGAGCATGGCCAACAGCTGGAATGTGGTTCTGGCTGGCCAGGCTCTGGTTTCAGGTGGTGCATGCTACTGCCACCCCACCTTTTTTTGGCACATTTTTTTTGACACGTGGACATCCTGGTATAACCCCCTCCCCCCCAAACCATGCTACTAATTGGCAGCATGGCAAATGCATGTATGTGCAGTATGTGTGCTTTGAGGCACCACAAACTGCATGTGTGCACCTGGCTGGACACATTCTAAGTGTTCAGTTTTTCAAGACTGCCTAAGCTTTAGCTAAGTGAGAAGGGAAACTAATAAGGATGCCTCTGCCTTAGACGTGCATGCCTCTGATTTGCTTCATATTTGTAAAAGGTGTTTTAGATAGTATGGTGATGGATGTGGCATACAGGCAGAATATGAGCTCCCACTTTGGTGCTATGGCAAAAAATGGCTGACATTATTTTTCAGTCTATCAAACAGAACTTGGCAGGAGTTATTTCCTAGTATGTGTTACTGATGAGGCCAGTGCTGAAATACTGTATCCACTTCTTGTAAATCAGGACTCATAATAACACTGTGAGACTAAAGGAATTCACTCTGTTCAGTAGATTGAAGAGAAGGTTAAGACGGATCTCAATTCTAGTCTATACTAACCTACACAGACAGAAAATGTCTCAGTATTACATTTATGCACAGTCAGAGAGGCCTTAAGAAAGGCATTACAAGAATCAAAATGTGCAAGTTGAGGGCAGTAAAGTCAAAGTAGAAATAAAAGGCAAATTTTGAATGGTTTGCAGCTATTGGAACAGGATGCTGAGTTCTAAGTGAAAATCAACAACATTTGTGATTTTAAATCACTTTGGTGCTTTTGGGAATTCATGGACATCCAGAAGAGAGAGAAAAGTGTTAGGGTCTCCTATGTATGTGAAATAGTTTTATCTATGGTTTGCACTGTAAGGGTGCATCCCCACGAGCAGGAATGTGTGTTTCCCTGGGGAAAAATAGCAACAGCATATATTTGTGCCTCTGCTACTTGTCCCCAGGGAACATATGTGCATGCATGCTCTGGTGCATGGCAAGTTGCCCTGTGTGGGGTAGAGAAGGCTGGGGCCAGCTTCTGGGCTGGCCTCAACAGCTTTACCCAGGGTCCTGCGGACCTCTCAGGGCTACAGAGGTGGCCATCTGGGTGCATGGAGCCTGGCTGGAACCAGAGTGTGGCTCTGGTCAGCCAGGATCTGGATTCAGGTGGCCCACACATTACTGGATTAATTACTTAGGTCTGTACTTGACTACCATCACAGACTAGATGACTTGGCTGATCTCAAAATCCATGAATTTAAGAAGACAAGGATAGGTAGATTAGGCAGATTGGCAGATGGTGTACTAAAAAAATAAGAACCCTGACTATTATGTTTATAATCTAATTCCAGAGGATTATGTACGGTGTAAGTGTTACAAACAAGCCTACCAAATGTTTGTACTTATGTGGCTGTGGTGTTAACATTTGTCATAGATCTATAATGCTGATAAAGTCAAGCCAAAGATTATTTTCAATCTTTAAACTCAAACTTATTTTAAATATATACAGCATGAGTAGAGTAAATGAGAAATAGAAAACAAAAGTGCCAATCAGACTTGAATGGATATACACTAGGCATATATTGGACGCATCAACAATTACAGATTACAATTACAATTACAGATAATAATCCAGATTCAGGGATGATAAATCACATACAAGTCATTTAAATTCTATATTAATAAATAAATGGAAAGTAGCGGAGCTGAGTAAAAGGAATGCATACACACACAAGCAGGGAACAACAGATGAATCTGCTAGGTAAAACAGCCAAAACCTAGATATAAGAAAGTGCAAGTTCAAGGCATCCTCACACACACAGCTTAGGGGGTTGTTGTACATTACACTTAGTGCATTTTAACTGTACTTAAAACACTAGCATTGCATTCAAGCAGTAAACATGTCCCAAGCACATGCTAAGTGCCATCTAGCGTAGCAAAGTTAAGACTTTTCTGGTGAGGAGTATCTCCAGATCCTGCTACTTCGCACATACTGAAATCACATCCGACTGTTCCAGACATAATAGGATCAGAGACTAGTGAGCTGTGGGGGGGGACTGACTATCAGCTGCTTGTCAGTCAAAGCCCCTCCATGGCACCTGAGTGAATTTAAATTCCACTGTGGTGGGGGGGCTTTAACAAAAAGTTGATTGTCAGTCCCAACCCTCCCATAGTACCAGAGTCTTGAACCTGCTCTAGTGTAGAGGAGGAACTTTAACCAACATACAGCTGACTGTCAGTCAAAGTCCCCTGTGCTGTGGTGGGAGGGTAGGGACTCTCCTGTTCTGTGCCTCCACACTGGATCCTGTGTCCTGCAGCACTCTGCCTCCATGCTGGGCCCTGGGTCTTACTTAGCACAGAGGCAGGGAGGACTGTGAGACTTGGATCTCACCATTCCCTGCCTCTGTGCTGGCCCCTGGGTCTAGTCACAGAGAGAGGTAGCGTGGGACCTGCTATGGAAGCAGGGAGAGCTACAGTTGGGTCCTTGGTCACAGGTCCCCTGGTGCTCTCTGCTTCCACCAGTATTGTAGCTAAGAAGTTTGGTGCCAGGGCAAGCCCGCAGCAACAGACCACCCTCTTCTTGTGCACAGATCTGGGGTTCACATGACCCCTGCCTGGGAGTGCATGCAGTGGTGGGAGCTGCCCTCCCTCCCACACCTGCGCCACCCCCAAATGAGCTGCTCGCAGCTCTGTCCCACACCTCACCCTGGCTGGGCAGCACCTGTTGGTACCCCTTCACTTTGGTGCCTGGGACTGTCATCCTGCTTGCCCCCACCCTTGCTACAGTACTGGCCTCTAAACTGAGTCCCTGGGACCTGCTGCAAAGTCAGGGAGCAGCATGGGATTGCTTGAGTGGGTCCTTGGGATGAGACAAAATATCTCAGCCCTGGGACTGTACTGAAATCTTGAACTGGCTCTGATGCCATCCCAGGGCAATTGGTTTATTTTTGGTCTGAGCCCTGAGATGGTATCAGAGCTGATTCAAGACTCCAGTGTGAGGTATAAACTATATCTAGCTAGTAGTAAGCATTAATGTGCAACTGCTCAGAAAACTTTCTGAGTTGTATAATGCTTACTACATTCTAAAGTGCTAAGTGCCCCATGTAAAAAGACCCTAAGTCTTACAAAGTACTGATAACTTGGGCCATTTGTAGATCTGCTCACTGTTTTCTAAGATGTGTTAACTGATTCCCATTACATAGTTTGAATCAAATTTCAGTTCAAATTAAGAGTTAATAGACGATCAAGGTGGTTTGTCCCCTTCTTCACAGACCAGTAGTCCATGTGCTTGGGCAGGGCTGGGGGCCTAGACAGGACACTGATACTTAGTAAGAGTGAGGTGTTTTGGGCACATTTGACTTTGTAAAGGTGTTACTTTGTGCCTGATATCCTCTGTTGCATTGCAAAAATTCAGTTGAGTTTCCTTTGCCGGGACTGATATTTGCAGTGCTTATCTGCATTCCTAAGGAATGCTTATCTGACTCCCTAAGGGCTGTTTTTCCTAAAAGCAACCTTGTATATATAAGTTAGTCAATACAGTTTAAATTGTCCAGTTTGGATTGCACTAGCATGCATTAACTTTAATCCTCATTCAATGAAGATTAGTTAATTTGGACTGGAGCTAATTTTAATTTGGACTGCAGACATTCACATGTATATAGTGTTGGTTGTAGTCCAGATTAAACCTAGAAAAATGTAACATTTATAAACAGCCTTCCAACCTAAGTGCTTAAGCAGTTTCATTGCTTTCCATATTATTTCTTACTATAGAATGGCAGCAGCTTTGTTCAATCCTTAAGCAGTTTAACAAGGAGACATCTCTGTGACCACCCTTTTCCCTAAGTGGTTTCTGTTCAGAGGTACTATGGATCAAATAGGTAAGACTTTCATGAGACTGATATCTGGGAGCTGAATCTTAGATCAGCGATTTTCAATCTTTTTTTTTTATTTACAGATCCCTAAAAGAAATTCAAATGAAGGTGCCTTTGGATTGTAAGCATGGGAATTCACATACTTTTGATTGATCAGAGTCATCTTTTGTGGACCCATTGAACATAATCTGTGGACCTCCAGAAGTCTGTGGGCCACAGATTTAAAACCAGTGTCTTAGATCATTATTTATTTCTACTAAATTTACTTAGCTAGTGGCTGAGCAGAACTCATTTCAGTATTAGGGCTTCTTTGAACTAAGACTCTCTCAAGGACCAGAAACCAAGCCACTAAAAATAAATTCTGTACATCTGAGAGCTTTTTCCAGGCACCCCAGGAAGCCCTCAGTCCTTACTCTTGTGATTTGCTACATGAATGGGGAAAAAATAGACTTGAGCATAGGTCTCCAAAGTAGAAATGGAGTCACAAAGTTCAAGCTTGAATTCAGGTCTGAAATTACCCAAAATTAGGTGTAATGTTGTTAGTCTACACAGAATTGTCACTGTATACTGGACAATCTCCATTCTAGAAAGTTTTCAAGACCAAATTATAGATGTAACACTCATCTGAAATGTTTTAGACAGGAATGCTTTTGCCTTGAGCAGGGAGTTGAAATAGATATCTAGTTGAGGTCCCTTCCAGACTGATTTTTCTATGATAGTGCAATAGAACAGGTGAACTGTGCCAGCAAAATTAACATCCCTGTCACATTGAGCTTCCAGGATAAAAAACAGTCCTGCACTGCCATTCAGAACAGACACCAAATGGCACATCATCAGAGCTGCTGGAATGACTTCATGGAAGAGAGATTTTTAGATGATGCTTGCTAAAGAAGAGGAGGGAGCTTGGCTAACAACAACTAAGAGGAAAGTATTGGGTCAAGAACACAGTGCAAGTAGCCATTTGCCCAATAATGTCCTCTATAATATTTCATGCCATTTAATACTAGACTGAAATATATGAATATAAACTCACTATTGCAGACAATTATATCTAAGATTTTATTCTTAAATATGATTAAAATGTTTCTAAAATATTTGCCAGAGCATGCTATCTTCACCCTGTCAGATGTGACTAGTGAAGATTTTCTGTTCCAAGGCAGAAGAAAAGGATTTAGTCACTCAGAACCCCCTCCCACCAGGGGGAAGAGAACTCTCTTAGGCCTGGGGTGTATACATGTACATCATTTGTACATCATAGCTACATCATTCCCTACAGTGCTAATCATTTCCTGCCACCAATTAAATATCTTGATACTTTTCCTTGTGTTATTGCACAGCATACAGATTCTGGAATTAGTAGCAGGTTGGAAAAGCCACAGCAGAACACTATCAAACCCAGTAATAGCAAAATTTCCTTAAGAATGTATGGAAGCAGCTTCTATTAGTCAAGTCAAGTCAGTCCTGAGGCTGGTGAGACCTTTGGGGCACCTTAGATGCAGTGCCTCACTGGGGATTCTTTCGGCAAAGTGACCTGGTGGCACTCATCTCCACTCTAGGTGGATGGCTGTTGACTTACAGGAAGCTCATCTGCCCTTTGGCAGGTCTTGTGTTTAGTCTTGCTGGGTTTCCACACACCCTCCTCACCCAGGCTAGCTCAAGTGGGGGCACCAGTTTAGTTGCTCACAACCTGACCATAGAACAGATTGTACTGGTTTACATGGTACCAGACAGCAGACCAAGAGAGTCCTGGCCTGATAGCAGCTTCTACTAGATCTTCCTAAAACCATGCCAACATCCTGTAATCTGAAAACTTTGGGGCCAGTGGTGCAGGGAACTGCTGAGTGCCTGGTACACAGATCCAGGGACAACTTCCGGTTGCTGCCATGATTGTATGGCTGCCAGTAGCAGCCACTTTTTATTGCCCTTCCCCTCTCTCACTGAAACCTGGGGCAGTTCAAGGGTGCCTGTTGCCAGTAAACTGCTGGCACAGCCCTTGCTATGGTACTGTTTGGGGCTAGAACCCCAGCCCAGTCCAGCAGGAAACAAACTCCATGTCCCTTATCTAACGATGTATGTAATATCACATGAAAGTGCCTCAGACAGAATTTTCCTATGACTAGCTCCTGTTCTATAGATTTTTTTCCTATAATATGGACCTAATAGTAATAAAGATAGAGAAAGGGGCAAACTAAGATTTTAAGAATGACAGTTCCCTGTTTCTTGTGTCCTATGCTTATATTTTAATCAGTTAATTGACAACTGACTTGCACATATCTTGCTACCAGCTGAATTACATTCTGATAGAAGCTTCTGCTCATTTTTGTGCTTGAATATTGGTGTTGTAAGCCATGTGATTCCCACTACAGCTATCATGCCAAACAATTACAAAACTAAAAGGGAGAGAGATCATAGAGCTGATACACAGTGAGCTTTTCTGTCTTAAAATGTTGCTAGAATCAATTGTGGCAATTAGTTAAATGACAGTAAACAGGAGCTGATTCTTGCTATATGCTAAGGAGGATGGCTCTACTTTTTCTCCAGGCAGATACTGCCCAGTTAAAAAAGTTATATACGTTCACTGTAAGACTCTACATTAAATGTCGTTGAAACTATGTGAACAACTACCTTTGGGAATATATAGACATTTGCTGCACCTGGTTTTAATTTAAACTGTGTGACCATAAACTGGGAGCAGCTTTCCTGGCTGTTAATCAGTGCTGAGAGCTGTGCAGAAAAACTGGTGTAAGCAACTCAGGATGTGGACAGAGGCAGGCAGGATTGGGGGTGGGGAGTTGTGAGCCTGCAGTTTTGGAGGGGTGGGGATTTGTGGGATTGGAGAGGATGGTGGATCTGTTGTCCACCTGGGGTTGGAGAGGGATCAGGTGAGATAGAAGGAGCACATCCTCAGCTGGGGCAAGCAGCTGGGCTCCTCCAGACCCAGGGCTGTGCTCTCAATGCATGCAAGCATATGATAGATTGGGTTAACTCATTCCTAGTCTAAATTAGCTTACTTCATGTGAACTAACCCAACCATAGTTAGGTTGATTTAAATGTAACATCTATATGTACCCTTAGTCTACATAGTATATAGCATGATTTTAGAACACAATTTACAAGCAAACTTGCTCTTTCTGTTTAGTGAAACTACGGTAGTGGAACTACTAAGGGTCCAACACTGATGCTATTAGTATAGCTTCAACCATGATGTGGAACCAAAGTTAAATATTCTTTGATTTGCTAATTCTCTGTTGCACTATGGTCCCTTTGAGTTAGAAGAGCTGACTTGTTGTGACTCTACCTGGCAAAATAGGAATCCCCAGATGGTACAGAGCTGAGAAGAACCTCTCTGCCATTCCTCATTACAGCCCTAGAGAACATGGTTAAGAGAAGAGGCCTGGCTTGAGTACCTATCTGTTGCAACAATCCCTCAAGGATATGGCAAATGTACATAAGGTGGAGTAATGATAGTGCCTCTGTAAACTACATTAGGGACCAAAATAGCCCTGGTAGGCCCAGAATTAAACAGTCACAAAGTTGGAAGAACCCATATTTACTCTTTGCATAGTCATTTAAACATCTGTAAAGCGAGTGCCTAGTGAGAATAAATCACTACCAAATTAGTCTTGTTTGGTATGGACAGAAACGCCAAGACAGCTTGGGAGAGCAGCCCAAGGGGGCCACAGTTAATTAGGTCAGAAAAGATATAAAGAAGGGAGAACTAAGGGGACAAACAGAAGGCTTAGTTCAGAGACTTAAAGTATCAGTCCCCAGTAATATCCATGAATGAAGAATGTCGCTATCTGATGAGGGCTTAGTGGCTTCTCAATCAGGAATTCCACGTAGTCAGAATTCTGTGGAGTCAGAGCCTGCCACGTAACTTGAAAAGTCCTCTGCAAAACATGGCTAATTTCTGGCTTCCCAGGTGGTAGTTGTCCTGTGGAATAACCCAGACTAGCAGGGGGCATTTGATTCAGCCTAATTGTGACCACAGGGTCAGATATGAAAATCTCGGGATTTGCCAGAAAGATTGTAATAAAAGGTGATGTCCTTTAATACCAAGTAGCAGGTTTAGGCACTGTTCATTAATACTTAAGTTTTATTTGTGATGAATGGGCTGAGGCAAGTATTTGAGATGAGACTGAATGCAAACTCTGCTTTCGGGGTTCTATCCCTCAAAAAGCTGAACTACTTAGCCAATAAGTGCAACCTCCTGCTTAGACCATAATCTGTTGCAAGGAGTTTGGTTTCTTTACTTGGTGTATCTATGCCAATGAAATGTCCCTTTAAGTTATTAACTGAGCTCCATCTGAGCAAAGAAAGAATTGAAATTAGTGAGAAATTGAGTGACTTGATGTGGAAAAAAAATCCCCACTGAATGCAGCTCTTCCTTATGATTCAAGGCTGCTGATAACCTTTTTTTCTTTTTTGGCATTACTTTCAGAACATTATGTATTTGTTCTAAACTTTTAGACTGCATGACAGAGATAGAGATTGTTTCCCTCACTGGATTATTACAAATAAATATTTATTTCAGAAGAGAATGCACTTGGTACAGGTATTCCACAGGGATTAAGATTTTTAAATCAATAGAAGCATCAATGCTGCATAAAAGCCAAATGAAGTCATTTTAACAGACAAAAGAGAAAGTGAGATGTAAATTACAGTACATATACAGTGCTGTGTATAGAGACCTTGCTGTCACCTTAAATGGATGTAATTTGTTATTTTGAAGAAGAGATACTTTTTTCTGCCTTATTTTATTTTGGTTTCTTTTTTTTTAGATTATTTTCTCCTGGGCACTGCTGTAAAAAAATAACTGCTTTAGAAAAGTAGTTTGAAATTTTAACTGCCTCTATATTTTTGCAGGTAAATTTGAAGACTCCCCTTTCCCCCTGCATAACTGTTGTGTAACATTTTTGTGTCAGGCCACATATATTCACTAAGATTCCTTTATTTTAACCACTTCAAACAGAAGTTGAAGTTGTAGATTTCTCAACAGGAGAATTCCATCATTTTTACTGCTGATGCATTCACATGTATTCATTACCATTAGGCTATCTTCAGTGTAGCCATGCAAGGAGAATTGTAATGAGGTGACATGACCACAGAAAGTATATTACTGTGGCTATATAAGTATTGGCAAAATTAATTTTATCTTTATTCTGATGCTTACCTATGTTTTGGATAACACAAACCAAACAAGGCATTATTTTATGTAGTTTGAATGATTTTTGGTGATGGTGTCTGTAGGAGAAAACAAGCATTGTGTTGGTGTCATAAGATATTAATTGCAACTAAACAGAAGGATCAGCAGAGACAAATGGCTAAGAGAGTCAAATGACCAAGACAATTTATCAACAGATACCTCATAGTTTTCTGGTCAGGTCCTAAGCTCATGTGAGACAGAACCATTGCACTAACTTCTGAACATCTGGCCTTTCACTTCAGTTGGCCTCTATCAGCATATACAGTATGTCAGAAGACATGAAGCATTTAAAAAAATCAGCTGTCATGAAATACTCACTCTGCAAACAATCAGCATTTAGGAGGTCTTGGCACTTCTCATGACATTTGACACCACATTCAGTGCATCTCATGCCTTGTCTAGCTATGCCCCAAAGGAGACCTTCACATTCATAGCAGTATGTAGGAGTTGTAGCTGTCCACACTTCAAAGTTGTGAGGAGTGGTTGATGACATTGGATAGATTAGAGCTTGCAATGTCTTTCTGAAGACGTGCATTTTCTATTGGGTGGATGAGAAAAAAAAATCAGTAAGTCATTAGAAATGTTGTTTTACATGGGAGTGAACTCTGGCTAAAATATATGCTGTGAGCATTACAAACTAGGGATGTGCAAAGCTTTGGTTGCTGATTCGATTCGGCGGAGATTCGGCTGAGATTCAGCCCGATTTGGTGGCTGAATCTCCAAATCTGAATTGAATCAGGAGACCCTTTAATCTCTCTGAATCGAACTGGAACCCACAAAATCAATTTGGAGAGATTCAATGATTCAGACATAGACATGGCTTTAAATGTTTTTTCTACATACCTCAGGGTACCAGACGGCTCATGAATGCTGCTATGGTAGGGCCTATGGAGCATCCCACAGGAGCATGGGATGTCCCCAGCACATTTGGCGGCAGATCCAGAGGTGGATCGGAAGCCGAGGGGAAGCCCTCCATACCGCCCCCCTGGCTCAGTGACTGGTACCTCCTGGGTCTGGGGGGTACCCAGGGCAGTCACCAAACCAGGGAGGTCCCAAGGCTATCCACCACTGAGCACACGGGAGGGCACCCCTGCACTCCTGTGGGACTCTCCATTCACCCTACCATCTCAGCGTTCATGAACCACGTCTGGTACCTTGAGGTATGTAGAAAAAACATTTAGAGCTGTGTCTATGGGTGAATTGCTGATTCTCCAAATCAGAATCATATCTTCAGGTTTGGATTCAGCTGAATTTGTTGTGAATAACCCCGAGCCATTTCTTTGAAGGCCTAATAAATGGCCTCGAGCCATCCTCCCAAGACAGAATACACAGCGAGACTGGAAGGTCGTTTTGTAAATTATGCCCATCTGCAGTGATAAGGAGGAGATAGCTATACCAGGCCAGGGGCCTCGAAGATAAACAGCGAACTACACTAGAAAATAGGTGAAAGGGCTCATTAGGGGCTCATTATAATACTAAAAAACACAC
>JAGPOW010003364.1:23628268-23684697 GCA_030014935.1 Caiman crocodilus | reverse complement strand
TAAAAGCTTTTTTTCTTTCAAACTTCCAACTGGCATTCATATATTGGCGCTCATGCATGCCGGGCAACGAATTCAGACTTGGGCTGAAGCATAACAAATTGAATCAGGACAGTGATCTGAATCAACTAATCGAATCTCTGTCCCTGATTTGGGCCAAATCCGAATCCAAATCTGAATTGAATATGGCCTGTTTTGCATACCCCTATTACAAACTATAAAAATACACCTATAAAATTACACCTTTATCAGCAAAACCCTTATTTACTCATTTTCCCCAGTACTTTGAAAAGAAATGGTGCCTGGATGACCTAGTCTAATTGATTAAAGAAAAAGCAGTGTTAAGATACATTAAGCCAGTCAATTATATTTCCAATACAGAGCGCAGAATATTTTTTGTGTTTCAAGGGCAGAAATTAGAAAAATTAATTAGCATTATATTTTCAGATATTTTATACAATTACCAAATACAATGCTTTTGAATGTTTATACATTTTCTATAAGGAGTTGGATGACTGTATACACTGCACAAAATATATTTTTATTATATGTAAAGTGTGCTCTCCTTTAAATTGCATCTCTGTATCATCTCCCTACAGAATCAAAGTGGGCTGGTTTCAGGGCTTTCATTTTTGTCATTTCCCCACAGCACAGTACCTACTGATTTCCATTTAAAAATCAAGACTGTTTTACTCAGAAATAGGAGTAGAACCAAGTCAGACCCCAGACTTCAATACTTACATCTTGGTCAGATGTGGTTCAGTCTCCAAACTTAATCACTGATAACTAACTCCAGTAAAAAATTACCAACTCTATACCAATTAGTACTGCAAACAAACGGAATTGCAGTTCATTAGTGCTGAGAACAAATTGAGGACTGACAAACTAGCCCCTGGAGGCTTGGCATATAAAGCATGGGCTTAGCGTTCCCAGCAGTGTTCTATTATGTTTACATAGTTTTCCTTTCAGAGCCTGCCAGGTGCTTCCACGTCCAACTGACTTCTGTTGAACAGAGAGTTTCCCCAAGCAGTGCTTAGCACTTTGCTCGACTAGGGCCTAACTTTGTTTCTATGGCTGATGGAACCACATAGAGAATTCTGATCCATTTCTTATCTCACTGGGATGTGAAGGAAGATCAGTCAGCTAGGAGGAAGCACTGGGGGAAGCTGGATGCGTCTGAAGGTATATCTATATGAGAATCTGTATATACCATATTTAAGCAAATCATCTGAAGATGTCATCTGAAGATGACACTGAATTTAATATAACCCCTCAATTATTAGATTCCACAAAAGGAAAAAAATTAATTTGGTATTATTTTTATAAACAGACCTGCTGACAACAACTATAACAATACCTGTAAATCATAAATTTAACATTAGTTTCGATTCAATTCAAACATGAAGTTAATTTAATCTATAGTAGGTTCTTTCCAGAACCTGATGAGTGCTACTCCTTTCTTAGCGTTAGGACTGGTCACTTTCACCTACATCCTTGCTCTCACATGCTTTGCTGTTCTCAGCTTCTCCCTCACTTTCCCACAAAAACATCATCTTCTGTTCCATCCATGGCATGAGATAGGGGTGCGTGAAGCAGGCTCTATTCAATTCGGCTGAAATCCAGGACAGTGATTCAACTCATTGATTCAGATCACTGTCCTTGATTTGATTCAACCTAATCCATATCTGAAGATTCAAAGCTGATTTGGAGAATCAGCAATTCAGACACGGACACATCTTTAAAAATTTTTTTTACATAGCTCGAGGTAACAAACATAGCTCGTGATCACTGTGATGCTGGGAAGCTGAGTGTCCCACAGGAGTGGGGGGAGGGCCCTACATGTGCTCGGCAGCAAACTTGGGTGACCCCCCAGACCCAGACCCAGACGGCACCAGTTACTGAGCCAGGTGGAGGGGGTGCTCCCCAGTGCGCTCCCTGGCAGACCCAGAAGTCGACTGGAAGTGCTTCTGGTCCACTTCCGAGTCTTCTGCTGAAAACACTGGGGAGCACCCCACACTTGTGTGGGACACTTCACGTGCCCCCGCATCACAGCACTCATGAGCCCCTGCTACCTACAGATATGTAGAAAAAACATTTAAAGCTATCACTATGTCCAAATATCCAAATCTTTCTGAATCTCTCCAAATCAATTCCTAGGGTTCTGATTTGATTTGGAGAGATTAAAGGGTCCTCTAATTCAATTCAGGTTCAGAGATTTGGCTACCGAATTGGGCCAAATCTCTGCTGAATTTAATCAGGGTCTGAAGCTTCACACAGCCCTAACATTAGATATACTGAACTTCTTGAAGCCTTTAATAATGGCTTTAATAAAGAAATCCTTCCACAAGTTAGAATCTATTGGCAAAGTAGTGCTATGGTTAGGGTTACCATAACATCTGGTCTTAAATACTCTCTCGAGGACTCTAACACTAACATTCTTCTTTTCTTTAACAATGCTCCAGGTCTCCACTTCCACACAACGTCTAACCAGTCATTCATCAGTTTGTTTGACATCCATCTCTGTTCCAGGCACCTAAACACTATTCCTGGTGGCAATTTTTATTTTGGCAGAGTTTTGCATTTCAAAATCACACAGGAAAGCAATTTTCTCCTATCTGCCAACACTGCTAACATCATTGTAATCCGTGACTTTTCATTTCCTGTATTTCTCATACAGAGATCCTGGTTTCCTTTGCTTAAAACTCCCAAATTATCTGATTTAAAATAAATCCTGGGACCAGGGCCAGGGTCTACAGCCCCATAACCCTCCAGCAGTGCCTGAGCCTCAGCTGCCACACACAGGAGGCGGTCGCTGCTGCAGCCAGAGCAGAGTACAGAGCTCCCCTTCCCCCCGCCCCAATGGATCAGCAAGAGTGGAGCCAAGTAGAACCCATTGGGGTGAGGGGAGGATGCAGGCTGCCCACTGCAGGGCTCAGAGCTCCCTGGCCCTGTTGCACTTCCTCTGGGCCTCCATGGTCCATCAGGTGGGACCTGGCATGAGAGACTCAGTGCTGTTGCTGCCACCACTACCACTGAGAGCTCTACACCAGCTGCACCACCATGGTGAGGCACCTAGAGGCAGCTGCTCAAAAAGACTCAGCATGTGCTGGCCAGAAATGCTGCCTGCTATGGGGACCGTGTCTGGCTGGTGCCTGCTAGGTCATTTTGAGCTGCGTGTGGAGTCTGTAACCTAAGAATGCCAAAGCAACTCAGCACATGCTGGCAGGCAGCAACTTGGAGCATAGATGCCTAATTTGTTTTTTGGAGCATGGTTGCTTAAAACCCCTCAAAAACCAACCAAACAAAAAAACCAAACTGGTGCTTTGTTTTTGACTTGGTGCATTCCCGCGCTGAGCCCCATTTATATCCAGAATATACAGCGTGTTACTTCTACCCAGCTCTGCAGCATCTGTAAAGATCAGGCACTTCAATGAGGCTTTTTCGGCACCTTTATCTAATAGCTGATCAAATCAGCTTTAGCTTAAAGCACCAAAATGCCCCACTGAAGCACACAACTGTTTCAGATCCTGCAGAGCTAGCACACTGCTAGCTCTGCAGTGTTTCAGATGCTGCACACTGCTTTTTCTGGTAAAGTGCCATTTTTTCTTTTTTAAAGATCTGCAAGCAGTTCCATGGGTATTGAGCACCCGCAAATTTTTTTCAGTGAGTGCTTGAGCCCTGGAGCAGCCACAAAGTCAGTGCCTATGGCTTGGCGTGATCCCACACTAGCTGGGCAACACTACACAGAGGGAAGCTTGGGTGCCCTCTGCCAGCTGGTTGTGCATTTTCTGGTTTAAGGTAAGTTGTATAAAATCATAAGGCAAGGCTTAATTTTCCCCATGTCAAATAGGAACCCCTGCCCCAGTCTTATAATTGAGCATGTATGATATTAAACCAGGTCAATAACCTGTTTAGGCTGCAGGATGGAGATGCAGGAGTTATTTCATTACCCTTGGGTCAGAGGCACAGGAGCTAGGGCCTGGCCACTGCAGCTCTAGGAGTGTTTGCTGTCAGGCTTCTCTCCATGGTGGCACAGGGGAAGCTACTGCAGTGGTTCCCAAACTGTGGGTCATGACCCCAAATGGGGTCACAACATCAGCAGATGGGGTTGTGAGGGTGGGGAGATGTGGGTTGGGAGCAAGGGGCCATAAAGGGGTTCAGGCTGAGGAAAAGTTTAGGAAGCACTGGCTTACTGCCACCACTTCTCCCTGCAGCAGACAGGAAAAGCTCCTACCACCACCACTTCTTGATGTGGCAAACTGGAAAGCAACCACTGCTGAAGCTCCCTGCTGCCTAATGCTACCAAAGCCCCATATCTGTAGGTTGGTTCAAATGGCTCCATGGGCCAGATCTAGTTCCATAGGCTATAGGTTTATGACCCCTGGATTAAACTGTCTTGCTGAATTATTAGTAGCAATGTAGTCAGAACACCAAAGCTCAGCACTAGCTGTCCAGGAGGATGTGGAAATGCTCAGGTGGCTAGATCATAGTACAGGTGAAGCAGCACAGAAACCTGTACTAGAAGAACCTGAGCTAAGTAGTTTAAAACCACACAAGAGGCAGTGAGTACAGTGACTGCAATGTAGGCATATCTTAGCTGATTCTAAGGCTTAGTAACAAAGATAAATGAAGCACCTACAAAACCTGGTGATTTTCTAATTTAAAAAAAAGAACAAAAGCCTTGAGTTTAGAGAAATTGGAACAGATCAAAAAGTATAGCTGGAAGAAAGGGGAAAATATATATTTTTAAATTAAACTTATGTATTAAGTGTGACTCAAAAAGGGATCAGGAGGAGCTTTTCTCAATTTAAATTTAAATGTGAATTTCAATTTTTGTTGATGCTTTAACATTAATGCTACCTCCTGCCGTCTCATCTCCAGTAAATGTGCAGTTTGAGAAGGGGTGTTAAAACACCAGATAGCATTAAAGATGAGATAATGTTTATGTGGCTGCAGATATATTTTACTTATAATACTTGAGCTATTCCAACAGTAAGTCAATCCATATTTTTCTGGTGTACTTGTCTAGACCATCAGTTCACAGTTTGACACGAGTAATGCCATTTCATGATAATTCTGCACTACCCCAAATAAAATATCACCCCTGAAAATTTATATTTATGAAATAACTACCTCCTAAACTTGGGTATATATCTGCCAGTTCATTTATAAGTCAACAGTTTTTACTTGTGACTTTTGGCTTAGAGATTCTCACCCCAGTGACTATGATAGCAAGGATAACTTTCACTGTTAAATTAATTCAGCCAGACCTGCAATTAGTAGGACTTTACTAAATGTCAATAGTGGAGAACTGGGGGTATGAGGGGGCAAAATTAATACAATGAGAAAGAAAGGAAGAAAATCAAATTACTTGAACAAACAACAGAGTACATCAGAATAACTGCTAGAAATAGCCTCACCTCCTCCTCTTCCTGTCACTTGGTTGTTTCCCTTCACATTGTCATATGTGAGTTTCTTGTCACTGTCCTTAATGCCCTTCATCATAGAGTCTTGTCCTTACCACACAGACTTAAATTTTCATTAAAATACTGCCCCTTTAATTCTATTCTGCCACTGATGCCAATCTTGACTGCCTGCTTTCTTAACAGGCTAGGGGCAGAAATTACACCTAAACCAGTATGTGATCAGAAGCTGTTTCAGATGTCTAGCATAAAAGAGTTCAGTGCACATAAACCACTTTCAAAAGGCCAAGCCAGTTTAAGATAAACCTGGATGGATGTATCAGACTTAACTGATTTTGATTAAATTGGTTTATTGAACTTCTGCCTCAGATGGCCTCCAGGTTCTCATTAACTCACATTCCCCCAGCATCCCAGGACACTTTAAACCTTCCCCACAAACCCCACCTCCAGGGGTGGGTGGGCTAGGCTTGGCCCAAGCTGTCCACTCCAGTTGAGCAGGCAGAGCTGGCTCTAGCTAGCATCCCCCAGCTTCAGGCCTGGCATGTGGCTGTTTCTGGAATCAAAAGTGAATATGTCTTCACTTGCTTATCAGCTCAACCTATGCAGTTTAGACTAACTTGCAAAGTTTGAATCAATTCAGCCTAGGGCTTTTTCACTATCTGTACTTAACTACTAACGTCCTTGTGTTTCTTGCCTTATGCTTGGGAAAGTTTCCCCATCCACACGAATAAAGCCATTAATTTATTCTCTGTAGAGAATAAGTTTCTGACAGTCATTGGCAAACAGCCTTCAACCTGAAACCACTTTCAGTTTATGTCATTACACCTGTCTCTGCTTTGACCTTGACTTCCACTACTTGCCTATTTGTCGGCTGCATATTATCTGACTAAGATCTCTGGACTGGTTTTGCACAGCTTGTACATTATATTGCCTAGTACAATGGGGCCCTAATCTCTATAACTGGCCTTGATTGTTATTTTAACACAAATCCAAATAAAATTACTATGAGGTGTTCAGTAGCTAGGCATAAAGAAACATTAATCAATTTACTACAACATTATGGTAATTCCCACAACACCTAAGTTAGCTATACAAGAACGAGTAGTTAGCCATGATAGTCTTTAGTTAAACAGAAGGCATGGCAGTGTGGCATCGTAAAGCCGAACATTCAGAATTCAGATTCACCCAAGTCTGGCAGAAATTCTCTTCAAGTTTAGAACCATGTGAGCCAAATAGCTTCAACACTCTTAGATACAAGGCTACAGAATCTGAACTATTATTATAAGCAGAGCAAAATTTGACCTAATGCCTGTGACTAAAACGATTTGACTGATTCTCCGATGGTCTCAGGCAGTGTTCAGAACACCAGAAAGGCATCAGGAGGTGGCTTTTTATTTTTACACTTTTTATAATTTTGATACTAGGAGCTGCTTGTGTCCTCTCAGATAGTCAGACTTTGGTAATTCCCCTGAAACAACCTCAGGGCTGCTCTAACTTGCATTGGCAGATAACAACTCCCTAGGAGTTCCTCTGCCAGCCATGACCACTGAAGCAAAACATGCCTCAGTCCTCCCCTTCTCAATTCCCTGAATGTTCCTTTCACAGTTTACCAGAGCACAGAGAATAAAAAAAACACTTCAGAGACAACTAAAACTGACATTATCCACTATGGGAAGGAATCACAATTCACAGAAACTATCAAGTTGTTGAAGATTCCTTCGCAGACTCATTACTACTACATATATGGTTTGATTAGTCATGCTGATCCAGATTTGGTCCTACATTTACCCTATCATCTCCATTGATTTTCACAGGGTATGTGTAACTTGTAGGATTTTGCCCATCATGCTGGATAAAGAGTACAAAATAAAGGGCAGCTGGGAGTGCGCTTCAAAATACATGTTTATGGGTAAACCAAATTTTCATTTGACAAAGGAACTCATAAACCAATTACTCAGACAAACAATTTTTCTTCTGATTTTCCAGAATATCTGCTTGGTAAGTAACAGCAACAAGCATGGAAAATCGCTTTTATGCTGCTTAATTTGCAGTAAAAGGATAATTTTATTTATCTACTATCCAAATGTTGGAATGTCTTCATACATAATATATTATGCTTTTATTTATCTATTTTTATATATCCAGAACTCTAATCAAAGTGATATCTCTAGGCACTGCAAATGCACAGCAAAATCCTCTAACACTGCAAAATGATCCACTTGTTTTCCATCTTGAAGTTCAATTCACTTATGCATTACAACACCCTTTTTTTTTTAAACTTTCCACTTCTTTAAAACAGGAGAAAAACAAATATGGTACTTGCAGTACAGGTGCACATCTACACGTGCACACCTGTACTGCACAGTAAATATGATGACTTATACCAATTTGAGCATAAATTTGAGACCTACAGCATGAAATTCTCAAATTTATGCCCAATTAGTTACTGCAGTGACACACATGTACATGCCTTACTGCACGGTAACACTGTGTGTGTGGAGCACTATTAACAAATAGTGTTAATGTGCCTTAATGCCTGCACATGTAGACACTGGCCTATTCCCACTTACTGCACAGTAATTTACTGCATAGTAAATTTAGGCCAGTGTAAATGCACATGTACACGCACCCCCTGAATAAAACGTATTTTCTTTCATTAGTTTTAAATTTTTTTCTTTTAATTTTAATGCTTTTAAAATTCCATCTTGCTTTTATAATATGAAAAAGTATCAATTTTATCTGCTCTTTGCCCTTTTTTAGATATTCCATTTATCTCCATCATAAAATAAGTTCCTCTTATTCTTCTCCTTTCTAAAAGAGAGAGTCAGTTTTCAACTTTTCATTCTTGCCTTCTTTATATATCCTTCCTTGCCTGTGATCATTTCTATTGTCTGTTTGGAGTTCTTTTTCTGAAACACATATTTTGATAAGAGCTGACTCAGACAGAAGAGTATTATTGAGCTCAAAGTGCATTATACTAGAGTTGGTATTATTTTTCCACCCTATTCGTTATACATCCTAATATTTTGTTGCTTTTTTCAATTGCCAATGCACATTGAACAGGTGTTTGTATGGATTTATCCTGCTAGTTCTCCAGGGTTTGTTTTTGGGGGTTTTCTTTGAGTAATAACAGTTAAATCAAACTGCAGCACCAGCATTCAAATTATTTCTTCTAATGTACATTACCTTAATTTGCCAATGATGATGATATCAGCTGCACCATTTACTTCCAGTTTTCCAGAGCCAGAGTCTGATTCTTATAAAAGGCATCTTTACAATGAATGTGTTAGGTCTGGGGTTTTGGCTGATGAGAACCAATATTTCAATTGGTATTATATTGTTCACAGAAGGTGGCAATGATTGAAAGTGGTCTTTTTGCAGGCACCAATTAGTAAATCATGTTGACTGCTTTTTAATTTCTGTAAATGCATTAAGCTATTTTAATGGTGAGTATAAAATATTATATTAAAAATAAAAGAATAATTTTATTTTGCACTCATTAGTTGATGTATTCTGTTCCAAATAAATATTGTCCTCTGTGCCTGTTACTGTTTAAGTGTCCATATTTTATATTGTTCTAGTAACATTTGTTGCTATTTTGTGATTGCAATATAAAGTAACTGCTGTTTTTATTAAAAGGGATCATTTTCAATGCCAGCTGTTTCCCACCTCATTATTTCATCTTTGAGTACTACCAGCTTGTTTGTTTATGACTGGCATATAGTCACAGAAAGGAACCCATCTTCTGACAAGGTGGGGCATCCTTTAATGGCTGCAGTATCAGGAGTTATCTATTAACAGCCCCTCCATTTTTCAGCTATGGGCATGGCCATTGGAGATCTTAACTGCAATATAAGAAAATTCCGTACAAATTCAGTCTCACCAAACCCTTCAAGACACCAGCAAACACACCAGTCTCCTGATGCTCCCACTGTGAATGCCACCTATATCCCCCAAACCCTACCATGGACTCTGCCTGCCCTGCCCCAATTTCCTTGCAAAACCCTCAATCTCCCCCCTCCCCTGAGCCTGCTGGCCCCCAATCCCCTCCAACTGGCCCCCAATCCTGTCTCAAAGAAGAATGTATGTTAGAAGAATATATTTGAACTAACAATTGGAGATACAAGATGGCCTTTATTCCTTCAAATTAATGCCTCTCTTTAATTACATTGGGTTCAGCTATAACAATCTGCTTGCCCACACTTCAAATCTTCCTAGAGATAATGACATCTGTTGTGTTTTTGATTAAAACAACCTTTTTTTTTTTTTTTTTTTGCAAAATATTGCTGGGGCCAAAAGGCGGTTATGGTCAGATTGCATCACTTGTCAGAATGTGATTTGTCTTTAAAAGATTATCACTGAAAGCTCATGCACAAAATAGTACTTCCATCATGTACCACTGGACATTTAATTTGCAGTAGTTATTTTTTCAGAAGCCAAGAATTTCAAGGACAGAGGCAACACGTAGGGGGTGCATGGGGGTGCACTGTCAGCAGTGCCTGCAGGCAGTCTATGATTGCCCCTGGCTGCGGCCACCACTGCCAGCAGTGCCTGTGGGTGGCCGCCAACCCCTGGATGGCGCTCACCACTCCCTATCCCCCACTGCTGATAGTCCTGGCAATGTCTGCAGGTGCTCCCTGCTCACCACCGCCGGGCTCCTGCTGCTGCCACCAGGCTCCTGCCAGCGCAGTCATGCCCCCCAGCTGCCAGGGACACATGCCATTCACGTTCAAGGATATTTATCATTACTGAAAAATTACACCTGGCCCCATTTCCAGTCCTGGTAATGTAATTTCATCTATAATATGAAAAATGAACAATAATGTTAAAGATGGTTTGCACTTGACAAAGACCAAAGTATGGTTAAATATTTTCTAAACTACCATTTTCTGTAAGTAGAATACATGTGAAAAAAATGTCTTTGATGCTCCCTTCTTTCTAATTTTAAGTAAATGATTTGGATGTGGGGATGAAAAGCTCTCTGGCCAAGTTTGTGGATGACACCAAGTTATGGGGAAGTGTGGCCATGCCAGAAGATAGGTTGCAGATACAGGTGGATCTAGATGGGCTGGAGAGTTGGGCGGACTGGAACCAGATAAAGTTCAACACTCAGAAGTGTAAGGTACTCCATCTGGGGGCAAACAATTCCCAACATACCTACAGGCTCAGTGGCAACAATTTGACTTGCACCACACCTGAAAGGGACCTAGGGGTAGTGATCGAACATCACATCAACGTGAACTTGGAGTTCAATGCTGTCTCCATCAGGGTAAACAACATACTGGCATACATTAAACATTGCATCTTATGCAAAAATAAAGAAGTGATAGTCCCAATGCATGCTGCACTGGTGAGACTGCAGCTGGAGTACTGCATCCAGTTCTGGGCGCCGCACTTCAACAAGGATGTGGAAAAACTTGAGAGGGTCTACAGAACAGCCACCCGTATGATCAGGGACTTGCAAGACAAGCCATATGAGGAGAGGCTGAGGGACTTGGGCCTCTTCAGCCTACAGAAGAGAAGGCTGAGAGGGGACTTTGTAGTGGCCTATTGCTACATCAGGGGAGTACATCAAGAACTTGGAGAACAGCTGTTCACCAGGGCACTCATGGGGAATATCAGGAGCAATGGATATGAACTCCTGGGAGGCCACTTCAGGCTTAATTCCAGGAAAAAAAACTCCTTCAGTCAGGGTTTCCAGACTGTGAAAAACTCCCTCCAGGGGTGGTGCAGTCATCGTGGAAATCTTCAAAGGAGACTGGACAGTCACCTCACTGGGGTCACTTGACCCCACTTGTCTTTTCCTGCCTAGTGCAGGGGACTGGACCCACTGATCTACAAGGTCCCTTCCAGCCCCTAACAATCTATGAATCTATGAATAAATGTAAGTTAGCCACAGCTATTTTTTTCTAGAACCCCACAAATCAAACTAGAGGGAAAGGCTCAGAATGACAAACAAAACAATTATCTTAGCTATTAGGTGGTGTTATGCTTTTTATCCTGTAAAACTCCAATGATTTTACTAACCAGCTACTTCAGGTGGTAGGTGAAAGGTAGCGGTGGGAAAGGGTAAGTGGAAGAAAAGGGAAGAATGCTAATAACAAACACACAGAACACTGAAGAATAGAAGAGGGCATTTTGACAACTTTTGCTCTTGTTATAGGAAGTGACAAAGGACTGATATTGTCTCTTTAGAATAGGCACAACCTTGACATTTTAAATTCTCACCTGAAAATGTGGATTGTTAATTCAGTCAGTTTATTTTAGCTAGGAATTTCAAAGGTTTGAATGCCTTTTAGAGAATTTTAAACTAATGGTTCACGGAATGCACGTTTTTCACATTGGATACTTAGACCAACAAACTACATCTCTGGCTATGTTTGGGAAAGATTAATGGATCATTTATTCTTTTAATATATACATACGATCTTAAGAGCTAAATCCAGCATGTCTTATTTAATTTATTAGAATGAAGGTGAAAGGTACTGGGCTTGTATGAAGCAAAGATGTCCCTTTAGGTTGTATACAGACATTCAGGGAAGTTATGAGGAGTTCAGATAGCATTAAAAATTAGGGCTGTGCAAAGCTTTGGGTCATGATTCAGTTTGGAGGAGATTTGGCCCGATTCGGTGGCTGAATTTCCAAATCTGAATTGAATCAGGGGACCAATTCAAAAGTCCAAATCAATTTGAAGCTCTCCAAATCTTTAGAAAAGATCCAGAGAGCTTTGATGATTTGGACAGTCCCTGGTAGCTACAGCAGGGAGGTGCACCTGGACTCTGAGCCGATAAGTACTAGGGGCAGGGAAGGAGGGGCTGGGGTAGGGGACCATGGGGGGACGCTGCCACTCCCCCAACCCCATCCTGATTCCCCAGGACCCTGACCCCCACCTGCTCACCCAGCCCCCCGATGGCTATCTCACTTGCACCAGCTTCCGGTGCTTTAAAGAAAAGCCCCAGTGCTCACTGGGTACTGCCAAGTGTGGGGATGATCCTCACTGCCTCCCACTGCCCCATGCTGCATGAGGGGGGCTCTACACAAGTCCCTGACCACCCCCCTCCGGGCTACCCATAGGTGCCTCACTTGGACCAGAAAAGCCCCTGGACTCACTGCTACTGCAGTGGCCTCAGAGCTTCAAGGACTCATGCAGAGCCCCCCACATTGCACAGGGCAGCGGGGGGCAACACGGATTGACCCCCTGTCAGCAGGAGTGGCGAGTGCAGGGCTTTTCTCATTTTTTTTTAAAGGGTCACCACTGGCACAGGCAGGGCTTCCATAGTGGGGCTGAGGGAGTGAAGTGGGGGTTGGGGGAGTCATGCAGAGCCCCCCATCCAGTGTGGGGCAGTGGGATGTAGTAGGAATCACCCCTGCCCAGCAGCACCCAGTGAGTGGGGCTTGTTTTTCTCCAAAGAGCTGGGGGGATGGGCCTGGCTGATTCTGAATCAATTCAGGACAGTGATTTGAATCACCAGATTGAATTACTGTCCCCTGAATCAGCCAAATCTGAATCCAAAGCGAATACTAGCCACTTCGCACAGGCCTACTAAAAATAGCCACCCAATCTAGTGGGGGCATTGGGGGGAACCATCAGCAGGATCTTGGGAGGACTGAGATGTTCTAGGGTAATTGGTGTGGAAGGCAGTGTCCACTGTGGGGGTTGGGGCATATAGGTGGTACCCATGCTGGAGGCATCTAGGGATTGAAGTGTTTGCTGGTGTCTGGAGGATTTGGTGAGATCAGAGGGGATTGCAGGATCTGGGTGGGGGGGAGCTCTCTTCCCCACCCCCTTAGACCAGGGGCTATTTTTAGGACCCCAACCCCCACCACTCCAAGATGGAACCCCAAGAAACCTACCCTACCATTCTTCCTGACCCACCCCCAACCCCTGACTTATTTTCTTAGCTGCTAGCGTTGGCAAACATTAATAAAACTGGCACCAGGAACAGCTTGTGGGATGGGGTATTTGGTGGGCTGGGGCATGGGAGCTGGCTCATGTGTGGGGAAGGCTGTCAATCAGGGATGGGGTAGGAAAAGTTCAGCCCCCACGGCTGGGACCTGTGGCTGGGTTTTCCCAGCCCTGGGGCTACACTGGGAACTGTACAGAAGTACAGTTAGATGGGTCTCACTGGACCTAAGCTAAATTAAGCTACCTTGGAGGTACACTTAACCAAGATCAGGTTGGCTATTTTTAGATCAGTCTAACTGTCCTGAACTTCTGTACAGTTCACATGTAGATCCTCCTAACTAGTGTAAGGTTCATATCTAGGCAAAGTAAATTAGATCAGATGGCCACTTTTAACACAATCTAACTTCCCTTCTCAATTCCCAGAATGTCTGTATGCAGCCCAAGAGACCTGTTGTTTGATTTTATTCTTATATTGCTATTTTTTCAGCATTGGGACTTTGTCTTCCTATGTTTATATAGCACCTAGTGGCATATAGTATTGATATAGAGAAGAACTTCTTGGTGTTACGTGCGTGTGTGTGTGTGTAATAGCCAATAAAATTAAACAGAAATCTGATCATCATCACTACTACCTTTTGCTTAAAGGTAACAGTTCAAACAGCTTGTTCAAAGTTTATTTATTATATAAATTCACACAAGCTCCTCCTGAAAACACTTACCATTTCTTCATTGTTTAGGGAAGTCCGAATAAGCATGGCCATGGATATACCAGATTTTCGTGCAGCAAGAGTCTGTTCAAGGTAAATGCAAAATAGTTACCAACAAATACAGCAGAAACACTAAATGCAGAAGTCAGTGAAAAGAAGATGATGATAATGTTATTCTATATGGATTTAAGCAAAAATGTAACAGCAAAAAAGTTAAATAACTTCTACTTACTGTTCACAACACACATCTTTTAACATTTGAGTATATAATGGAAGCAAACTTTCCATCATCATTACTGTTTCTATCAACAATGCCTAGCTGAGCTGCCATTTCTAATATAAAACCTGCTATTCAGGGGTTTATGACTCAGATTTTTTTAACCCACAGGCTGTCACTATTTTTCTGCTTTGCCAACCAAATTAATGTGGTACAAGGATAAGCATTCTGCCCTAATGTGGAAGCAGGAGATGCCTGAAGCAACCTCAAGATCATTTTGAAATGCTCTGAGAATTCAGGTTGTCAGACTGTATCATTTTAAGCCACTGACCATTTCTATAATGTGCATGCATGAAAAATATTTCCCTGACCTTAAAAAAGAAAACCTGCAGAAAATGTTATTATTGAAAACATATTATAAGTCTTTGTCAAAGAAACTGACAATATTTACTCAAGACCAAAGACAGAAGTACTGGGCACTATACTGATGTTCAGTAAGAAAAGGGGTATGCATGGCTCTCTTATCCCTCTGCCTAGCTGCTCAGGTTATAGGAATGGTTATATATGGCAGTTCCGAAGATGGATGAAATCCAGGTTGGGGGATTATAGGGTGGAGGGAAGGATAAGGTTGTTATGAGCCTTGTTGCATGTTGATTGTGGGAGGCTCCTGGAGCTCTTAACCTCTGGATTGTCTGCACATTAATGCATTTAAGTGGCTTGTTATGCAGCTCAAAATTATGCCACTCCAGGGCAGGATTCTCTCTTGATCTTCATAAATCAGCTCCTATTCCATTAAGATGTGGTCACTCCCTATGGATGTACTGTTCAAACTGAAGATGCAACTGCTAGCTAGCACTAAGCCAATCAATATTTGTGTGGCTCAGTGTAATGTATAACAAGGCCCATGTTTCATTGGGCCTTGTTATGTGTTAGGCTTTGAGCTGCACAAATGTAGATCAGTGTTAGTGCTAGCTTGAATTTGGAGGCCAGTAAGGGTCTGGAGGACTGAAAGGTAAGAATCCCTTCCCCTGCACCCAATTCTGGGTTTCTCCCCTGCCCACCAGGGCTCTACCAGTTCCCCTGAGCCCCTCAGGATTTCCCTCTTCCTCCTGGCTCACCCCACCCACAGGACATTAGTTACTTGTGGCTGCCCACATTGTCTGTCCCAGGGGAGCATGCAGGAAAGGGTTAAACTGCCTGCCCTGGCACCGTTCTTGCTGGGCTGCTCCTTTTCTGACTCAGAGAGCAGCAGTGGTAGAGGTGGCAACAGCCAGGAGGCAGTTTAATCCTTGAGCCACAAGTAAGGGGATGGGGTGGGGAAGGACAGGGGCAATGAGTGGGGATCTGGGGTGCTGGCAACAGGGGCTAGTGGGCCCAACGTGGGCTAGCTGGGGACTGTGGTGAGTGGGTTGTTCATATACTAAGGTGTAGCTTAGAGTGCCTGTAGCTTAGTGCTTAGGTGTAATTTAGTGCAACACAAAATAGGTAGCAAGGATCAGACATAATCCTGCCCTGGAGTGGCGTAACTTTTAGCCATATAACAAGTGATTAAAAGCAGTTGCAGGTGTTAATATGTGGACAATCCAGGGGTTAAGAGTTCCAGGAGCTGCACAAAATTACAATGTAACAAAGCCCATTGTCTTATGGTAACTTGCTTGGAATTAGCCTGACAGGGTTGGATTCAGCATTGAGCTGAGGACTACTGCATCTTAGTTTCCTTCACCACATCCAAAATGGTACATGTAGAAGCAGATACAAAAACATACATTTTTGTTATACAGGAAACTCCAGTGTCTTTTGTTGCCACTTTCAGAGTCACTTAAATATAGGTTCTTATGAATGAACTGACGGTTGTAAGTTGAGGAAGGAAAAGCATCTAGAGAAACAAGGTCTGGATGACAATAGGTTCCATGCAAGCCCCTCCAAATATTACTCCAGCACATCAGTTCTGTTGCTGAAAGATACTTGGGTTCCTCGGAGGAATACACAGGATTTATTTCACTACACAAAATCCTAGCAATAATATTACTGTATCACTGTGAAGTATTCGTACCTCGAAAGCTGAGCTGAAATATCCTCTCCTCACTTGAACTAAATCATTCCAGGAATGCCTGAATGCTTCCAGTTTATCATTGCTCTTCCCTAACCAGTGCTTGCTTTGTCATGCATTGCTGCCCTTATGGTTTTGTGCATAGGAATGATCAATTATAAGTCTTACTGCCACCTACATTTATTGTTCTGGTTGCAATGAGACTGCTTATTACATCACTGTCCATCAGGTCTGTATTTATTATTCAGCTTCACAGGATTAAATTGGCAGAAATTTCAGTAATATTTTTCTTCAAAAATTCTTTCATTCCTAGTGTCTGTAACTAGTACCATTGTGTTGCAATGCTCTCTGCTTTAGGCCACAGTTACTTATACCAGCTAAGGACCTACCCCATTAAGCTTTGGAAGAAGTGACAATTCACATTTCTTTCCAGTTATTAATTTTGAACTTTGACATCATTTAAATGGATTTTTGCATTTAGATACATTACAACAGCTCATTGCAACTTTCTAAATGTTTACCCTCCCTGTCAGTCTGGCCATCCAATTTGTAACAAGTTTCCCTTGATAATAATTAAACTTGCAGAGAGACATAAAATTATTAATCTTATGAAACTAATTATGGTATAAGGAAAAGATCTTGCCACAGAAATATTTGATTTAATTTAATCACCCCTTATTATGGTTAATATATGATCTAGATAACCTTTTTTTCTTTACCTGGCTTGTGACAGTAATTTGCCATTCATTTCTTCAGTCTGATATTAATAATTAAATAGCTCTTTTTGCTTGTCTGTTGCCATCTTTCTCCTTTATTTCTGTAAATATGGCAAATGAGCCATATATATGTGCTGGCTAGCTAGCTAACACAAGACTGTTTTTGACAGAGAAGACTAAAATAAAAATCCAGGTTTTGCATTTCAAAATTGTTGAATCAAATCTAAGTATTTCAGGGCTGACAAATCAGAGAAGAAAATGAGAAGCCAGAACTGGCTATGACTCTGAGTGGACACACAACAATCTCAGTTGCTGATCGTGATACTTCAGGATTTTTTTCTCAGTCCTGAGAGTGACCAGTTGTTTAGTTGGTTATCTTTAATTACTTATGTATTAGATTAGAGGTTAGACAATGCATCAATGAAGGGAGAACACTTCAGTTGTGAGCACAGGAAGTAGGGAATTGATGAAAGCTACAATGTTGTCCATTGATGATGCACCAATGGAGTTAAACTGGCTTTGGGGCCTGTTGTTATTTGCTACTAGTAAATATATATGTAACATATACAATCAAGAGTCCCCTAGAGCAAAAGGGAAACAAGCAGGGAATTCTAACTCAGAAGAGAGCTTTGAGACAAAGACTCCCAGGCCCACTCCTGGAATTGTGCAGCTTACCCATGATCCCCTGCTCAAAAATCTGCATAGGATGACAGTCTAAATCATCCTATGAAATCCCACATCCTGCTAGGACATAGAAAAACGTACCATTCTTTGTTAAGTATTTGTCATGTTTGGATGTATAATTGAAGAACGTGATGTATTTTTTTTTCCCATTCCAAGACGATTTGTAGGAAACTTGGCAAAGTAGAACAAGTTTAGAGAGATTTCAATGAGTAAACTTATGACAAGGATTATTTTTATTTACATAGCACTGTCAGAATGTACTGTACTGCAGTGGAGAAGAACTACAGCAAGGAAATCATCCCTGCTCTGAAGAGCTCAGCTAAATAGCTGCATCTGATAATAACAATAGAATACCGTACAATACAAAATGCAGAGCAGTGTTAAAAATGGCATGATTCATGGAACAGATGAGTTTTTAGGAGATTCATTAAAAGAGGAAGTACAGCTCTCTACCATACCAGAGAATTATGTAGCCATATAGAAAATCAGCATGACTACACTATTTTTAAAATAGAAGAAAGGCAGAAGGGTAAATGCAGTTAATCATTTGGAGCTCCCAGTGTCTAGAGCTGTACTGGAAGTGGGAAAAGCAACAAGTGCCTGAATGAGGAGGAAGTGAAGAGCCTAGTGCTCTTCCCCAAGGAAGTCTTTAATTTCCTCCAAAAACCTATCAGACTTAAGCCCAAGGAAAAAAACATGATATGTACTGGCTGATCCAAGCAGGGATTCTGCACTGAACAAGAGAGCTAAAGGACATTTTAAAGAGAAAAGCATGTGTAGAATGTAGAGAGAAAAAAAAAGGGAGTGGGAGAAGATGAGGACAGAGATGGAGCTCTCAAGGTGAATGAAGAGGTGAACCTGGTACTGGGGTTCCAGAGTGGCACAAGACTTGGTCAGTGTCAGGAAGAGAAAATAATTTTAGTAGCCTGGGCTGCTTGCAGCAGGCAGCCACAAAGGTGCGAGCAGCTGCACTGGGGTTCAGAGAACCAGCTTGGCTCATTGCCAGCTGCGGCTGCACACACATCAGGAAGCATGGTGGGAAGGGGCCAGCCTTCTCTCTTACCTGTCAGATAATTTGGTTTCCTTGTTTTGCAAAACAGACCCTTCACTCAGTGATAAATGCCCTGAAGTCCTCTTAATTATATGAACTGGTTTAGTAGGTGCTGAAAGTGGGTGTAAATTGGATTTATTCTGTCTCCTGCAGGGCTACTTTCAATCCAGGTTTAAGAGATGGTGAGGGAAGATGGTGGGAATTGTGTTTACCCATAGCAGGGCTCTATTTAGCTGAAAAAAGTGCTGCTAAATTATACCTTACATTTCCAGAAGGGCTGTGCCAAGCCCTGAATTGATTTGGTGGAGACTTGGCCCTATCAGTGACTAGTCTCCAAATCCGAATCAAATCAGAGGACCCTTTAACTTCTCCAAAGTGATTTGAAGAGTTTCAGACAGATTCAGCAATTCAGACGTAGACACAGGTCTGAAAGCTGTGGTGCTTGGGCAGGTGCAAAGTCCCACAGAAGCACAGGGGGCTCCCCAGCACACTCAACAGCAGACTCAGAAGTGGACCAGAAGCACTTCCGGTCCATTTCCTGGTTCATCGGGGACTGTGCAGGGGGAGTGTGCAGTACCAACAGTACTTTTGGTCCACTTCTGAGTTCACAGCTGAGCATGCTGTAGAGTCCCCCATGCTCCTGTGAAATGCTTCATGCACCCAGTACCCCAGCAATCATGAGCCATGCCTGCTACCTCAATGTATGTAGAAAAAAAAAACCCTTTTAAAGCTATGCTGTGTCTGGATCACTGATTTGCCAAATCAGCATCAAATCTTTATATTTGGATTTGGCAGAATCGAATCAGGAACAGTGATCCCAATCAATGCAAGTTATATTACTTTGCCACTTACCTCTATTTTCTGGCCAATTTATATCCAATGTTTTCCTTACTTAACCAATTACATTGCTACTAAATTTGATCAAGCTACTTGCCTCTCCAACTTTAATGCTTTCAGTTTCTCAAATATATTAGCACCCATCTCTTCCATTTCTGAATCCAATCCGTTTCTGAATCCAACTCAGCAAGTGTCCACATTAATTAACATTATTCTCAGCTATTGTCAAGTATTGGGGTGTTATTCATTTTCACATCAAATACAGTTAAGAGCTCTATTGCTGAAGGTTTCTATATTCATTTGATTTTGCTATAGAATTTCTTGTTTGTGGGAGAAGCCCAGGGCTGCCAATCTACAGAGATCAGGGTGCTAAATCTGCAAATTACAAACCTCTGACCATTGTCAAGTGGCATAAAAGGTACTGCTGGAACCAAGAAGTTCCAAAACTATATTTTTGCTGGTAAGAGTTAGGAGAGAATATTAGGTGTTGAATAGACCATTAGCATATTTTTAACTAAAAGTGATTTCTACTGCATTCCTATATGTACAATTTATAAAAAGAAGGAAGAAAATTGTGTGGGATAGATAGCTTTGTGAGACACAGCCTTAGCTGCTTCTGCAGAGGGTGGAGTCTATACTACTCTAGTCTTCCAACAAGACAATTTAAAGAAAATACTGTCTACTGAAATTCATGGAGTTTCCCTAATGCCTTGTTTATATTAAAGCACTTTCTTGTATTGCTGTACCTCCACAGATAATAGCAATGATGGGAGCTCCACTCCCAGGATGATAAAAGTACATGAACCTTGTCAACAGGTCCACACAAAGGGGTCCAAGAGGTCCACACAAAGCCAGGTGGTTGGACCTCTCTCAAGGTCTTCTGTTAGATCTACACTCATGGACTACAGACAGAAGTTACACATAAACTGGTTTAAGTGATCAGAAACTTGTTTAAACCTTTAACAGAACAGAAGGTCAGTGCACATAAACCAATTTCAAAATGGCTGAAACTTGTTCAAGATAAACCTGGTTGAATGTAGTTTCAGACTTAACCGATTTGGGTCAAACCAATTTATGAAACTTCTGTCCCAGACCCCAGAATTTCTGGTTCAAATTAAATCAGAGTCCCCCAGCATGCTTTTCAGCCCTAGACTAGGCCGTGCTGTCTGCTCCAGAGAGCAGGGCTGGCCGTGCCCCTCTGATCCCTAGCTGGAGCAGTGAGAGCTGGCTGAAAAAGGGATGCATGGGGGTAGGCAAGCCTAGCTGGTGATGCTACCCAATTTGCGGGGGAATCAGGGGAGAATGGCCTTTCCAGGCAAACCTCAGCTGGAGGCTGCGATAAGGAAGGGGGGTTAAATACCTCTTCCCCCACTCAAGCTTGCTGCTGGCTGCAACTGTGGATGACAAATCCCAGAAATATCTGGAAGCAGAAAGAAGAAGTCATGAGCAACTCTGCAGAGTCCTGCTGTTATAATTCTGGACTGCAAACCCCAGAGACTTCAAGGGCAGCAGGAAGAGGAAGTGAACACACAGTCAGAGACCTGCGCTCTCGTGCCCCCTGGCTTCTGGTCTGATACACTGGAGACATGTGGTTGAATTTCCTGAATTTGACTGTTTGTACCTAGTCATCATTTCATGAATATTTGTGTGTAGTAACACCTCTGTTCTATTTATGAATATTTTATAACTATATTTCTTAAATACATTAATATATTCATATGTTCATAAATATTCATGACAAATTTTGTGTAGTAGCATCTCTATTCTCACACTTCAGGAAGGATGTGGAGGAGCTAGAGAGAGTCTAAAGGAGGGCCATGCACATGATTAGAGGCCTAGAGAGCTGATCATATGGGAGGCTGAAAGACTTGGGACTGTTCAGTCCAGAAAAGAGAAGACTCAGAGGGGAATTGGTGGCAGCATACAAGTATATCAAGGGTGTACATCAGGGCCTGGGGGAGCATCTGATCAATAAGCCCCCCCCCCCCCCCCCCGGGGAGGACAAGAAATAATGAGCACAAACTGATAGAACATTGCTTCAGTCTGGACATAAGGAAAACCTTTTCTACAAGTTGAGTGCTGAGGGTTTGGAACAGGCTCCTCCCCCTAGAGGTGGTACAGTCACCTACCCTGGTGATGTTCAAAAAGCATCTTGATGCCCATCTTGCTGGAGTCATCTGACCCCAGCAGTCTTTCCTGCTCAAGTGCAGGGGGGGGGCTGGACACAATGACCTGTAAGGTCCCTTCCAGCCTCTAATAACTATGAAATTATTGTGTACAAATAGTTAAATATGAACTAAGTCAGAGAGAGACAAACTGCTGATGAGGTCACACATTTGTGATGTCAGAAATCCATGGATTTGAATCCAGAGGTGTGTCTTAATCATTGGACTACTGTGTATTCTAGGGTCTGTCTCTGACCAGAAATTCAAGTCTAGACCCAAGAAATGCTTTTGGCAAAAATGCAAATGATACCAATACATTTCTATTAAAGGTTTTAATTCCAATGAAAATCTGCTTCACTAATTAATTTCTGACTATCTCTTAATAATAATAATATTGTATGTCTAAAATGTACTTGTAATAACTCTAACACCGTTTTGCAAGGTGCAACTATTTTCTGTAAATAAAATATGTCTGGCTTGCCATATACATCAAGCTTTAGATTGCTGCAACTAGAAAGAGACAAAATTAAAAGGCAGCAAGCATGCATAGCTGCACAGCACATAGTACTATATTTTATTATGTAATTCAAAGGTTTCTCACATGGCATTGATATAGAGGCAGGGGGAGGGGGAGAACGATGACAGAAGCAGGTATTCCTTAGGCTAGTTATCAGCATTTTATAGCTATATAGTTTAAACACAACTTCTCTTTGAACAACTAAATGTAGTTTATGTAATTTAGGAATCTGAATTTTAGAAAAATATATTTGTGCTGTATAACTCAGAAAAAATGCCTGAAAAGAGAGAGAGCTTGTTGTCTGAAACTACTCACCCATTCCTATGACTTCTGTATTAAAAAAACTAGTTGATGTCTGATGTTGAAATATTTGACAGGACTACAATATGAGACCCTGAAACTGGGCTTAGAAAAGAAATTGCAACTCATCCTAGCTATAGTGTCACTGCTGGGGACCACTGTAATAATGTTTATTCTCTCTTTCCATCTGTTTTTGCAGCACAGACAGCAGACCATGACCCTTTTCATCATCTAAGGTCATCTTGAGTATTAAGGCAAGTCAGCAATGGAATGGAAAGGAGAGATGCAAAGAATTTTCAATACTATTGCCCCTATTCTGTGCTTGCAACTGATTCTTCATTCCAAGAACGTACAGGTATCAAGGAACCAATTTAATTAGATTTTTTTATTTAATGAAAAAAAGTATGTTTTTAATAAAAGCAAACTTAAAATACCCTATTTTTTTATTTTTGTTAAATATTTAACATACTAATAATAAAATGTATAAAGTTACTTTTTAATTATTAAGGAATAAGAAAAGGGGAAGTAGTTTCAACCTGGGATATCATGGAATATAGATTTAGATCCTTAGCTTTTTACATAATGGTCATCCCATCAATACAGAGTTTTGTTAAATGCTGTCATACCCTAAAAATATCTATCATATGGGATTGCATTTTTTTTTGCTGCTATAAATGCTTTTCTGGTTGCAGAGAAAAAAATGCATATTAAAAATGGTGGCAATGGATTATTGTTTCAGCTGATTCATCATTTCAGCAGGAATGTTCCAATAATATACACAAATCAATTGTTTCTTTTATAAACAAGTAAAAAGATTTGCCCTTCATTCTGATCCCATGCTCATGCTATATCACTGCTTAACCAAGGGATTATATAGATGTGAAAGAAGTCATTTTAAAACCAAGACCAGGAAGAAATTCAATATTCTGTATATACTTATGGGATTTGCAATCTTCAGTCACTTTTAAATAAAATATAACCAGCATTTTCTCCCAAATTTTTAACACATGGCACTTGCATGAACAGAAGCCAAATAAAGCTAAACCTAGGCTAGACTGAAATTACAATGGTAGGAAAGTGGGAATATTTTAAGGAACATTTATTCTTATTTTGGGTAGAACCTTCAGTGTTAAATCATCAGCTGTGCTAGTGTCCTTTGAACTTCTTCATTGCTACTGTTCACAGAATAAACATAATGGTGACCATGTTTGCTTCTGTCTGTATTGGTCAGATTTTACTCACCTGGCCACTTCTGTATTTACAACAGACATTGCTTTGATCAGAAATAAGAGTTGCAATACTCTATAGAAAAGCTCCGTCTGACAAAAAAACAGAAGAGCATGTTTTCTTAGCAACCAAAGTTATTGTGAATACATCATTGGCTTCTAGGCTCCATAATACAGAGGTCAATTCAAGGTGTTTCTCCTGTTATTTAAGGGCTTGCATGGGACTGGCTTGCATGGGACTGGCCCCAGAGCTTCTTTTTCTGTGCCCATAGCTTCCTACAACAGCTGCATTGCATCATAACTACATGAACGCTGACCATAGGAAGGTTTTTGATGACACCAAAGAGAACTTTAATTGCATCTGGATTTAGGCTGTAGTACTCTCTCCTGCAAGAGATAAGAATCCCTCTATCCTAGCTAAATACAAAATGCACAGTTCTAATTTCGTCTTAACTTTTCATATACAAATATCACAAACAATGACTCAAACAAAAGCAAGCAAGCAACGGAGTTCCAGTAAACTGTGCCACAGACAGTGAAGACAGATCTTGAATAAGCCCATTATTTTTACTTTAAAAAAAAATAATTGGAAGGCACTCAGGCAGTCTGCTATTGTGGTGGGGGGGACGAGGGTGGAGGGTCATATAATACCTACACATAGCCTGAGAGGTGGAAGGTGGACAGAAACAGAAAAATGTTCTGTCTAGGCACTAACAAACTTTTTGTTCCACTACAAGATTTCAACACTACGTGAAAGAAATTAATGGTAACACCTTAAAAATAAAGGATAAAATTATCATCATCTATAAAACCTCATCTTAGGTTAGAAAGTTTAAAATGGCAGCAAAATCCCAGAGAAATAATTCTGTTAATACTTTCAGTTCCTGCCTTGTATTCAAGCCATAGTCCTTTTCTTCCACTAGACAAAGGATCCTCTAATTGTAAATGAAACGAGGCCCTCAGATTCCAACAGTTTACAGCAGTTACATTTTTCTAGTTCAATGACAACATTGAAAGGGTATATTACCTTAGTGACCACAAGGGGACAATACGTGTAAGTGGAAGGCCCTGAATAATAATTATTTTATTTACTTATTTGCTTTGTGATTGTTTATAGAGTAATAAGATGACAAATACAGATAGGAATTTTATACAACTCCTTACGTATATATAGTGTTATTTTTTTCTGTGCTTCTAAAAACTATTTAGAATACAATAAAATACACACACAAAAAATAAGTTAAAGTTGAAGAGTGAAACACACAGAAGTTAGGAACTGCCAGAACAAAGACTTCTTGCTTTTAGTTCTAGTGTCCAGCCTACTGCTACAGCGGCAGGCAAAATTCCTGTACTGTCTTAAGTTGTAGTATGCCCAACACAGACACTATCTTTGTGAATGAAACTGCAAAGCTCTGGTAATTCTCTACTAAACACATACAATCTGTGAGTTTTTCAAAAGCTTGTCTCTTGGACATATTAGGGTGCAGACAGAAGTGCAGCTTCCAGATGTAACTCAGAACATTTTCTGCAGAGGCAGAAAAGTTAAGTGGTATAAAAATCACATTTCTGATACCTAGATCACCCACCTGGCAATTTTAAGTTTAATTGAAAGCTTGGTGGGACTACAGAGTCGCAAAGAAAAGGTCTTATTTTGAAGCCAACATTGGGTTTTTCAAAGTGTAGAGGTCGAAGGGGGAGGAGTGGGAGGTGCGAGTTATTAACGGTTGTGCTGAACTATATACATGTTGAATGATGATGATGATGATGATAACACCATGTGGGAGGAGAGAGGAGAAAAGCAGTTGCAGAGATAGGGGATTTCCACGAGGAAAGTCCTGAAGATACAGATACGGAATAAATATAGCTATTCAGAATAGCTGATAGATTTGTATCATGAAACTGATTTCATTCATGATTATCCAAATAACTCAAAGCCAATTAAAATGGAGCCATGAAAGCACTATCTTAGCTTTGATTAACTTCAGAGGCTCTGAGGCTCAGAATAGCTGCTGAAGCTCTTCAATGCCACACAAGGAGGACAGGAAGGTTTGGGCCTTAAATTGTCAGCTTATTGTTTTCAACCTGTAGATTTGTACAAGCAACCCCCACTTAATGCTGTTTCACTTTGCGCTATTTCACTATAATGCTCATTTGAAATTGATACTTGATTTCACTTAGTGCTTAGCAAGTTTCATTTTAATGCTCACAGTCGCCAGCTTGGGTCATTAAAAACAATTGCGGTCACCATCTTGGATTGTCAAATACTTTTGGTTTCACTTAACGCTCAGTTGTTCAGGAAGCAAATAAGAGCTTTAAGTGGGGGTTGCCTGTAATATAATATTACTGTCAAAAAAAGGTGATAGCTCACTACTAGTCATTTTAACTTCAGTATTTGGAAGATGGCCACTTTCATAAACCACAATCTAATTTAGGATTAATATCATAACTTACAAAATATTTTTAACTTGCAATAAAAGGTTAGCATGAAATATGATAATTTTGAAATCCTTACGATTAATTGTGACATTCAGAACATTCATCAATATAAGAATACTTACCATAGCCTGAAAATCCATCGGCAATATGAAAGAAATTATAGAGAGGTTTAATAATTACGCAGATTTAGTATATAAAATATGTGAACTGATATCTACATTGATCAGTTTCAAAGCAATGAGCACTTCTAACAGCATTTATTTCCACATTTCTGAAGCAGTTACAGAGATAACATATTGACATGTATAAACATGTTTTTTGGACTTATTTCCTTCCTCATCTGATATTTCATCACTCATTTTTTTCCTGCTTGTGGGAAAATGAGTGACACTTACATGCAGTTATTCACAGTAGTATGAAAAAGGCCAATATCAATATAACCACTACATTGTTAAAAGATAAAGGGATAATATTATTTGTGCTGGTAGTTATAGTTTTCAATTATATGTTTAAAGGGTTTGTCAGCTACATTGTCATGTTCATTAGGGGGAAAAAAGATCAATCAAGTTGTTTTTTGATGATAAACTAGAAATAAGTTTTTATTCAGCTTTGTTATCTTCACAGACCTGTTAATTTTTTGAGTAGCACACTTACTCAGGGCTTGATCCAAGGCATGGGGTCTCTTTTGCAATGTACTAAGCACCCTTCATTTCCTAAAGTTTTCGTAAAGTTTTTAGTAGGTTTTGTGTGGTCAGAATCTCGCAGACTGCTCTCTCTCCCATATGTTCCTTGCACTTCCCTATGTGTCCCCTGCATGGTCATGCATCAACCTAGATCTTCTATCCTATAAAAAAGGTTTGCTACTCATTTATGCTTCAGACATATAAATGCATACCTGACTATTTAAAATGGTGGTTTTCAACCTTTTTTAGACTCATCTTATTTCCCCACTTATGACACATGTCTGGATTTTAGAAGGCTGAATTTTGGGGGATGTGCATGTGGTATGTAAGTAAATATGGTATTCAATAAATTACAAAGAAATGTATAAATTATGTTTGGCAGAGATGGGGAAAAGATTATCCCCAGATAATTTGACATTTTCCCTGTTAATTTCAACACATTTTTTATTTTAAAGTATTTACAAATTCTACAAGTAAATCATTCTTGATATGTATATTAAAAACATTTCTAGGTTACATAGGTGCTTAGTTACATAAGTTAGATGCAACTGCTTCTGTCCCTTGATAGGATATATAACTAAGCACTCAATGTAAAATGCGAATTTTATACTTGCATATGCTATTTGGGTCTCTAATATAAATCAAAATGAAAAGCTTTGAGTTAGACAAGTATTTGGAGGTATTATATGCATTTTATTTATCTACTAAAAGACTGGAAAAATATTCATTGATACAATAACAATGTATCAGATTTTACAAGCTCTTCAGAAGTACAACTATGACTGGCATAAGTTAGGTTGGGGGAGGGGAGAAGGGGAGAAATGTAATCAATAGTAATTTAACTCCAGAGCTACATTTCAGGTTTCAAAACTCTATAATGAATCTACCTCATTTTCCAGATTCAGGGATAGATCCTCATGGAGATCAATGTAACTCTACTACACTTAATGGAAATAAACTAATTTACACCTATTAGGATCTGACTCTCAATCCTGTAAACATTATTTTATGAAAACTCCTTATAGTCTTCAGGAGGAATTTTCTGAGAAAGAACTGAACCCCAAAATGGTCATTGTTGATTATAGTATTAGAGCTGTTTATGAAGACACATAAATAATAAGAAAGTGCAATGCATGCCCTATTTGATTCACATTCAGATTTGGCCCAGATCAGGGAGAGTGATTCAGTTCGTTGATCTGGATCACTGTCCCTGATTTGATTCAGCCATATCTGAATCTGAAGACTTGATGCTAATTTGGAGAATCAGCAATTTGGAAATAAATGCAGCTTTAAATGTTTTTTCTACATACCTCGAGGTATCAGCGTGGCTTGTGAATGCTAGGGTGCATGGAGTGTCCCACAGGAGCATGGAGGGACCCTCCACATTCTTGGCGGCAAACCCAGAAATGGACTGGAAGTAGTTCCAGTCCACCTCTGGGTCTGCTAGGGAGTGTGCAAGGTCCCTGCCCTCCCGCCACCCCCGGCTGGGCCATCAGCCACAGGGGGACCATGGGTGAATGCCCCCAGACCCAGAAAACACCAGTCACTGAGCTATGGCGGGTGCAGGAGGCCCCCCCCATGCACTCCCCAGCAGAGGATTGGAAGTGTTTCTGGTCCACTTCCGGGTTTGCATGCCTTAAGGAGCCCCTGATGCTTCTGTAGGAAACTCCATGCGCCCCAGCATCGCACCATTCACAAGCTGCCTGCTACCTAGAAGTATGCAGAAAAAACATTTAAAACCATGTCTATGTCCAAATCTCTTTGAATTGATTTGGAAGGTTCTGATTTGATATGGAGAGGAGCCTCTATTCAATTCAGATTTGGAGATTCAGCCACCAAATCAGGCTGAAGCTTCGTGCACCCCTAATAAATAACCTACAAAAAGCAATCCCATTCCAGCTTGATACAAACTGAGTTAAGTATTTGTAACAAAATTTATTGTTATTAAAAAGCCAACAGTCAACAACAACTGTTGGTCATATTTTTCAAGCACAACGCTGTAATATATTCTCCTTGTAGTATCTGAGATAGCCCAGTTACTTTCTGGTACACAAAAAATGCATCTGAGATAACCTAGAAGAATAACTGGTGAAAGCTGATGACACTAATTGTAAGATTAATTTACTTCAGCTGACTTCTTTCAAGTTTTCAACTTGAGATAGTGTTGATTGCGTTCCTCAACACACACCCAAAACTAAATTATCATTTCACTGAATTTTGTACTGGTAGAAAGAAAAATAGGAGAGGTGAATGGTAGTTAACATTATTCGGAGTGGAATGCATTCTAGTTACTCTTGTCTAGCTTGAAACTCAATACAAAAAGTAAGAGAATCTATTCCTTTTACTTTGCTGGAATTGATTTAATTGCCTAAAATATTATTGCCTACCAGGATTTACTAAGCGAAGCGAAGTGAAGAGAAGAGAAGAGATCCTCTTGTATTATAATAAAAGCACAGTTACATCTTTAAATCTGTCTTGTTGAACTTAGAGATTTTCTTGAAAATGTCTGTTTTCCCTCTTCCAATTGCATGATAGTCTAACAAAACAGTATCCCAAGCCTTGAAGAACAGCTGTGTTTACAAACTAATATGACATGTTGAATAGTTTATTGTAACATTTGGAATACACCCACATATAGTTATTATAAGATTCTATTAATAATATTAGCTTAAATCAAATCGAGGCTTTAAATGAAATGTATATTTAGTAGGATGTAATGAGTCACTATCTGTTTTATTTTGATGGGCCTGGATCTATCATCTGAAGACTTTTTTCCCATAATTTTTTTTCCATACAAATAATTGTACTTATTTATAAGTGAAGTACTCATTACAAGAAATAGCTAGTGTACACATTTATTGCTATCAGAAGTTACTTACCACATCACGAACAATGGGAAAAGATTTCTTTCTACGCAGGTCTGGCATGCTGTCAATTCCATACAGCCCCTTGCCAGGACTTGAGAGAAATAAAGTGGGGAAAAGAGAAAAAACAAGGTATGTGTTTAGGAGTTTGCATCTCTAAGAAGGATACAGTTTGTATACGATATTATCCAGTCTGAGTGAAGTTAAGTCAAATTAGCAGTCTGCAGTGACAATATGAGTAAATTCTTACTTTTATAATAGACGAAGTGAACACAGCAAAAGAGCTGAAAAAGTCAGTGCTTCGGAGCTCTTACTGGCTGTCTCCATGAATAGTTGAACTAATGGAGAGCAATTTAGAAATCCCCCAACTGCACTTTGCCTCAGTTTACTAACTTTTATAACAGGTGTAAGAAGAAGCCAGCTTAGCGTAGTGGTTTTATGAAGCTTACTCAAATACACTTTAGACTTGAGACACCAAGTCAAGATACAAGAAGTTATTTCAGATTAGGTCATTGTTCCAATCAATGCAGTAAAACTTTATAAAGCATTCTTAGTATATGCAGTAAAATCTGTTGATGTGATAGCACAGGAAAAAATAATTTCTGATGCAGTAAATATTTCAGTAATAAACAGTTACTGCTATTATTATTGGCCTCATAGTATTTATAGTTTTCCTTTGTCCAGTTTGAGTTAATTGAAAATTTAATATGCTCACACACACACACACATATTCAGTATATACCTGAAATCTATCCACACACACACATACATTATGAATAGTTACTTCAAACATAGATCCCAAAGCTGATGAATAAAGAATACAGATAAAGAATTCACACTGATTCTATAAGTGATTCTATCCTAAGCTCCTTGAGTCAGAGAAAAGCAGAACAAGGGTCAGCACAAAAGTACCTTTTTCTTGAGACTCTTCTTTTGTGGGATTCTAGACACTATTTAACCCATGAGAAGAGCATATATCTCAACCAACCTAATCCGGAGATACTATGAGATACCCAAAGAAGCTGGAACATAAACTGAGAGCAACAATATTTTGCATAAAGACAATTTTGTTCTAGTATTATATGTTCCCTGTGCTCAGCACCGCCCCAACCTCTCCCTCAGGCTAAGAGAACATGTAAGGAGCAGAAGACCAACTTTGTCCCTGTCACTTTCATGGGCTAGACACTGACAGGCCCAACTTTATTTAGATATTCAAAAAAATCATTGTGTGAAAATTAAGCTTCATTGATGTCAATGACAGAACTTCCATTTACTTCAATAGGGTCAGGATTTCACTCCTAAGCATTATTCACTATTAGTTTCTCTAAACATGAAGATTGTAGACCAAAGACTAGGAGTGTACCAATAAAGATTTTCTTGGCTAATACCAATAGCCAATGATTAACCAACCATATTGGCTGATGCTCAACCAATATTTACTAATAGTGCAAGGAATTTTAAACTATTGACATAAATAAACCTTTTTTGTTTATTTTGCATGTATAACACGCACAGCCTCCTGCCTGCTCCTGCCCTTGATGAGGAAGGCAGTGACCACCTTATTCCCACGCATGTTGCCCCCTTGCCCATGGCTCCTGCCTGCAGCCCCCGCTCCCTGTGCAGCCTGTGCTGCTGTTCTGGGCAGGCAGCATGGACCCTTGTATAGACAGTAGTCTTCGGCATGTTTGGAGCCCCAGAGCACGCCGCTGCCTCAGCACTGGTGGGACCTGCACACTGAGCTCCCATGGCTGCCTAGGAGAAGCTGCTTTTGCAAAGGCTCCCAGAACCTAGCAGAGTGGAATGTCCCTTGCGCGGTGCCGTACCCCACCTGCATGCAGCCCACCATCTCCATGGCAGCCTCAGTGCTCAGATCCCTACTGCACATGTCGTGTTCTTATGGCAACAATGCTGAGCGCAGTGCCCTGTCCCTGCTTCCCAGAACCCCATCTCCCTCCTGCTGCTCATCAGGATCTGTTGCAGGCTCAGGTTGACAGTGGAGTGCAGGGACCAGATTACACTCAGCAGGATGCTCCAGGCATGCAGCTATAATTATGGACTACAACAACAAAAAAAACTGATAGCCAATAATGTAATTTCTCCTTTTATTATGCCAATTCGATAGCCAACTGATATATCAGTGCATCCCTACCAAAGACAAATGGTCTTTGAAAATTTCTATTTTTATTTGATTGAGAAGTGATGTGTTTTGCTGAAAAAAAACCCCTCCATCTCTCATGTGGGATAGCATTAGTTTCTGTTTCATCCATCCAATTGTTCAAAAGCTGTTGGAGGAGACAGCCTCAATAAATGGATGTTATTCATTCCATTGTTCCATTTTCGTCATAAGCAAAGGTTTCCTATGACATATTTTCCTGGACCAACTGTATAATTGAGAGAGATGCTGGACAAGCTTTCAGGCATAAAGATGCCTGCAATTGTGGAAACCCCACCCACCCCCTCAAAAAACAAACAGTGTTTTACTTTAAACTTGGTACAATCCTGTGCTGAGCCCAGTGCATGCCCAGAAGAGGTGCTGTGTTAGTTGCTCCTAATTTCCCAACATCTGTATAGATCGGGCACTTTAGTGGGGCTTTTTTGTTGCACTTAACTAATAACTAATTCAATCGGCTTTAGATAAAAAGCTGAAAGCACCTGATCTATACGGATGCTGCAGAGCTGGGTCAAACTAATGCTCTGCTTCTTCTGATAAATACTTTTGTTTGTTTTTTTTAACATCTGTCAGCGTCCAAAATGCCGCAAACCTGAAAAGGTCCAATAAAAGATATCACAAAAACCCTTGCCTCATACACTTCCTGAGCCATCATGACTACAACACTCTCACTCTATTTTCTTCATACGCAGCGTGCCTAACACTGGGATTTGAAAAGAGTATAAGTGGGGCAAAACTTAACTGAATTAAAGTGGAGAGATGAGGAAGAACATTAAAAGATAATGGAAAATTGTTTTTTATTAGAGAGGTTTGTCCAAGTTTTGATCAATAATTTTGCAGTTTTGAGATTCTGTTGAATTTTCAACACTTTGAACCTGCGGTAGCATCAATAGCCAAGTTCATCTTTTTCTATCTATGGAAAAGCAGATATTTTGTGTTCAATCTGAATTTCCTCCACTAATGAAAATGTAGATGCAATCAAGATCTCTGTGTAACAAAACAGATTTGTAACCAGTGCTGAGATAAAAGGAAGCTCTAAAGAATAGACACATGCACATGAATGACAAATGAATTCTGTGGTGCTTCTAAAAATAGCAAATTACTTTGCGGTGTTTGGAAGCTTAGACTACAGCAAGGCACTAACTTTGTATGACAAGATTACTGGGTTTGGAACCATCATATTTCTCATGAACAAGCAGAAGAGAATTACATGCACCAAGTTTACATGGAAGTAATCTTTTTCTGGTGAGGTTGACCATTTCACCCAAAAGTCTATGGGTTATATTATATTTTACACTTAGACTGTATTAACTGCACTTAAAATGTGAACATCTGTACATTCAAGCAATAAAACACATGCAAAGTACATGCATTACAAATCAGGGCAAAGTTGTGACTTTTTGCACCAGCACTGTCCCCAGATCATATTAAGTATCACCTGTTCATCCATTGTTGGCCTACTTCATGGAGATAATACACCCAATTTACAGTCCTCCTGGTACCACTGGGATCCAGTGGCAGAAGCAGCATCCTCTCCCAGGCTCAGCTTACCACGCCTCTCTCCGCCATGAGAAAGACCTGGAAGGCCGGGGAAAGCCAAGGGCAGGTGCTCCCTGGCTAGGCACTATGAGCTACAGCAAGCTATAGCTATACAGTGCCAGAGGCAGTGTATAGTAAGCGCTTGTCCCATAGGGTGGCTGTGATGCCCCCTGGTGGCCAATCAGCTTTTGCCCAGTCTGCTTTTCTTTGGTGCTTTGGTGCTTTGCCCTTCACTTGCCTGCCATGCTTAACATTATGGTCTTTAAGGAAAATGGAGGCTGCCCCAGGGTTTCCTAAGCCTGATTTTGTTTCTATGACCACAGGTGTCCATGGTCATTGCCTTATGTGGCTCTGTCTTCCCCTTATATCATACCCATGTGTCAAATGTAGTATCAATCAGTCTGGTCACTTCCTTGTAGGGGTTGGCCCACTTGGCCTCCGCCCTGTTTCTCTCACTGGGTCACTTAGCTCAGGATCCACTGTTTTGGACTCAGCTTCTGGGCTCCAGCCCTAGTCCTGCCCTGGCTTAGCCCCTCTCAGGCACTGGGCCCCTCTGGTCCCCATCACTGCCCTGTGCCAGGCACTGGGCCCTCTGGCTATACTTTGAGCCTGCCCCCAACAGTTATAAACTGTAACAAAACTGTAAATGGCTCTAAGTATAGCTAATGACAGCAATAGCTAGCTGTCCTGCAGACAGACTTCCCCTTATCCGGGCTTGTGGTCCTCTTGTAAGGTACCAGTATTCACCTGGGAGGTCAGAGAGCAGCTCTGAAGTCAGCTTGGCATTCCCCAGCCATCTCTCTGGCCAGGAGCAATTTGTCCAGCAGCTTGCAGGCCGGCCTGCCTGATGAGCCCAGACCCCTTCTAGTCAGGTGGCTCCCTGACCACCCGCAGAGGTTCCTCCTCAGGGCCTAATGACTGGTTGGCAGGGCAACTTCGAATTCCTGCTGCTCAAGTTAGGCACTGCCCTACAGCAGTGCTTCCCAATCTTTCCTCCATCTTGACCCCATTTAAGACCCCATTTCCTCAGCATGGCCCCTTCACTCCCCACCCACTGCCCCCACCCCCCAGCCCTGCCAGTGTCCCTTACTCATGACCTGCAGCCCCCTACCAGTCCCCTACCAGAGGAGGCCATAGCCCCTGGCCCCTCAGCAGTACCTGAGCCCCAGCTGCTGCCCATGGGAGGTGGCTGCTGCTGCTGCAGTCAGATCAGAGAGTGTAGCCTGGGCCCACCCACCCCACCCCTACAGGCAGCATGACCGGAGTGGAGCCTGTAGGGAGGAAGGGTGCAGGCTGCCTGTTGTGGGCTCAGGGCTCCTCACCCTTCTGCCCACCCTGCCTCCCCCTGGGGGCCTCCATACCTGAGCAGGAAGGACACTGTGCATGCGGGCAGGGAGTCTCACTGCCACTGCTGGCAGTCCCATGCTGGCTGTGCCACCATGGCAAGGCACCCCCTGCCTGTCTGGCAGTAGTGGCTCAAAGTGATGCTCCCTGCTGCTGCTGGGTAGATAGAGGATGCCTTGCCACGGCAGCACAGCCAGCATGGGGCTCCTAGCAGCAGCACCACCCTATCCTGCTGCAGTGGCCCCATGGGAAGGGCAGGAGGGCAGGGAGTCCTGAGCCCACAGCAAGGAGACTGCACCTGCCCCTGACCATTCCCATGGGTCTATCCTGCTCCCCTAGCCTCGCCCTGCATTCTGGCCTCATGCACCAGCCTGGCTGGGCAGCAACCCCAGCCCCAGCTATGCCCCACTTCCTCCCTCCCTCCCTCTCCCACCATGAGGGCCTCAGTCTGTCCTCCCTCCTCCCCCCCAACCCCGAGGGAGCTGTGAGAGCTGCTCTCCATGCTTACATGCTGCCTGCCTGCCATGTGCATGGGTGCATGCACACGAGTATATGCACACATGCACACAGTGCCCTTTCCAATCATCCTCCTCCTGCTCCAAGCAGCCCCTTGTTGGCTAGAATTCTACCAGACTACAAGGGGAATCTGCTGCATCCTGCTTTTTTTCTCTTTTAAAGGAGAAAATCTGTGATCATTTTTGTGGCCCCATTTTTTATCATTGCCACCCCAAATGTGGTCATGACCTCAAGGATGGGAACTGCTGCCTTATGGGCTCATTGTGGGTTGCCAAGCCTGCAGCAAGCAATCATGACCTCAGGTTTCCAGCTGCCTATTCCTTTGCAGTGAGCTGGCTCCAGGCAGAGATTTCCTTATTATGTGTGTAGCTGATTGTTTTAATAATTTATTTCGACTTAAAATCAAATTATGCTAAAAAAAAATTATACCACTACAAATCAGAAAAACATCATCAAGACATACAGTTCCCTATGCAAACTACAATTATAACACCACTGAGAATAACTTCCTTTCTCCCTGAGCTGTTTTGCACAGTGCTCAAATCTCCCAGGCACACAGAAAGAAAGGAGGCATTATTCAATGTCCGATTGAATCTCCCAGACATAATTCAATGTCCGATTCAACTGAGTGGAAAGGTCTATTGACCAAGAATGCATTTGTCCTGCAAGGACTTTTCCATTACTTAGTCCAGGAGTGTCAAATGTAAATGAGTTGGTGGGCCTGTTTTAGACTGTGGGGCTTCTTATGGGTTGGGTGACCCATCTCTGGATCCAGCCACCAGGGTTTCTCACTACAGGTGCCAGAGTAGCCATGTCAGTGCCAGCAGTCAAGGAGTTAAAGCTGCTGTTACTCAATCCCTATTGCTACAGCTGCCAGAGCCCCTGTGTTGGCATAGCCAGCAGCCAGGGTATTAACAGTATCGCAGCTTAATCCCTCCCTGTCACCAACTGCTGCTGGTTTTAGTTGCCAGTGGTGACTGCAAACACTAAATTCTGCAGAGTCATTCACCCCCTGGGAGCTGGATATACCAACCCTGAGACTCTGGCAACTGCATCAATTTCTTTTTTGTTAGCAGCCATGGTGAGAAGCCCTGCAGGCTAGATGACCCACATCTTCAGGTCAGATCCAGCCCACAGGCAGTATCTTTGACACCCCTTAGTCCTAATCCCATAACCCGGGGTGTGAAAGATCTTCCCCATGGAAGCATAGCTTCTGGCCCCTGGTACTGTCTGTAGATCATGGGGTCTCAGAGTGACTCGCATGTAATGGCATGTGGGGTGTACCAGATGTGTACTCATCACACAAAGCACCTGCTCCAGCTCATGTCCTGGGGCAGTGGAGTGGCCACCACATGCAACACAGTCCTGTGCTGCCCTGAGGCCAAGCAGCCTGCAGCTGCCACTGGCAGCTCTGAGGTCATTTAGCAAGTAGTGGCAGCTCTGTGGCTGTGCAGCAGAGCCCTGGAGAGGCTGCAGTAGGATTGGGCTGCAGGTGGTGCCCAGCCCAGCTGCTCCAGGACATGTGCTGGAGACAGAATGCAAGGCCAAACCAGCCTGTGGACAAGACCTGTGCCAGATCTAGTCCACAGGGCTGGATGAATTTGAACACCCTTGCCATAACCCATTACCTAATTCCATCTTTTCTCCATTCCAGTCACTCTCCTACCTCCACAAAACAGTCAAAGAGACTTTGGAGACCAGGAAAAGCAACTATGGTTATGTGCTCCAACATTTTGGCTTCAGAAGGCAGTAGGACCAAGGTATCCCAAGATGACACCACTAATTCCCCTTCATCTGGTAGGACTGTCATTGTTGCTGCTAATTCTGAAGGATGGCAGAAACTTCTATAGCATGGGAATATCGTGGTCCTCATGTTTTTCATGCTTTGTGAGAACTGCTAGGCCTTCTATGCCAAAGTCCTGTCTCCACTAGATTCAGCAGAAAAGCAAGACTGCTATGTGAGTAGTGAGATAGTTTAGCTTGTATAAATTACAAAAAGAAATAGAAGAATGCACATAAGATCAGAATCTATCCTCCAAAATATTTAGAGTCAAGGAATACACTGAATAGCTATAGGGATCATGGGACAAATCCTTAAAAGGAAAATTAATATGGACAGACATACAATACACTTTGGAGGAAGAAGTACCATTTGTTGTAGAATGAAAACCACTGAAACCACTACTGCAATGCTGAGAGTTCAGTTACTGTCAAAGGAGTCACTAACCATCAATGTGAATACTTGGAAGTAATGGGTCAGAAAATACTTCTGAAGACTTAAATCCTGGAGATTGTGTTACTCAGATGAAGCACTCAAAGCTGTCAGATATTACAGCTAAGAAGTCAGATAGCTATCTGTTTATCATCAGGTACAAACACACACAGTGAAGAATCCCAAAAAGGAAAAAAAAGACAGTCTTCCTGTGACAGAACCAGACTCCAGAGGCAGCTGTGAGGGGCCCTGGTGGCCACATGGCTCCTGCCCTGCTCTGGACCCTTAGGCTACCCTGCCCTCTTTCCTCCTGCCTGCCAGGCCTTGCTGGAATAATCTGATTACAGAAAGAGAGACTGCCCCAGGGTCTCAGAGTAAGCCCTCTTTTATCTTTTTTGTTTGTTTGTTTTAATCCCACGGGTCCCTCCTCGACTCCACGGCTCTCAATCTTGCACCTTCAGCATTTAGTGGGGTCCTATTGGCCCTGTCCATGCCCCTACGGAACCAGTTGCCTTAAGGACTAGCTCTGGCCTCCTTCCATCCCTACAGACATGCCCATGCTCACAGATGTCACTGTAAATCCCCCTGGGTCAACTCACCCCCACAACCTGTCAGGTTTCTTCAGGCCTTGACACCCTTAGTGTCTCTGCCGCTGTTCTCTAGCTGGACCCCTTAGCCTAGTCCCATGGTATCACACCTGGCTGCTGGGCCCCAGCCCTGATCTTTGCCCCTGTTGGGCTCTGGGCCCCTCGCCCTGTTTCTGCCTTTCCTGGTCTCTGGTCCTTGGCCATCCTGGCTTCAGGGTGCCTCTATCACCTTTCTAGGCTCCTTATCTCTCTGGCTTCCACCTGTTTGCATCCTGAGTTCAGGCCTTGATAGAGTCCAAACCCCTCATGCCCCTCAGGCCCTGCTGGGAGCTGCTCCCCTGGCAGGCACAAGCCCTCATGTACACTTTGGCACCCTCCACGAGCTCCTCACTCCTCCCCACAGCCATGACCGCTCCACCACTTGTCCATTACAAAACAGCAAGTGGGAAACAATAAATAAACTCATTCTCCATTTGGGGCTCACTGTTAATTCAGTCCCTCTTATCCCTCTAGCAGGGCTCGTTCTGCCCTCTTCATGGTCAGGGCTCAACTCCAATAGGGGAAAGCCTATTTATTCCCTGGACCCTGTCCCTTTTGGCCAACAAAAACCCTTCCCTGAAAGGCCCCTCGCCAGATCTGCTGGCTCTGTAGCCCTCCCCCAGTAAGAGGGCAAGGACTTCCTGTTACACTTCCTTTCCTCCTCAACTAAACAAAACATGTTGAATATGATCCTGTACAAATCAGAGACTATTTAATGAGATCTTAGATAACATGCCAAAGGCCAGACTATGCAATCATTTCGGCCCTGTAATTCTACATAATTAAAATGACTTCAGTGAAGATATCCCAAATCTATGGGTCAAATCTCAAAACCTAATGATGTCACTGATAATTTTTCCCTAGATTTTCACAGGGTTTAGAACAAGGCCTGAAAACAAAATGTGCAATTATTACTACAACGTTCCAATTTTAATATCTATAGAATTTTGTTATTTAGGAAAAAAAGTCTTATCTTATTTTACATGTAATCTTTTGGGGTTTTTTGTATAATGACAAACAATGAGAAAATGAAAATCCAGTGTCCTCATAATTTCTGGATACACGTGCTTTTTGGAAGCTCTGATTATTAATGGTTTCTTTCCACTGTACTCTTTTTTTCTCATTATTTATTTCAAAGAATGATTTCTCCTTTTCACTTTGCATCAAAATTAAGGGGAGTAAAAATAAGTGGAACATTTATAGTGTTGAAGACTAAGTCTGATTTCAAGGCATTAGATATTTAGAACTAATATTCTTCAGGCATGGTTGAGAGATGAAGATAAAGGTCAGGATGTCTTCTTTAAGATTTTGTAAGAATATACAAGCAGAATCAGAAAATTCAGCCTGTAGAATTCTGTGATGTACTGAGCACTCTCCAATCCCTCTATGTTTAAGGATACTCAGTATCTTATAGGAGGCCCTTGGAATTTGGAGGATTGAGCCATAGATGAATACCAAGAATACAAAAATAGATGTTATTAAAGCTTTTCAAAATACTGCTTTTTAAAGAGAAAGCTTCCTAAAGGTTCTTGAGCTCTGGGCATTTAGGCTACCTATACACATGCTCAGGGGTGGGTAGTACATTTTAATTAGAGTGGTTCCCGCAGATCCACTCAAATTAAAATGGCTTGCCATCATGTGTATTAAACCCCCACGTGCTTAAAACTGGCTGCAAGACACTTTAAACCTCATTTGGCAAGGTTTAGATAAAGTGCTGCCGTGGTCATTTTAAAATGCATGAGGGCTTATTACATGTCATGGAAAGGCAACGCTGGAACATTCTAATTAGAATATAAATGAGCATGTGTATAGGCAGATTTACTGAGCCTGGAATACCAGCAAGCTTTTCTTATGTATTTTGCCTTTAAGCTGTGAGGCATATTATTTAGTTAAATGGATAAGTCTTGCAGAAACTTTCTATTGCTCATGCATTAATAATTAGCCACTCACAATGGATTGTGTGGTTAATCCTCTCCTTAGCTCATAATTTTACATACTAGATTATATAACTGGCTAATTACTGTTGTTTTAAGGCAGTGGTCTAAGCATTTTGGTCCCATGGGACAGATGATTCATGCAGGGCCAATCTGTGGCCTGGACAGGGCCCTGCACACCTCAGCTCTACCCCACACCACTAAATTGGTTCCCGTGTGCGTGTTCTAGCACTTAGGGCCATATTCCCCATGGGTCTGGAAATTTGGCAAAAGTGAAGCAACTGATACTGTCACCACTCCATGACCACCAAATTTTAGGACCCAGGAGGAATCCTGCAGGCTGGATGACACAGCTCTTCAGGCTGGATCTAGCCCACGGGCCTCAGGTTGCAAACCCTTATTTTAAAGGGATGTGACTTACTTTTACGTTACTGAAACAGAAACTTTGAACAAACAACATGTCTATATGTCCAAATAAGTAATTATAGTTGTGTGGTGTGTATGATCATCTGAGCTCATAATTAAACCAATAATCTGAAAATGTTTAAATATATTCTTTGGGATTTTAGAATACAGTTTATTTTACTACTTATTGATACATTTGACAGATATACTTGTAAAAGTGACTAAACATGATAATGGAGGAGAAGCTATTTCCTATTTATCTTCCTTCTCTGGTTCTTACAGTTTCCAAGCAGGATAATTTTTCTGGCATTCGAAACTCCATCCCTAATCTCAGAAGTAACATGCTTCATCAATAGTAACACATGTTCTAGTTAATTGCATTGCTGATGATTCAACATCCAAAAAAAAATTAAGCATGTTCTTCAACAGCTATCCTGGTTCTCTACAGTACTAGAGAAATTTGTTTTTAGCATTCGGTAACTAAACATGACTTGAAGATATTGATATTTGAGTAAGAAACTAACTTTGAAATGAATTTTCCATGACAGATTTACATTCACAAATACATCTTGTTAGGAAGTAATTATATGTAGGTCCTTTATACTCTGTTTCTTTAGTATTGATATCATTGGCTAGTTTCTCAGTTACTCAAATAAAATGGGTAAATAATATATTAATAATATTTGGTATGACACACTTAAAATTATCTACACAGCTACTTTGGCCTACAAAAGCCTGATGTCCCATCCGAGATTTTCAGCAAGAACAGCTGGTTTATGATCATGAAGGGTAATATGCTATCTCCACTCCTGTAATAGTCATTAAGTATATCACACTGTCCCATTTATTAAATAGTAGAGAAATACAATAGCTGATTGCATATAGACTAGGAATCTCAAATGTACCATACTGCAAGAAGAGGTGTCCCTGAACCAAGTAAATGTTAGCAAGCTGAAAAGACCCAACACAATTCTGATATATAGATAAACCATGAAAGAGGGAGAAAGAATTCCAGAGATTGCCAAGAAAAATACTCCATACAAGTCTAAGCTTTTTTAATTTTTATGAGACCTTAACAGTTTTGAAGAGACTAATGAAGCTAGAACCTGGGAGAAAAGACTTCAGTAAGAAGAATGGAAATAACAGCAACAAAGGCCTGGCATGAGGAACGTGACAAAGTGGCTATGTTTTGCTTTTTTGTTTTCCTTCTTCAGCTTTTGTGCTAGGCCAACCTTTCCCTCTGAATAGGTCAGCCAGCTGTGGAAAGTATTTTCAGCTCAACTGGGCCTTTTGTGAACAGTAATTATATGAAGTGCAAGAGACCTTTGAGAGAGATCTTCTTTGTATCTAAACAGGACAGCTAGGACTATACAAAAAGATATGCATATGCAAACAAGGTTATTCAAAATAGGAAATGTTAACTGCTCTCTTGTTGTTAAGGTAACTTTTCAAAGTATCTTGTCACTAACTGTATTGTCATATTTATCCTCCCCATTACATTTGGTGATTTGGGACTCGTACAACTTTTTATTTTTATTCTTTTGCCTTTGGTGTGATTACGTCTTCCAGCTTTATTGTTTTTCCCTTCACATGTTCTTGTCCTTGAGTTCCTTGGTGAAGGTGTAATCTAACTGCTTCTTCCAAAGCAGCTCTTCCCCCAACTATCACTCCTGAATGGCTTCTGCCACTTTCATGACACTTTTACATTTCAAGAATGTATCATGACACAATACATCCAATTTAAATTAAAATATTTTAAAACAGGAAGGAGGTAAAAGAAAATAAATGATAAGTAATGTTAAGAGGACTAAAAGCTGTACTATTCTTCCTTGAACTCTTGACAATTAGTAAAGTAGACAAGTTTACCTCTGGATTTGTTGCAGAGGTATTTGTATTAGAATTAAATGAATTACTTATAGATGTAAAGCTCTGTAATTGTCCAAGGGGCAATATAAACCAATTAACAGATTTCTAAGAGTCTTCTCTATATGACCTTTTTTTTGCTTCAGAGAAAGAGAGACCATGAAGAAAGCATCATGCTGTCAGCAAGACAAGACAAAATATTTAGTACAGTGATATTTAAAAACCCTCAAAATTATCCTGGTGTTAGAATATGACAAATGCCTTTAAAGTACTGCAGAAAGAGATTTTACATATAAAAACAAAAAATGTTATAATTTCTTTGGAAAATGGTCATCTTTGCCCTTTTGGAAATGAACCATTTATACTTCTTAATCTTAGAGGAAAAAGCATGACTGCAATACACTAGATTGAAACATCAACTTGCAAAAACTGTCGTATTATATATATATTTTGAACAATAGAAGTTTGAAAATCTTGCTTGTTTCAGTTTTATATGATCCAGTCTTTCATAATATTTTGTTCTTTCCTTTATTAATTTTGTCATAAATCAAGATTGTAAACTTTGCTGCACAATATATATGCCTCCACGTATGGACAAGGCTTGCATAATTAGGCCAAAAATCTGACTGCAGCTTCTAGACACTATAAATACATAATTGGTGGATCTGCTGATAGCAGTAGTAGTAGTATACATTATACTTACATCCTTTTGGAAACTTAATGATAAATACATATTTCCAGGAAAATTTCCTCCCTCTTACAGAGCATTCTGACTAGATTAGTGACACTTCTATATATTGAGATTTAAGTAGGTCAGTAGTTCTCTTATTTTTTTTTCTTTGTAAAAATTGTAAAATTGTCCTTAATCTGTCAGAAGAACATAGTACATATTTGATGTCTAGGGAGATCTGTTAGATATATCTATTGTAAGTCAACATTTACTTTACACAGAACTTGGTATTTTAATTATTTTTTCACTATGTATGTGCTAAATCTCATATGAGTATAATCTAAAAGACAGGTAAGAAACCCCAAATCCCCTAAATTTGGAAGTGCCTCATTTGCTGTACATATGACTGAATTCTCTATATTTCAAATGATAAAGGATGAAGAATTAAATGTGTGCTAATTCAAATATCCAGGAAATGTGGGTGACACTTGAAAGAAGCATTCATATATGGTATAATTAGATTAAAAGTGAAAAAGTCAGTAAGATAACAACTGCAATCTCATCATTTTGTAATTTGGTTCAGTATCATCTCTCCTTCAAGACAGAAACAAAAACCAACAATGGAATATTAACTAGCCTGGAACAAATTACAGTCAGATTATTAATGCTTAACCCACAGTAATGGTCAGCACATAGGCAATTTTCACCAGGGAGAAGGGTAGCTAAAATGATGATGAGCTCAACATATTCACTCCAGTTCTTCTGGCTGATAGGCAGAATGACTGGAGCCCTAATTCTGAATACTACAAGCTTCCTGTGAGGAGCATTTCAGAATTAGTCCTATATTTTCTTGTCAGACTGTGTGTAACTCCCACACCTATTATTTAGTCCTAAATTAGCAATGTCCTGCCATTTATGCAATATATGTTTCATTTGAAATTGATAGCACTTTGTTAACAGCAATGCCTCTGCTTTGCTTAGCCAGTAAAATAGTGACAAAAGGTTTTCGATACCATTCTGAATTCTTCTGTTGCAAAAGTATGTATTCCTCAAATTATGGGTAAGAACTTAAAAGGACAACAGTTTCTATGTTTGCTGGCTTTGTCTGATTTCGGCTAAAAAATGCCATCTCCAGCCAACTGGAATAGTGGGATTTAAGGTGGAAGTTATAGATAAGCGCCAGTTTGTGCACAATATAATTGCTTACTATCAAATCCCATTGTTTTTGCACCAACTCGTCACATCAGCACGTTTAATATCAGTGATCCAGTATGTCACAACCATTTTGCACATGACTTTCATTTTACAATGAGAATGTATGGTCCCCAAACCTTAACAATTCACCGATACTCACAGTTATTATAAGTGGTATTTTGAAACCAGATTCTTACAAGTTCTGCTCTTCCCAGTGTGAATGTGGAGCCACACTGGAATCACCAGAAGATACTAACCAGCATAAAGCAACACATCCCCCAAAGCTCTCCAGCTCTCAAACCTCTGGTGCCACCAGTGACCTAGTGGTGGCACCAGGACCTGACAAAAGCTTTATTACTTAAGTCACCTTCCTTCAGTGTGGACTTTCAACACTAGAATTCAAATATGGAACAGAACAGACACTATTCTAATCAATAGTGAGGGCTCACCTCTAAAGATTTCACAGTTCTGTGAAAAAGTAGGTTTCTGACTTTCATAAAACAAATGGAACTTCTTCATTTTAAAGATTTGAACTCTACCCTTTCATCATTCCCTTTTTAAAGTGGAAGGCCTTCTTTGACCTCATGTCTCCCTAGCTATTTCACAAGGCTCTTTCTGAACAAATTACCTCTTCCAAAGCACAAATATTTGTTAATGATTAACAGGAAGATTTTGGGACAATGTTACCATATTTACTCAAATATAAGTTTTTTTCTCAAATCAGTATGGGGAAGAAAGCTCCTTGTCTTACATTCACATACAAGGAAACCTCATTAAATACATTATGTATCATAAACTGCTGCCAGAAGTGTACTGCTCCCTAATGGAAACCAATTATGAAGCTGATTAAATGCAACCAACACCTAGCATGACTGTAAAACATCTGACCATATGGGGCAAACATATTGATGGGAACCTTTTTATTTATTTTTTAAGGAAAAAGATTTTGCATCCCAGGTCAAATTAGCCCAATCAGTTCCAAATGCTTTGAATCATTCAAGAACCATATGTGGCCCTACTAGCAGCAAAGTATCCTTCACCCCGAACTTTTCAACCTGGGGCTTCAGATATTCCAAATCTTTTGGCACGCATCCTACATGCAAGCCCAAACCTAGAGGCTTGGGGTTCAGATACCCCCGAGTTTTGCTTGTCCTCAGCTGTATGGCTGCAGGAACAAGCTAGGGAAGAATTTCCCATTTCCATAAAGACAGCATGTAGCCAAGATCCTCCCACTGGAGTTTGGCCAGTGGAAAGCTAACTATGAGGCTCTCTTAAAGAGTCCTGTCCGCAAATAGGCAAGGGTTCACCCTCTACTACAGAGTGCCATATTAATTACATTGCTTTGGTCATGGTGTTTACCTTTCACCCATCAAAGATAGATTAGTATATCCTATTTGAATAAGATATATGGTAGTGCCCATTGTGCTCAGTTCTCAGCCCTGACTCTTTTTCAAATCATGGTAAGCCACTGCATCGCATATCTTTTGACTTCATCTTCACTCCCACAGCTGAACTGTGCCTTTCTTTCCCATTTCAAATCATTCCTGTTTCTTCATCAGCTTTAAATATCTGGCAAACATCACCAAATGGGGCCTCAAACAGTTTACCAAAAAACCCTCTATCACCCCCTCTCTTAGACGAGAAGAATAATCTTATCTGATTAGTGTGGTCCTGCCCTTCATGAGGTTTGGAAGATACTTCCAAATCTTCCAAACCAAGATGCTTTGCACCCCATCTGCATATATATTTTTGGAGCCTCCCAGGGCTCATGACAATAAGACCGAGTTCCAGTCATGAGTGTGTGTGTGTGTGGGGGGGGGAACAACGCTAATTAGCACTCCTTTGTGGGGAGCATCTAGAGTACACATACATACTGAGCACTGCTGAGTTGTGGGGTCACCATGGCTTGAAATTACCTATTTTATGTTAGGTAGGCTCCCATAAAGTTAACTGGAAGGGGAAATATCATGATCACAATTGTGGCAGGTAAAATACCCTGACTAAGGTAATACAATTAAAATGGCACTGTGTAGTAGAGGGTTGTACCCTTGTCTACTTGCAGACAGGACTCCCTATAAAAGCTGCATAGTTATCTTCCCATTATTCAGCTTCCAGTGGGAGGATCTCAGATACATACTGAGTTTATGGAAATGGCAGACCCCTCCCTAGCTTACTCCTGTGGTCATATGGCTGAGGGCAAGCCAAACCTGGGGGCATCTGAACCCCAAGCTTCTGGTCTTGGTTCTGCATGTAAGATGTCTGCCAAAGGATTTGGAAGCATCTGAAGCCCCAGATGGGGGTGGAGGATGTTTGTCGGTAGTAGGGCTATATTCGGTTTTTGAATGACTCATGGATTTAGAATGGTTTTGGCTCCTTTAAAGTCAGAACTTGTTGTTTGGTTGGCAGAAACTAAGATATGAACAGCAAAACATATCTGATATCTTATCTGATAAGAAACTTATGCTCAGAAGAGCATTCCATCCTTTTACTCTTCTGTGAAATATGAAACATCATAACCAGAAAGAAATATGACTACATCCTGCTTGCTACCAAAGAACTTTGAGGTAAATAGACCATTCCAACTTTTTTCTGACTATAACCTGCATAAAATGAACTGTGTCAAACATGATATTTTACTACACCTTTAAGTCTCCTATGAAATATGAACTTTCATTTTGACCTGGGAGAAATCTGACAATTATTTCTCCTATACCTAAATAAGAGTGCTTGTGCCTGAAAGCTAGCAATTAAATAATTTTTTTTTGCAAAAATCTAGATGGTCTACCTTGAGTTCTCATTCCTTTTACTTTGAAGAACACATTTATAATTGTACTATAATTATACACATCCATAACTGTACTTTAAGGAAACCTTACTAAGAGTGCAGGAATTAACTATCATGATGTGCAGAAAGACTAGCAAGTATGGCAGAAGACCAGATCGGCTTAGCAGGAAACTCTTCAATTAACTAAAACACAAAAAGCAAGCTTACAAGTGGAAACTTGGACAAATGACTAGTGTGGTATATAAGAGTATTACTCAGATGTGCAGGGATGAAATCAGGAAGACCAAAGCACAATTGGAGTTGCAGCTTGCAAAGGATATGAAGGGAAACAAGAAGGGCTTCTACGTGTATGTCTACAACAAAAAGATCAGGGAAAGTATGGGTCCCTTACTGAATAGGGGAGGCAACCTAGTGTCAGATGACATGAAAAAGCCTAAAGTCCTCAATTACTTTTTCACCTCAGTTTTCACAGGTAAGGTCATCTCCTAGACTGCTACACAAGGCAACATAGTTTGAGGAGAAGGTGAGCAGCTAACAGTGGTGAAAGAATAGGTTAGAAAATCTGGAGATATACAAGTTCATAGTTCAAGATGCGATGCACCCAGGGGTGCTGAGGGAGTTGGCCAATGTGATTGCAGAGCCACTGGCCATTATCTTTGAAAATGTGTGGCAGAATCAGGAGAAGTCTGAGATGATTGGAAAGGCAAATGTAGTGCCCATCTTTAAGACAGGGAAGAAGGAGGATCCAGGGAATAACAGACTGGAAAAACATGGAGCAGGTCATTAACAAATCTATTCTAAGCACTTGGAGGAAAAGGTCATTAGGAACAGCCAGCATGGATTCACCAAAACCAAGTCATGCCTGACAAACTTGATTGTCTTCCATGATGAGATGACTGGCTTTGTAGATGCAAGGAGAGCAGTGGATGTGATATACTTTGACTTTAGGAAGGCTTCTCCCACAACATTCTCACAAACAAGCTAAGGAAGTATGAGTTGGATGAATGGACTATAAGGTGGACAGAAAACTGGCTGATCATTGGCTCATCAGAGGGTACTAGTCAATGGCTCAATGTCTAGCTGGCAGTTGTTATTAGGTGGAGTGACCCAGGGATTGCTCCTCAGGCCAGTTTTGTTCAATATCTTCATCAACAACTTGGAAGATGGGATGGATTGCACCCTTAGCAAATTTGTAGATAACACCAAGCTAGGGGGAAGCAGTAGTTACACTGGAGGGCAGGGCTAGGATGCAGAGACCTAGACAAATTGGATGGCTGGAACAAAAGAATCATAATAGTCCTCATAAATTTTAATGAGGACAAATGCAAAAACCTGCACTTAGGATGGAAGAATCCTATGCACTGGTATAGGCTGTAAACTGACTGGCTAATAAACATCTCTTCAGAAAAGAACCTGGGAGTTATAGAGCAGAATAAGCTCTATATCAGCCAACAGTGTGCCCTTGTTGTGAAGAAGGCTAACAGCATACTGGACGGCATTAGTAGGAGGGTTGCCGGCAGGTTCAGGGAAGTGATTATTCCCCTCTATTCGGCACTGGTGAGATCACATCTGGAGTATTGTGTCCAGTTTTTGGCCCCCCAGTATAGAAAAAATGTGGAGAAATCAAGAGAGTATAACAGATGGCAACAAAAATTGTTAAAGGGCTGAGACACATGACTTATGAGTAGAGGCTGAGGGAACTGGGCTTATGTAGTTTACAGAAGAGAAGACTGAGAGGGGATTTAATAGCAGCCTTCAACTACCTGATGGATTGTTCCAAAGAGCATGGAGCTAGACCGTTCTCAGTGGCAGCACATAACATAATGAGGTGCAATAGTCTCAAGTGACGAAAGGGATAGTAGGAAGGTTATTAGGTTAGACAGTAGGAAGAACTCTCTCACTAGGAGGGTAGTGTGGCAGAGCACCTCTGGGTGCCAGTCACTTTAAGGGCTGTGAGTGACAGCAGGGTAGTTGGCAGGTGCAGGCCAGCCCTGATGAGGTGTTCACATGACTCAGTAAGGGCCATGTGATTGGAGGGGGGAGCTGAGCAGACTCATTTTTGGTTCAGGCTCTCAGGGCTGAGTCAGCGTAGAATAACATCTGGCTGGGTGGCTGCCCAGGAACACCTTGGAGGTAGGATCAAAGATCTATGGGGATGGCAAAAGACTCCTGGTCCTGGGTATGACTTGAAAATACACCCTGCTGGCAGAGGATGGTCTGGTGGGGCTGCCTGTGGCAAGGCAGCTCCTCAGAAATGGCAGGCCAGTGGCCTTTCCAGTGAAAGGCAGGTAGGGGCACTTTATAACCCCAGCCCACATAACCCACTGGTGTTATAACACACAATGGGGCCAAGCATGCCTAAAGGGAAGCACCAGAGTCCCTGGGGCTGTAAAACCCCAAGCCCCAGGGAGGAGCAGAGAGTGAGTAAGAGCCAAGGGCCCAGAGAGGGGCTAGTGACCAGACTTAGCCTAGTGTTAAGCAAAAGGACCATCACCCAAAGAGTAGGCTGCATGAGGCACCTGGGTGTATGTAGGCAAGCCTGATGGCCTAAGGAGGGTCTGCTTAATGAAGAGTGATAGAGGCCCGATGACAGGCAGCAGAGTAATAGAGGCTCTGTGAGAGGGGCCAGAGTGTGTGAGTGGAGTGTAAGAGGCCTAGCAAGGGGCAGAGTTTGGCTCAGCTTCTATTAATTTAATTTTCATTTATGAAGCTGGAAATGAATCAAGAGACATGCCCATAGATAGCAATGAAGTGCAGAAGCTCCTTTTTAGTTGTGCAAATGAGTACACATTCAGTTTTGCTGACAAATAACTACAGCCAGCTAACGAGCACCTACAAATATACTTTACAACTGTACAAATAAAAATGTATCCAAAGTGGTGTTCCTCAGAGTCAGATAAACAAATCTGCTAGTACTTTGAACCAAACTATAAACATCAGACATTCAATTATCAATAGGAGTTTAGATAAGCAAAACTGGCTAAAATTGTTTATGAATCCAACCTGCAGCAAGTTGAAAAAAATATTTTCTGTATTTTTAGAGAACGTTTCATTTTTAATTATGCTGAATATAACAACTATTATCACTACCATGGGCAGATCTAGGATTTTGAAAATGCGGGTAGAGAGAGTGGTGCAACATTCTATATAACACAACCCTTTTTTTTTTCAGATAAAAGAAACATGACATTTACTAATAAGCTAGGGGCCTAAGGTTATATTACTCAGTTTAATATCAAAGCAAAAACAAATATAACTTTATTAGAATGAGTTAAAAACAGACTATGGGGCTCTGAAATGGGAGTTATATTACCAGAAGCAGCTAACATCGTAGAATTGAAGAAAAAGGACTAGCTTAATTATTGGAACATCAATTAAACACCATTAAAAAGGAAAGATGATCATTAATACCTGTGAAATGAAGAGTATTGTAGGAAATCAGGTTGATTTTAATGATCCATGAATTCAGTTGATGTTCCCACTGCTGCCTGAATAGAAATACTACTGCTACTGCCAGGAAGTTGGTTTTAAAATTTGAGTAGAATCAAAGGATGGTGCACCTGCACCACTGAGGATCCACCCCAGACTACTATATATCAACAATAGCTTGATATATTACTCTGTCCCTCCCCCAAGATAAAATTGAAAGTAATATAATTTTCTGTGATTGCCAGTTTTTGGCAGTTGTTTGTATATGCATGGCAGCATAATGGTGGAAAAACAAAAACCTGGATCAGTAAATTCAAGCAGATGATGTACTTAGCTGCAGCTAAACAAAAGAGCTAAAGTTTCTAATAGCAATATCCTGCTTAAAATCTATAAATCAAGAAATGTTGAAAGAATGCAAGCCTCATAGAAGAAATATAAACATATGTTTTAATCTTTTATCTTTTAGTTATTCTAAGCTCTAAATAGAATCAATGAACTACTCACAGTTACAAGACAGTGTATCCTTGTTTCCAAGAAGGCTAACATCATACTGGGCTGCATTAGTAGGGGCTATTTGTTTGTTCATTTTGTATGAGCTTTTTTCCTTTGCAACTTCTGCCACCTTGAACAAACTTGCTCATGAACTTTTCATTGGTTTTCTTCCAATCTCAACAGAAAACATCCTTCTTTCAAATAATACTTATCAGCAAACTCAACATGTTGCTATCTACCATAATTCTAGGCAACATATGGCCTTGATCCAAAGCTCTCCAAAGTCAATGGAAAGATCTACACTGATTACAGTGGGCATTGGATTAAGTCTTATATTTATAAGTTTGGACTGCTTTAGTTCATAATTTGTATGAAGGGCAATATGCACAATAGAATTTACTTGTTCTGGATTTAATAATATAGATTACTTCTGAAAGAAGGACTACATATAGAGGCAGTCTTCAACTTAAGGTGTTTCAAGTTACAACGAGCAGCACTTACAATGTTTATAAATTGACACTCTGTTTTTATTTTCTGATGTCAGTTTCGACCTTATGACACTTGATCTGATGTGATGCCATGCCAGCAAACAAGTTCACTGTGTCACCCATCTCCCTGGAGAACACCTGTCCAAACTTCCTTGGACGCTTTCTTTAAGAAAAAGGACAAGACTTGAGAAAAACCTGCAGCTAAGACACCTGAGAAGACTCCAGCCAAGAACCCTTTAAAAAGTCCAGCAAAGTCACCTCAAAGAAGTCCTTCCAAATCAGTATGATTGCTATTTATAATACAAATACATTAATGTAGCTATATTACTCATCTATAATTGATTGAGTACAAAATACTGGGTTATTTTTGGTGAAAATAGGGTATCAGGTAGGACCGTACAAGGCTCTGGACCATGCTTCGGATCCAAAGAAGCTTCAGATGCTTTGGCATCTGAAGCAGAATGTCCGGATTGAAGCACTGGCTTTGTTAGGCTTTTCAAAGTAGTTCAGAGCTTCCAAAACACTTTGGAAAAGCTTCAGAGATGCTTCAGACATCCAGCCATAGGGTATAATGGGGAACCAATTAAATCTATAACTTTGTTGTTTTTGTCTGATTTGGATGAAATTTGCAGGGGTGATGCCTTCTGCTGAGCTAATGAAGACCACCAAGTTTCAAGAAGATCAGTGCAGGGGTTTGGGGGAACTGCACCCCAAATTCTTGAAAGCAAAACTCATGTCACATGTATGTGTTACACCATAGTAGGCTGAAAACTTCAGGGGGCGGAGGCCCTGGAGAGGCCACAAGGCCTGCCAAGTTTCAAGAAGATAGGTGCAGGGGCTTGGGGTAAACTGCACCTCAAGCTGCTGACAGACAAAACTCGTGACATGGGTGACCCTGTGTGTGTTAAGGCGCAGTGGGCTGAAAACTGCAGGGGTGGTGGCCCCTTCTCAGGCCACGAAGTCTGCTAGCTGTTGAGGAGATAGATGCAGGACTTCTGAGTTCTGCACCCCTAGCTGCTGACAGACAAGACTCGTGACATGGGTGCTTGTGCACCTGACTCTCTCTGTTGGGGCAGTTGATTGTCTGTATTATTTCCTCTCCTTAGTCTGTGATTTTGTAGGTGCTAATCGTTGCTCATTAACTAATTATCTAGTAGGTAGGTACTATGTATTGAGCTGGTCCCTGAGTGAATCATTATTGACTGGTAACTGGTAACACAGTAGCTAGCAGCCAGGCCTGCAGTAGTTCCCCCCTCCCCAGCTCTGTGCCCCAAGACAGACACAGCTGCACAAGCATCCATGTCACGAGTTTTGCCTGTCAGCAGCCAGGGGTGCAGGGCCCCAGAACCCCTGCACCAATCTCCTTGACAGCTGGCAGGCTTTGTGGCCGCAGCAGGGGCTAGCAGGCCTGTAGCTTTCAACCTGCTGCGCCTTAACACACACGTCACGGGTTTTGCCTATCAGCAGCTTGAGGTGCATTTTTCCCCAAGGCCCTGCACTGATCTTCTTGAAACTAGGCTTCGTGCTTTCAGCAGACGCTACCATTCCTGCAAGTTTCATCCAAATCAGACAAAAAACAACAAAATTATAGATATTTCATTGATCCCCCATTATGCCTTATGGCCAGATCTCTGAGGGACCTCCGAAACTTCGGCCGGATTGTAGCAGAAACTCGATCTGGAGCTCCAGATTGGATCACTGGCATCCAAAGCGGCCAGATCTGAAGCCTCATCGAGTACCTGCCTACTCGCACAGACATAGTTTTGGGCCTTGGTTCAGGAACCAATCCCCCATTTATCACATTTTCCTATGGGAAAATTGGTTCTGAGCTATGATGTTTCAACTTAAGGCCTAGTTTTCAGGAACCAATTCTGTTGTAAGTTCGAGGACTGTCTGTATATAATGCCTTCAGGAAAATCAAACAATAAACAGAAGCTCCTGTTCACCTTTTCAGGTTTACTAGATTAAATATTAAATTTATTTCCTTTCAGCTGTCTTTTTATAGTGAACTTTCTAAAACTTTCAATAAAATAAACTAGTTTAATGCAAAACAAACAAACAAAAAACTGGCATCCATTAAAAGATATACTTTCTGTCTGGGGACAAAAGACTTTAACAATGAAGCAGCAGCTACACTGTAGTTCTCAATCCTTATATTAATGAGTTAGTTTTATCAGATTATAGATCCAAGTAAAACAAACGGAACAAAATAAAAAAAACCCTGATTCTTCTCTTCATTACACCAGTTTTATACTGGTGCAACTGCATTCATATTTGTGCAGTTACTCCTGATTTAATTCCGTGTCAGAGGAGGTTTGGTCTTTTGGGGATTAGGTCCAGATTGAGTAGTGCTGCACACACAAAGCAGCCTGTGATGTCTCACCAGCATTTAGTGTGCTATACTTAGTAACCTGTATGGTCATTATGTTCTACTGAACATGGACAAAAGTATTTTTCCGCTACTACTATTTGCACGCAGCATGAATTCAGATAAAAAGCAGAAACCAGGATGACGGATAAATACAGACTATACCCCCAGTGGAGATTGTTTTGGCTACACAAGAACTCTGGTACTATACAGAGTCACTAATATTAACTTCAAGACAGTTAGTCAAATCATCAGAAATATTACAAAAACTCTACAATTATTATTGCTTAAAGAGCATCAATCTGGCTGATGTACTAGCACCTTTATTACACAGGCAGGAGTCAGTGCAACACTCAATGCATTTTACAAGCTCTCTCCTGAATGAAGAAATTTTCACATAAAAAATTCATAGTTTAATTTTCATTTTAACTTTTCATCCCTGAGCATAACCACTTTGGAAAGAATCATAATGGTATGATAGTGCTGCTCTGCATTACTGATGTTTGACTCATTTCCAGATCAAAGCAATGCAAAGCATTATAATGCAAAGCAAAATATGATAAGCTCTGATAGTTTTATGTTTTTAGATCACTGTGTTGCATATAGCATTTAAGATTATTGGGATACTTCATTTTTTAAGGTTCTTACTTTGGGAGTATAATATTTCTGATTATAGGCATACATTTGGTAGAGTAATTTAACTTTTTGAGTTAAATACAACATTATAAATAGAAAATAGAAATAGTACTGAGGAATCTTCAGTTGATACCAGAGCTACTATAAATATTCAAAGTTTGTCAGCATTTTTTTTAAACAGATAATTCACATATTGTCTGATGTTAAACTCTGGAGTTATTTACCAAAAAAATTATATTTTCTTAAACAGCTATACTCATTATTTGGAATAACTTTAATACAATAAAGGTGGCTTATTTCTGGAAAATTAATGACAAGTTTGAATTTTCACTTGCATTACTTTGCATTTAATAAAATCAAGATTGCTTCTAGAATCCATACTCACAACATTCATGCTTAACTCACACTGTTATGGCAGCCCTGGACAGAAATTATGCATAAACTGGTATCATTGATTGGAAACCAGTCTAAACCTGTCTAAACCAGAACAGAATTTCAACTTGCATAGACTGGTTTAAAAATGGTGGAACTTGGTCTAAGATAGACCTGGATGGATGTAGTATTAGACTTAAGCAATTTAGGTAGATCAGTCTATCCAACTTCTGTACCAGATCACCCAGTGACTGAAATAAGGTCACAGACCCCTGGTATCCCAGGCTACCTTGCAGGTTCCCATTAACCTTTTAGGGTAGCATGCCAGCTTCAGCCTTTACTCACAGGCTCTCACAACTGTCAGCAGCAGCTGCACAGCAGGTGGTAAGGGTGAGGGTCAGTCATAATAGGAAGAATAAGCATCCTACCCCTATCCACATACCACACACATGCAGAGGAGGGTGCCTAGTAGCTGCCCTAGGGAATGGGTGTAGTGCTGGAGAGGGGTGTGCTGGGTGCATGTGGGCACAGATTCATGGTACCAGCAGGCTGGAGGGTGGGTTCTATTTGTTGGGGGGGGGCAGGGAGAGAGAGAGGGAGCCTGGGCTCTCAGCTGCAGCTGGTTGGAGCCCCCAGTGTGTGTGTGTGTGTGTGCATGTGTGTTTGTGTTTGCAAAGCTATGCCCCTCCCATCCCAGTGGTACATAGGTTGGCAGGTGGCAGCATTGGGGGTCAGGCTATCAGTGTGACTGGGGGATGCCTGGCTGCACCCCACGTGCAGTGCCCTAGGAAGGCTTTGTGTTTGTGTCCAGCTGAGACTCACTGCACAGTGCCTAGTCCAAATAGCAGCAGCAGCAGCAGGAAGGGGTACAAGGGGGAGGAGGAGAACTTGAAGCAGATACTTGGCATGATGTTGACTCTCGTCCCTTCCTCAGAGCCCTCCTCCCAGGCAGTATCAGGACGAAGTGTCATATCAGCCTCCTTCCTTCCTCTTCCTGGGCTGGGTACTTCACATGCTCAGTTTAGGCACTTGGGCTGGGTGGGCTGGATCTAATCCCACTGCTGCTGCCATCAGCTGCTTTCTTTGTCACTGGGTGAAGGGATTTATTTATTTATGTATTCCTCATGATGTGTCTGAGGAGCAGTAGCAGCTGCAAAGAGGAGGTGGGGGGAGCCCTTGACTGGGGAGCAGGGCCAAGTGTGGCAGCTGCTGCTGCGGGTCCTTACTTGCTGCTGCCACTGCCAAGAGAAAAGGCTCTGGGTTGCTGGGGAATGGTGTCAAGGGCAGTGGTGGTGGTGGCACCAGCTACAGCATCAGCCAGTGGGTGGAGCAGAGGCTGCTTCTAGAAATGCCTCCTAGGATATCCAACCTGGCTCCTTGGTCAGTCTGGTTTAGCAGAAGGGACATAGAGGAGGCCAGAAAGAACAGAGTTTCATAGTTTGTAGGGTCAGAAGGGACCTGAGCAGATCAAGTCCGACCCCCTGCCATGGCAGACAAGAGCACTGGGTTCAAATGACCCCAGCAAGGTGTTCATCTAGCCTCCTCTTAAAGACCCCCAGGGTAGGAGCCAGCACCACTTCTCTTGGAAGTTGGTTCCAGATCCTAGC
>JAGPOW010003364.1:23610117-23628168 GCA_030014935.1 Caiman crocodilus | reverse complement strand
AAAGACCCCCAGGGTAGGAGCCAGCACCACTTCTCTTGGAAGTTGGTTCCAGATCCTAGCCACCCTGACTGTGAAGTAGCACCTCCTGATATCTAGTCTGAATCTACCCTCTGCCAGCTTGTGGCCGCTATTTCTAGTCACTCCTGGTAGTGCTCGGGGGAACAGGGACTCTCCCAATGCCTGCTGGTCCTCTCTGACTAGTTTGTAAACAGCCACTAGGTTCCCCCTCGGCCTTCTCTTGTGGAGGCTGAACAGGTCCTTTCACCTCTCCTTGTAGGGTCTGCCCTGCTGACTCCAGATCATGTGGGTGGCCCTCCTCTGGACTCTCTCCATGTTGTCCACATCTCTCCTGAAGTGTGGCTCCCAGAACTGGATGCAGTACTCCAACTGCATCCTGACCAGTGTTGCATAGACGGGGAGGATCACCTCCTTGGACCTGCTTGAGATGCATCTGTAGATGCAGAACAAGGCAAAGTTGGCCTTCCTGACCGCATCCCCACACTGTCAGCCCATGTTCTTTTTGGCATCAATAATGACACTAAGATCCTTTTCTGCTTCTGCATTGCCGAGAAAGGAGTACCGCAGCCTGTAGGTCTGCTGCTGGTTCTTCACCCCCAGATGCAGTACGTTATACCTTACAAGGTGTTGAAACCTATCCTGTTCTTATCCACCCACTCCTGTAACCTGTCTAGGTCTGATTGCAGCCTATTCCTCCCTTCTAGCATGCCTGCTTCCCCCCACAACTTAGTGTCATCTGCGAATTTGAACAGAGTGCTTTTTATCCACTTGTCCAAGTTGTTGATGAAGATGTTGAACAGTGCGACCCTGCGGAGGATCGAGCCCTGTGGAACCCCACTGCCTATATCCATCCAGGTTGAAAATGACCCATCCACCGCCACTCTCTGGGTGCGGCCCTCCAGGCAGTTAGTGACCCATCTGACTGTGTAGGTGTAGATGCCACAGTCCCCTAGTTTTTTAATGAGAATGGGGTGAGAGACAGTGTCGAAGGCTTTCCTATAGTCCAGAAAGACTACATCCACTGCTACTCCTGCGTCCAAGGATTTTGTGACTTGGTCACAGAAGGCCACCAGGTTGGTCTGACAGGACCTGCCTCTAATGAACTCGTGTTGGTTGCCCCTAAGCATAATCTCCCCTGCTGGCTCCTCGTGGACATGCGCCAGGATAATTCTCTCAAAAAGCGTACCCAGGATCAAGGTAAGAGTAACTGGCCTATAACTTTCCTGGGTCCTCCTTCCTCCCTTTTTTGAAAATGGGGACCACACTGGTCCTTTTCCCATTGTCTGGCACCTGGACAGAGCATCACGAGTGCTCGTAATGCCATGCCAGGGGTCCTACAATGACCTCTGCTAATTCCATCAGCACTCTGGGGTGGAGATTGACAGGACCAGCTGATTTAAATACATCCAGTCCCTCCAGAAGTTCCCTGACTAGATCCACACTGACCCTAGGTCTGGGTGTGCCTCTCCTGGGGCCTATGGGTGGGTCCCAGTGGGATGGGTGACCCAATCCCTGCTCAGGAAAATGGAGGCAAAGAAATTGTTAAATAGGTTAGCTTTGTCATCTGTTGTGACAACCAGATTTCCTAGCATGTCTTGCAGCAGCCCCACATTACTCGGTACTTTCTTTTTCCCCCGTATGTATTTAAAAAAGGACTTCTTGTTGTCCTTGATGTGGGTAGCTAGTCCCAGTTCCATCTCCATCTTGGCCTTCCTGACCGCCCCCTACAGTCTCAAGCAACCAAGGCATAGTCCTCCCTGGTGATGTCCCCCACCTTTCATTGGGTGTACGCCTCCTTTTTAGCTAGGAGACATTCCTGTATGCTTTTGGTAAGCCAAGGGGGCTTTTTTGCCCTTTTGCCCCCTTTGATTTGTGTTGGGATTACCTCCCTCTGGGCTGGTATGGGGGGGGACACATGGTCGGGGTCTCCACTCCCTCCTTCCCCACTGCCCAGCCTGTCTGACTGCTTGTGTGGCCCCCAGACCCACCTCCTGCCTGTGGCTGTCAGTCAGGCTGGGCACTGAGGGGCAGAGTGGGGCAGGCATCACACAGCACCTCCCCTAGTTGTGGTGGCACTGGTCTGGGGGGATGCAAGCCAGGGCAGGGGCCTCTACTCCCACCTCCCCACTGACTGGTAGAAAGCAGAGCTGGGGAGAGGAACCAGGATGGCCAATCAGGGGTGGCCTGGCTGTTTTGCTGGGCTTGGCATTTTCCAGCAGCCTCCTGGGAGGCATGCGGCAATGCCCCCAACCTGCAGACAGTGCAGGCAGTGTGGGTGCCCCTCCTCCTTCTCCCTTCCTCCCCCCATCCCAAAGGGTGAATGTCTATCTGTTCATGCCTGACCTCACCTAGGGTGCTTAGAGCCAGGTGCAAACCTCAGATTGCTGCAGCCTCAGGCTTTTTGAACATCTGTACTTAGCTTACCAAGATGTACATATACACACATGAACCTGGATCCCTTAACTAACTTCCCTATGGGACACTTGTATATCAGAATCTTCACCAATTGATCTGAAGGCTGAATAAGAATTTTGAGCCTTGCAAAAGGGACAAGATGTAAAAAGAAATTAACCAACAACTCACATCTGTCACAAACCTCAGGCTAAGTGTTCAGCTATCTGAGAGTCAACAAATTAATTTTCTTTCACATTTGAAAAAGAATTAAAGGCAACAGACCTTGTTAGGATAAAATATTTAGGGATTTGTCTTAGACTGATGAAAAATAGACACAATTTTTATATGCAATCTACATACTTTAAATGTATATGAATAAACAAAAGGTATTTCCCTAACAATTCATAATATTTGAAGAGAAAGTGAAAAGCAAACTTTATTCCCTTCTTGAGCCGATATGCTGCTTATACATGGATATGCTGCTTGTGAAGGCAAGAATTATGTCAAAATAGAGCATCACTGAAATATAAAGACACTACATTTAACCAATATTATGATTCTTGCAAACACAAAAATGTTATAGCACCAGTTAATTATTGGGATTACAAGTTATGACAAGGTTATTTGTACAAATGTTTCAAGAACCATGGATATAATCCATGCTTCTGCTAGATGTGCAAAACCAGGGACGGGCATATAAAGCATATGTTAATGAGTAGAAAAAATATATATTAGCATTGGGAGCAAATAGCTAGCACTATAAAGCAATTATGAGAGCAATTATTAAAGCTTTTTTCTTGGTCCTCTGTATATTAAAAGGCCATGAAAGAGATACCTAGCAACTTCTCTGCAAATGAAACTAGGATTAAAGAGCCTTAATAACAGCTAAACTATAATATTAAGAATGTGAAAAAAATTAGTCCAATCTTTCTGTGGCAGAAGAGACATTATCTCATTCAGCTGAGTAACATCTTAGAATCAGCCCAAGTGACTGGGCTATGCTGAATAAATAGATAGAGAGAAGGATAGAGAACAGCTCAAATGTAAAAATATGTGGTTTATTCATTCTGGTAATTAAGACAAGTTTGAAAAAGTCTCTGACAGTTATATTTAAATATTGTACTTTCCATGATTGTAATTTATAGTCCTATGTTATAGTGAAAGTTGTATAAATGTAATAATGATGTAGTAGGATACATAAATACCTAACTCCCCCAGCTTGAGGTAAACTCACAAAGGGATAACACATAGATGCTGCTTGAGTTACCTCTGCCGTCCACTGATCCTAGAGGAGGGTCTCACGGTGTAAGACCCAAGCAGTTACGTGGACACAGTAACTGTATCTCCTGCAAATGGACCTCTGAGGTCATTTCAGAATCTGGAGACATGGGTCTAAGAACAACTTCTGTCATGCTCTGTTTGGAGCATGCTGCAGGCCAGTTACACTGTCTTAATAGCAGTCCCAAAGCACCAGTTTCATTTCAATTTCTTTAAGACTCTCTATAGTTTTCTAAATATTGCATTTTTTTCATAGCAAAGTTACCATCCTTTAAAAAGATAGTCTCTGATTTTCCACCCACTTTAAGCCGTGTAAATAAGCAACAACAAACAACTTATGCTTCTGTAAAACCTGTTTAAGAGAACATCTTGTCTCCATACCTATGAATACAGAATATTTAACACCTATAACATGACTATGGCATTTATAGCAGGACTGTTACAATAGGGTTACAATTAAACCAAGGATTTTTTCTTAATCCTCAACTATCCCAGACAAATCTGTATATGGGCTGCATCATTTACAACAGCAAGATAAGAATTAAATAAGGTGAACTATGGAAAGGGCAAATGTTTTGCGTAAAGTTTATAGACGTTTTAGGTGAAGATAGAAACTGGCTCCCAGATAGTAGTAAAGACTATTCCTCCACCAAATCTCCATTATATAACAGACAAAACAATAACCTGGTGACACTCTTCATTTATATTTGTAAATATGCATTTCTGCCATGTTCATCATCATACTATCTGAGCATTTAATCATAACAGCATTAAAATTACCTAAAACAGTGAGAGATCAAGTTGATTAAAAGCAATATTGCAGTATCAGTGGTATCCAAAAGGAGGAAAGACTGCATGTTAAAAAAGAAGAAGAAGAAACAACAGTAATTCTTTACTGTATCCAGATTCTCACTTAGCACAGCCTGCAATGTTTTAGTAATTTGGGGCACACTTCACAAAGGCTAGGAACAGACATTACACATAAATCAGTTTAAGTGATCAGAAACTGGTTTAAACCTATAATGGAACTGATGTTCAGTGTATATAAACTAGTTTGAAAATGACTGAAACTAGCTTGAGATAAACCTGGTTGAATACAGTATCAGACTTCGGGTCAAACCAGTTTATGCAATGTCTGTCCCGGACCCTTTACTGGTTTAAGCTAAACCAGACACCCCCAGCATCCCAGCATGCTCTCCACAGCAGAGTTGGCCCCTCCCCTCTCTTCCCTGGTAGAACTCTGGTAGAGACTTACAGGCCCAGCAGGGTCTGCTGGCTTCCCTGTGCCCCCCCCCAACCCCCAAACTCATTGCTTAAGCAGAGATCCTTTTCTTCTCTTTCCCACAGCAGGTACTGCAGCCAGTGTGTGGTATGCTAGATAATGCTACGTAAGGCAGACAGTGTCCACTTAGGGCTTCTTGGAGGTAATCAACAACTCAAATGGTAATGTCCCTGCATTCCTTCCTTTGGAAAAAAGCTGTTTAAGAAGATCCTGTAATGAAAGAGGCTTTGTTTTTTGATCAGGTATTAAGTGCTGATAACAGAGCTGATAAATCTTCTGTTATCAAGGGAGGGGGGGACACTTTCCTAATTACAGTGTCCTGCCAGGGTCCGGCCATGCCCCCCTCAGCTCAGCCCCGGGGAAGGGAGGAATGATATAGTGCTCCCCCCACTGACTTCTAGCTGGAGCCACTGCAGGCATGTGCCTGCATTCCTGGGATTAAACCAGTAAATGTCTGGGAAAAACATTGGATAAACCAGTTTGACCCAAATCAGTTAAGTCTGATGCTCTACTGACTGAGCTATCTGGGCACTCTAAAGCCAGCCAGGGGACATTCAACCAGGTTTATATCAAACTGGTTTCAACCATTTTCAAACTGATTTATGCACACTGGACATCCATTCTTTTACAGGCTTAAACCAGTTTCTGATCACTTAAACTGGTTCATGTGTAATGTCTGTCCCTAGCCTTTATGAAGTGTGCCCCAAGTTACTAAAACATTGCAGGCTGTGCTAAGTGAGAATCTGGATAAAGAATTACTGTTTTTTCTTCTTTTTTCTTTTTTAACATGTAGTCTTTCCTCCTTTTGGATACCATTGATATTGCAATTGGTTAAAAAACTGATTTAGTCTAGCCAGGTTAGACTAAACTGAAAAGATTGAAACAATTCAGGCTCAGACTTTTTGAATGTCTTTCCTTAGCCAAAAGGAAAATTTTCATTCACTTGTATTCCCCCCCAGTCCATATCAAACCATATCAATCTATGCATACACACACACACCTCCTCCAAACAGTAATTTTCAGTTAGAGGAATAATATTTTTGGCTCAAGTTATCTTAGTCTGTTTATACTGTTGATTGACATTTGTATTTTTCAGGAAACATAATTTAGAAGCATTAATCTCAATTCATGAAGCAGTAAACTCTAAAGATAAATATTAAAAATATAGAATGTCTAATATATAGTACTCAAATAGGAAATGCCTAAAGCAGTCTAGAAATATAAAATTCTTATACACACACTCTCAAAGAAATATAATTTTCTATCTTTTTCCAAAATCAATGGAATTTTTCAGTTGGCGTCAAATAATAAAATTAGGTCCAATGAATTGCATATGGAATTGTGATTGGGACTCTGGGGAATCACAAGGCTCCTACAGCTTTAGACTATTGTGAATTAGCTGTAATTATTTGAAACCCCAGCAGAGCTTCAAATTAAAATCATGCTGGTCACTGGAAATTAATGGATCATGTGTATCCCTGGAATAACTGCATTAAATTCAGTGGAAATGTACATGGAATTAATTCACATCTACATGTGTGTGAAAGAAGATGGAACCACACTGGATACTTATAAAAATCACGATATTGCTCTGTTAAGTCTCAAAGTAAATCATTACTATTTTTCTATGGCATTCGTACATGAAATAACAGGACTCCCATTACTCACACCTAATATTTTTACTATTTTTCTCTTCTTAATAATAAATACATAAGCTCTAATTAACATCTATAGATGCAATAACATCATATTCAAAAACTTAACAGTACACTCTACAATTCTGAAGTTGGCAGCACTTGCTTCTCTAGTAGAATGTGATACAAATATAAATTGTATCACATGCTTCATATACTAAATCAGAAAGTTTTTTATAGGACAATCAATCATAAAATAAAAGATGGAAGGATTTGAGGCGAACAAAGCAAGATAAGTGATTTAGTGACTAGGAGGGAGAGAGTCCCTGACAGATATTGAAGTAAATTAAAATGGAATGCCCTGGCAGTGAAGAGTTAAAGGGAAGTGAGAAGGAAAAGGAAATATGTTGAACAATAAAGATGAATCTGAAATTAGGTGATGGAGGAAGACTGAAGCCAAGGCTGCCACTTTTTAATGCCATTTTAGATTTGGGATGTAGCTAGTAAGTGGGTAAAAGCAATTTAGTACAGAGGATTGGATGAGCTCATTTCCTGGAAAAAAGTCTGGCTACATCATTTGGGACCATTAAGGTCCCTAGTAGTGATTTTTAAAAGGTATGCAAGATGGAGTTGTGACAACAGGAGCTACCTATCTCTCTGTCTTGGGGTTTTTTTGCCATGCAACAACTTAATAGAACCAACTCAAATCTACAAAAGCTTGCAAGAGTCTAAAGCAGGACATAAATGAAATGAAGATGCATCAGTGCAAAATTTAAATCTTCTATACCCTCTACTTAACCTCTTAGTTGCTCAAAGTCCACAGGCACCAACATTTTCATCAGTAAAATACCTTGTATGCCTAAAATATGTTTTTGCATTTGCCCAAAAGTATACTTGTCTTGGCAGGGTGAGCCACTCAGCCTCTCTTTCACTCCTGAGCATGATCAGCATCTTTAAAGTAGGCATTTCTTCCCTTATCTATTCCTAGGAGCTGTAAACATCTCAAATACACCCCATATGACTGCAAAAAGGAGGGGAGTTTGTTTTTTTCCCCCATTGTTTCACACCATTGGAAAACATTATTATTTGGTTTTAAAGGAATTATATGAGAAATAAAGAGTATTTGAATAGCTTACTATCTGTTATAATAATGCAGGGTTGTCCAGCTTCTAAATGGATGGGGAGCTGAATGCCCAGGGGCTACAGGTTTGTGGGCCTCACCAAGTTGAGCCATGGCCCCTCGAGCCTCAAGCCATGTGAACACTCCTCCTGCTTGCGGGCTGGCCAGTTGGACAGCCCTGTAATAGCATGTGCCATGATTTTGCCTTTTAGCTACACTTTCCGTGGTTTCTGCTAGGACAAGCAACCAGCATTAACAATAATTAATAAGGGAAGCAAAAAGAGTTAAATCCTATCTGACAGAAGTCAGTCAGAATATTTTCTTCACTGGGACCAAAATTAGGGTAGACCTGTAGGTGTTACCCAAAGGTCTAGATAAGAATCTCAGCAGCATAGTAAGTAGAAAATAATGCCTGCCTCCTTAGCACTCTTAGTGCAAGCCTGCCAGGGGTAGAAATGAGCAAGGAACACTAGAAGGGAGGAATGTTTTTATATAACAGCTCTAAAGTGTGCATCTACCCATGCACTTTAATGCATATTAGCCTATTTTAATGCACCTCAGAGTATCACCAAAAAAACAGGTGCCTATATTCGAGTGGCAAGGATGCTCCAATGCATTGGAATTCCAGCGAGTCTGCTGGAGCATGGCAGCTGCCATACTCCACCAGCCTCCTATATCCCCATACTTAAAAATGATAGTGGGGCACTTGAACAAAAGCTAGTTGAATGAGCTTTCATTCAAGTGCCCATACTGCCATTTTTAAGCACAGGGATGCTGATACAAGATGCTGCAGCACTTTAATTTAATCAGAGTCCCCCAGCATCCCAGCATGCTTTTCAGCTCTGGGCTGGGCTGGGCTTTCTGCTCCAGAGAGCAGGGCTGCCCCTGGCCCTATGCTCTCTAGCTGAAGCTGTGAGGGCCGGTTCACTGGCCAGCTCACTGCCCCCCACAGGCAAACCCTGGCTGGGGTCTGGGGCCAGGGAGGGTGGGTTAAACTCTCTTTCCCCTGAGTATGGAGCTGCCTTGCCCTGCTTACTTACTGCTGGCTGTGACTGTGTACTACAAATCCTAGAAGCACCTGGAAGCAGGAAAAGGAAGTGATGAGCAATCCTGTAGAGTTCTACTGCTGTGAATTATGGACTGCAAATCTCAGAGACCTTGGGAGCAGCAGGAAGAAGAAGTGAACACACATCCCATGCTGGCTACATACCAGAGAGCCACAGTCTAGCTCTCCCCCCAGCTTGTGGCTTGAGCCTCTATAGGTATGTGGCTGCATTTCCTGGATCAGAAATGACTTTGGTTATGGCTCAATCTTTGCAGTTTAGACTAGCCTGCAAAGACTGGATCAATTCAGCTTCAGGCTTTTTGACGGTCTGTACTTAGCTTAGAAGGTAAGAGTGACATAGAATATACCTGTACCATAAGGCTGTCTTAACTTGGGCAGAAAAGAAAAGGTTGAAGAGTAGCAGGCCAGGAAGACAGAAGGCAGTGTCATATATAAAGTACACTGGCAGAAGGTTACTCTTAATCCTACTAGGGTGTTCCTGTTGTAAATAACTTTTATACTAGTGATTTTTTAATTTCAGATTCCTAGCTTCACGTTAGCTTTTTTCCTTTTCTTTCTTTTTAAAACATTTCTGGCCTAATTTAACTTATCAAAAGAGGGGTGTAGGAGGAAGGAGGAGGTAAGAATATTTTTAGTTATTTATATAGTATGTGGGGGAAATTTTAAAAATATAGCTGTCTTTTCATCAAAGTTTTACTCCTTAACTATCAAAATGTATTTCAAGAGAAAAACTTAATAAGTGAGGCAGTCCTATGCCATGAATGATTCACATAATAGCATATAATAAATGTTTACTCTGTAACATGCTTTCCTGACTTCACATCTAATAAAAATATTTTAACTGGAGAAAATATTACATTAAAGAAACTTATAGAAGTTAGACCAGTATTAAATATTAGATAAATCAGAAGGAGAATGCTTTGCATTCGAAAACTTGTCAACTTTATCCAAACTATACAGTTGGACAAATAAAAAATAGCACTGCTAAAAATCCTTGCCTCCCCCATATTTCAAGGGTTTTAAAGAGGGGTCTTCAAGAGAAGGTTAGATAGGCATCTAGCTGGGGTCATCTAGACTCAGCACTCTTTCCTGCCTACGCAGGGGGTCAGACTCAATGATCTATTGAGGTCCCTTCCAACCTTAGCATCTATGAATCTATGAATAATTCCTGCACCATCAAGACTACAACATCACTGTGATACTACTAGAAAAGAAAGTGACATATTTTGAAACAGAACTGAAAAAATTAAATGATTTAGGATCTTTATACCCTTTATAATTTAAGAACCATTTGCTAAGAATACTTTACTGTCTTACCTATATTAAATATTCTGAGAAACTGTCTTTATACTTTCTTTTAAAATCAATTAAACCTGTAAAGTAAGCTTCTGTACCTTCACAGCAAGTTTTCTTTAGAACAGACCCTTCCACTTGGAGACAATGATTTACATAAGTGCTAACAAGTTAACTGATTCTGTAAATACTAGAAATGTAAGTAGTTTCCTTTTCTTATAATTTGTTTAACAATCTTGGGATGGCTCAGGAAAGGGAATGGTAATTTTATCAATTGAAAAAGCATATTACTGAAAACCAATTTTCTCAGGTATACCCTCTCTTTAACATTGAAAGCCTGATTTTTTCTTTTTAATTTGGACGTTAAACTGTCATGGAACAGCATAGGTGAAGTTCTCCACTCACAAATCTGTGATGTCTAAGGCCTTCCTTTACACATTACATGTATTATGCAATTACCTGATTAATTACACAACTAATTTAGTTTGGCTACACATGCAAATTAACAATGGTGACTTAAAAAGGTCCAACTAGCTATAAAGGAATTGCTGGATAATGTTTAATAACTTTATAACTGGTTTCTATCCAGCTTTATGTAGCCTGTGCTCTTGTGGCCAGGAGCCCTGGCAGCTGATTGAAGATCCCAGCTGTGGGGACCCAGGTGCACCCCTAAGTTTGGGAGTTCCCAGCTGATGCTGGCTCTTAGCCATGGGAGCACGTGTCCCTGCAGCTGGGAGCCCCATCAGCCCCATGGGAAATGTGGCTGGGAGACCTTAGCTCCTAGCCAAGCAGGCATATCACACATCCCCATGGCTGTGAAATGGCAGCTGCTGCAGTCTCCCAGCCACAGGGAGGTGTGGTGATCCCCCATAATGGAAAGATTGCATCTGCTGTGGTCTCAAGGCTGTGGGGTTGCATGAGGTACCCCTGCAGTTGGGAGCCCCTCAGCTGAAGGGGCTCCCAGCCACTGGAACTTGCTTCGTGATACTGAAGGAGGAGCCAAGGCAATAAGGCATGGTCAGATCTGATTCATAACCCCACAACCACACCTCCTGCAATACACATGCCTGGCAGAAGGCGTCAGAGTGTGGATAGTGCATTAGATCCCATTGTGCCTTTACCTGCACATATAGAGGGGCCCTAAGTTCTATCAACTGCTAGCATAGATTCTTGTGTGGCTGTTTGATGCATATAGCCCTTCTAATGGTCTGGGAGGTACACAAGAGTTTCATGGTACCTTTCACTGCTGTGAATTTCACTCTTATCCTTTGATTTTAAGTCATAATTATTTCAAGTGTATCAAGAAAAAGAGACTTCTCAATCTCTTCACAAAGTGTTTCTTTATAACTCAGCTGTAGTGCAAAGTGCAGTTTTAATCTCTGTGGGATTTTCTTTCAGTGGTGATACTGCCTTCAATGGCATCTAGTTCATTACTACAGCAGGGGTAATTTCAGATTTGAACAGTGAATTATACTTCCATGCCAGAGAGTATGTAGATGTAAAAAAAGAAACAAAATAGAAACGGGGACAATGTTAAAACGTTCTCTGAAAAGGGCTCCACTTTTCAATTTCTTTTCAAGAAAATCTTGTCATTTTTTACTTGACAAGCACAAACACCCATGCTCTGACCAACAAGTTTCCTTTCCATCTGATCCTCAGACCAACAGTTTTTTTTCCACTACCCAGAGTAGCAGGGTTATAACTTTTTGTAGAAGCATGGCTGCCTTTTTATTATTCAGTATTCCATACATGGGTCTGTCATTCAAAATTCAAACCTGTTGTCCAGATACAAATTTTAGCATTTTAAGAAATGCAAGTTAACAAATTAGTAGGCATATTTAAGACAAAACATTTAAACTTTAACCTATTTGGGGAGGGGAAAACATATAACCTATTTTTGTAAAGCGTTGCATACATCTGCAGAGATATAGTCCTTATCTCTAATAATGGTGCTCTGCACATACAGCATCATAATCTTGACTTGCAATAGTAAAAGGAAACCATCTAAGAAATACTTTTTTCATCCCTTTATGTGAATATTGATATATTTAAGCCAAGACTTCATAGTACTACAGTTACTATTCTCCTCCATGTAGCAGTCCTTAAATAAACAGTACAAAGATGGCTCACATTCTTATACCTGTGCTGATTTTCTTATGCACTTGACACATTGCTACATTTTATTTAAACTATTTTACTGAAAAAATAAATACATACATAACAACCCCATGCTTACTGCATAATTTTTTTTTTTTTAAGAATCATATCTTCACCTTCACTAAATTGTTTCCAGGAAGAATCATATCTCTATCTTCTGCAATAGGCTTGATAAAAAAAAATTCTCATTCCTTGTTAGGACTCCCTATCAAATTCATGACCTTGACAATAGACAGTATAAAAAATAGTAACAAATAGTTATTCAGAGATATTCATGTTGCTATCTCCTAACTCACCGTTTTTGATATGTATATTTTCTGATTCAGAGATCTTGGAAAACTTGATTTTTCCTGTTTTCTTACTGAACAATTTTTTTTCCCCTTGACTTGCAATAAACATTTTCCCATGTAGATGGTTTAAAACAGGATATTTTATCCAGGAGGGATGGGAGGGATGTCACCAATACATTTCCTTTAAAAAGAAAAACTGTCCTCACCTCTATCTTTCAGCTTGTGAATTTGCTTTTAAATCCTTCTCCATTTACCTGTTACAGATGCCTAGAGGGCTTCAGTTGCTGTAATTGCAGCAAATCACTTGTGTAAACAAGACCCAACAAATACATTGGTCATGGGTAAGCAAAGCATGGGAAATGAATTTACACTCTGGCATTGGTTAGGCCTTTTGCAGTACTGAGTTCAATTTGGGGCACTATATTTTAAGATGGAAGTAGAGAAAGTGGAGAGGTATTTGGACACAAGTGACATAGATGTTAAAGGGGATGAGAGGCAAACCGTATGAGGAAGTGTTGAAGGAGCTAGTTATGTTTAGTATGGAAATAAGAAGATTATGATAGCAGTTTTCAAATATTTGAAAGACTGGAGGAATGTTCATTTTCCCTACCACAGAAGCAGAACTTGTAGCAGTGGTTTGCATTGTAGCAAAGCAAGTCTGGAACACATCTCTTAAAAGTTATGAAGTTTTATGTGAGAGAGACAACAAAACCTGCTGCTCAGGGAAGCTGCAAAATATCTTTCACAGCAGGTTTTTAAGAAGAGACAGGATAGGCATCTATCTGAGGTGGTTTAGGAACAGTGAATTTGGTAAAAGTAGATGATTCTTGAAGTTTTCCAAATCTAAAATTCTAATTCCTGAATGGAGATAGGGTAGATGATGTCATGATCTCTTCTATTTACTACATATATGATAACTCAGAAGAATTTAAAAGGATGTGGAAATAAAACAAAGATGAGAATGCACTGAGTTTTTGGAATGACTCAATAAAACATTGAGCCCTCATGAAATGCTCCTGTACCTGAATTATAGTGAGTGAGGGCTGGGACCCTTGGTTTATAAACGAGTGGAAACCAAGCCATGTTTTCAGTAGTTATGCTTGATTGAATGAAGTACTCAGAATGTTTCACCATTCAATACCTGAAAGCAATGTGCAAGCTGTCCAGATGTAAAACTTTGTTTTCCTTTTTGGAAAATGAATTTCAATTGAACTGGGCAAGAGTCCAATTTATTTCAAATGAAAAAAGAAAGGAAAACAAAGATAAACAACAACAGAAAGGTAGAGTTGAGGCTTGATAAAAATACCATTAGTATCAGTCTTAACTAACTACCAAGACATAGAAGCAAAATTCACACTGGAAAAAACCCAAAGAGAGAGACAAAAAGAAAAGAAAAAAAACCACCATTATAAGTTGTTTAAATATGAGTAACATATGTAGGACATGTGCAGCAGTCAAACATAAGTAGTCAAACCTAAAAGAGATTACTTAGGAAGGTTATGGAATCTCCACCACTGGAGATTTTAGGAGCACACTTCTGTCCAGAATGGTTGAACAACAATTGAGCCTGCCTTGGGGCAGGGGAATAGACTAGATGACCTTCCAACCCTTTTTCTGGAGGTTGCCAACTAAAAACACAGATCAGAAGAAGTAAACTTTAAGAAAATTTGTATTTGAAATCTATTTTGACTTTATGCTTTAGTTCACTCTCTGTTCCATGTCTTAAGAACAGGTTTTCAAGGGTCAGGTCATTTGTGAGAATTTGAAATTTTCTGTTTTTACATACATGAAACATATCAAACAACAGACTCTACAACAGACTAATGCAATAATATTGAGGAAATGCTGATAGGTCCCATTGACAGACCTATAATTGGTGTCTTCCCAGAAACCTTTCCTCTTGGAACAACATCCCATGGTCAAAGAAACCGAATCCCTGCTTCCTAAATTATAGAAAATTGCTAATCTACTACTTGTTTCTTTTTGTGATTACAAAATATTTGGAATTGTAATCAAGACAAGCCTAAGGCTAAATACGAAGAATAAACTGACACCAAGAAACAGCTGTCCAGAAAAGGTTGTGGTGGTTGGAGATTTCCTTTTGAGGAGGATAGAGGTATCCATCCTCCCACCTGACCTGTTGCCTTGGAAGGTCTGCTGTTCGCCCAGAACTTGGATCTGAAAGTCATGGAAGGATTACTGAAACTCATTCAACCCTCTGACTACTACCCCATGCTGTTCACCAATGTGGGTGCCAATGATACTGCCAGAGAAGACCCTGAACAGATCAAAAGTGACTACAGGTCTCTGGGTGCAACAATAAAGGGGACAAGGGCTCAGGTGGTATTCTCCTCAATCCTTCCAGTCAAGGGGAAGTATGTGGGCAGGAGTAGGCACATCCTGTAGATCAACACATGGCTGTGCAGATGGTATCACCAGCAGGGCTTCAATTTCTTTGACCTTGGGATGTTGTTCCAAGAAGAAAGGTTTCTGGGAAGAAATGGGATCCATCTGATGATAAGAGGGAAGATCATTTTTACAGACAGGTTCCCTAATGCAGTGAGGAGGGCTTTAAACTAGATTCACAGGGGAATGGAGATCTAAGCCGTGAGATAAGTGGGGAAGTATGTGACCTGGAGAAAGCACAAGGAGTAGTGGGCAGAAGGGGAGACACTCTCATACTTCCAGAGAAAGAAGCACAATTGGCTAGTTACCTAAGTGCCTGTATTCAAATGCACATAGCCTGGAAAACAAGCAAGAAGTGGAAATCCTCACACAGTTGTGGAACTGTGACAGGATTGGAATAACTGAGATTTGGTGGGATAGCTTGCATAACTGGAACACTGTCATGGATGGGTATAAACTGTTCAGGAAAGACAGACAGGGGGGAAGAGGAGGGAGAGTTGCACTTTATGTAAAAGAACTGTATGAAATTGGACATAGGTCTGTTAAAATCTCTGGGTTAGGGTCAGAAGGGAGAGCAACCAGGGTGATGTCATGGTAGGTGTCTACTATAGACCACCAGACCAGGAGGATGTGGTGGATGAGGCTTTCTTCAAACAACTAGTGGAAGTTTCCTGATCACAAGCCCTGACTTTCATGGGTCTCTTCAATCATCCTAGCATCTGCTGGGAGAGCAATACAGCAATGCAAAGGTGATCCAGGAAGTTTTTGGAAAGTGTTGGGGACAACTTCTTGGTTTAAGTACTGGAGAGGTCAACTAGGGGCCATACTCATTTTGACCTGCTGCTCATAAACAGGGAAGAATTGGTGGAGAACATAGTAGATAACTTGGGAAGCACTGACCAGGAGACACTTGAGTTCAGGATGATGAGGAAACAAAGCAAGGAGAGAAGCAGAGTACAGGCCCTACACTTCAGAAAAGCAGACTTTGATACACTCAGAGAACTCATGAGTATAGTCTCCTAGGAGGTCAGTCTGAGGGGGAATGGAGTCCAGGAGAGTTGGCTGTACTGAGAGAGCAGGAAAAAAAACCATCCCAATGCACAGGAAGAATAGCAAGTATGGCAGAAGACAAGCTTGATTTACCAGGGAACTCTTCATTAAGCTAAAACATTAAATGAAGAAGCTTATAAGGAATGAAAACATGGATAAACAGCTAGGGAGGAGTATAAGAGTATTGCTTAGGTATGAAAGGTAGGAAGGCCAAAGTACAATTGGAGTTGCAGATAGCAAGGAATGTGGAGGGTAACTAGAAAGGTTTCTACAACTATGTCAGCAACAAGAGGAGGATCTGGGAAAGTGTGGATCCTTAAGTAAATGGGAGAGGAAACCTTGTTCCAGAAGATGCAGAAAATGCTGAAGCACTCAATGTCCTTTTCACCTCAATCTTTACAGGCAAGGTCAGACTACTGCAGTTGGCACTATGGTTTGTGGAGGAGATGAGCAGCCAACAGTGGTAAAAGAACAGTTTAGGAACTATATAGAAAATCTGGAGGTGTACAAGTCCATGGGACTGGACAAAATACACCCAAGGGTGCTGGCCCATGTGATTGCAGAGTCACTGGCCATTATTTTTGACAACTGTGGAAGTTAGGAGAGGTCCTGGATGACTGGAAAGGGCAGATATAATGTTCATCTTAAAAAGGAAAGGAAGATTCAGGGAATGACAGACCTGTCAGCCTCACCTCAGTCCCTGGAAAAATCAGAGAGCAGCTCCTCAAGAAATCCATTTCTAAGCATTTGGAGGAGAATAAGGTGATTAGGAACAGTCAGCATGGATGGCAAGTCATGTCTGACCAAGCTGCTTGCCTTCTATGATGAGATGAGTGGTTCTACAGATGCAGGAAGACCAGCAGATGTGATATACCTTGACTCTGCCAAGGCTTTTGATACAATCTCCCACAATGTTCTTATAAGCAAGATAAGAAAGTACAGGGTGGATGAATGGACTGTAAGGTTGATGGAAAACTGTCTGGATTAATGGGTTGGTCCTGGGGCTGGTTTTGTTCAATATTTTCATCAGTGACCTGGAAGATGGGATAGAGTGTGCCCTCAGCAAGTTTCCAGATGACACCAAGCTGCAGGGAGTAGTAGATATGCTGGAGGGTAGGGCTAGGATTTAGAGAAACATAGATCAAATTGGAGGATTGGAACCAAAAGAAATCAAATGAGTTTCAATAAGGACAAGTGCAAAGTCCTGCACTTAGGACAGGACAATCCCATGCACTTCCACAGGCTGGAGACCAACCTGTTAAGCAACAGCTGTACAGAAAAGGACTTGGGGGTTACAGTGGACAGTAAGCTGAATATGAGACAACAGTGTGTCCTTGTAGCCAAGAATGCTAACAGCATACTGGTCTACATTATTAACAGGGTTGCCAGCAGCTTGAGGGAAGGGGTCCTTCCCCTCTATTCGGCACTATTGAGGCTACATCTGGAGTACTATGTCTAATTTTGGGTCTCCCACTACAGAAAGGATGTGGACAAATTGGAGACAGTGCAGTGGAGGGCAACAAAAATGGTGCGAGGGCTGGGGCACATGACTTATGAGTAGAGGCTAAGAAACCTGGGCTTATTTAGTCTGAGCTCAGACTGAGGAGACTGAAAGGAGAATTTAATAGCAGCCTTCAACTACCTGATGGGTTGTTCTAAAGACAATAGAGCTAGACTGTTTTCAGTAGCATTAGGTAACATAACAAATTGCAATGGTTTCATGTTGTGGCAAGGGAAAGTTTGACTAGATATTAGGAAAAACTCTCTTACTAGAGGCCTGCTAGATGACACTTTAAAGTGGATTTAAAGTGGGTTAAATGCCCTTTGCACCACTTAAATGGCATGCTGTTTGCACATTCAGTGGCATAATGTGGCTTAAATGACTTTGGGATGCAGCAAATAACTTTGGGGCACTGCAAAATAAAACACCTCTGAGGAGTTTTGGTTTCCTACCCTACAGTCATGCAGGGAAGTGCTGGGCTCCGTGCAGCTCAGGGGCTGTGCAGGCAGCTCGTGTAGGCAGCCCAGGAAGGCAGGCTCCACAGAAAGGAGAAAAAAAAAAA
>JAGPOW010003364.1:23592958-23610017 GCA_030014935.1 Caiman crocodilus | reverse complement strand
AAAAAAAAAAAGCAGTGAGCCTGATCTTTTCCCCCTCTCTCCCTGGAGCCTGCCTACCTGAGCTGCGTGGGGACCCAGTGCTTCCCTCTGCAGCTGTGGTGCCCCCGGGACTGTCCGAGCCAGGTGCCTGTGGGCAGGTGCCACCTGGTAGGGGGCCACTGCTGCCGCAGAGGGAAGCACCAGCCCCCAACCCCACTCTTGCTCAGGGACCACTCTGCCTGCCAGCAGATCACTCTCCCCTCCCCACTGCTGGAGGGCCAGGTGTACATGGGCAGACATGGGTGTACACGACATAGGAGTTTACTTTGCCCTAAATTGAATCAGTGCTTTTAAAAAAACACTACTTCACTTTAGGGAGAATTAAATCCTTGTGTCATGTACAAATGCCCTAGGAGGGTAGCGAAGTACTGGAATAGATTACCCAGAGTGTGGTGGACTCTCTATCTTTGGAGGTTTCTAAGAGCTGGCTAGACGCCTTTTCTTGGATGATGTAGTAGGGGATGGTCCTGCTTTGAGCAGGGGGTTTGACTAGATGAGCTTCTCAGGTCCCTTCCAACCCTGATGGTCGATGATTCTATGAAACACTAGCTTAGAGCTGATACCAATTTTCAGGAAATATAATATTTTCTTTCATGCAACATGTACCTTCCCCCTCCCCTCATCCAGAAAAAAAAAATCAGCCCTGCAAAATTGGGGAGCCTGTATTTAGTGATTTTTCTCACCCAGCAAAAGCAGGCTGCTTTCATTCCTGCTTCACAATGAAGCAACCATTGCATTATTATTCAGGCAGCTGAGGGAGTTAGTTGTCCAAATGGCTCTTTTTCCGTGACTTTAGAGGTATTAACAACAGTCTCTACTTTTTAATAGTATTGATATTCCACTAATCAAGCTAACCATTCTTAGGACAATTTTACTGTCCACTAGCTGTTTTTTTACTTTCTCTTCCTATTTCACAACCTTGGAGACTCTTTGACTCTTTTCAAAATTATAGATCCAGCCATGGATCTGTCTTTAGCAACAGCTAAGATTTCAGATTTAAGGATTAACTGAAGGGTGAGAAAGCTAAAGATTACACAGAAATAATCCTGGATTTTTTTTTTCGTTTTGCTTTTTAAAAACAAGATGCCTGATATATTCTGGGATATGCTGTATATGACAAAATACAGTAACAACTACATAGTAAAAGGTACAGAGGCAGAAATCCTTTCCCAACAGGGATCTAGGGAGATTATAATTATCTTTCATGATCTCATCTATGAAATTTCAAACTACAGTGTACTTTTTCAACTGACTTCAGAGATTAAGTAGTTCCCCAACTCTTCTTTTAATCCTACACTTATAATGGACATGCTTCTGATCTCAGATATATTACTTTAAATCAGTGGTTAAAAGTAAATGGAGCAATACAAGTATTAAACCAGTGAGAATAAGACCAGAATCAAACTCACTATAAATGGAGGTCAAGAATAACTTCAAGTTTCCTTTAGTCAGTTGAGGAGAAACTTATAGAAATCAGTTTGGACCTAGATTCTGCTATCAGGAAATGATCTAGAAATTAAGGCTAGTCAAAAGTTCTTTGTGTTTTAGTTATCACATACAATATAAAAACCTGCTATTGTGGTTCAGTGGTAGAATCCTCTTCTGCCATGCAGGAAATCTGGATTCAATTCTTGGATGTGTATACAGCTATAGCCATTGAGGCACTAAATATCTGGACTCAGTCTGACCTTTAGATTCTGCCAAAGGTGGGGATGGAAGATCTGGGAAGCTATACTCCTGCCTATATGTACATGTCAAAGGTCCTGGTGACCTCTCAAGTATATGCCATAATCCAGAGGGATTGATGGTTGCCTACTACTACAATATAAAGGCTATTTTATAATGATATTCAACAGATGCAATGCAAAGCAGAATTTGACTTGATTCTCCTTTACACCTGTATTTAATACATTTACACTTATGAAGCAGGCAAAAAGAAATCACAATATTTCAATATTTGAATGTAAGTATTTTGCATTAGGTTGGTTTGATTAAATAATTACACACGTAGATAAATACTCATACTCTATAACAAACACACTCATGCAGAAACACGAATGTGAAAATGCAGTGGAAAGGGAAAAACACTGGAGAAGCAAGTAACTATTGACAAAGTCTGAACAATTACCATATTGAGGAGTAAAGTCTTTTCAATGTCATAAGAGAAATTAAAGACATTTTGGATGCAGATACTGGTTCATTTTTACCCATCTTTAGAAATAAAGAATTTAAGAGGATTTTAAATGTTTAGATACACATTCTTACACTTTTGCTTTGACCCAGAAATCCAAACATTCTATGATAATTACTATTAAAATGGGAGAAGAGAATAATGTATACTTTTATTCTGGGGTTTGGCAGGGGCAACTAAGTGAATACAGGATGGTTTATCTGATTAAAGAAACTAGTAAAACTTAGATATTAGACCTGTGTGAGTCAGCAGCGATCTGATCCAGCTTCAGATCCAGCTGCTTCTGATGGCTAAGATCTGATCCAGACCTCCAGACCGGGTTTCTGACTCGATCCAGCTCCTTGGAGATCCGGCCGTAGGGTATAATGGGGAATCAATGAAATATCTATAACTTTGTTGTTTCTTGTCTGATTTGGATGAAACTTTCAGGAATGGTAGTCTCTGATGAGAGCATAAAACATGCCAAGTTTCATGAATATCGGTACAGGGGTTTGTACCCCAAACCTTGAAAGCCAAACTCATGTCACGGCTGTGTGTTACACCACAGTTGGGTGAAAACTGCAGGAGTGGCAGTTCTTACTGTCCCAGGCACACCGGGGCTAGAGGGAAATCCCAGCCCCAAACCAAAGGAAACGCCTACTTACCCTTTGCAGGAGTCGAGGGCAGTAGAGGCACGCACTCCGGGAAAACACCTGCGTGGTTTATTAGCCGCGCTTACATTCAGCTGAGGCTGGGTGACGTCAGTGAGAGATGCCACCTGGTGGGAATAAAGCATGGTCCCGGGGGCACAGGAGGCGTGCTCCAGGAGTACACGAGGCCTGGAGGGAAGCCCGAGGCTGGAAGCGGGCACCCGCGGGGTGTCTCTGCCTTGGGTAGGGTAAGCTGCAGCAGCGCTGGGAGCCGCGAGAGTGGCGAGAGTCACAGCCACAAGGACCCCAGCTGCAGAGCTGATGCAAGAGTTGGTAGGAGGCCAGGGATGGGAACCACCGGTGAAGGAACTGGTGGAAAAGCCGGCAGGGACACCAGTGAGGAAGCTGGAGGGAGAGCCGGCAGGGATGCCGGTGAAGGAACCGGCGGAAGCGTCGGCAGGGATGCTGGTGAAGGAACCGGTGGAAGCATTTGCAGGGATGCCGCTTAAGGAACCGGAGAGGGAGCCGGCAGGGACGCCGGTGGATGAACCAGTGGGGACGTCGGGGAGGAAGCCCACAGGGGCAACAGAGTCTCGGGTCACGAAGTCCTCGGACTGGAACCCAGCTCAGGTCACTGAGCTGAGCTGGTTGGGGACAAGGGAAGAGCCGAGGCGGGGCCGGTGATAAGAGGCTGAAAGATCCATGACTGAAGGTGGTGTTGGCCGGGGTGTAGGGGAGGTTGGAGCCCTGTGAGTGCCCGCCAAAAGCGCGTTGGCACTGGAAGCTGCAGAGAGGGGGACCCCACCACTGAGGGTCCAGTTAAGACCGCGGCTGGCGAGTTCTGGGGGTCTGCCACCGTCACCTGGGGCAGCTTCTGGGGACCCTCCCGCGGGATCAGGGCAGACCCAGTCAGCTACCCGCGCAAGAGTATCCCAGGAAGGCCTTTTGGAGCAGAGGTGGGCACACTTACTGAGGCCACAAAGCCTGCCAAGTTTCAAGAAGATTGGTGCAGGGGTTTGGGGGGAACTGTCCCTCAAGCTGTGGACAAGCAAAGCTCATGCCATGGGTGACACTGCATGTGTTAAGGTGCAGCGGGGTGACAGCTGCAGGGATGGTGGCCACACCTGTCAGCTGTGGAGGAGATCGGTGCAGGGGGGCTCTGGGGCCCTGTACCCCTAGCTGCTGACAGGCAAAACTCATGCCAAGACTATGTCTGTCTTGGGGCAGTTGATTGTTTGTACTGATTCTTTCCTCTCCTTAGCCTGGTTTTGTAGGTGCTGATTGATGCTCATTAAGTCGTTATGTAGTCTCTAGGTCCTGTGTATTCAGCTGGGCCCGAGTCCCTGCTCCCTGAGTAAATCATGATTGATTGATTGGTAACTGGTAACACAGCAGCTTAGCAGCCAGGCCTGGAGTAGTGTGTCCCCTCCCCACCCCAAGACAGACACAGTCAGTCCCACAGCACCTATGGCACAAGTTTTGCTTGTCTGCAGCTTGAGGGGCAGTTCTTCCCAAACCCCTGTACCAATCTTCTTGAAACTTGGCAGGCTTTGTGGCCTCAGCAAGAGCTACCACCCTTGAAGTTTTGACCCTCCTGTGGTACACCACAGACATGACATGAATTTTGCTTTCAAGAGTTTGGGGTGCCGTTTCCCCTAAACCCCTACACTGATCTTCTTGAAACCTGGCAGGTGTGATGGCGGCGTGCCGCTGTCATGGGCACAGATGGGGCACAGAGAGGGTCATGGAGCAGCAGCAGCCTCTTGGGAAGACCTCGAGCCGACTTACTTACCCGCAGAAGAGGCGTCGGCATCGGAGCTGAGACCGAGGCAGCAGCCGTGGCCGCCATTACAGCCGTGCGAGCCAGCATTATGCCGGCTGTTTAAACAGCTGTTCCTGGCAAGGGGAACAGCTGAGCCAATCGCGTCAGCCGCAGTGGCTGCCACGGGAAAGTTTAAAAGCCCCGGCAGACCCCGCGGTAGGGGGGAGCCAGGAGAGAAGGAAGGAGGCAGCACGCCAGTGTTGCTGCGGCTCCCCTGGAAGCTGTATCTCAGACAGGCATCCCTGTCTCAGCTCAGCAGCTGAGGTGAGGAATAGGAGCCTGGGAGGGGGCGGAAGGATTGGTCCCCTGTAATTACCAGGACCAAAACATTGCTCTGGGAAGACTCTCCACCCTGGAGGAACATTATTTCTGAGTCTAGGAGAGGAAGAGGTCCCACGACAGTGGGGGAGAGCAGTTGGGTCTTAAGGCAGGCTGACTTAAAGCAGACATCGGCCTTGGCCCAACGGTCAGGAACACTGACTGGCTGGCAGAACTGCATCTAGCAACAAGGTTCCATCTTATCAGCAAGTGACCGGTTGGCAAGTGGACGGGGTGTAGGGGTGGCGGAACCCCGTGGAACATTGGAGACCTCAACCATGAGTACACCCATGGCAGGAAAACCCCTCCGGTAGAAGAGCTCCACTGAACCCCTCCTTAAAATCACTCATAACATCAAAGTCGTGGCAGGCGAGATGAGGGGGAGGGGCTACCTGACAAAGGGTGTCATCAGGTGAGGTCCACCAATGTCACAGCAAGCTTCATCCTCTCTGCAGAGTCTACAAGCTGTACAAAAAAACAACAAAGTTATAGATATTTTATTGTTTCCCCATTATACCCTATGGCTGGATCTCCGAGGCAGCTCCAAACCACTTTGGGAAGCCTAACAAGGCCAATGCTGCGACCTGGATATGCTGCTTCAGACCCCAAAGCATTGGAAGCTTCTCTAGATCTGAAGCTCTGTCTGAAGCCTTGCACAGCCCTGTTAGATATTATGGAGGAAAGGAATCTCTTGGAAACACAATAATTTGAAGGAAAGAAATGGATGTTAGCAAACTATTTGAATCAGTGCTGGAAAAATGGAGGGGGGAGTATTAAATAGCACTAAGTTAGGGATAAGTCTTTTATGAGGCTAGAAATAGGAATGCTTAGAAGCATTTGCACATGGCGTTAGATAAAACACGATGTTGTGAAGGTCAATTGCTTATTAAAAAGAGAGGACAGAAATGATAAATCTTTATAGTTTTACATTAGTCTGGTGTCCTAAATCTTTCCTGTTATAAGTGACAAAACAACTTGAGACCAAAAAGGCAAGATTTTATCAGCTATTATCATCAAAGGGATACCCTGCCTGGTAAGAATCTAGAGAAGTGACAATAATCTCCATTTTCCTTGATAGAAATTAATACATTCTTTACGGTAAGACTCAGCTACACACCTTTGCATTATCTCTGAAACCATCTCTTTACTAACAGGATACTGTGACATATGGTTTAATGCCTATTGATTTTAAAATACTGCCTGAAATGAGGTGCTAGTAGAGAAATATACTCTTGACCCCCATTATCCTACTAGCTTATGCAGAGCTTCAAGCATTATTGATTGATTTTTGTCCTCAAAGTTCTTCTCTGCATTAAACCAAGGTATGGGCAGAACAGTTCCAAAGGAATATGATTGCACTGGAACCTTCTTTCATTCCTTGAACCAAACACCTTCATGTTCTTTCAGATAAGGACTGCATCTCTTCCTAACTCCAATATCAATGAAACGCTCTCATTCTCCACAATACATGGATCTCTACTCATCAGTTTTCCAACAGATCCATTGTCTTCAGTAATGCTCCCACCCTGAGAGTCTCGTGCACCTCTGAACTTATTAGATTCAATTATTCAAAAACCAGTTCAAAACTTGCATTCTTTCCCTTTCTCCATGACACTCATGAGATAGAAGAAGAAAGCAAGTTGGCAATTCAAAGGGAAAGAAGAGAGGACAAAAACCTGTTGAGATCATGTGATGAGAGAAGACAGAAAAGTTATCTGAGAGAAAGAGAGAGATTCCTGGGAGGAACATTCAAGTTCAAAGGTCAGGACAGAGCTGCAGATGCATCCAGATTTCTTCATTCTTGTCCAAAACCTCAGAAACCTTAGAGGTTCAGATATCATGTTCTAATTGATTTTTTATAACTTTATTACTGTGTATTCATTTTCTTTTATAATATCAGCTTTAATTTTGCTATACTAATATAGACATTTCCAACATTTTGTATTCAAATTGCAGTTTATATACTTCATTTTTAATTATAAGGTAGAAAAAATATCATTTACAAACATGCTTAATTACAATTTAAGAATTCATATTTCTCTCCATAAATTGAGCAGGTACAATATCCAATTTTAATAGACAAGAATCAAAGAAACAGTATTTGTATTTAGCTCAGATTTAGGCTTAAGTACTATACTCTGACCAGATTATGAATAATACAATGGCAGTGAGCTGTTCTACAATAGTTCCAGAAACATTCACACCTAAAAAATATGCATCTTCTGGTTTTGCACTTGATCCACAATTACAACTATAAAGATGAGTTTGGATCTGAGGACTGAAATCTAAGAACCCTGAAGTTGAAAATGACTGGAATCAGGTTTTATTTTGTTCTGTTTTGTTTTTTTTTAATCTGTGGATAAAAAATTAGTATAGAAAATTGATTATCTAGATGAATATAGGCAAGAACCAGGAGAACTAGTCTTAAATCTTGAATGAGCAGAAGACGAAAAAACTTGAGCCAGAGTTGCAAGAGGACAATATTAATTGCTGAAAGAACATTTGCAATTTGGCATATGATCTAGAGTTCATTAAGGACTTTTAGCCTCATATATTGTATGTGTGCATGTGTGTACACGCATACAGAGAGAGAAAGTCAAAGTCAGAGATACAAACAGACAGACACAGATAGAGAGTCGGCATGTGTGAAACAGCTAGTATTTGCTTCAGATTTGGCCAATTTGGGGGACAGTGATTTGATTTGGTGATTTGAATCACTGTCCTGAATCGATTTGGCCAAATCTAATTTGGAGATTTGGCAACGACCAAATCGGATGAGTATCCAAATAAGCCCCATCCCCCACCCACTCTCAATGGCTTCCCTGCCCGCTCTCCCAGCTTTTTGAAAAATAAGCCCCTGCTTACTGGCTGCTGCTAGGTTGAGGGGAGATCCCCACTGCTCTCTGCTTCCCCATGCTGCATGGGGGGCTCTTCCATGAGCCCCCAGACCCCCACCCACTGTCCCAGACCCCCCACCCCATGGCTGTCCTGTCTGCCCCAGCTCCTGGCCCTTAAAAACCCTGACTCACCAGCTCCTGCCAGTCTGGGGGCAATCCCTGCTGCTCCCCTCTGCCCTGCACTGCACGGGGAGCTCTGTCACAAGCCCCAAAAGCCCCAAGGCTACTGCAGGAGCCAGTGAGACTGCTGCCCTGTGCACTGTTGCCATGCAATGCCATTCAGTGCCTGTGCGTGTATACACGTGTGCTTGTGTACATACACAAAATACACACACACATACTTTAGAACATTCCATAAGTCTCATAAGACTCTCTGGGCACGTCTGCACATGATGCGACATTGCTGCAGTGATATGCTATGGTGACAATGTCCATGGGTGTCCACACATGAGCAGCAGCTACTTTGCCATAGTAGCATGCTCCCCCATTATAGTGCACTGCTATAGTGAAGTAGCTGCTAAAAATAACTGTGTACTGCATGTACAGCACAGTAAGGGTGGTTATTATACTGTGCTTTAGTACTTTCTTTTGGAAGTACTAAAGCACGGTGCAGTAACAATGTTTCCACAGAATGTGTAGATGCACCCTCTATTATGAGAAAACAGTTCTACTATTTATTATGACAACCACTGGCTACACATAGAATACAAAAACATTAGAATATATCTTCATGATCCTGTTGTGATTCAAGTGTAGCAAAACCAAAACATTGCATAACCTTGTTTCATTCAAGGTTAAAGTTATAAAGATTTAGCTAACTTGTATCATTATAGGAGCATGCAAACACAAGAGTTACACTGTAACAGCTTATTCTAACTTCCCTTTGGCAGCTCTGCCTCTCCTTTTAGAAGTGGTTAAAAGTTATATTTGTCCACAGACACTGACTTTTATGCCTTTGTTCAAATATTGCATCCACACAAATATTTATATTGACGTTGTAAGAACTAGGAACAATTAGAAATAAATAAGTCCAAATTTACAATGTATCAATGAAGAAAAGGAATAATGCATATAATCTGCACATAGCACCATCTGTTCACCATTAGCTCACTTCAAAAGAAATTAGGCCATACTGTAAAATGATCATACTGTGACATTGCCACCAGGCATCTAGTAAAAAATAAATAGACTAATTTTCCAGAGAAAAATAAAGAGAAGCTACCATATATACATATATGAATAAAGAAAAACCTAGAATGCCCCAATGTTGTTTATAAGAGTATAGATTTGGGAAAGATATTTGTCATAAAATAGTATCTCAAGTTCAGTAAATCATAAAAAAAACTATTTGAACTAAAATTTTATCAAGATGTGCAGGTTACTCAGGAGAGAGACAGGAATAAGCTTAAATGGCAGGACCTGACTTTATTAATGCAACAGGCATTATTAAGTGGATCTACTTTAAAGTACTGGTTACTGGGCTCCCACAATATAATTCATAATTACAAGTAGACTTTTCTTTTCCTACCCATTGGTTTCAGATCAGTCTTTGAATTTTCCCAAAAGGGGACCTCAGTTTGAAGTCTACCATAGATCTCCCTTCTGCCAAAGGCAAAAACTCTTTTTCTTATGGGAACTGTCTGTTTGGTCTCTAATTTGTGCTAGACATTAGCTGCAAGCTGCATCAGTCTAAACAGTTCTATAAACTACTAAATATAAAATTATGAAGAAGTCTTACATCTATTAAATTAATAATGCCTACCCAAGGCTGTGAAGTAGGTTAAAAAACTTACAAAGACTCAAAGAGAAAAGTATTTTCCTCACTTCAAAGATCAGTCACATCCACACCACTAAAAGTGCTTGTTGTTATATAAGAACTAAACTAAAAAACTAATTTGGGCTCAAAAAGAAAAGTAATTTTCTCACTTCAAAGATCGGTCAGATCCACAGCACTAAAAGCACTGTCCCTGCATAATAACTACAAGAAGGCAGGGTTCCAATAGAGAGCAAGAGAGCAAGCTTAAAACAATTTTACAAGCATTTAAATTATTAAGCAGGGAGTGTGGAGGAGCCCACAGCCAATCAGCCTCTCTGGCCAAGCAAGGGAAGGAGATCTCCTGCATAGGGAAGGAACTTCCACGTGTTTCCCAATATAGCCACCTTCTGCTTCTTTTCTGGGTTCCTCCTCTTTTCCAGTCTAAAAGAGTGTTTCATGGGATGGAATGGATCATAATTTCCAGACTTATCCTCAGGGCCAACAGTAGGTAAAGGGACAGATAGAAAATTCTCACCATTTCTACTTGAGCTAACAATTATCTTTATGCTAAAGCAGTGATCCTCAACTCAGGGTACTGCCAAATCCTTTGAAGGATACTGTGAGTTGTGAGGAGATAAGCACAATTCAGGCTTGTCCCACACTCCCTCTGCAAGGAGGTCAGCATTATAATATGTAGCATACATTCACAAAAGTTATGGAGGGGTGCCTTGGATCCAATAAGAGGTGCTTCAAATCCAAAAATGTTATGAGCCACTGAGCTAGAGGACATGCACAGTTAGAAGGGAGGAGCTACAGCACTCCTAACATTAATCAATTTGCCTGGCTCATATACAGATTTGTCTCCATAGCAAAAGTAAACAGCAAGCGTAACATATGTTCAATTAAAATAATATTAAAATAAATATCAGCAGTGCAAAGAGCCAGCTGAATAAATATTGTAATAAAATATTCAAGAGCCAAATGAGAAACAGAAACAAGCAGATTTAAGAATAATGGACATACCTTGTATACAAGGAATAAGTAAAAAAAAAATTAATGTTAGAATCATGCCAAAAAACTTGCGAAGAGGCCAAATTCAAAGAAAGTTCACAATATTTCCACACTGCACTGTAATTGAGATCTGGGGTAATACGTCAACAAAGGATTCATAACCACTTACATTTTTTTTCTGTAAGCATTCTGTACAATTGATTTGTTACTACAAGGGATAAATCTCTGTTCCCCAGCTTAATGGCCTGAACTTGCATGTCTGACAGTTCTTTTATTATGCTTGAGGATGGTCCTGGATGCTCTGGACAGGCATCCCCAATACAATTGCCCTTCTTTACTGGTTGTGGAGAGGGCTTTTAGATTTTGGAGGGGTCTAAACCCCATGATCCCCACCTTTCTTACTATAGCATTACAACTATTGTAGCTCTAGATTTGTGGGTCCCTAAAAGCACCTATGGCCGTGGCCACACGTGTGGATGTTTGGTTTCCCAGGGACAACTAGCAGTGGCATGTACCTTATGCTGCTGCTACTTGTCCCTGAAGAATGCCTGCATCACGCACCCTTCGATGCATGGCAGGTTACCCCCAGGTGAGGTAGGGGAGATTAGGGCCAGGACTAGGCTGACCCCAGCCTTACCTGGGGTCCTGGGGGTCACGTGGGGCTGCAGCAGTGATCCTGCCACATGGAGGCTGGCCGGCAGTGGAATGTGGCCTCAGCCAGCCAGGCACCAGTTTTGAGCAGCACGTACTGGCCCTGAGTGCGCTGCTCTGCTTTTTTTCCCTGGGTTTTTTTTGACCCCTAGGTATCTGGGGTCAACCCTACCCCACCACACTGTTCCCTTTCAGCATGGAGAAAAACTGAACATGTGGTATGTGGTTCCACAGACATACCACATGGCCACGTTTGGCTGGCCCCAGCAGTCTTACCTGTGGCCCTGGGGACCCTCTGGACCTGCAGCTGCAGTGATAATGCTATGTCGAGGCTGGCCAGCAGTGGAGTTTAGCTCCAGGCCACCTGACTCCACCTTTCAGCAGGGCATGCTGCCTGAGTGTGTGTCACACTGGGTTTTTTCCCCAGTTTCCAGGGGTCAAAAAACACACAAGCCCCCCCAGCACAGTGCATGCTTGGGCAGCACGCCCTTGCAGCGTGAAGAACACCAGACTGTGTGATATGTTTGCAGCGTCAGGTAGTGCATGTCCAGATGAGTGTGGTCATGAAGTATCTGTCCATCCACTAGAATAGGTGTGTTAAACTGGTTTGAGTTCCCCAGGCTCAACCACAACCACAGGGCTCCTTGTGGGTAGGATTTAGAATTTTAGAGCCACATTTTGCAGTAGGATGAGATGTGGCTGCAGAGGAAGCAGCGCCAGGGAGCTGTGGCAAATAACTCAGCTGTTACTTGTTGGGACCTAGAGGCCTTCAGGCCTGGGTTTGACCTTTGTACTTAGCTAAAGCTTCAAGCTTAGCTTGAATTGTGGCTGAGGCATGTACCCAGTGAAAGGAGCAGTTGGAAAAATACTGTCCCTGACTTAAAACAAATCAGGAATTTAGTTGGCTAACTAAATTGAATAAATATAACCTGGGCAAACAAGGAACAGTCAGAACAAAACTTACCCCCACCTAAGAATGAAAAGATTACCTCAGAATAGAAAAATCCAGTTGAAGGTAACTATATTTGGCAAACAGAAGCAAGATTATTAATACGCATGAGGAGGAAGGCTTAAATTAATCTTATGTATTAAGAAATGCCAGCTATATGGTATATAAAGAGAGGTGAGAGAGTGTACCCTTCAGAGCACTCCTGAAAAAAGCCTGAAGAGATCCTGTCACCAATCCAAGATCCTGTCTTGACATCAGATGCAGGAACCAGGAGCCTCGGACAAGACTTCACAGCTTAATTAACCAGTGAAGTTGTGTTCATAACATTATGTGGTGGTGAACATCTGTTTTGACTAGGTACAAACCTCAAATTTTAACCACTATTGCTGCTTCAATTCTAATTAGAGTTGTATCTGTTAGGGTTCCATAAACTTATTTTTAGTTTAGGATAATCTTGTCTAAGTCTCCTTGCCTGATTTAAGACCTATTATAATGTCATGGGAATGCAACAACACAGCCACACACCTTGATAGTGTCCCACGCTTTGGTTTTCAGCAGCAGATCCTGTCCCTGCTTGTTCCACCCCTGAATTCCCAGTCCGTCTTGTCAACCTGCAGGCCAGATGACATGCCTGTGTGGGCCATATGTTTAACATCCCTGCAGCAGAGCTGCAAGAACTGTCCTAGCTCAGTTCCAGACAATGTTTGCTCAGCTAGCTGATTGGCTCCAGCTTTTGATTTGCTGGGCTTCTAGTCTGTGAGCAGATCCTGACTTGCTCATAAACACTTAGCCTTGCCTCCTGCTTCCTAGCTCCTGCTTTCATATCTCCTTATTCCTGGTTCTTAGTGAATCCCTGAACTTGGATTTTTTTTGGCTTTTGGCCTTTGGCTTTTGACCCTTTGGGCCTTATATCCCAATGATAACATTTAGGTAGCTGATCTTGACCCAGTATATAGGGTCTTCAGAATGTCCTTATGCACTTTTAAACTTCAATAACTTAGATTGTGCACAAGGACTTTCTGAAGACCCTGTATTAGAGCTACCTCTTGCTCATGACCCTGGATTTTCTTGTTTAACTACTGAGCTATGACTTACAGACTTTTTTCTTACCACCCACTGGAGCCTTGGCTCTAGTATGAAGTTGAACTATACAAGCTTTCTCTGACAGTTATTCTCAAGGATGTTTTGAAAAGTATTTCTTGAATATTTGTGCAACTGATTCTACAGAAATATATTTTTCTTCAAATCTTCAAGTTCCTATTTCTGTTTATGAAACTATCCAATCAGGCAACAGAAACATTACCATCTGAATTATATAACCACTGTGACATGACAAACAAAAATAGGACATTGTTAAAGACCGAACAGTTCATAAGTAACCAACAGGCTGAATTACATTTATGTACAGTGTTTATCCAACAATTCTGAATAATGAACAAATTTGTTAAACCAAAGTCTCATAATAAATTCACTGAATAAATTATTTACTATAAATAGTTCACTCAGCTGCACTGATAAGCATGCAGCATGAATCCAATTGATGAATGCAAAGATGAAGAAAAAACAAAATTAAAAGGCAGGAATTTATTTGAAAATTAACATCTTAGGAATCAAGATTCTTCTAAAAATGCTAGGCACTGATGCCTAATGCTTTTAAATTAGCAGAAACATACAAATGGTTAAAAATGTCAGAGGTACAAAAACCACAGCAATCAGTAACACCCTAATTTCAAGGGAGATCAACCATGTAGAAAGATAATATATATTTTTAAGTTGATGAAAGAGGCAGCCCACTTAAGCACAATATGAATCTTATGCCTGATAATTAAGGGGAACCTGAATGGTTCATGAAACTGTTCTAAAGATGAAAAAATAGCTTACATCATAAATGAAGTCGTATAATATCAGCAAATAAGAAATATTCTTCTATTTGACAATGCATAAGATAAAGCCAGCCCATAGAAAAAAAATATAAAAAATATTCAAATTTTACACTCAGCTCCTGCAAACATGTGCATATAACTTTAATCTTGAGCATGCAGGATTTCCCTTGACATTAATGAGACTTCTTATGTAAAATGTTAAGCTTGCACATACATAAGCATTTGCAGCATTAGAGTCAAAGATAATATAACAAAAGTCACAATAACTAAATTCAGCCTTGTTAAGTTATACAGTATAACCTCATAAATCTGTATATAAAAAAATCCAGAATTCTCAAAAATCCAGCATTTTTTAAAAAAGCACTACACTGAGGAGTAGCAGCAGCCAGTCCCAGAGCAGTGGAGGGGGAAGCTTGCATGTGGTGGTGGCAGCCGCCACCATCCACCACCCCATGCTGCCACTGCTCCAGAACTGGCCACCGCTTCCCCCTCCCCCTGCTCCGCTGCTCTGGTTTCATAAATCCTGAATTTTCATATATCTGGCAGGTGCTCACTCTCAAGGACGCTGGATTTATGAGGTTATACTGTATGCCGATTAGCAGTAGACAAGCATTATATTATTAATATGCCTAAGTCTAAGAAAGGAGTAACTACAAACACAGGAATGTCTGAACTAAAATTCTACTTATATATTCATTAAAATTACATATTTTGTAATATTGGTTACACCAAAGGTATGTGTGTAAACAAGGTTAGGTCTATATAAATGCCAGGGTGTGCAGGGGGGAGTTCACTGAAAAAATGGTGTGCCTAATATAAGTTAGGTCCCCTTAGTAGATGAACTAATTTTAGACCAGCCTGGGTTAACCCAATCTAAAATGAGGTAACCCAGTCTAGTGAAGGCCTGCATGTGTTTTCAGCTAGGAAAAGCTAGCTACTTGCCCCAGACCTGGGGCTGTGCTGTTCCCCACCTGCCACCTGCCTAAATTTTTACGGACCCTTGATTACTTGGCTTCCAGACCAAGCAACTTCCTTTGCAGACCCACCAACACCCTGTGCCCCCTTCCCCCCAATTTGCAGACCTGCCAGCCCCCCTGGATTGACCTTTCCCTTCCCTCCTCTCCATGTCCCTCCCCACAAAATTACTTACCTCTGATTGCCTGTGCTGCTCCTGGCAGCAGCAAAAACTGAATGTGCTGCTCCCAGTTTAGGTTTAGGCAGCTTGCTTACATTAAAGTAAGCTGCCTAAACCTAAACTGGCTCCTGTGAATGTATGCACACACCCCAAATCAACATTACCTGTTCTATTTGACATTGATGATGTTAACAATGACCAAGGATATTTTGAGGGAAATTCATTAACAAACTTATTGCTCAGCTATTAATCATGATTATCATTCATGATCTGTGTCACATTTCAGGAATATAAAAAAACCCCAGTGTTGTTAAGGAATGCTGAATTCTTTGCAACTGCTATATACCTGCTTTAACTACAATGAACAATCATGTGTTAAAGATACACCTACAAAAATCTCTATCCATTACTGCTCAGTTAATTGCAACCTTAGAAAACAAAGCAATCTCAAACCTCAGTGCCACCAGTGGTTTTGTGGTGGCACTAGGATCTGACAAGAGCCTTATTAATTAAACAATCCTCCATCAATGTGGGCTTTCAACACTAGAATTCAAATATTGAATAGTACAGACACTATTCTAATCAATAGTGAGGGCTCACCTCTAGGGATTTCACAGTTCTGTGAAAAATAAAAACCAATAGGTTTCTGACTGTCATAAAACAAATTGGAACTTCTTCATTTTAAAGATTTGAACTCTAACCTTTTATAATTCCTTTTTTAAAGCGGAAGGTCTTCTCTGACTAAATATCTCCTTAGCTATTTCACTAGGCTCTTGCTGAATAAATCAACTCTTCTAAAAGCAGACATATCTGTCACTGATTAACAGGAAAACTTGTGGACAATATTACCATATTTACTCAAGTATAATGATTTCTTTCCCTAAAATCAGCATGGGGAAAAGAACTCCTCATCTTATATTTGCATTAAAGAAAACCTCATTAAATACACTATCTATCATTAAGCTACTACCAAAAGTGGCATGTGCTCAGTAACGGATTAGAAACCATCTATGAAGTTGATTAAATACATCCAACACTGAGCACAGTTATAAAGAACATGGCTCATACTGGGCAAACATACTGCTGGGAACCGTGTGTGTGTGTGTGTGTGTGTGTGTGCGCGCGCGCGCACACGCGCACACATACGTGTTTTTTAAAAATTGGGCACCTGCTTCCCTAGGAGGGAAGTGGCACTGGGCCTGCAAGTACTGCTATAGCAGACTGGCACTGGAAAAGCCTGACACCCTTCCCTTGGTGCCAACAATGTTATAGTTCAAGTGACAAGGCTCAAGGCAGAAGGAAATATGCAGAAGATCCAAGTGAGGGGCTGCATAATAGAAGGTGGGGGTAGAGATGGGAATGTAACTAAGTTACATATAAAGCATGCAGCCAACTAAGCCTGTGGGAAGGCTGAGATTTTATTTTATTCTATGTTTGAGGAAAATTTTTCATGTCTCTAGTCAAGTCAGTCAAATCAATTCCAAATCAGTGAATTATTCAAGAACCATATGTGGCCCTTCTACCAGCAAGCATCTTCCACCCCCGCCTGGGGCTTCAGATGCTTCCAAATCCTTTGGCAGCCCATCCTACATGCAGGCCCAAGCCTGGAGGAGCAAGCTAGGGAGGAGTCTCCCATTTCCATAATGTCAGCTTATAGCCTATATCTTCCCACTGAAAGTGAAAATGTTGTGAATAACCTCGAGCCATTTTCCTAAAGGCATGATAAATGGCCTCGAGCCATCCTCCCGAGACAGGATACAAGGCGAGACTGGAAGATT
>JAGPOW010003364.1:23579885-23592858 GCA_030014935.1 Caiman crocodilus | reverse complement strand
GTACAACCCTAAAACAGTCTTCTGGTAACCCACCAGTGCACAAGGACAGATCAGTACACCCTATCTGAGTATATTATATGGTAGTGCCCATTGTGCTCAGTCCCCGTCAACACTGACTCTTTTCAAGGTATGGTGAGCCACTGTAAACATGCATTTTGACTTCCTTTTCATTACCATAGCTGATCTATTCCTTTCTTTCCCATTTCCACTGATTCCTGTTTCTTTGTCAACCTTAAAGGTTTGGAAAACCTCTCTCAGCCTATCACACATGATTAGTGTGGCCCTGCCCTCCATGAGGTGGAGCTGCTGTGCTTCATCTGTATATAAATTTTTGGAGCATCCCAGGACTCGTGACAAGAACACCCAGTTCCAGTTATGAATGGGGCACTAATTAGCATTTGGATCCTTTGGGGGGGGCAGAAGGGGGGTGTATCTGGAATATACACACACATACCGAGCACTGCTAAGCTGTGGGGTCACTGTGGCTTGAAACACTGCTGACTCTGCTGGGTCCAGCCCAGTGAACTATATGGTAAGTGATGAGTCTTTTGGCTTTGGTTTAATAATGTGCTTAGTTTGTACCACATATAAGTAGGTATAAAAAAGTGCTGCATAAAAATGGGTTTATGGAGTGACTGTGCTAAAATTTGCAGCAGTTTCAAAAAAGGCAGAAGGCATCAGTTCTGAATGTACAAAGTCTATGGGTACACACAGTACAGTCAGCATTTGCAAATTTGCCCAGCACTTTGATCTGCTAAGGGGGGGCAGGTTCTGTCAGTAGTGGGGGGGTCTTCAGGGGAAAGAAGATGTGGGGAAGAGGGCAAGAGGTTCTACTTGATCCCCCCAGATTTATTTTCCTTGCTGAGGCAGACAAATTCAAGGCAGACCTCCAAATATAAGATTCTATACCTGGAAATTATAACAAATGTATATGTTTTGCATATATAGAATGAGAGGACAGAAAGTCCCAGGCATTTTTTCAATAATTTATACATTTTGAAATGGACAATTCAAAATAGAAGGTTTGCAAGGCAGTACTAGACAGATCCACAGTTGATATAAGTTCAACGTATCTCTCTATCTAACTTCAGTGAAACTAGAGTGATTTATGCTATTTGAGGATCTGCACAATTTACATTTCTTCAGAGTAGAAATAGGAAGGAAGGAAGAAACCAAGGAAAGCAGGAAGGAAATCAGAGCAACAAAGTTGATGGCACTAGCACACCTATCTTTTAGACATTCTCATTGCAAGTAGTTAAGGCCTGGCAAGACGTAAGACAGAATTCAAAGTCTGCTGTGGCCATGGAGCTTTCTGAAGCCAGATGAATAAATATTTAGTCTGCGGTCCTAGTCACACTCTGTGCTTCAAAGTGTTAAATATCTAGCATATAGTTTTAAATGTTTCTTATTTGTATGAACCAATAATGCGAATAAAAAATAATCAGGCTCATTTTTCTGTGGACTATAGACAATATAATTGAGCAATATGATTAAACAGAAGTCAGTATGCTACTAAGTACCAAAGGTGGTAGAAGTTGCATTTCTCTCACTCTCATTATTTTTCATTTTTGAAAAGAAAGGAAAACCTAGCTTTTAATGAAGGAAACCTTCTCTAAGTGGCTGGGAGTTAGATTGTTGAATAGTCTTTCAATATAAATGGGAAAAGTGCAATAATTAAGGTTAGGCTAGGAATAAAAGATAGAAAATGCATTTCCAGAGCAATTCTGTGCTAGCAGAAGAATGAGTTTAAGAGATTTATTTCCATCTCGATTTCTTAGTGGTTGTGATGTTGCAGGTAGCCTACATACCTGCTTCTCTGTGGTGAACTTCACAAAATTTATAGGAACAAATTACTGCCTACACTTTCCTCTGGTTTAAACTTCTCAGTGAAACTAAGCTTACTTAATGGAGGTTCCAGCACAAGGATTACATGAGCATAGATTGGAGAGAAAAAAAATAGTTTTAATAATTATTTTCATGTCAAATTCATTATGGAATAATGTCCTCAAAAACAGAATGAAGCAACTAAAATAAAGAAATGGAACAAAACTGAAGGATTGATCCAGTTACAAGGGTAACTGGTGTTTGAACAGCACAGGTCTGCAAGCACTTCCTTGAAACAACAAATCAACACATACAAAGGGAACTGGTTAAAACCATCATACCATGACTGCCCATATAAATCTACAATACATTGGGAATTTTCTTAACTTGTGTAAGGCTGAATCTCTTTCAGATGGAAGAATTCCAACACTAATGAGCACTTCCAAAGATCAGAGGAGAGACTGAGGGAGCTGGGCTTCTTTAGTCTGGAGAAGAGAAGACTGCAGGGGGATTTAATAATAGACTTCAACTACCTGAAAGGGGTTCCAGAGCTGATGAAGATGGACTGTTTTCAGTGATAGCAGATGACAGAACAAGAAGTAATGGTCTCAAGTTGCAGCAAGGGAAGTTTAGGTTAGATATTAGGAAAAATTCTCACCAGGAGAGTAGTAAAACACTGGAACCAGTTATCTAGAGAGATTGGAGCCTTACATTGTTACCCAGAACCCTGTTTTTGATGATCTAGTTGGGGATGGTCTTGCTTTGAGCAGGGGGTTGAACTACATGACCTCCTGCAGCCCCTTCCAACCCTAATTTTCTATGATTCTATGAACTATAAGACTCAGACCAGCTAAAACTCAAAAATACAGCCTTTTTTATCCAAATTTTCTTGTGCATGGTAAACTATCAATAATATCCAACCATAGAAACAGAGCAAAACCTTATTGTAGTTCAGTTATAACAAGGAACAATTATTTACCACCTACACGATGATAACCGAATCCAAAAGGTAGGTGCAGGATGGTGTCCACTACTGGCAATTTAAAGTAATAAGGAGTAAAGAAATGAGGAAACTAAGTATCTCTGATCATCCAGCATAGCCAAAGTTTATGAGGCTTATGCTTATCATAAAAATATTCTTAGCATATGATTTATTTGGGCAATTATTTTGAGGTTTGTGAATGGAGTTCTTTCCCCTGCAGCAATTCATTTTTATCAGGTTTAAATATGTTGCTGTTTTTGTGACTCACTTTAAATATATAAATTGTCCTCCATTAAATAATGACACTGAAAAAAATTGCCAGAAGTTCAGAGATTAGATGACAGTTTATGCTGTCTTGGAGCTGAGGGTTGGAATAGATGACCTATTTGCTGACATTCATTTTTACCTTGTTCACACAAAACCCATTTTCCATCTACCCCTCTAAACTTGCATATCTAAAAGTTATAAGATATTTCAACCTTCCATTGTCTACTTTTCTATTCCTCCTCCAACAAGCCTTTTGGACACTGACAACAAATAGACTACCTCCTCTGGATCAGTAAGATCTGTTACTTGCCAAATGGCACCTTAGAGCAGTGGTATTATCAGAAAAGAAATCTATGCTTCCCCAAATCAGTTAACCAAGATTATCTTTCCCATTTATCTTTTCTTTCAGTGAGGGAATTCCAGCTAACTACTTTATGCTTGAGTTCTAAACAATAGAGCATTTGCTGAATGATTTCCATCTTCCAATGGATTCAGTAGATTCAGTGAACTGAGTGGTTGGATCCTCACCTGGTATATATCAAAGAAGTGCTCCATTGGTTTCATTTGAGCTACCTCATTTTTATTCCGGCTGAGTTTCTAGGGTTTTTTTTTCTTTCCTGTTATTTATAGTCATAAGAGACATTAGAAACTGCACAAAGGCCTCCAAAATCTAGGATCTGGCTCTGCCTCATATATGTTCACCAATTTAGTTTGCTAAGGATCAAATACGGAGTGGAAAAGTGATGGGGCCAAGGCTAAAAGGCCTCACTTGCTGGCTTCCCATCATCTTGCATAGGTACAGAACCACTTGGGTTGAAAAGAGGGGTTTTACTCAAGGGAACATACAAATCAGGCAAAGCATTCCGCAGAGGATTCTTGTTGTATTAGTGAATTTGGGAGTGTTTGAACAACAGGGGACCAGTCCTTGGTCAGTTAGGTATTGGAGAGGATACTAGTAGCCTGAGGTGTACAAGAAATATCTTGGGTTGTATGGGGAAAACAACCTCAAGGAAATATACTGGATCCTTGGAAGTGGTTTGCTAAACATTTTGATCTGGGAAGAATAAATGTATTCATGTCAAGGCATGAGTTAGTCATACTAGCTCTTGGGTTTTCATGCCAGGTAAGAAGTTCAGAAACCTCAGGGAGATGTAGTAATTTGATTTCATGTCTGGAATTGATTGACTTGAGCTCTAGAACTGGAGGTTGGCATCTAGAAACAGGGTCATATGGGTGAGGTCTAGAGAGTGCTAAACCATTTACAAGCTTAGAGATATCGTTTGGGTCCCTCCATAGCCAACATGCTGCTAGGTCACTAGACTGAAGCAGACTTTTGATCAAAAGAAAAGTCTGAGCAGTTAAAATCTTCTTTTACCTCTTGAAAGTTTTTAAAGAGATGGAAAGAACCAATGAAGAGTAGAATTTGTAAAATCTTATCTGAACAAAAAATAAGAGGAAAGAGATTCAAAATTTTAGCATGGAGAACTTTTAGCTCTTACCTGACTTTATCTTCCGTGTGTCTTAATTTTGTTTAGTTAAAAAGAATTCCTTGTCCTTGGAAGAAAAGATGCTCCCAATTATGTAATGTAACACTACTCTCGATGCATTTGAGAGTCTGAGGGCCTTGTTATGCAGTAATTCTGGGCATTTCCTAGAGCTCTTAACCTCTGGATTGTCTGCACATTAGCACTTTAAAGTCATTTTAGGCATCTGTTATGCGGCTTAAAATTATATCACTCCAAGGCAGGATTATCTCTACTCCTCTACTCAGCTCTACGCAGATGTGCTCCCCCAGTTGAAGTCCTCCAGTATCCCAGGATCTCTTACATCCTGGCCTGTAGAGCAGAGATAAAAGCCTGTCCTGGCTGACCAGCCCTCTAGCAGCAACTTACAGTTACAGCTTAGTCTTCAAAGCCACAGCTCCTAGCTCCTAGTTCTGTACCTGCTTACCAGGCCTCTGGTGGCAAATCACAGCTCTGCAGGTAGAGGACAGTCAGACAAGCTTTACAGACTAAGGGTGTGACTGCTCCAAACTCCAACCTAGCATTAACACCAATCAATACTTGTGCAGCTCACAGAGTAAGGTATAACAAGGCCCTAAGGAATTGGCCCAAATTCTAAAGTAGGGTTTTAGTATTCAGCAGTTCTTAGCTGGAACAATTCTGTAGTTAACTCTGTTCAGTGATCCCCAAATGTGCTTTTAGAAATACAATTATTTATTTCCTGTCTTTTACTACAGCACACATAAAAGAGATTTTAGTTGCCATAGAATGGCATTTTCTGAAACATTGCGATTTCTAATGATTAGAAAACAGGGCTGATATACTGTTTTGGTACAAATTTCACTTTGTCTTATGAGGAAACTTCCATAGAATTATGTACTTTATATCATAATACATTTAAACTATTAAAATGATCTGACTGTCTGAATCAGGAACCAATAGAAATGTACAGTTATTTTATTGCAAAGTTAAAAGCCAAGATAACAATGATGCTCAATATTTCTTTTTAAAAAATGATTTGCATTTCTAAAACTACGCTCAAAAAGAAAAAGCTTTCAAAACCTTCTATGATCCCTTTTTTGTTTTGTTTTGTTTTGTTTTGTTTTCTTAATGGACATTACTATCTGCCAAGGAGGGAAAACTTCCATGTATGGCAAACAATACAGGAGTCACTTAACTAATTCAAAACTGGGCAGTCTCCTTATAGTGTAGAGTTATCTAACAGGAACATTATCTCTGCTATGCCTCTTACTGTTATCCTCCTTCAGAAGTCAACCTTGTGGTTGAATGAGACAATGCAGAAAAGGCTGAAGTGCTCAATTTCTTTTTTTGCCTGAGTATTCACAGGCATGGTCAGCTCCCAAGCTACTGAAATGAGCAGCACAGTTTAGGGAAGAGGTGAGCAGCCCTCAGTGCTGAAAAAACAGATGAGGGACTACTTAGAAAAGCTGAACATGTACAAGTCCATGGAGCCAGGTGCGATACACCCAAGGGTGCTAAGAGAGTTGGCTGATGTGTCTGCTGAGCCATTGGCCATCATCTGTGAAAACTCATAGTGATCAGGAGAGGTCCCAGATGACTGGAAAAGGGCAAACAGTGCTTGTATTTAAGAAAAGGAAGAAGGAGGATCTAGGGAACTACTGACCAGTCAGCCTTACCTCAGTCTTTGGAAAAGTCATGGAGCAGATCCTCAAGGAATCTGTTTTTAAGCACTTGGAGGAGAAGAAGGTGATTAGGAACAGTCAGCATGGATTCACTAGGGACAAGTCATGCCTGACCAACCTGACTGGCTCTGTGGATGTGGGGATACCAGTGAATGTGTTATACTTGATTTTAGCAAGACTTTTGATACTGTCTCCCACAACATTCTTGCAGGCAAGCTAAGAAAGTATGGACTGGATTCATGGACTACAAGGTAGATAGAAAACTGGCTGGTGCATCTGGCTTAGAGAGTAGTGATTAATTGCTCAATGTCTAGTTGGCAGCCAGGGGTCAGTCCTGTGGCTGGTTTTGCTCAATGTCTTCATTAACTACCGGAAGATGGCATAGCGTATTTCCTCAGCAAGTTTGCAAGTTTGACACCAAGCTTAGGGGAGTAGTAGACAGGCTGTAGAGTAGGGTTAGGATTCAGAGTGACGTAGCCAAATTGGAGGATTCAACAAAAAGAAATCTCAGGAGGTTCAGCAAGGCCAAGTGCAAAGTCCTGCACTTAGGACAGAACAATCCCATGGACCAGTACAGACTGGGGGCTGACTGAGTAGGCAGCAGCTCTGCAGAAAGGAACCTGGGGATTACAGAGCAGAATAAGCTGAATATGAGCAAACAGTGTGTCCTTGTTGCCAAGAAGGCTGATGGCATTCTGGGCTGCATTGGTAGGTGTGTTGCCAGTGGGTCAAAGGAAGTGATTATTTCTTTCTATTCAGCACTGGTGAGGCTACATCTGGAGTACTATACTCAGTTTTGGGCCTCCCACTACAGAAAGGATGTGGACAAATTGGAGAGAGTCCAGTGGAGGGTGATAAAAATGATGAGGGGGCTGGGGAATATGACTTATGAGGAAAGACTGAGGGAACTGGGCTTATTTAGTCTAGAAAAGAGGAGACTGAGAGGGGACTTAATAGCAGCATGTCAATGAAGACTGGGCATGATCACACAGCCTTCCAAAGGACTTGCTGGGAGTGAAGGAAGATGGACAGGGATCAGCAAGGGACCCAAGAAACTTACTTGTGGCAGCAAGAGAACTCAGGCTGACATGATGCATGGTACAGCTCCTCCACTTTATAAGCACACTGGCCATCTGGCTGGGCAGCACACGGATGATGATGTTAGCCCGGTGTGCCACTGCACAGGGTTGAAAAGGCACTGGGTGGAAGCTGGGAAGCTGGCACAAGACAGGTGGAGCCTGGCAGCAAAGCCATTTCTGAGTGTCCTGGGAGAGAATGGGGGGAAGGACCCTGAACAAGAAAAGAAAGTTATGGGAGGCAGAAGGGACAGGAGAAAGAGAAACAAACACACATAGAAGTAAAAACATGGAAAAACTGCTTACCCTCAGCAGGAGCTGCAATGCAGCGGGAACAGACAGAGAAACCCGTGTGGCTTGTTAGCTGCATCTTTATTCAGTTGGGACCAGCTGATGACATCACCAGCAATTGCTAGCTGACAGCAATAAAAATGGCCGGCAGAGGAGGAAAGGGAGGGTGGAGAGCAGACCTAAGGAGTGTGGGGAAGTCAAAACCTATGCCAGGATTCTCCCAAGGAGGAAGAAGCAGTGGAGGAGGAGCAAGAGGAGGCTCCAGATGCCAGCAGTGGCAACAGCGGTGGGGAACAAACCACCAACTCCGGAGGCAAGCCAGAAGCAGCCCCTGCAACTGGCGAGGGCAGCAGCACAAGGGGAAGCAGTGAAGGGCATGCGAAGACCCTCACCACAACAGGTGGGAGCATGGGGAACCGTGGGGAGGAGGAGGAATCTCCCTGCCAGGAGAATCCCAGAAGGAGCAGCAGGAAGGACCACAGAAAAATGGGGCACTGATCCTGAACAGAAAAAATAGCCAGTCACACACCAGGGACTGGCAAGACACTCAGATTGGGATGTCCTGGAAGGGAAAGGAGTGGGGCAACACCAGGCCCACCGAGGAAGTGGAAAGGGGGAAAGAGATGACCCGAGCAGGAGGCCACGAGTACATGACGCTGAACGAAGGCTGGCATTTAGCTAAACCATAGGGAACTCAGTACTCGGTGCCCTGGTGCAAGGGACCAGGGGGAGGGAGTTACTCTGATTCCTAGAGATACGTCAGACACATCGTCTTGTGTTTTTCTTTCATGTTTTTCTTTTGTGTTTCCCCAGTGTGAAGAGGTTGAGAGTTAGGAGGGAATTATAGAGATAGAAAAAGAGGGTATAACGCCCGTAGAGTTTTGTATTGGATCAAGGTATTAAGGTGAGAATGCACCTTAGTTGAGCACAGGTTCCACAATCAAGACCTCCAAGTATGGATGACCCATGGCGTAGTAAGGAAATTGGCCTCAGGGGCAGACACACAGGACAGGAAGGAACTTGAGAGGCTCCCCAGTGGTGTAAGAAGGGGCACATGGTCACAAAGATCAAGCAATCCATCTAGGTGGCATGAGGACAGGCTTTGGGGGTGTTGGAGCCATGTGGGTGACTGTCAGGTAGAGCACATGCCAAAGAAGTTCCCCAGGTAGTCAACCTTCCACTGAGGAACATTCAAAGTTGTGGCAGGCCACATAGGGGAAGACTACCTGTGGAGGGAACATCTACTCGGCAATTCGCAGGAATCCACAAGGTGTACACCACCCAGGACTCGAGCCAAGGCTGCACAGGACTGAGTGTTTGAGACCTGGCAGTCACATTGAGCAAGCCTGGTCAAGGACCTGGAGTAGTGAAGAAGGCCAGAGAACATTTGACACCTATGGTTGGTGAATGGAAGGAATGTAGGGGAGGCAGAGCCCCAAGTCAGCAGCTCTCAAGTTGAAGCAAGGGAAGTTTAGGTTAGATATTAGGAAGAATTTTCTCACTAGGAGAGTAGTAAAACAGTGGAACAAGTTACCCAGACAGGTGGTGGAGGCTTCGTCCTTGGACGTTTCCTTAACCCATCTAGATGAAGCTTTGGCTGGGATGATCTAGTTGGGGATGGTCCTGCTTTGAGCAGGGGTTTGGACCAGATGACCTCCTGAAGTCCCTTCAAATCCTAACATTCTATGATTCTAAGTCTGGGAAACATGTTAAAGAAATATACTGAAATTGAATTAACCTTGTGTTTTTAGAAAAAGAGGGCAGGGGAAATAAGGATGGAAAAATGGTATCAAAGACATGGCAAGTAGAATATTTTGGATACTTTCAGCCTGAAGCACAATATAATCATGGAAAATTCTGACCACCTAAACCACCAGTTATACTGCATGCATATTAGCTTACAATTAAATTGTTTTTTTGACAAGAGAGTATTGACTTGAAAATGGATAGTAGGATTTAAAATATAGAAGTTGATCCTTAGATTGGAATTCAAGATTATCTGAGAATATTAATCAAGAAGAATAGGCTTTTGTCATGTTAATTTCTTCATCAACATGGTGACAAACATTTTTCATTATCTAGAACTCAAATATTGTAATGTCACTTCATTTTAGTAAACTTTCAGATCTATGACTGAAATATAGCATATGGCTTCAAAAACTTCAGACCATTTATTTGGTATGCAAAGATTTGAAATAATAGTTTTTAATTTTTTATGAACTTTTTCAAGTGATTATTTAATCAATTTATTTTGCTTTGGGAGGACTTGTGAAACATATTATTTCATGTTCCTGTTACAGCAATTATATTTTCTCACAATATTTGATCACAAGAGCAAGCTTCAAAGAGTAAAACTAAGAATAGTATTATGAAACCAAATTGTATGTATAACAAAATTTATGGTTACAAAAGTACTTACCCAGCAAATGCCTGGATTGCATAAAGTTTGGAAGCATCCAAAGAACTTCCACTTACTATTCGAGCCTTTAATGAAGAATGAAAAGCACAGTTACTCAGTTGGTCAATGCATCCTGGATTCAACTGCATCATACATAACACCTATTATGAAAAATGTTAAGCAGGGTCAGCTCCAGGCCAAAGCTACAGTGATTTTTTTATTTTATTAGCATTCAGCATTTAGTAAAAAAAACTGGTAAAACCCAGGAGAAGATACCAGATGTTGCTTCTCAAATATTGCTGCCCTTTAAATCCTAGAGTGTATGCAGTATAGATGATAATTAGTCAGAGGCAAAAATCCAGATATCATGTTTGACAGTAGCAGACCCCTGTGTTGGCAATTATGATAAGCACAACAGTGAGGGTTATCCTGTTTATAAATGCAACACATTTGGAATACACTCAAAGGAGAACAAAAGAATGGAAAGCCAGGAAACATGCACATTTCACAACTAAAATGAAGGAACCAAACATCAAATAAGTCACAAACAAACATCAACAAAATACATGACCCCTTATGGAAATATGTGATCTTAAACCTTTTCATCCACAGAACTGCTATCTGAAAGAGAACCAGGAAGAGGGGGAATATAGGTTAGACAAATTAATCTCTAAAAGATCTATTAATGTTATGAATAAAATGTTACAATTCTAGCTTGCTAACAGAGAACAAAAGGAACAGCAGAAGCTGAGTAATATGTAAACTTAGTTTTCTTGTAATATTATCAAAATATACTTTGACAAGTACAAAGATGTTTTGATATATAGTGATTCACGTCTACTAATAAAAGGCACTTTAGACATTTGAGATGTTTAGGGTTATTTTACACTAATGCTGTTCCAGTCTAATTTTTAGCTTGAATACACCTGTATCTAATAGCATAATAAATATGGCTTTTAAGGTAGAAAATGCTCATAAAAGTTATCATGGAGTACAACTATTACTTTATTTACAATGAAAAGTAAAACCATGTTTAACAACTTTCAGGGGCATATAAAAATAATTATATTCTAACTATTCTTTTCTACTAGAAGGAATCCAAAACAATTAAGGCCAATAATCACTGTATTAGTATTGTATGGACTTCAAATGTATTAGATAATAAAAAATTTGTTTACTGGTAATACAGTATGTACTAAAGTAAAGCATTGTATAAAATATTTACATATAGTCTCTATAACTATTTTAACATTTTTAAATGTTTATAGTTTTTTATTTAAATATTATATATATAGCATATCTCTTTTCATCACTATGATGCTCTTTTATATATACATTTGGTATTACAGTTTTGTGTACCTGAAATTACATTGTTATAATTGTCACCTTGACCATCTTTGCATTTTTTTCTAAGATGTATGCATGTTATATATTTTCCTTTTCAACAGCCCATCCCAGATAAATTCCATAGGATGGAAATTATGTAGCACCCATTTATTACAAAACTATCCTCCCATGCCAGGGTGCATGCAGCAGCTGGGGAGCTCCCTGGCCCCTGGCTGCATGCATGCCAGTTTCATACCAGGGCCCATGGACCTGGGAAATGTGGAGTCCTCTGATCCCTATCAGGGTACACAATTTTTGAGATCCATGATAAAATTTGTCAGATTTGAGTTTTGCCACTAAATCAACATCCACTGAGAAGCCATAGTATTAGAGATGTGTTGGAGCCAAACTTGAATTCTTATGAAGCTGCAGTCTAAACCCAAACTAATAATTAGAATAATTAGTAATTAGAATCCACAGAATAAGCCATTATCTTCTGCCAGATGACAGCTCCTAGCTCTTCTCAAATATATATTATTCACAATATATTATATTGCCTGTCAGACAGCAAGTACACAAAGGGGAGAGAGGGAAAGAAGAGGTCACCTGGCACAATAAACTCCAATTTGCTAGACTTTTATACAAAAATAGTTAATTTGTTAGAAATCTTGAACAACTGATCAAATATATGAAAGAACAAAAAAAAAAAAAAGAGGAAGGCACACATCTATGGCTTCTGAGAGCAACCAACCACTGTGATAGACTCTTTTACAGCATAAAGTCCTGGTTACAAACACGAACTCATACAAAATATAGTTTGAAACAAAGTCAGTCCCTTATGCCGACAGTTTCAAGTTTAGAAAATTATTGAACTATCTTTCTGAATCTCTCACTTTACTTGTTTATGCTCAGTTTCCTGAGAAATAATTCATATTTTTAGAAACCACTTCCCACTAAAATTGAGCTCTGGAGCAATTTAGCTGTGAAGTTATTCCATTTGCCCAGCTCACTTACAGAAATTACTTCTTTTTTTAATCGAAATTATATACTTGTGAAAGGTGCTTGACTGACACAGATAGCAGAGACAGACACAGATAGCGGAACTGACATGAATTTCTTCACATAGTCTAGAAAGGATAAACTAGCAATCTTCCACATTTCCTTGGCCCTAATTACAAAGGCTAACCTTTTGGGGCTTTTGGGTGCTCCAATTTTACTAAAAATAGTAGTAATCAGTAGTCAGCATGGTGGTGTATTTTGTGATACCAAGTCATCCCATGGCACTAGATTGATAACCCAAACATTATAAATCATATTGAAAATTGTGAAGATAGTAAATTCTGATCATTACATAGGAGGGCTAAACTTGACCCACTGACCAATTATAATAAATAGCATAACTCACTTTCATTGTTCTGGAGTATTTGTCCAGCTGCATAGAAATGTTGCAAGTTGGACTCATGAACTGATACTGGGTAAATTATCAATTTTATTTATACACCAATTTTCTTTAACATCCTTTCAAGCAACAGCAATTTGTAAAGTGGATTGTACAAGGGAGTCAGCCAATTCTTTTTTTAGGAAACAACTAAAAGCTCCCTTTAGGGCCAATTAAACTGCACTTGCTGGTAACTAATGGGATA
>JAGPOW010003364.1:23516426-23579485 GCA_030014935.1 Caiman crocodilus | reverse complement strand
AAAAAGTAAACTGGTTTCCTTTAACTCAAGGCAAAGTGTAATAGTCTGGCAAAAAGCCAATTCTCTTTATTTATAAGAGAAAAAGTATTATATGGATGGAACTGTAAAATGTTCAGATAGTACACAATTACATTTTGTCTTAATGGACAAAATCCTTACTACTTTTCAGAAACCAATTTTCACAGAACATTCCTATAATTGTTTACAGGGCTATTTTATGACACTGTAACCAATCTTTACTTTGTGAGGATAAAAGGTAAAGTACTTTAAATGATTATCTTCACATCTTACTTATCATCATGTATCTGATTTCTGTAATATGGCCAATACTAAAAGGTAAATTTTGTCCCAGTAAACTTTAACTTAAGTGGCTGATCTCAGTGACTAGGTTGCAAATTTTGGCAATAGGAAACAAGCAGAAGTATTAAAATGGTCCTGATCTCACATGTACTAGTTTCAAACTACTTTGAGATTTGACTCAGGCAAATATACCTCAGACAACTAAATCAAGTCAGTATAGAGAACATTTTATCGTTCAATGATAGCTTTTGGTTGGATATATGTATATAAAGTAATTCCACTTCTAAGAAATGGTATTGAGCGCTTGCATATGCAATTAGTAGTTGAATTCAGTGAGACAATTCACATGATTACATTTGTTTTGTGTTTTTTTTGGGTGAAGCCAAAATGTTTAGCACTTTGTAGAGCAGAGCCCCTGAACGACATCACTCTCTGGGAATACACATCCAGCTCTCTCTCTCTGATAAAAGAAAAGTCTTTATTCTAGGAACTTCCACAAGCAAAAGGTTCAAGAACAGGTTACTCTACGTTGCCATTAGTTTAAAAAGTACTAGGCCCCAAATTATTCTGGGGTTATATTTTTTCAGCAATAAAAACATGAAGAAACTTTCAAAAAACCTTGGGCCATGTATTCCTTTTACAAATTAAGAAACATAAAATAGATTAATTGAACTCTGAAGTCTAATATACATCATAAGCCACTATCCAGCAATCTGCACTGTACTTGATGGTACTGATTCAGTAAAACAGAAATCAGAAGGTAGGTGCACAGTGACAAGGTTTCTCAGGCTCAAGGTTTGGCTTCACATTGCAGATGAAGGTTTGCAAATTCTGTTCAAAATTATTCAGAATTTCCTTATAGGCATAGCAGATTTTCACAATACATATTTTGGAACATTACTCTCTCCCTCCAACTCCTGGCCCTCACCCTCCATCATAATAATAATAATAATAATAATAATAATAATAATAATAATAATAAAAGTATATGTTCTTTGCTGGTCCCAAGTCCATTGACAGTCTGAATGCTCAAGATGGCTAAGTGCCAGACTTGGAGCACTACTGCAGTCCTTGACGCTAGAAATCCCACACACCTAGATTCTGCAATCCTGACACAGTTAAAACTATTAATAAAAATCCTGGGAGGTTAAGTGGTCTAAGTAAGCACAACAGATCCCATAAATAGTGCAGCAACATTTTGCCTCAAGCATGGCAAAAAAATTACTGAGTAATTCAATAAGACAGATATGAATAGTTTTGTATTTGTTTGAAACAGAGTTTAAGCATATAATAATTCTAAGAAGTGCCAATAATGTATAGCTTTCACACTTAACCATAAAGCATATTTAACTGAAAGTGTTTAATCAGACTTTTGGAATGAATTCTTCTTCTTCCTTATTTTAATTGTTTTGTCAGAGAGGATAATTTGTCACATGCATGATTTTGCACAGATTTCAAATCTGGGTAGTACAATTGTCATTTTCAGCCTCAAACACACTTGTAAATAATAATTTGGGATGTTTATCACTTGTAGCAAACACATTTTAAGTATTCTAATTTATTCAAGTTCTAATTCTATACAGCATAGAAAAGTATGTCAGAAGGATCATTTGAATCAAAGGAGATATATTACTAGGATTTAGCCTTTCACTTGCAGACTATTTTCAACTGGAGTAAATTATACCTTTGAGCTGGTGAGAGCTGAAAACAAAAGGCATTTAAAAGAAAAGGAAAGCTGACAAACAGAAACACAGTGATGTGATCTGCTTCAGTGGTATGAGCAGAGATCAGTAAGCACATTGTCAGTTGTCTGGATAAATTTCATGGCCACCGATTAAAGTTCAAGTGTCTATTGGAGACCTGGGAAGTAATCACTGAATGCTTACACTGAAATCTTTCACCTTACTTAAGTAGATATACAATGACTTGACATGAACATGACGTGCCTTAAATTTTATGCTTCTTAAAATCTCTGTAGTCCATGGGAGAGGTGAGCAGGCTTGGGGAGGGGGTGGGAGGTGTGGAAATCGGGCCCCACACTGCTTTTTTTTCTTTTTTTCTTTGGCAGAGCTTGCCTGTGGCAGCGTGAGTTGACCGGGCCATCAATGTTCCTTCACAGTACCTGAAGTCCATAAATTGAAACAGTGGGTTTTTAAATCGACACAATTAAAAACCTACCATTTCAATGTAGGGAGAATGAACCCCCCGGCATGTAGATAAGCACCCTATAAGGATATATTTGAGGCAATACTATTTCAGGTGACAATATCCACCCTGAAGACATACGTCATGAGAAAAATAGAAAAAAAAAAGAGAAAGATAAATAGAGCCTGAACTAATGATATAGGTCATAACCAAGATAACAACAATTCTGGAATCTATGGTACTTAGCCACCAGTAGAACACGAATCCTGGAAAAACAGATCAAAAGGGAGACACGGCAATATTTATAATGCTCTGCAAGTACTCAGTATGGCTATACAGACCTATGGCGTGATTGTCAGAAATAGGCAATGAAATAAGGAGCATAAGTGAAATACATCACTAACGTACCCCCGCTCCATTCGCTTCCTTTCCTTTTATCTGGCTCAAACCACTGCTTTATCTTCATACTGTAAGTCTGAATGAATGGTCTTTACAAACTTGTAGCCTACCCCGAGGCATGTGTATTTCTATACAGATAATACAATATGTGGCTAGAGCAACACAGGGAGAGGATGGGGAAGAGCAAGCTACAGGATGTCAAAACAGGGAAGAAAAGGAAATAGGAATAAGAAAGTGTATTTTCTTTGCTTTCCTTTCAGAAGTGAGTTGCTATTGCTCAGCTACCTTGTTTAGAATTGTATTTATAAATACAAGTAACTATACTGAGCAAGGTGAGATGTGGGGGTGGCATAGATTAACAATGGAAAGCAAGGTTTAATTCGTTCACCAGGTCTCTTCAGTCACGATTCCTGTTCAACACATGAGTCAAAAACCTAGATTGTACTGTGTTCCCAGTGTCTAGCCAAGCCTGTTACTGGGATGAAAGGGAACAGGCAGAATCTAATACAGATAAGACAGAGACAGATCAGCAGAAATCCTGAAGGCCTGGCTGGGATAGCTGTTACATTGCATTAAAGAGATTCTACCAGGACTTCATTAGGTAGGTCCACTTAAGGGGGTTTTCAGTTTGCCAGTTCACGAACATGGCTTCAAATCAATTTGGACCTTTTTATTGGTCTCCTGATTCGAATTGGATTCAGAGATTCGGCTGCCAAATCGAGCTAAATCTCCTCCGAATTGAACCAGCACCTGAAGTGTCACACAGCCCTACAAAACAGTGATGTTCCCTCTTTTCCTCACGGCAAGTGAAATCACCACTAAGTGTGATTGGGAATGGCTCCAAATAAGCACATGTGGAGCCATTACGAAGAGGAATATTTTAAAGGAACAGCAGCTGTTACATTTTAGTTGTTACATGTGGACAAAGGATACAGACATAGAAAACTGCTCCAACTTTAACACTGCCTCACTCCAGCCAATGCTGAAGCTGAAGCAGTTTTACTACATTTGTATTTTTCATGGCTTGTCCACATATGATAACTAGAAGGTAACAGCTGCTCCCCCTTTGAAATATTCCCTTATTGAACTGTTTCCAACTGTACACAAGACCATACCTGATCAGACCTCACCCTGAAATGTTTGGGGGCTTCTGACAGAGGCTCATTCTCAGCCCAGGGCTCAACTCTGCAATCTGGTTTCCCTGCCAGCCTAACAATCTGAATTTTTTATTATTACAGCCCCCAGTGTTTTCTCTGGCCTTCACCTGAAAGAGGAATGGAGTTGTAAGGTTCAATTTCTTTTTCTTTTATCATATTAAATACTTTGATTTGAGGAGAGCAGTATGTTTGATTTTTTTAAGTTACACACTGTGTAAAATACTTCAGAGATTTATCAGGCACATTTGACATTTAAAAGTAACACAAGTATTATGAATCTGAGTCACTATTGCTTTATGGTTCCACACTGATTTCACATTAGGCTATGCTGTCAGAAAACCAGTGTCAGTTTAAGCCCTATAGCACATGTCAGCAGCTACCTAGGAAATGACTATTTTAACTCAGGCAACATTCATCTTTCCTGTACTTCACCTTGCCATTGTCATATTTTGTAGCTTGACATAATTTCCCAATTTCTTTTCAACCATTTGCTTTCTAGAAGCGCTCCTAAGTGGAGGAACACCTGCCTCTAAATTTAATGCCAATCCCATTCCTTGTTTAACTATCAAATTATACTGCTGTACAGATGGCTAGCTGGACCCTTACTAACCCTCTGCATGTGTTGGGATTCACAGTATACTCCCCAATGACGGAATAGTTTTATGACTGTCAGTAAACACAGTATAAACATGATTCCATTCAGAACAAGAGCCCAAGCTATTTGCATATTGCAGTGGCTATTTCCTCACCTTACATAGGAAAACACACTGGTAATAATCTTCTTCAGAGCATCCACAGATTTAAACTCTGAATTTCAGCAACTCCCTTATGGGAAGAGGTAGAAGCTCTGTAGTAGAGGAATGGTCCATGTGTTCTACGGAGCCTGAGGATTTTTTAATTTAGGTGCTGGGGTATCCACTAAGTGAACGAGTACTAGCTTCTCTTTCTGGGTACAATCATAGAAAATTAGAGTTGGAAAGGACCTCAGGAAGTCATTTAGTCCAACCCTTTTCTCAAAGCAGGACCACACCCAACTGGATCATCCCAGTCAAAGCTTTGTCTAGCTGGGTCTTAAAAACCTCTAAGGATGGAGAGTCCAACACCTCTCTGGGTAACCTGTTCCAGTGTTTTACTACCATCCTAATGATAAAGTTCTTCCTAATATCTAACCTAAACTTCTCTTGCTGCATCTTGAGATCATTGCTCTTTGTTTTGTCATCTGCTACCACTGAAAACAGATTAGTTCCATCATCTTTGGTACCAATCTTCAGGTAGTTAAAGGCTGTTATCAAATCCCCTTTCAGTAGGGGTGTGTGAAGTGGGACCTATTCAATATGGATTTGAATTCAGCCCAAATCAGGGATGGTGATTTGATTAATTGATTCAGATCACTGTCCCCGATTTAATTCGGCCAAATCCAAATCTAAAGATTCAATGCCGATTCAGAGAATCAGTAATTCAGACATAGACACAGCTTTAAAAGTTTTTTTCTATATACCTCGAGGTAGCAGCATAGCTTGTGAACGTTGTGATGTTGGGGCACACGGAAAGTCCCACAGGAGTGCAGGGGGCCCTCCACATGCTCAGCAGTGAACCTGAAAGTGGACCAGAAGTACTTCTAGTCCACTTCTGGGTCCACTGGGGAGCATGCTGTACCCCCCACCCCCTCCCAGACTCAAGAGGCACCAGTTGCTGAGCCAGGGGAGAATGGGGATGGGGGGAGGCCAGTGCACTCCCCGGCAGAACTGGAAGTGGACTGGAAATGTTTCTGGTCCACTTCCAGGTCTTCTGCTGAGCACACTGGGGAGCCCTCGTACTCCTGAGGGACACTCCATGCACCTCAGCATCGTAGAGCTCATGAGCTGCCTACTACCTAGAGGTATGTAGAAAAAAACATTTAAAGCCGTGTCTCTGTCCAAATCACCAAATCTTTCTGAATCTCTCAGAATCAATTTGTAGGGTTCCGATTCAATCTGGAGAGATTAAAGGGTCCTCTGATTTAATTCAAGCTGAACTGAATAAGGGACTGAAGCTTCGCCCAGCCCTACCTCTCCGTCTTCTCTTCTGCAGACTAAATACACCCAGTTCTCTCAACCTCTTCTCATAAGTCATATGCTCCAGCCCCTCACCATTTTTGTTGCCCTCTGCTGGACTCTCTCCAATTTGTCCACATCCTTTCTGTACCAGGGAGCCCAAAACCGAACACAGTACTCCAGACCTGGCCTCACCAGTGCTGAATAGAGGGGAATAATCACTTTCCTTGATCTGCCAGCAATGGTCCTACCAATGCAGCCCAGTCTGTCATTAGCTTTCTTGGTACAAAGGGCACACTGTTGTCTCATATTCAGCTTCTTGTCCACTGTAACCCCAGGTCTTTTTCTGCAGAGCTACTGCCTAGTCAGTCAGCCCCCAGCTTGTACCAGTGCATGGAATTATTCCATCCTATGTGCAGGGCTTTGTACTTGGCCTTATTGAACCTCATGAGATTTCTTTTGGCCCAAGCCTCCAATTTGTCTAGGTCACTCTGAATCCTAGCCTTACCCAGCAGTATATCTACTAGCTCCCCCACTTTGGTGTCATCTGCAGATTTACTGAGGGTGCACACTATCTCATTTTCTAGGTCAGTGATGAAGACATTGAAGGAAACTAATCCTTGGAGCACACCACGTGATACCAGCTGGCAATTAGTCATCAAGCCATTGATTGCTACCCTATGAGCCCAATGATCACCAAGCCAGTTTCCTATCCACTTTACAGTCTGTGACAGGCAGGATACACAGGACCGGTCACTATCATGGCCTACTTGCCTATCTGGGAAGTTTGCCCCTATCTCACCTGGCATGCCTTTGTTGGAATAAATATGTTCACTTTAGGCAAGAGGCCGCCCCTTTTTCTATCCCAGTACTAAGAGTTTAAGCCATGCCACCAACCTCCCCCTTAGCATGTCCCATCTCCCTTATCATTTCTACCATCCCTGTGCCACTCTGGCTCTGTGGGTTCCCTGTGCCCTTGTGTCTGAGCCCCTCTGGCTCTAGGGCACAAAAAATGAGGCCTCCATACCTCCCCTTTTAGCCTTATCCTGGTCCTCCAAATGTAAACAGAAAAACAAACCAAAAGCCTCCAGGCTGTAACTTGCCTATCATCTACAACACAAGTACTATGCATCTTCTCTACTGCATTTTTTTCTAGCTTAAGTACGTGCAATGTTCCTAGGCAGGTCCCACTGCACTGGGGAACAAAGCAGACAGCATCAGTTCTCCAACTACGTCCATTTGCAGAAGCTCTCTCTCTCTGGTGGCTTCCAGCGCTTCTCCTTGGTGACTTCAGCCTGTATCTAGGCCGAACCCCTGCCACCAGCAGGGCATGTGGCTCCTGCAGGCATTCCTTATTCCCTCCTTAGGCTGTTACCTTGGCAAACACAGCTGGAGACCTCCGCAGACTGAGCAGAGCTCTCTGGCCAGACAGCCTCATCCTTAAAGTAGCAAGCACCCTTAAGTGCCCTGCTACCCAGTCCATTGATCTAGCCCGTACTTCCATAGCTCGCCTACAAGAATGTTATGGGAGATCGTGTCAAAAGGCTTGGTAAAATCAAGGTATACCACATCCACTGGTTTCCCCACATCCATAGAGCCAGTTACCTCATCATAGAAGGCAATCAGGTTGGTCAGGCATGACTTGCCATGAATGATGCATGCCCCCAGTGGCTGGAGAGGCACAGCTGTGCAAGCAGTGCCAGGAGCCTGACAGTGGTGACTAGGGAGTTCCCACAGATGCCGCTGGCACTGTTGGTGGTAGCAAACACTGACTAGGGGTTGGTGACCACACATAGGCACTGCTGGCAGTGGTGGCGGCAGCCAGAGAAAATTGTAGACTGTCTCCAGATGCCACCAGCAGTGCCGGCGGTGGGGTGGTGAGCAGCGACCACCCGCATGCATTGCTGACAGTGTTGCAGGTCCCTTTTTGCAAGGGGTGCTCCGCCATGTGCAAGGGGGGCACATGCACCCACGTGCACCCGCTATGCATCACCCCTGTGGCTTGCCCTTGGTTCAATCCATGATGACTGTTCCTAATCATCTTCTCCTCCTCCAAGTGCATAGAAACAGATCCGGTCCATGATTTTTCCAAGCACTGAGGTGAGACTGATCTGTAGTTCTTTGGATCCTCCTTTTTCCCTTTCTTAAATGTGGGCTCACATTTATTTTTGCCCTTTTATACTCTGCCAGGACCTCTCCCAATCACCAAGAGTTTTCAAGGATAATGGCCAGCAGCTCTGCAATCACATCAGCCAACTCCCTCTGAACCCTAGGGTGCATCCTGTCTGGCCCTATGGACTTGTATATGTCCAGCTTTTAAATAGTTCCCAACCTGTTCTTTCACCACTGTCGGCTGCTCACCTCCTCCCCAAACAGTGCTTCCCAGTGCAGTAGACTTGGAGCTGACCTTACCTATGAAGACCAAAGTGAAAAAGACTTTGAGCCCTTCAGCGTTTCCTGCATCCTTTGTTACAAGGTTGCCTCCCCCATTCAGTAAGGGACCCACACTTTCCCTGATTCTCTTCTTGTTGCTGACATGCTTGTAGAAACCCTTCTTGTTACCCTTCATATCCCTTGCTATCTGTAACTCCAATTGTGCTTTGGCCTTTCTGACTTCATCCCTGCATTCCTGAGCAATACTTTTGTACTCCTCCCTAGCTGTTTGTCCAAGTTTCCACTTGTTATAAGTTTCCTTTTTGTGATTTAGTTTACTGAGGAGTTCCCTGCTAATCCAAGCTGGTCTTCTGCCATACTTGCTAGTCTTCCTGCACATTGAGATGGTTTACTCCTGCACTGTCAATAAGGCTTCTTTCAAGTACAGCCAGCTCTCCTGGACTCCTCCCCACCCTCAGACTGGCTTCCCAGGAGATCCTGCCCATGAGTTCCCTGAGTGAATTAGAGTGTGCTTTTCTGAAGTCCAGGGTCCTTGTTCTGCTGCTTCTCTGAAGTTCACGGTCTTTATTCACATCCCTGCTTTTCTCTGCATCCTGAATTCAATCATCTCATGGTCACTACTGCCCAAGTTGCCATCTACTAGTACATTCCCCACCACTTCTTCCCTGTCTGTGCATACATACATTTGCTGTACCCAGCCTATAATAATGCAGCTTACTTTTAGCTGTGTGATCATAGATTGGATCTAATGTGTGCACATAGTGGATGGGACTGGAAGTTGTACCGGGAACCTGACCTAAGTAAGTCATGGTGGAAGAAGGGGTGGACAGAACTGAGTGGGGGGAAGGTTGGCAGGTCCAGGAAGGCCTAGTAGAGTTGGGGGAGGGTGCCTATCCTGGGATGAGGGGCTCATTGTTCTACAGTCAGAGTTGGAGGAGTAGAAAGAGTGTAGCTCTGGGGCTGGGCAAGCAGCTGTACTTTCCCAGCCTCAGGGCTGTGCTTTGAACATGTGCAGAAATTTGGTAGATTGGGCCAAGCCATTCCTAATCTAACTTGGTTCATTTCCTCAGGTAAACTAAGTTAGATCAGGCCAGCCATTTTTTGCCTGATCTAACCTGCCCATATATATGTATAAATCAGCATTTAGTTATGTTGATTTAAGTACAATGTCTGCATGTACCCACTGTTTGGCATCCTGGGTCCATTGGAAACTGCTCTGAGCACAACTATGCAAAACACTGCAAGAGTTGAAAGAAAGGATACTAGACAAAAGTTATGCTGATAAGCATTTTTTTCCATGTTCCTATAGATCCAGATACCTGGCTATTTTGACAAAAGTTACAACAAAAAATATGAACAACTCCCATGTTGTCTAAACACCAGTATGTGGTTGCAGTGATGCAGCAGGTTTCCAGTGGGTGAAGGATAGGAAAAGCATGTCATGACTGTTCCCTACTCTCTCCCCTTCTTACTTGCTATCCTCTGTCGCCTTACAGGAAAGAAATAGGAGAAGACAGATGCTTAGGCTTTGTCTAAAGGATATTTTATAGGCATATTAAACCAAAATTTGATTAGGAATCATAATTTACAACTTCTAAAACTCTAGTTAATACAGCAATTGCACTTTTGCATGACCTTGGCTGGTCTCCTTGACAGGTTAGCCTGAACAGGCAATTGCTGGAATTATTACACAGACAGAAGCTCCATAACAACAGATGCATGTCTGAGTGTGTTTTAACAAGAAGAGGTTACAGAGCAAGCATATCTCTCTACTAACCTTCCCGCCTGGATTACTTTTCCTCCAAGAGGAGCCATAAGCTTAAGGGACCTTTAATATGCAACACAGCCAACATAGTAACTCTGTTATGGTATAGGCTAACATAGTTTAATTAAAGTCTAAAGAGCCACATGGCTTCTACTGATTTTTAAAAAGTGCTAATGAAATCAAAACACTAACTCAGTCTAAAATCATATCTTTAAATCCCTGTTTAGATAAAACCTTAGATTAGCAAAAAGAAAGGATTTAATTAATCTTAAACTTAAATCTTTTGATTGCTTGCACTAGCATATTACAGGGAAGAACTAGACAGAACAGCTTTAATATTTAAAAATATTAAAAGGCTTTAATACTAGCTAAATACTAATGTAGCAAGCTTGTTTTAAATTATTAACATTTGTAACTGTAAGGAATCCATAAACAATTTTCACTCCCTTGTATCAATAAGGGATCGTCTACCACTGAACAGTTGGCTTGCTAGATCAGAGCTCTTCTTCTTCGTAACTTTAAAAAAATATTTTACCATAAACAGATGTTCTTGAAGTCATTGCACTTATTTCATTCATTTTTTTAAAGAACTATTTTGTGAATGAAGAGCATTCTATGACATAACTGAATGTGAATAACTCAAGGGTTATTGTGCAATGCAGTATCAACAGCACTACTTTTTTTGCAGTTAAACTTTTAACATGGGTCCCTGAGGTGATCTGTCTCTCTGAAATGGAAAAATAATCCTTGAAACTCAACCATTGTACACTATTACAGACCTCAACACCTAAGCAGTTACTAAACAAGAACAGACAAAATTTGGAAGAAACAGTATCTCCTTTGGAGTATGTACTCTGTTCCTCAAGTCTTACCAAATTATTTGTTTCTGACCTAGTAGCCTGCTAAACTCTAGAAGCCCTATAAAGAAAGGAATGCCTTTATTTAGTTTTTCTAGTGGCACGTACACCTGTAAGTAGCAATGGTTTAGAAGGATGTTAGAAGTGTCTATAACAAGCACACAGTCTGAACTTTGCAGTTACAACAAGTATAAAGAAAAGTCTATGTTGACATTTCTTTGCTTCTTTCATTAAGGATGAATCTATAACTAGAAAAAATATATAGTAAAAACGTGCATGTTTTGTGAATGTTAAAGCTAGGAGAATCATCATCCTCCTAACAAATAAAGGTCTCCCAATTGTGGGCTAATTCAGATAACAAAACAAAAATCAAAAAGCTCTGATTTTCATGATGAACATCTGGGGCTGGATTTACAAAAGTATTTAGGCACCTTTGTGATAATTTTCAAAAGTATCTAAGTAATTTAGGTCACTAAATGCCATCAGTAGCAGACCCATCTAACCTGAGTGCTTTTGAAAAGCCCAAATACCTACTTGCATCTGTGTATTGACCTTTGGAAATCTGGCTGTTGCTGACAAACATTTTACAGGCCAGACCATTAAGTTTTCACATGAAATTCTATGGCTGTATTATAAAAGAGGTCAGACAAGATGATCATAATAGTCCCTTCAGGCCTTAAAATCTATTAAACTGTAGAAATTAAGAACAAATTTGTTTCAACAGCTTTTCACTTTAAAGAATTATCAAGGCTCCTCAGGGAAAATCTTATTCCTATATTTCAGTGTTTGTGAGTCTGAAAAAGATGGGAGCTTTCAGTTTCAGGTTCATTTTTTAAAAATTGCTAAACCTCACTGAAAGGCAACTAGATACAGGAACCTAGGGCCCCTTCTGCATGTTACATGAATTATGCAATTAACTGATGAATTACAGAATTACTTCTGATTGGCTACATGTGCAAAGTAACTATCATACCATAAAGGTCTATCCAACTATTAAGTTAAGCCATGGCAGAGCCCCATGTGCTACTGTGGCTATGAGTTCTGTCAGCTGATGGGATTCCCAGATACAGTCATGCCCCACAGACTAGTGGGTCTTGCAGTTGTAGTAGCCTGCAGGGCGAAGCTGCAGCTGGGAGACCCATCAGCTGCTGGGACTCACAGCTGTGGGAGTTTTATATTTGCCAATGAAAGGAGAGCCTGGGGTTGCAGTAAGGTACAATAGGATCTGATACTGGATCCCACAGTCACGCCTTCTGCCATTCATTTGTGGCATAGCAGGAGGTGTGATTGTGTGGGTCACACATCAGATGGGTCCCATCATGCCTTTACTTGAATGTCAGAAGAAGCCCTATACTCCCAATTCACTGTTGAAAATATGAGTTAGGAGCCTAAGTAGGTTAGGTGTTCTTAAAAAACTTTATTCCCAACATCAATATCTAGACTTAGAAGTAAACTCAGCATAATCTTATTTTCCCTTCAAAACAGCTAATTCTATTTTTGTGAAATCAGACCTTTTCAAATACAGCCTAAAACCACTAATTCTTGACACCCGAGCCAGGTTTGCCATCTCTCTAATATGCTTAGGCTCAGTGTTCTGGAACACTAAATCAACTTAAAATTTGATCCAAGTTTTAAGCAACACTTCATGGCTTCAATCCTAAAGAAGGCCAACCTAATTACAAGACTACCTAGTGTTCTAATATAGAATTATAGAATCAGTGGACCAGAAGGGACCTGGAAGATCATCAAGCCTTGTCTCCTGCCATAGACCAGGACATAAATGAGCTCAAACTAGCTCAACAAGGTGCTTATCCAGTCTCCTCTTGAACACCTCCAAGGATAGCAACCACACCACCTCTGCTGGGAGTATGTTCCAGATTCAGTCTAGTTACCCTTATGGAGAGAAGTTCTTCCTTATGTCCAGTGTATATCTTCCCTCTGTCAGCTTGTGAGCACTGGTCCTCATCCTCCTAAGGGGTGCCTTCCTGAAGAGTTGCTCCCCCAGATCTTGGTGCTCCCTCCTGACATACCTGTAGGTGGCTATCAAGTCACTTTTCAGCCTCCTCTTACTCAGGCTGAACAAGCCTTGTTCCTGCAGTCCCTCCTCATAGGGCCTATCCACCAGGCCCCTGATCATGCAGATGGCCCTTCTCTGCATCCTCTTGAGCTTATTTTCCTCCTTCTTGAAGTGTGGTGGCCAAAACTGGGCACAGTACTCCAGCTGCAGTCTAACCAATCCTTAGTAGGGAGGGGAGAGCACCTCTCTAGATCTGTTGACAGCACATCAGCTGATGCACACCAGTGTTCTAGTCGCCCTGCTGGTAATAAATGCTTTAGGTAACTTGTCAGATATTATCCGACTCCCACTATGAGTTTCCAGTTTATTTAAAGCTAACATTTGATGAAAAACTCAGGGAACCAATCACAAATGTTTTCAATGGCCCCTTATGAATACAAACTGTAGGATTTCCAATAGCTCTAATTTCAAGGTGATAGAATGAATGTGGTTATCAACTCTCCAGCCTGATCAGTTCAAACAATTTCATGATAAGAAAATTTTTATGTTACAGCTGGCAGTTAATTACAGTGATTTTAAAATTAAAAAGAATCTATTGGCTTTTGGATTATTCAGTTCATTAGCATAAAATGATTGCTTAACTTCCCTCTTTAATTTTGCCAAACTGATATTATGCTGTAAAATTGTAGAAGCTTCTAAGTTTGGTATCCCATAGTGATGGACACTGAGCATCCAGACAGCAAAATAGTCCTGAAAACCATATAGCATAAGCAAGAATTGGAAATGTTCCAATAACCTAAAATGGGGGCAGTACAAAGATGGGAAATTTAAATTTCATGTGTACAGTGGAGAAAACCATCATGGTGGGGCAGAGCATTTGAGGGGCAGAAAAAGTAGCTGTTCTAAAAAGTGACCTATAAGTCTGCACAAAGCACAGAAGCACAAGACCCAGTTTAACCTTAGCTGCTCTATACATACTCATCACTAGGCAGACATGGCCCAGTAGGCTGATTACTCTGAAATTTGCTTTCATTTTGGGATTTAGGGATCTAGTCTCAAGCCCTTAAGTGGTAAAGCTCAGATAAACACAACCTTTTATGTGGCTTGTGTTCATTCTCTGATGGCTGAGCCCTCTATCACTAGAAGATCACTAGAAGGTCACTAGCTCACATCTGCTTGTGAAAGCAAAGTATGGCAAGCAAGCTTTTAAATATAGCAACATTTAAAAAAATAAACAACGGAATGAAAGCTGATGATGTGTTATGTGGGCTATACTATGCATTCAGAACACAGACTTCAGTAACATGCACCTGTGCACCGGCCAGTGAGCAACACCAAGAGACACAATGCCTATCTGGTTGTACTGGAGATGAAGTAACTTACGACACTCCCCTACAGAGTGCAGCACATGCCATTGACATGGCCATCAAGTGTTTGTGCATAAAGGAAAATAAGCAACCAGAGCTACAACGTGTGTAGCCTTAATGCAGGCTGGGAAACAGGGGGAATCCTTCCACTCTCTTACATGAGATGGACCACCACAGAGGAGAGCACCACTGAGTTCTAATCACCAGGAAAGAACTGTCTTATAAAACTACTATCGTGAAAAAAGAATAACATGGAGAAAAAGCACATGTAGCTATCTACAAAGGTGGCATGGTAGTCTGTGTGAAGGATGACGTTTCTTATGCACACAGGATTATTACTCATGACTTCACAAAGTTTAGACACTATTAGACTCCACAGGATGAAAAAGAGAACCAGGGTATCCCTGCTCTAATTACATCTAAGGTCTTTTGACAATTAGAATAATCAAAACCAACATACAGTGGATTCTAGCTGAATAATTAGCACTGCCAACTAAGCTCTGTATTTTCTATAAGCAGGCTGCCAAGTTCTTGCTACTTAGTAGAGATTTTAACATACCATTTCAGTATCCTAATTGCCATTAACATATTAAGTAGTAATTCAGACAGCTACTGATAACTGACTCAAGAAAAGAAGATTCCTGAAAATCTAAGTGACAAGATAGAATCCAAGTATGATAAATAAGGAATGCTAGACGTTGTCACATTTAAAATAAGGAGGTCATATTTCTAAATAGAAAAACATAAATACACTACATATTTTCTTAAATATGTCATTTTAATTGCAAAATAAAAGTTATTTCCAATAACCGAAAAAAACCACTGAGCCAATTTGCTCCAGGTAAATCAAGGGCCATCATGGAAGAAACCTCAGTTGTGGATTCCTGAAGAACATTTGAAACAGAAAAGTTGGGTGTGCAAGGAAGATGGGCTATGAATTTATGCATAGAACAAATCTGGAACACAATGCAGATATTTTACAAAGGCGGTTCTTTGAAGAGAGATGATCCCAGGGTGGAAGATCATCCTAGAAAGTGGAATGGAAGGGTGTCCCTCCAAGGAACTGGATATACTATTCCCTATCTTTTTTCCCGCCGTCTTCATAATTTACTGATGGAATTGATAGCCATATATATGAAAAACCTCTTTGATTTTTTAAAATACATATCTGTCCTTGACTACCATGGGTTTTTCATGCATCGATCATTGTAATTTTAGTCTTGTATATATAAACAACAAGTAAATATGTGCATCAGAAAAATACCACTGCTGATGCAGGTTTGTATAGTCTATGTATATTGGTTCCTGGCATTTCTTGTGCAAAATGAATAGAAGAATACCATGTCCACATTAGACCAGTAAAGTTGGAGGAATGGAAAATAAGGCTGATTTTAGACGGACAGAATGCAATTATCTAACCAGGAATTGGACCAGAACACTGGGGTGAAAACTTCTGTTATACATGAAGTGTCATGAGAGATGATACCTTGGTTTTATGTTAAAAAACATGGCATCTCCAGCATCCTGGTGACCAGGTGGGGAGATATCAAAGCCAAGTGCTGACCAGGCATAACCCTATTTTGTTGATGAGATCTGACAAGATCACAGTTAGATGTGATATAGCAGCAGGCAACCAACCAAACCATATGAAGCAAGAGATATATTTTTAAATAAGATTTTTTAAAGGTAATGACCAGCCTAGGTTTATGTGCCAGATTTCATGATCAGGCACATATAAACATTCAAACTGGCAGCTGGTGGGGGGGACGGGGAAACTGCCACCAAAAATGACCCCCTGAGCTGTGGGGGACCCCGGTGCTTTCCTCAGGGTGGCACCCAGCCTGGAGGGCACTGCAGCCACAGAAGGAAACACCGGGCCCTGTGCAGCTCAGGGGCTGTGTGACCTGGTGGCAGCCCGTACAGGTAGGCTCCGCTGAAGGGGGGGAAGCAGCATGGAGTCTGATTTGTGGGTTTTTTTTCCTCCCCCTCCCCAGAACCTGCCTGCCTGCCTGGCTGGTATGTTTTGTAATGAGACCCTGGAACTGAACTAAGACAACCCAAGTTGTTTCACTTTTCCTGCCATTAGAAGATGAAAATGTTCTTTGACCAAGAGTAGCCCTGTATCATTAACTATGAGATCACTGACAGAGTGACAGAAACCTTGGAAAATAGACTATTAGATGACTGCTGACCATTCAAATGCTTTGTATCCAAAGCCAAATTCTCTGTGTTATTTTTTTCATTCAGTGACAAATAATTATTTTAAATTATCCAGACTATGCTAAAATCAGTTAATTTAATTTTGTTAAATGTGAAATTTCAGTAGCCCTTTAAGATGGTTCTTATTTTATGGTTCTTTCTCCCACTAAAGTAGCTGATATTGGTTTTAGTCATATCTGTTACTCAGCAGCATGCTGACCCATTCTATCATGAATTTACAATGAGTCCTTTCACTTTGTGTGAGAAAGGAAGAGCTAACAAACCTTTGACTGGAAAGAGCTACAAACTGGCAATAAAAACAAGAAAGTAAATTTGGAACTGACAAACATATATGGAGATGATTTTGTAGAGATTGTCATACATACAGATATTTTAAATAGGGAAGCTGATGACATCTCAAAATTCAAAATCCTTTCTTTGCCTATACATATAGTATGTATCCCTACAATACGTATTATTATATGCCATCTTGGATGTCTCGAGGATATGTTAATATGCCTATAGTGTGAATCTGTGGAGGAAAAACATCTGTGTAATTGTAGGTATTGCAGGCCAGAATGTTCAATATGCATCTCTCTCACCATATATCAAAAATGATATTTACATATGTCAAGCACTAGGGTCAAAGTTTTTTCCCTTGGTGCTCCTGTTAAACTGAATAATATCTAATTCCATTATATCTAATTAGGCAAGGAGGGAAAAAGCATTTTTCTTTTTTTTCAAGGTCATCACTATTGTTATAATATTCCTCTTCTCCAAATAAACAAGTCCGTATAATTATAACTTTGCATGATTAAAAGAAAAAGGTAAAAGGAATACCATGGCTCTGATTAAAGCAGAGAACACATAATAATCAGGTAACACGTCATTCTCTGAATAAACTCATTTTCTCTGAAGAATCTTTTGAATCACTAATGCCATAATAAAAAAGCTTCAGAAAACATGGCATAGCATTACGAAATAATAAGCAAAGTTTCCTGCAAAGCACTGATGGTGCTGTTATAAACACAGATTGTAGCTGTGCTGCTTGGTGACCCGTTTTACCTAGTAGCAGCACTGCAGAATTTAGGCACCCCTGACAAAGCTGGTCACATTTGTGTAGAAATACTAACTGTGGAACAAATGATAGAAGCAAAACTAAAGATTCTGAATAATAATTCACAATATATATATAGTTCACAATATATAGAATCATAATAGAATGCTTCAGTATGCTACAAACTCTATTTTGGGATACTTCTGATTAGCTGGGATGTCCTTTTCTTGTCATCTATCCTATTTCTTTCTCTCAGCATCTAAATCAGTGACTGGAAAGAGTTCATGCTCACAGGCCAAATACTGTATCCCAAATACACCCCAAAACAATGTACTGACTGCAAAGGAAGTTTTTTGGGTATACAAGCAAGAAATGCAGGATTGGGTCCATGTGTGGTGTGTGGCCCCATTACTGCAGGGAATTGTAACACTGACTCTATCAGACACTGTGACACTTCAGACAAAAGCATCCCATCCCTAAACCCAACTCATATACAATGTGAAAAATCAGTTACTAGTCTCAAATATCACAATCAGTTATATCCTGTGCAGGAGTAGGCAGGAAATTAGAAGAAGAAAAAGAAGGAAAATTTTAGAGTGGTCTTCCAAAAATGTGTGAGAACAAGGGTCTACTAGGAATTACTTCAAGAGGGTAACACGCTTATGGAAAAGATAGCGTGACAAGATATTAGAGGCATTCATGCAGCAACAATCAGAGTGTGTGATTCATGGATTCAAGTATTGAGCTTCCCTGTGGTAGAATAGAAAGGAAACAATCTCCATGTAAGAGGTGTCTGGTAATCCCAATCTTCAAGGTTTTTGCTGGTCTTCTATAGGGGTCATGAAGGACATTATTCCCCTCTTGAATATTTTCTTTGTCTTCTGAGTTTTTTTCTTTTGGCTTTTTCTAAAGCATTCAATATCATCCATACCAAAACATGGGACTCTTGTTGGGGTGAACTAGTGTTTCTGCCAGTACTTAGTAAGATTGAAATTTCATATTACTTAGATCACTTAGATCATATTCACTCTGGAATGTTAAGTGCTATTAAAGTTAGAAGGCACTGGGAGCAGTTACTTTTTTAGGGTTAATACTTTTTTTTTGCCTGCACAGCTCTGACTTGCCACTAGAGGATTGGGAGCAGGGCCATGGCTAGAAGCCAGGACACCTAGCCCCTTGTGGGGGGGTGGACAGGAGGGGGAGGGATGAACAACACATCCTAGGATGCTGGAAGACTTCAAATTGCTCATTTTATCTCCATGGAGCAGACTGAGCTACTAGGTACCACAGGTCAGAGTTAACTTGAAGTATCACAACTTTGAGATACTCAGACGGCACTTAGCATGAGTTAACAAGCTCTAAATTGCACGTTTATGTTTTAAGTGCCCTTAGTATGGTTTAAGTGTATAGAGTGTAACTGGCTGGAGGGTCTTGTATATGCACACAGTCAAATAGACCATGAGATTTCAGATGTGGAAGAAAATTTTCTCCCAGGTCAGATTGACAAAGACTGTATGCTGTGGATTTTTGGCGCTCTCTGCAATGTGATTCACTTCTTAGGATCAGTTGAGCGTATTTGTTAATCTAACAAATACCCATTTCAGTGGCAAGTTGTTGGAAATGCTCATCTTTCCAGGCTCACCTGCAATGTGTTGTAGGCCAGGTTTTCATTTGTTCCTGAGGTGCTTTGTGCCTGTGGTGTGCAAGATTGCAGTGGATGACCATGAAGATCCTTTGGACAGAGAGATGCCTGCAAACGTAAGGAGCTGGACTCAGTGGGTCCACGACATTCAACGTGCCTATTCATTGGTTTGGCTATTCCAAAGATAGCACTAGCACCATTTAATAAAACTGCTTAATTATTGTTGAAAACGTATTTGTTGAAAAGAGACATTATGTGCATCTGTGCAAAACAAGATGCCTCGGCACAGCTGTGTTGAGCACATTGCGAGCACGGATGCAGCGATTTTCCCATGTAGCACGGGAAAACTTTTGGTGCACGGTCAGAGCCTGCCAAAACCTTGCAACTGCACCACCGAGTGCGTGCTTGTGATTGATTCATGATAAATTATGCATACATGTTGGTCGGCAATTGGCTCGCTGACCAAATAAAAGGCTTGGGAGATGCCCGCCCAAACTGGAGGAGAGCTCGGACACGCATGAGAAGAGATCCCATGTGCATTTCCAAGCCACAAAGGAGGCCTGATCAACAGACAAAGACTCCCCGCCGGAATCATCCAACGCCCCATACCCTGCGTGAGTGCGAGCTTCTGTGTGCCTGAGTTCCTGTTTAAGTTTGTAACTTCAAGGAATGTGCCTACAGCCTACGGACTGTAAGTAAAGTTTTTTTGGCTTCCAACAACCTGTGTCTCCAGCACTTCAATTCCGCTCCATCAGAGGCCCCATTCCGCCAGCGTTTCTTGGCCCCCACGTGGCATCACAAACAGGATCAGTACGCCGGGAAGACGCAATGGAACTGAAATTGGTTGAGGGAACGTGGAATTGGTTCCACGTGGCGCAGTGGAAAACGCCACGTGCTAGACGCCGCAGAGTTGGAAGCGCACATTGCTTACCATCAAGCGAGTAGAACGGGTGGAAGAGTTGTGAGCAGTTGCCTTTTGCTTGAGGGATAAGGGAACCCTGAGAAAGAGTGGAAAGTGAGCCTCCACCCGAGAGCCTTCAGATGTGTGATGGGGAGTGAGCAGGTTCGGTTTAAACCCCGGGAGCAAGGGGGCAGCGAGTCCTCAGCTGGAGAGAAGCCGAGCGAAGAAGATGCAGCTCTCAGTCAGGAGTTCGCATGCTGTATGCGCTGTGTGTGGGAGAGTAGAGGACCAGCGCTGATTGATTTAGACATGCTGTTACCGGAATCGGGACAGCTGGAGCTTTCGGAGCTCTGCGGAGAAAAACCACTTCGTAGCTGAAGGGACTGGCACGGTGTTGGGAAAGGAGAGAATGCTGCGGATAAAGTTCAGCACGGTCACAGCCCTTATATAGGAAAGGACTGAGCTGAAAGCCCAATTGCACGCCGTGCATGTGGTCAAGAGGGTTGCAGCTGTGGAGAAAAGCCGGCGTCCCCCATCATTGCAAGATGGCAGCAAAACGGAAAGGAGCCGCCATGGAAGGGTCGAGAAGGAGGGCGGAGTTACCCACGGCGTGGCAGAAGTAGCGACTCCACCCTGGAGCATTCCCACGGGCCTGACCCTGGGCTGTAACCAGGAGCCAATGGAGAGCATCCTGCAACTGCCTTTCTCATCAGATGCAGCGACAGCTTGAGCAGCCACACACCCGGTGGCAACGGAGAGTCGAGTGATGAGTGCAGCCTACACTACTGCCGGTACCTATCACGCTAGGACCTGGACTGAGATACAGGTTGTGTGTAAAAGGTCTACAATAAGAACAGCGGAGACCTTAGCTATGTGGATCGGACGCCTGGTTATGGAGTTTGGATCTGACATTGTGGATCAGAACAAGGCGGGCTCTTTAGTTAGATGAGCCTTGTGGAGCGGAGGACATGCTGCTGATGTCGGCATGGTGAGGTACAATTTTTACTGGCCAATCTTGCTTCCAACACTTGTTGCGGGTCAAGCCAGCCAGAGAGCCTATGCGTGGCATGAAGGAGGACCATCGAGGGTCAGTGTGGAGCAGGTCTTAAAAGCGATCATCGGAGTTTCCTATTGTACGTGGAACCTGAGATGGCACCCACTGGGACTGTCACCAGCCCAGCAGCAGGAGCTGTGGCCTCACTGTTACCTGCAAGATCCGGGAGCTGTTCCAGTCACACTGACAAGTATCGATGCTTGTGTTGAGGTGTACGGAGGGAGAGCTGTGGTTATCCTCTGAATTTTGTTAAATCTCTTAGCCAGACAACCTGCAAGTGATTTCTTGAGGAAGTTACCGCGACTGCAAGCTCTTGTGAAGCCGGGTCAAAAAGAGTTCAGCGACCCAGAGCAGCATCGAGCGCACGAGTCGACTCTGCGATGATTCCAACCAACACAGAGGACACCGGAGGAACGCGAGATGTTTAGGATCCTGATGCGATATTCCAGGCTCACCAAGCAGCAGTTGAGAGTTCTAGGCGATGAGGGTCAATGAAACCTGGCCTATGAGATGGGGTTCCAGTGTCAAGATGAACCAGATGACAAATCAACTTGTGATAACAATTAATTTTTTCTGTAAATAAGCTAACTGATTAATTTTTCCTGAGAATTTCTTTCTCTGCAGGTCCGCTGGAACGTGTGCAGACTGGATTGGAGACAGAAAAGAGTTTTTGAGAAGAGCGAGTTATCTCTGCATGTCTGTTAAGAGACGTGTGCAGACCAGACCGGAGAAATCATTTTGAGAGACAGAGAAGCTCTGGAGACCAGGACATGATGACGCCCAATGAAGTTCTGATGCTTGAACTGTTCATCACGAATTTACTAATGTGTAGCTGTGTTCTGTTAGGATATTGTTTGATTAGATCTTTGGAGAATAAGCTTGCTTCGTTGTCTGCTCTTGTTTACACTCATTTACAATGTGAACCTGTTCAATGGTGTGAGTGCGATGTAACCGGTCCGAATGTGCTGCGGACACAACTGTGCCTTCGGCAAGGGGGCATGTCTGTGCAAAACCCTTGCAGCTGCACCACCGAGTGCGTGCTTGCGATTGGTTCACGATAAATTATGCATACGTGTTGGTCAGCAATTGGCTCGCTGACTGAATAAAAGGCTTGGGAGATGCCCGCCCAAACTGGAGGAGAGATCAGACACACGTGAGGAGAGATCCTGCGTGCGTTTCCAAGCCACGAAAGAGGCCTGATCAACTGACAAAGACTCCCTGCTGGAATCATCCGACGCCCCCTACCCTGCGTGAGTGCGAGCTTCTGTGTGCCTGCGTTCCTGTTTAAGTTTGTAACTTCAAGGAACATGCCTACAGCCTAAGGACTGTAAGTAAAGGTTTTTTTGGCTTCCAACAACCTGCATGTCTAGCGTCTCAAATCCGCTCCATCAGCGGCCCCATTCCACCAGCATTTCTCGGCCCCCACAATGTGGGCAGCAGAAAACTTTCAGCTCAGCACATATGCATCTCACTTAGTATCACCACTCTTCTAGAGGTCTAATATTCAAGATAAAATATGGGCACCTGATTAGCATTATACTACTTTAAAAGAGAAAATATGAGATGCAAGTTGACTGTTGGAAAGAAAGATACCACCAAAGCAGCAGACAAGCCAGGGAAAAAGTAGCTAGTGAAAGGGAAGAGGAAACTTTGTTCTCATTTTTAGATATGCTGATGGGATGCTGTTCTCATGTCACCATTAGGTCTATTTAGGCCAAAGAAACAGAAAATTTTGATTAGTCAAAAAGATGCTTTCAGTAATTTGCTGTCATTGCTTCACTTCCAGGCCTCCCAGTTGTGTCAATACCATTCTGGTTTTGATATACTTCCTATTTATTATGAGAGCTTGCAAATACACACATCCTTACACAATCCTTTGGGAAAAGTGAATTATTAAGATTGCAAAATCAAACACTCAAAAGTTAGGCAGAGGTAGAAATAAGGTAGCCTGTGCAACACTAATTCCACGTTCTTAAGTATATGCATACAATATACATATCTACATACAATCTCTCCTTCAGCATAAAATCGACACTAAACTTTGTACAAAGGACTGGGGATTTGTCATCCTCTTTTCTAAAGTACTGGTTTTAAGTAGTAATTTTGCATGGATGTTTTAAAATTACTGATTATCTGACACTGATAATTATGTCATTCCTAGAAGCAAACCCCTTGGAGATGGTACTGGCAGCACAGCTGTTCAGTAGTCTAATATATGCAGATATTTGAAAATATCCATGCTTGTGAGTAGTGGGTAGTTTGATTTTGACAATTCTCTAATTAGTACATAATTGCTTAAGAAAAGAAAATATTGTGGTAACAAATCAGTTCATATAAAGAACCAAATTAAGGAAACAGATTGCCTGTGCAAAACAATAATAAAATTTATGTCTGCAGAAATAAGTGCTATGTACAGATATTAAAATTATCACTATATTGTGGAATACTGAGACATCTAAGCCTAAACCTGTGTTTTGTTGTACAAAGCAAATTCTGGAAATATATCCAATTTAATGCTTGAAAGATAACTAGCACATCAGAAGAAATGAGTGACACTTGTGTGGTACAGAGAAGGTCAGACTTAAATAAAGCTTGGTTGACAGGAGAAATGGAAAAACTGCTGCTAGCAGTTGATGATCAATGAGGTAGAAAAATTAGAAGCATATATGTTAATGCCACATTAAATATAAATGAAGGCAGACTTTGACCCTTTATGGACATTTTGTTTTGTAAATCAAAATAAAAAGGAATATTTTGAGAAGTGTTGATAGTGTTTAGGGGTACAAGTTCCATGACTTTTAAAAACATTTTTGAAATTTGTCTAACAAAGAATAATTATGAAAATGTCTACAATAACACCTTATTTTCTGCTGAATCTTGGTATAATGCTAATGACTGTTAAGTTCTGATGATCTAAGATAGTTTCATAATTATTCTTTGTATGGTTGTGACAATATCTTAGATCATCAGAAGTTAACGGACATTAGCATTATTCCAAGACCTGGCAGAAAAGAAGTTGTCACAGCAGGTAACAAGGTGTCTTGAAGAAGACCATGTTTCTTTATTGGCAAGAAGAGGCACAGATAAAGTAGTTATTGGCCAGAACAATGCTTGATAACAAAATGTGCATGGTACATTTTAAGTTCTATCTAGTCAAACCTGTAGCACTTGTGAAATGACAAAAGTATATGTCATTTATGAATGACTAGGGCAAGGATGGTGTAAGTGGGTTGGTATGTTTGCTGCCATGCCAGGCAGGTTTTGCCCTTTAGGGGCACATCCGAATGGTTGTGGATATTTGTTGCCCTGGTGCTGCTGCTACTTGTCCCTGGAGAATGCTCATGCCATGCACGCTCTGGCACACAGCAAGTTACTCTGGGTCAGGCAGAGGAGGTTGGGGGCATCAACTGTTCTGGCCTCCTTACCTGGGGTTTTGGGGGCCTCCTAGGGCTGTAGCCATGGCAGGAAGCCTGGCCAGCAGCTAAAGTGTGGCTTTGGCTCACCAGGCTCCGGTCCTGGGTGATGAGTACTGATACCAAGTGTGCTGCCCCACTTTTTTTGGCATTTTTTTTTTCCTTGGGATTTCCTGGGGTCAAAGAACCTCTACACTGCAAAGTAGCAGCATGGGGAACACCTACATGTGTAATGAGTGGCACCACATACCACATGTCCATGCTCATCTGGACATAGCCCAGGAGTCCTTTAGATAATCCAAACATTAGTCCATAAGCAGACTTGGGAGTCTGCAACCTCACTGTCCAGCTTTGCCCCTTTGGGAGCCCCTTAGACAGTCCTCATGACACATAAACAATACTCCTTGGTCCAAACAAATGAGTAAAGCAAAACTTTAGCTTTTGTCCATGAAGAAAAAGAAGACTCTGGCTGTTCCTAGAAGTAATCTCTGTTGGTTTTCAGCTTGCTCCCTCAAACTTCTCCTTCCCCCCCAGTTCTAGCTCTCCACTCTTTCTCCCCTTCGGCTTTTAACTGTCAGCTAAATCACTCCCAGCTCAGCTCCTATCCCAGGGCTATTTCCGTCAAAGGGCAAGACCACTCTGCTCTTCTTTGGCAATCCCTTGCATTCAAGAATGATTGTCTTCCATGATTGTCTTATTTGTGTGTCCAAAAATGGCTGATAAGGCCTATTTGGGATCAATCAACTCTACTGCAGGAGCTGTTTTCATGGACGATGCCTGTGCGTGACTTCTTTTATCATGAAGAAGGTGCTGCACATCAGCTTCCACATGGCTCTTGATAGAATGGGATCTTGATCCTATGTCAAGGAGACCAAGACATCTGGGGATCTCATTCCACTGCAGCCTTCATCTGCCTTCACAGCCATTGAACATCTTCTACCTGCTCTGCTGCTGAGGACTTGTAGACACCTGGCTGGGGGCTGGGCAGGCTTATTATAGTAGCGACCTGTACTCGCCACATCACAGCACTGTCAAAGGCTATAAGTGGCTTTTCAGGAGGGAAAGCATTGCCATTTGTGGTCCTTACCACATCTTGGTGGTGCTGCCACTGCTTGGTCTGCGAGTGTTTATTTTTCAGAGTTATCTCTTCTTATTTCACAGCTAACCTTCCCTGAAGGTTATTCCACTATCCATCACCTATGGACATGCTAGATAGCAGTATAGTTCTGCCCTACAGACCACTCTGTTACTTGCCATAATAAATAAACAACAGGAACCAGTAAATGGCAGCTAACAAACTAGCATTTATGAAAGGAAACAGATACATTATTATTATCTCTTAGGCCCAAAACTCTCTTCCATCATGCACATGTAAGAGATGGATCTATCTCCTAGCAGGTTCCTGCCCAGAGGATGTAGTAATTCCAGAATGGTATCATGGCAGCTGATTCACTAATCAGAGAGAAAAAACATTTTTTTAATGCAGAATCTGCAGTATCTGTGAAGAGCTGCATTCTTCCATTCAAAAATCCTCTTCCCCCAAAGGAAACAACAAGCAATGGATTTGACTCTCCTCTCCCTTATCTTAGGACTAACTATTGATGCCAACTTCCTCTGTCTGCTCAAACAAGCATGTCAACTGTAGAAGCCTCTACCAAACATCTCTTTTAGTTTGAGAATAGTACTGCCTGTATTGCAAATGTCCTGGCTAAAGAGAGCCAACTAATCAGGACTATCCAATTTGAATTGGGTGTTTTGACAGAGTCCCTAAGGGAACAGGTAAGTGAGCTGCAGCTGGCAATGATTTGAGTACATCATATCCAGGAACATCAGGATTTTATAGACAGAAGACATATGGAGACATATGAGATTGAGACCGCTAACTAGAGGACTCCAACTTCACTTTCACTGGGAAGAAACAAAAACTTATTCCTGGCCAATCAAAACCGAGACCCTCTGTCCACTGAGATCAAGAATATCTGTGTACTGGAAATGAGAGTAAAGATGATCCCAACAGATAATGAAGAGATGTCCAAAGGAGAAGTGTAAAACTGATGAAGATGGAAAGAATGGAGGCCATGTCATAGTGGGGGACTACTACAGAACACCAAAATCAGGAAGAGGAGGAGGAAGGATACAGCACTTTTAGGACAATTACCAGCAGCATATTGAGGATAGAACATGGTGGTAACTACTTGGATATTGTCAGAGCTCATTAATTGAATGCCTATGGCACAATGGAAAATTCTGTCACAGTGGAAAATCCTGCCAAGTCCAACGGCCGCATTGTTTAAGCCTCAACAAACCCTCATGATTGGCTGACCACGTGCACCACCCATTGGCCACTTAAAAATTATTCTTACTTGGCAACTAGCAATTGGCTTGCTAACCATATAAAAGTAAAAGCAGTTTCCGCCCTCATTGGAGCACTCCACACGCATCCTGGAGTAAACTTGGTGGACTGATCACCCACCAACAACTCTCTGTCACCGACTTCCCCGACATACCCCCTCCCTTGCACGCTCGGCAAGCCGTTTATGGAACATCTCATCTCATTTCAAGAGCTCTCGCTACGTTTGTAACTGCAACCAAAGCTAGCCTCTTCCTACATTGCACACATCAGTGGCATAAGTAAACAATCTATTTGTTACCAATACGCATTCATACCTAATTCCACTCCACTCGTCAAAGTACTCACTTGACGTTCTGGGCTCCCGGCCACAGCCCAGCAGCCGCCTGGCCACCACCTGGCACCACAAACAGGATATGGGGAAGATGCGATGGAGTCAGAACTAGTTAAAAACCCATGGTGCAGTGGGGAATGCCTAACGTCTGACTCAGATGATCTATGGGTGCACATTGCCTATAATCAGGCTGGTGGGAGGAGTTCAAACTTGGTTGCTGGTTACTTCTCCCTCAAAGGAGAAGAGAGAGTTGGAAAGGAGTGGGCCGCCCAAGTAGGCCCAAGCTCTTTCAGGTGTGTTATGAGCGGAAAGAGGGTCAGGTACAGACCATGGGACGAGGTAGAAACACTATCCCTGGTGCGGGTAAAAGTGAAAAGCGTGGCGAACCCGACCCCGCCCAAGAATTTATTTGCTGCATTCGACATGTACAAGAGGGCGGCGAAGCAACACCTCCCAACAAGTTTAATTACCCAGCCCTGACACCCTAGTTGTGTATTCATGAACTGCTCACCCAGCTCCATGAAAATTTAGAGGCAGAGGGCTGCACCACAACTAGGTGGGCAGGCCCCAAATGGGACAAGGGAAAAATGATTAATGTATTGTTCCGCACAGTTTTGCTCCTGTTACATGAGAATGAGAACTTAGAAACCCAGCTAGCTGCGGTCAGCAAAGCTGCTGAGGAAATGGCGGCGCAGAAAAATCCTAAACCACCACCTGAAAATGGTGCCGAGGAAAAGGGGAAGTACTCAGCAGGCCTAGAGGAGAAGGAAGAAGAGGGCGGTGCCACAAAAGAGTGGGCGGGAATACAGCCAATGGCCCCGCCTTCCAGGGCGATGCCACCCCAATGGTCCCACCCCTTTTTACGGGGAGGAACCACTGAGCAGGAATCTGTATCTAACCTTCCGCCTGACACGCTGACACCCCCAGCGGCCATCCATCCCATAGCTCTAATCAAACAAACGGTCGATCCACAAGGTGTAATCCGCACCACCACCACCTACCGCACCCGTAACTGGGCTGAGTTGCAAGAGTTATGCAAGGAATCGAAAATGAAACCTGTTGAAATGCTAGTTATCTGGCTGGGTCACCTTGTAGTGCAATTTGGGTTTGAGTTACTAGACCTAGAGGAAGACTGCTTCCTAACCCGGCAGGCCTCATGGAGCAGGGGACACACTACCAACCTAACGCTAGTGATGGGTAATGTTCAAGGGAACATCCCACTGCCATCCCTCGCTGCAAGGCAAATCAATCATAAATCTCAAGGGCGGTACGATGGCCGGCCGGAGAGGGCCACTGCGGAACAACTTCTGCTAGCTATAGTAGGGGTTTCATACTGCTCCTGGAACCCAAGAGTACATCATCTGGGGCTGACACAACCCCGCAGCAGGGGATGTGGCCCCACTGCCACCTACAAAATCCCAGGGCAGTCCCAGCCACTCTTGAAGCCATAGAAGCCTGTGTAGGGGTTTACGGGGGAGAAAGTGCTATTACCCTCTGGCTCCTCCTCAACCCGCTAGCCACCCAACCGGCCAGGAACATCCTAAGCCAAGCCCTCATGAAGTCAGCGACTAGAGACCCAGCCGACGCACTGAACCATCTCACTGCATATCCGGTTGAGTACCAAAGGCAGAGGCACCACCAACCCGACTACCCACAACTGGAGTCGAGGCTGCCACCTCAAAAGATGCCGGAAGAGAGAGCCTTGTTCAGATTTCTCCTGAACCACTCAAAGCTTACCGAACAACAGCTACGCGTCCTAGGGGATGCAGGACAATGACATCTGGCACACGAACTAGGTTTTAGGTATACCGAGAAGCCAAAAAACAAGTAGTTGCCTCCAGCCCATCCGGCGGCAGTGCCCTTAACCCTGGCCCCATAGACCCTCGCCCCTACACCAGACTCATCATTTACGCCCCACTGATCCAATGACACAACGTGAAGTTTCCTTCCTCCTAGATACAGGGGCTCAAGTTAATTTTATAACCCCATCAACACCTCATGCGAAAACCACAAAAGCATCATGGTACAGGGGTTAAATGCCACAGCAACTATTGAAAAGGTTAAATTCTCGGTCACCGGTTACTGCTCGAGGCAGTCCTAGCAGGCATTAACATCCTGGGAATGCCCAGTATAAAGGCACTTCAGCTAAGGGAGCAAATATTGCAAGCCCTCCCACTCTTCATAACTAGGCCTGACCCACACCGGCCCACGCTCAGCAATACATCTATATGGCGCTATAAACCAATCCCAACCAAGGATTCCTTGAAGGGGGCACTAATTGATCTTCTGCAGTGCCTCGAACAACAAGGGTGCATCCAACTGATAACAGCCAGCAATCGCCTCTCGCCAGGATGAGGAATTGCGAAACTGGGAAAATGCAACGAAGTCTGACTAGTAGTGGATTACCGTGAGGCCAACAAGCGATGCTAACCACTCGTGCAACCTAGCCCCTCTACGCTGCCCCAATGTCTGTATGAAATGGCACAATTTCAAAAGGACACGTCGGTTGGAACAACTCTTGATCTCAAGGACATGTTTTTCTCTATCCCAATCAATGATGTCAAGGGAGTGCTAAACATGTGTGTCAATGGTGCCATGTACAAGTGGACAGTTTCCCCACAAGGATACCGCAATGCACCCACGTTAGCCACAGGCACCATGAATGATACACTGAGGGAGTTCCATACCTCCTACATCCTTCCGGGCCCAGATGAATTAAAAATTTGGAGCTACATCGATGATCTCGCTATCATGGGCCGCACCCGGGAAGCGGTCACCAAAGTTACCAACAACCTAGTCACCCATCTCAATAATAAAGGGTGGACAGTCAACTTAAGAAAATCGAAACTACAGCCTACAGCTGACATTACATTTTTAGGTACCAAGTTCATTGATAAAACAAGGTTTGGCGTAACCCACAAAAATCCAGACACCAACCCATTGGATGGGCAACTACCAACAGACAAAAAACGACTCCAGCAATTACTCGGGTATCTCAATTGGTACCGACATCACGTCACTCCAACCCACCTACCAGTACTCGCAAAGCTTCAACATTAAATCCACAATAAGTCTAAAAAATTCACACCTTGGACCGAGAGGGACAGGAAAGATCTCCAGAAACTCCTTACGGTCATTAGGACAACACCACTCCACGCTTTCGATTTCACCAACCCAATGACTGTGACTCTAGATTACACCGCCAGCCACAGCCCACAACTCCTGTGGCGAGTTAACCTATGCCTCCCACCGAACCCTCCAAGCAGCCCAGCACCGATATGGAGCATTCAGAAAAATCTTAATGTCAGGACAACTTATAGAAATGTTGTCCCACAGGCATGGAACACTCCGGTCACCCGGCGCAACCCTTTTACCTTTGCTGAACGCCAAAAACCCTGGTCCACAGTTCCAAGGAGGACCATCCACCTGGAACACACTAGTGCTCAACCATCATTACCATTGGCATTGCTGGAAATGCACTGACCTGCCACCTATCCCTGACGCCATAGGAAATGCCTCACCTGTCCTCTATGGAATGACAGCCCCAGCCTGGATGGCATTCGATGGCACCACCCAAGGCGACGGAGGCTACGGATTCTATTGCAAACCCTGCCATGACACAAAACTTTATGCGGGAAGCAGTTTGGCCCAGAAAAATGAACTGCTAGGGTTCAGGGAAGTAGTTGCCTCCAACACCACGATGGGACACTTCCCACTCCTGTGATCACAATTGATTCCCAATATATTTACAAAATTGTTACCGGTATAGGCATGCCAACGCAAAACTTAGACATCTGGCAAGACATTTTTGATATGTTGTCCACCTTCACTGTCCTCCCACTAATTAGACACACCAAGTCACACAGGCCCAAGACCGACCCAGTACATGAAGTTATTGACAAACTCTTGGAAGACCCTCTCCGCATTGTTTGCCCTCTCCGGACATTGTTTTGACTGTAGGGCAAGTCAAACAAAAGAACAAAATAGACCCGTTTCTGGTTTGGCTCCATGACCATTGGGGGCACCCTGGACTGCAAACTTGTCATACTCGCTGGCGGTCAGCCACGGACAATCACGCCCCCTATGGAACAAGAACCGATTGGGAGCGGGTGACCAAAGCCTGTGAACCCTGCACCAAAGAAAAATGCCACAAAATGAAATACCAAGTCAGAGCACTAGACCCACTTCAGTTTACACCAGGAAAAGTCTGGCAAGGGGACCTGCTGGGACCACTGCCTTATGCAAAACCCCCAAATAAAAGACTTGTTATTATCGACCTCGGCACTCGACAACTCCAAGTCACCCCTCTACAAAAAAGCCACACCACAGTTGTCATATCAGCACTAACTGCAGCATTTGCCAGTTGGCAACCCCCCAATGTAATTCAATCAGATGGAGGCCCATCATTCAATTCTATAGCGCTCAACAAATTTGCCTGCCTCCATAACGTCACCTGGCACCTCCACCTCCCATACCATCCCCAATTCAATGGGGTGGTATAAAGATCAGCCTTTATAAAGAGTGATTGTGCTTGAAGGGAGACGGGACCTACAAGAACTGGATGAAACTAAACCACGATGTCCTCATCTTGCTCAAGACTCTATAGGATAAGTCTACCCCCGACACCCAGAACCGTGGCAACCGAAGTTCGCACTGGACGAACTTGTCTGGATCACCATCCCACACCCACACCAATCACACCCGCGAATATACAAAGGACAAGTCATCAGTGCAGAACCATACCCGAACACCTACTCCGTGTGCTTCGATGAAGGCGAAAAACAGCAGCAGATCCTAGCTCACCATAACTGGTTATCCCGCCGCTCAAACCTCCATGCAAACACAATGTCATAAAACAAATTTACTGCTTTCAATTTTCCTTACAGGTCCAAAATCCAAGATGCATGATGCTCATAAACCCAGGCCAACAGAAAGAATGCCACTGCGGACATCGACACGCAATGTCATCATGACACCTACCGGTGCCCTCACAATTGGACTTTTCTTAACTAACCTAATTTCATTAATTATTCCACTCACTGTAGAAGATCCTCCACCCCCCAATACTGTCTTAACCTTGTTATCAATTTGGGCCGATACCATAAACAACCGCATGGGGAAGGACGGTCTTACCGCCTGTCTATACCTTCTTCTCTCTGTTAACAACCCTGTCTTTACCCCCTACTTAACACCTTTAAATGTTACTGACTGGTTCAAAACTAGATCCAGAGAGCCATGCAACTTTATTAATATAACCATATGCAAGCCGTGGATAACCATCAACTACAGTTGGCTGACAAATCTCACTTTTGCCCCCTTTAACAGGACCAGGAAAAACTGCATGGCTACACCCATCATCCGTGCAGCAGGGAATTCAGGGAGCGTAGGAGTAAGCGTTGATATCCCACTCCCATACTCTCAGGTCCCACGGGAAATCAACCCCCAAGGCATGGATTGGTCCAGGCCAGATAACTCTCTGACCTGGGACCCGCAAACCGTAACTCTCCCCTGGTACCTCACACTCCCACCCTGTACCAAGTGTCCAGCTTTAGCTAAATCTGCCTCCAGAATCACCCTTTCGCCTCTTCATAAACCTATAGTCGCTTGGAATGTATCTTCAGCAGTCAACGTATCCAGTAATCAAACCTGGTATTCCTTTTATTACCCTATTTTGCACGCAGAATTAATGAGTTCTGCTTGTCATGGCGCGGACCTCAAGGTTGTTAAGCCCATATGGGCCTGGGAAGCCACCAATTTCTCAGGCGACTGCACACAGTTGTCTACTCCCACTCCCTTAGGAATGTTATGGGCTTGTTCAGATGGACACTTATACACAACCCTCCCGGCCACACTTTCTGGACTACAATGTTTCCTAACCACTGTGTCGCTTTGTCCCCCCTCATTTGCCAATACCTCCAGACCCCCTAGCCCAAAGTTGCTTCATCATCATAAACGAGAAGCAGTCTGGAGTATCCTCACTTGGGAGCAACGCTCTGATGAAGGGTTCAAATGGGCAATGGAATGCCACTTTGCCTGAGGAATTGGAATAGCCGAAGGCTGAATAGCCATTGCACAACTCGTGGAGCAACTAGACGTGTTCGCCAATTATACTGCTGATAGCCTGTATTTACTCAACCAACAATTACGAGCAATATCACGTATGACACTGCAAAATCGCCTTGCCCTAAATGCAATGCTTCTCCAACAAGGAGGCCAATGCCAATATCTTAATCTATCCCGCGACCTTTGCTGTATTAGTATTCCAAATGTCTCGCTACCCCTAAACGATCAAATTGACACAATTCGAAAAGTCGCCACTGATACAAATAGAATCTCTGGTATTGGGCAAGGGTGATTATCCGACATCTTTGGCTGGTTTGGCTGCGATGCATCCTCATGGCTTTTGAACCTCTTAACGCCCCTTAGTACCTTGTTACTCCCCCTTGTTAGTATTTGCATTTGCTTTTGTGTTTGTTGTTGTTTTATGCAATTTATTAAGCACAAACTCATTTCGTTATCTGCTTATGTATATACCCACTTGCCATACAAACCCCCTGAATGAGATGACAATGACCTAAACAGCCTGCAAGTACTCTAGTTCCAACTGTGCCTTCGGCAAGGGGGCATGTCAGAGCCCATTAATTGAATGCCTATGGCACAGTGGAAAATTCTGCCACAGTGGAAAATCCTGCCAAGTCCAACAGCCGCATTGTTTAAGCCTCAACAAACCCCTGTGATTGGCTGACCACATGCACCACCCATTGGCCACTTACAAATTATTCCTACTTGGCTACTAGCAATTGGCTTGCTAACCGTATAAAAGTAAAAGCAGTTTCCGCCCTCATTGGAGCACTCTGTACGCATCCTGGAGTAAACTTGGCAGACTGATCACCCACCAACGACTCTCCGTTACTGACTTCCCTGACGTACCCCCTCCCTTGCATGCTCAGCAAGCTGTTTATGGAACATCTTGTCTCATTTCAAGAGCTCTCACTACATTTGTAACTGCAACCAAAGCCAGCCTCTTCCTACGCCGCACACATCAGTGGCATAAGTAAACAATCTATTTGTTACCAATACGCATCCGTGTCTATTTCCACTCCACTTGTCAAAGTACCCACCTGATGTTCTGGGCTCCCGGCCACAGCACAGCAGCCACCTGGCCACTACAGATATCTATGGGAAAAGAAATATAGCAGGACATAGACGGACTAACAAGTTTTTAGAATGAGCAGAAGACTAATTTTGGTTCAAATCAGAAGAGGAAACTTGAGGTTGATCATTTTAAATCTGAGTCTAATAGGGAATAAAGGCTTCAGAACTGAAGGTGAAAGGCATTAAGGTGATGATAAAATGATAGAATAAATCCTAAAAGGAAGGGTGTCTGTGCTTAGTGATTAGAAGTGCCTCGGCACAGCAGAATTCTTAGCACAATGAGAGCACTTGGTGCAAGGGATTCCCCGACATTGCGGGAAAAAACCTTGGTGCAATGATCAGTCCCTGCCAAAGCTTGCAGTTGCACTGTTTGCATGCATGCTACCGATTGGCTTATCATAAATTATTCCTACCTGGCAGTTGCTCATTAGCTCATTAATTGGCTCATTAGCCGTATAAAAGCTAGGGCAAGTTTCCGCCCAAGTTGGAGAATTCCACATGTACGTCAGAAGAGACTTCCATGTGCATCTCGGAGTGAACTTGGAGGCCTGATCAACCACCAACAACTCCCCGTAGCCATTCATCCTGACATACCCTGTACCCTGCATGCTCGGACAACATCGGTGTGCTACCCGGTTTTTCCTTTTGCAAGTTGTATGGAGCGTACCTACACTGTACTGCAGTTTGTAAGTAAAGTTCTTTTGAATTCAACTAACAAGCTTTTGTGTCTAATTCCACTCCATCGGTGTGGCCCCATCCAGCTATTCTCAGCCCCCGCAAAGGGAAGTAGCTGGATTAGTAGAATAATGACAATAGATTTTCAGAAAAGTACACTTCAGACTAAGGGTATTGGTCTGAAAGGTTCCATGAAAAGAATTAAAGGGAAAAAGTTCTGGAGCACTGAGAAGCTTTAGGAGTACAAACTAGTACTACTACTACTTATTACTCCTTTGTATAGTAGTTGTACTATAAGTATAACAACTGACAATTATGGCTATGTTGGGAAGTATTTCACTATTGGAAAGATAAAAAGGTAATTGTACAAAAATCGAAATAAAGACTAGAATGAATATAAAAGAATAGTACAAGTATATAGTAACATTAGGAAATTTGAAGTGCAAAACGAGCTATAACTAACAAGCGATATAAAAGATAGTAAGAAACAGTTCTATAAATACATTAGCTGTAAAAGAAAAAATAAAACAAGTAACATCCACTACAGAGGAGGTGAGCAAACAACAAATGAAACAGAAAAGACTAAAATGTTCAATTACTTTTTTACCTCCAACTTCACTCAAAATATTAATTATGAGAAGAAATATAACAGTCTATCTAGGGAACTGAATAGAGGAAACAGGTTAAAATATGTTTGAGATATTTCTCAAACATATGTCATTGAATGTTCTGTATGGTACTTAAGGAACTAGCCACATCAGTTTCCTTATCATTAGTGATTATTTTACCGGATGTATGGAGAGAAGTTAAGAAGAACAGACATGAGCAAATGGCACCTTCTTAAATGAAAAGGAGTAATAGGAGTCAGCATAAGTTCAGTCTCTGGAATGTACTGAAACAAATTAAGCAACCAGTTTGTAAGCACCTAAAGCAGTCTTTTTGGCAGACATGCCACACATTAGCCCCCTGTTCTCCCTGAGTGCCATTCCAACTCTTTTCCCTGCCTACTCTGCTTTCTTCTTGCCTTGTGCTCCCTGTCTGATATGCTATTCTGCTTTCTGCTCCCTGCCCTATCTGCAACTGTGCCATCCCTGGTCTGCTGCATGTCCACATAGAGGTTGCCTATGCCACTTGTGGCACACATGCCATAGGTTGGTCATCCCTGAACTAGAGGATAAGAAAGTGGTAAGAAACAACCAAAATGGATTCATGAAGAACAAGACAGTTTTTAAGAAGTGGCTAGGGAAAGTTCTGCTACATATATCCAATCCTCAGAACAGAGAAATGGCTTAGTTGGTCCCTTAGGGGCCTTCCAGGCCTAGGTTTCAATGACTTGAAGAAGTCAATGGAGTGAAAATGGTGGAAGCCAGTCTCACATGTGAATTGATGCCATAAACATTTGCGGAAAAGATGCATAGTAAGGTAGATACAAACTGAGAAAATTGAGACTACAGAGGATTACTAGGGCATGTTTGAGGTACAAAGCATTTTACTTCATCTGGAATTTGCAGCAGTGTGCCCTTCTAAAAGAGGCTGGGGAGTGTTCCTTTTTAAAGATTGTATGATACCCATTATTTATAATTTTCTCCTTTCTAGTCTGAGACCTGGGCAGAAAATGATCACCTGTTAAGCTAATTAAACAAAAAAGCCAAAGTCTAGTTATAATTAATATAATTTAACTTAAAAAAGTCACAATTCTTTTTTTCATATTTTGAATACTTAAAATTATGATCTGAAAAATAAAGCGACTAGTAAGTCAATCTATTTTCTTTACATCAAGATCAATACAAAAAATCACAAATTTATGCATCTATGAAGCAAACTATCAGCAGGCCCTGAACAATCCATCTGATTTTCAACTGACATTGAAGAACAGTGTTAAGATATTACTGTAGAACGTTGTTATATTTAAGGAAAACAGCTATTTTTCCTGAAATTTGATCTGAAAATATGGGCCTAATTTATAACAGGGCAAATTTGTAAAAATAAGGGAAATATTTGGAAGGCCTTATCTAAGGAGAAAGGCCAAAACGATACAAATGGAACTCCTCCTTCAAGTAAATAGAACAAAGTAAAAAAAAAATGAGAAAATTTCAGCCAGGAAATTAGACCTGTTACTTAAGAGCTATTATTCTCAGGGACTAGATGTAGTTAGATGTGGTAGTCTAAAGTCAGGCAGAAGGCAGGTTAGGGTGGCACCATTGGCTGCTTACAGACCTAACCTTCCCCTTTCCTCTCTGCAAAACTGGTGCTTCACTTTAAACCTCACATGCCCGATGCCAGACTCAAAACATACTCAGAAGAGGCATCATATAAATTGGACTAGACTCATCCAATGTCTGTATAGATTGGGTGCTTTAGGTAGAATCAGCTTTTAGAAAAAAAGCACCAAAAAGAAGTACCTGATCTATACAGTAGCTGCAGAGTTGGGTTGAACTAAGACACTGCTTCTTCTGGTAAAGGGTGGTATTTGTTTTCCCCACATCTGTTAGCGCCCTTAAAGATGATCTGGTTCAGAGACCAATCAAAAGAGAATTAATTTGAAGCCTCCAAATCGATTCGGAAAAGATTTGGAGAAAAATTCAGAGTTTGGGCAGACCCCACTGACTACCACAGGGAGCGGAGCTGAACCCAGGCTCTGTGATGGTAAGTAGGGAGTGGGAGGGAAGAATGGAAGAGCAGGGAGGAGACCATGGGGGACCCCCACCAGGCCCCATTTCCTGCCTGCTTCACAGCTCCCCTAAGTACCCCCAACCCCCGCCCACTCTCCCAGCCCCATCAATAGCTTCCCTGTCCAGCCCCAGCATCCCAGCTCTTAAAACAAAAAAAGCCCCACACTTACTGGCTCCTGCCATGTGAGGGGGTAATGCTCACTGCTCCCCACTGCCTCACACTGCATGTGGGGCTCTGCTATGATCCCCCATCCCCTGCCCACTCTTCTGCCCAGTCAATGGCTGTCCCACCTGACCCCAGTGTACTGGCACTTAAAAAAAAAAAAAAAAAAAAAAAAAAGGTCCAGGATCACTGGCTGCTGCTGTGGCTGTCGGGGCTTCTGGGAGATCATGCCAGAGCCTGCTATGCAATGTGGGGCAGTGGGAATCACCCCCTACCTGGCAGGAGCTGGTGGGTGCAGGGCTTTTTTTTTTTTTTTTTTAAATGAGCTGGGATGCTGGGGCTGGGTGGGGCAGCCATTGACAGGGCTGCGAGAGTGGGCAGGGAGATGTGTCCTGTTTGATTTGGAGATTTCAGTTGTGGTCAAATCTCCAAATCAGATTTGGCCGAATAGATTCGGGACACCAATTCAAATCACCAGATTGAGTCCCTGTCCCCCAAATTGGCTGAATCCGAAATTAATGCTATCCACTTTGTACAGGTCTAATAAATAGTCCCCTTCACTGCACCTCTTTCCAGGCCAATGAAGAACAGCCAGGGGGACCAGGAAGGGAAGGGGAAGTCATTTGTTACCAGCCCTATCCCAGGTTGAGCCTGGCCCCCCTGTAACCCAGCTGGAGTGAGTAGGAGTGTTTCTGGATCTTTCTCCCACCCTTGCATCAGTGGGGACAGCAGCAGTGGTGAGCCAGGGAAAGGGTGGAGAAGAGGGAAGTGGGCATGCTTGTGAGCACAGACGGGAGGGGGAAGAAAACCTTTAGCTCTTTGGGGGATTTACAGGCCCTGAGTTTTGCTTCTGCAGCATGGTCAGAAAGGGGGAAGAGGTGTATATACCTCACTGCACCCCTTCTGGATTTGCCCTTGTAGTCCTGCACTCCAGAGTGTCTGCAATTCCACCCAACTCAACGTCTTCAACAAAACTGCTAAGAGTATACTCAACCCCACTGTCTATGTTATTAATCAAGACCTTAGACTTCTTAGCCTTTTTAGACTTATGGACTTGAATGCAGGATAAAATCACTAAAAATCTGGTGGAGGTTACTCCCATTGCTGTTCCTCTGTTTGGTGAAGCAGCCTCCGTAGAAGCAGCCTCTGTGAAACAAGCTATTGACATATCCACAAACTCAAGGGTTCTGATCTCCTCAGTGAAAAATAGGATTTCTGGAGAATGGGTATGAAACCATTCTAGAAGTCCTATGATTCACTGAGAACTCTAGTTCCAAAGAAGTTGAGTGTCACAGCTGCCCCCAACAGCTCCCCTCCCAACTAGTAGCTGCTCCTTAAATAAGGATACCACACCACAAACCAGGATACAAACTTAGGCTATATTAACAGCCATTGGGAGCTCCACTGAGTGGCATGTAATATGAAAGCAGTGTGTAACAGCAGGAGGAACCAGGGGGTAGTCTGTAGAGCTGTCCTGACTGATAATTTGGGCTACAACTCCCAGAAACCCCTACGGGTTTGAGGGGGGGGTGGGCAAGGGAAAAAAAGAAGAGGAAGTTTGAAGCTGGGAGTGCACATGGAACCTGTTCAGCCCTATGCAGAGTAGTGCACGGTGGAGCTGGAGATCTCACAGTCTCTTTTACCCAGGACTATGGAGCGAAGGAGCTGGACTCGGACTTGGGGGCAGCTGCAGGCTGCTGTTTCAGTACTCTAGGGACTAAAGGCTTGTTTGGGGACACCTCCAGAGGTGCAGGGGAGTGGGGGGTGAGACAGAAGTTAAGGTGCTGAGTGTATGTTATCAGCAGGGATCCCAGTTTTCTCTGATTTAAAAAAAAATCCCCAATTTTCAAAATCCACTACATATTAATGGCATTTCATTTTAAATCACAAAAAATATGGATTTTGGGTTACTTTTTAGACCAAAAATTGGGGATTTTTTTAAATCAGAGAAAACAAATATCTCTGGTTAATCACAGTGTCGATGTTTCTTTACCTTTTACCTGTTCCCTCCTTTTGGCCAACTGGTTTGTGACCCTAAACCTCTATGGTTTTCTATATAAAATTGGGAACTCACCCTTGCTTCTTGTGCAAGTTTCTAGGACTGCAGGGTTGGCACAGCTGACATGAATGTGGAGAAGCAGGTGTTTTTGGTTCACCCACTTGCTGCCCCTTCTTTTAGGTCTGCAAAGAACCACTCATTCACAAGAAACACAGATGTATATATCTGCCGCCTGTAGAAAAGCAAGTTGCAAGGGAGTCACTGAAACAGCAGCCTGCAGCTGCCCCCAAGTTTGAGTCCAGTTGCTTCACTCTACAGTCCTGGCTAAAAGAGACTGTGAGATATCCAGCTCCAACATGCACTTTAAAAATGTCCAAAACAAACAAAGATCTTGTTCATTAAAGTGTCTGTTCTTCAATACATAGCTCAGGTTATGTAACTAGGAGTTTCAATGGAGTTAAGCATGTAAATCTGCCGAACAACAGACTTCTAAAGGCCACTGTAAATTGCCATGGAGTTGTGCATACAAGGTACGGTAGTACTTATGCTGATATGACAAGCACATTAAGCAGAAGTTTGGGGCAACAATGCAGAGCCAGCATCTTTGCCCACTTTGCCAGGAAGGAGAACATGAATACCTCCATCTAATTAACATATAAATAAGAGAGCTATCACCATGTTAAAACCAGCATTATGGAAGTAGAAACAGGTCACAGCAGCACTGCCTGCCTTGACTGCCTGATTTTCAAGTGACAAACTTGTAAACTAATGTAGCACATAACGTCAGATTCTCACTGTTCTCTCTGTTAGTGCAACATATATCATGCAAACAGCGTCAACTGGCCTCCTCCTGCCCACAGTTGTCAGATAAATCATCACAAGAGGGGGCGAGGGTAGCAGTTTTGTTGGAAGAAAACCCATGGTGGTAATATTATAATCTCAGCCATATCTGATATGACCCGGATATTCAGGGATTCTGGTTTTCTCTGGTTTAAAAAAATCCCCAATTTTCAGATTTAAAAAAGTAACTCCAAATCCACATTTCCATGACTAAAATGAAATGTCACTAATATATATAAGTGGTGTTTCATTTTAATCACAGAAAAATGTGGATTTGGGGTTACTTTTTTAATCTGAAAATTGGGGATTTTTTTTTGAAACCCATGATCCTTGCTGATATTGCAGAACAGGACATGAGGAGGGACACTGAGTTTCAAATTTACTAGGATTCTGTCTTCTCCCTATTACTATTATTTATTTTCATTAGAAGGCATACAGAAGTCTCATTTGGTGGTCTTAGTCCACTTCCAAAGGATCCTTTATTTGCTAGGAGGCTTGGCAGTGGAACCCTTTTCAGATTAATTACTAATAGTGCTGCTGCTACTGCTTCCTCCTCTGTTGTTATTATTCAATCAATGTCAAAGGAAATTACTTTGATGCCACAGATCCATGGCTAGGCATGAGCCCTCCCTTTAATGAGCATCTGAGAGCTAGTGCTGGTGCTGCTGCAAACACTGCAGTGAAGCCATCTTCTTCAAGGTACCCTTGGAACCTGGGGAAGCCAGGCAGCTGATACTGTGCTACAGCTGCTTTTGTTTTGAGTGCCTGATTACTACTTGCAGTTGCACAACATGCATGTTTAGTGCTTTTTTAGCATTTTTGCATTTATTTACTAAATCTTTTTGTGTGGCAGCTTTGATAAGCAATTAGATTCTATGCAATAAAATCAATACAAAAACATTAAAATCAAAATGAAAATGCCAACCCAAACTACATCTGCTTGAAACAAAGGATTGGCACAAGGACAAATCCATTATTCTGCAAACAAGTCATCCCACTAAATAAAAGGGATACTTCCACAGGGCTATATTCTGCTACTTTTCTCCATAGTTCCTTTGTGAATAAATTTACTGAAACAAGGAAGGCAAAAAAGTGTGGGTGTGTCTGTGTTGCGGAGGTGGGGGGTTGAAAACATGCCAGCAAAAAAGCAAGATATACTTGCTAAATGAACTGCCATCACTTCCAAGCAGCACACAATTAGGAGCTCCACCAGCCACCTACAAAAAAAGGAACCTGACTGTAGTGAGAAGCACAGGAGAAATGATGGCTTTATAAATATTTCAAATACTTTTTATTTACCTTTCCTGCATTAGCTTAAATGGCAGGGTATATTATCTGATAAGGCTTATTGCATTTTATGTTTGGTTTGTTGAGGGATTGATCCGAAAGCACAATTCATAGCCATATTGTTTTAAGCCCTGGAAAGTTCACAATGAGAGGAATCAGATTCCTGGGTTTGAAATAGTGCATATGAAATAAAGGACACAGAATGAAATCTGAACCTGGAACCTTCTGCAAATTCCAACGTTTTCTGGATCCAGATCTTTTTTTAAGTCACTTCTTTAAGTATATTAAAAATTATTTTAAATATATGATCCACTGGCTCCCTTCTTCTTTTCTCCCCCCAAAAGATTGCTACTCTAAACTCTGCAGGAATTTGGAACAGTACGTTTGTAACGAATTTAGTTAATGGGGCATCTGTGACTGATATACTGCCATTACAAAACAAACATGCCCAGACTAAAAATCCTTATCCGCCTTTCCCCCTAATCCATGCGTATACTATATGCTATGGCATAGGAAACAGGCTTGAAGTCTGCATGGCTTTGCTTTGTTTCTACTTACTAGTATCTATTTTGCAAGTCTGATACAAGCACAATTGTTAAAATATGTAATTGTAATGAAGAAGTTACATTCCATTATATTAATTATACACAAATATCAAGATCAAAAATCTGAAACACTGGGTTTTGTTTTTATGTATTTCATTAACACTAGTGCTCCACACTTTAAATATGAGTGGTTTCAGTTATTAAATGTGTCAATTTCTGATTATTGTGGAAAGTTACAATACAGGTACCATCTGATAGCTTGATTTTTTTTCAGAAAATAGATGAACAGATGGGTAGAAAACTGCATGTAATCAGATCTTGACATGTTCAGACAAGCCACTAATTTCTGAAGGTAGTCTAGTATATCCTGATTTTACGGCATTTCATTGCTAACTTTATCCTGCATCCATCAATATGGAAAGCTTAATAAGTATAAAGACAACTATTTATTCAATTAAATCTCAGACTATAACACTATAGACATCATCACATTTTTATACCATAAAATGAACAGCATATCAATTTTCCTCATGAAAATCCGTTGTATTCATTATGGCCTCCTTAAAAATTGCCTTCTCTTTGGATTTAAATTTAAGGTGGTGCTTATGTGGTTTGCTGGAGCAGCGCTTCTATATGTAATTTGTAACAGAGTAAAATATACAATGCAAGTATACATGTCATTTTCATTTTACAATATAAAATATAAAATGACTACATGAGGGACACAGTCTATAGACCCATCAGTTATTAAGTTGCCTGACGTTCAACATTATAAGACACTATTTTATGTTGCTTTGAACTTTGCCATTTGGGCTAAGATTTTCAATGCCAAGTGCTTGTCTCTGGCAGAATATTTTAGAAAATTTTAGCCAAAACAGTTGAATTACTTTAAAGAACCAGACATGACGGGAAAAATGTGGATTTCTCACTGTTAAATACATTCCAGTGAACTTTTCTTTTAAATTGTTAATGCACATAAGTCTTGAAGTCTGTACTTCAAAATTGGAGAGGCATAGCCTTAGTTTCAGGTACATGTCTGTTGTTGAACATCAAAAAAACCACGCACACACAAATTTATCCTGTTTATGAACCATACGAAAATTTCCATTCACACATATACATTAAAGTCTTGCTAAAGCTTAACAGTTAACCATGAGTGATAGGTGCATCCCCAGTGACCAGTCAGTGAATGAGGGGGTAGGTGCCCCTGCGGCCAATTGCACCAACTAGGAAGTAGCCACAGTGCTCCCAGAAGTGGCCACAACACTTCATTTGGTGCTCCCACCCCCGGCCAGTACTCACATGGTGGGGGCACCAGCACTCCCACCTGCCCCTCCCCACCCGTCGCCTAAGTGGCGCAGCATATTAGGGGGTGCACCAGAGCTCTCAGGGGGTGCAGAACAAGTGTAGTCACATTAATTCAGCATGGCTGAGCTTACTAACCATATAGAGTGCCACACTAATGTGACTATATTTTGTCGCAAATCCTTTGTGTCTTTGTGAATCACCTTTCAAAAAGACAGTGCAACTCCATTGACATGAGTCTGTTTAGATCAAGGTTTAGATCACTGAGTGTGATATCTAGCTCATAAAGCTGTACAAATGACTGAATCATTGCTATTATTAATTATTATAGCATCTAGCTGTTTGCTACCAATAAACTCCTGAATTACACCAAATAGCATCGTGGTGCTTTTAAAGTAAGATAAATTGCATCTTATATCTTGCTTTCTGTGTTCAATAAGATATTCAAACATTTCAGATGTTGTTAAAACAGTTTTATATCACTATGAATTAGTTTTAAAATAGTTGTGAAAGTTATTGCTTTACATTTAAATAGTTAATTGACACTATTGATCATTTCTGAGTACTACAATACTCAAACATAAAATAACATATAATCATGTATTTTGTGAAGTCATAAACAGAATAGCAGCAAAATGTCTATTTTAAGCATGGATCTAACAATTTGATGATTACTTTAGCTTTTCAGGCTCTTAGATGTTGTGATAATTACAGTGGTTGCTATTAAAATGTTCCCTTTCACTGTAAAAAGAAACAAAGATTAGTGCAATATCAGAGCTATTCCTTTACAAGTGTAATCTCTTTAACTTACTGTAAATTACATAAATGCACATGCACACCCCTATAATAAAGTTGGAACAATATTTTTTTCAGATGGCTAGATTTTAATACCAACTACAGGGTAAGGCAGGGGTGGACAATTATTTGGGTTTGAGGGCTACTTAGAGAGTTTTGGTGAGCTGTTGTGGGCTGTGGGGGGAGGGTGCTGACCTGGTGTGGTGGAATGGAGAGGGGGGAGGTTGGTGCTGACCCAGCATGATGGCAGGACAGGGCAATTTATCCCATCTGGCTTGGGCCTGTCCACCTGCACCCACCGCCAGGGTGCCAGACATAATGGGTGGGCAGGGTGTCCATAAAGACCATTCAGCACCCCCACAGACAGGGCATGCTCAGCCAGGTGGATGGGATGAGGCCACAGGTGGGTGTGGAGCAGCATCGAGGAACAGGATGTGGTGGGCAGCATAGGGATGGGACCTGGTGCAGAACCATGATCTGCTCCCTGTCTCTGCCTCAGGCCCCTTATCTGCTCCCAGATGCCATCACTGTCACCACCCTGTACTGCCCCAGCCCTTATCTGCTCCCAGCTGCTTCTCCCCACCCACCTATAGCCCCATCCCATCTGTTCAACTGACCATGCCCTGCCCACAGGGGTCCCAGACAGTCTCCCTGGAGACCCCACCCACTTGCTTTCTTTGTCTGGTGCCCCCAGCAATGGCTTCAGGGCAGATTGCCAGGGTTTCTGGGCAGTGAGACCAGGTGTGGTGGTGGCAAGACTGGCAGTGGCAGTTAGAAGGAGCCACCACGTCTGGAGTTGCCAGGACACTGAGGATGACTGCCATGCCACTCCAGCCCTGCTGCATGCTTGGGGTGGTAGGGCTGGCTGTACATGCCACAGTCTGGGCTGCCCCCTTCACTGGGCAGGGCCAAGGGACTCACTTCAGGCAGCACAGAATCCCTTGGAGGGCTTGATCTAGCCGGTGAGCAGCATTTTGCCCACCCCTGTTATAAAGGCTAAAGTCAGATTGTTACTTGATCTTTTTGGCTGCCCTGTGTCATACCCCATCTCCACTAACAGGATTTGCTGCAGCAGTAGGGGGTTCACCTAATAGACTATTTAAAGGATCTGGCTCTAAAACAATACACTGGATCTGAGAAGGTCCACAGGAGAAACATGCAAAATAAATTATGACTAAAATCTTTGTCTGTTAGCTGAACTGAACCTTAACTCTTTCCATAAAACCTATTGCCTACAGGTCTCCATTTTCTGAGTTTGCCCAGGATTGGAATTAAAAATGCCATTCTGCTATTAATTCCAATACAGTCAGAAACATGAGGTACTGGAAATCCCATTTACTTTTGTGAGATTTCAGCCCTACACCTAGGAGTCAGAAAAATATATACATACAAGGAAAACCTTTAGCCTTTTGAAATGTACACATCAAAGAAACCAGGGAATCCTATCTTTGTAGTTGTATTTGAAGGCTTAATGTGACAATTTAAAATATGGGGTAGAGTTCAGTAAGTAGAAGAGGACAATATTCAATATGTCTGTTTCAATAACACTGCAATGTAAAATAGTTTTCTGCAAAAACATGATATGTTAAAAGTGGCACATTTATTGTCTCCATTCCAAATTTGCTCATTTTAAGAACAGCTTCATGTTTGGCATGTTTGTTTTTGTCAAGGCATTAAACTCAGTGTTGCATGTAAAGTCAAACTGTGTTCATTCAAGTTCCCCCCATCAAAACTGGTAATATAGGATTTTAATGGAAAAAAAAATTGGCCCCATTTATGCCTGTGAAACTTCACTGTTCTTAGTGGAAGCTTCCAAATGATAAAGGATGACAGGATTTAGTTTAGTTATTGAAGGGTGAGATGGACCACAGCCTAGTGGCTCATTGAATGCTAATTGCTTTTCTGTTAAAAAAAAAAAGAAAGAAAGAAAGAAAAATTATACAAAGAAAAGTTAATATGAAAGTTAACATAAGCATCAGAAGCAATTCTGCTGAGTAAATAGCTTCTTATTTTTAGTTTTCTTACTAAAAAGAAATTGAATTGAGCAGAATTGTTTGAAGAGTGAACAATTTTTAATATTTTAATGGAAATTTTTGATTGAGAAAATTTCCTGTCCTATGAAAGAAACTAAAAATATTCAGCCTTTGAAATATTTTTGTTAAAAAAGAAAAGAAATGTCAAAGTATGAACATTGTTATCAATAAATTGAGTGTCTTGTTTTTTTAATTGAAAAAATAAAAAAGATTATTTCTTTTTCTGAAAAAAATTCTAATTAAAAACTGCTATCCATCCTAATTTCTTTCTTATGTTAAAATAATTTGATCAAATTTATTTGGCAACTGTATTTTAGAGAATCACAAAATACAAATATTTGCATCCTCAGTAAGCTTCCTCCTTCCCTGAATAAACACTTCTAGTTGTCCCTTCCTGAAGTACTGAAATCAAGTTAGAGAATTACAAATGTGAGACAAATGTGCAAATACTCATCTCAATCTTTACATTTAAGAAAAAAGAGTAGAAAGGTACAACAAAAACAATTGCAGAAACCTGTGTTTTGAGGCTAAAAGGGAACAATTTGTCATGTATGCTAAGGATGCAGGACTCATAGTTCTTTTAAAATTTAGTAGGTATTAGATTTCTCAGTGCCTCTGAAAACAGGTCACAGGTTCATGTAATCCTGGACTATTTTTGAAAATGTAGACCCAAATAACTTGGGCAAAGCAAGACTACTACTATGGAGACACAGGGCAAACAGATCTGACAAATGGTTTTTCCTTAAAAATCACCAAATAAGTTCAATATTTTACCTCCTTCATCACTACCACTAATAGACAACATACATTAGTAATAATGTAAAGAGCCTGAAACACACTAAGACATATATACCTCACACTGTTTCTGGGCTCCAGTCAAAAGCTGATGCCAGCTCTAAATGGTACTTGGCTAATCCAGTTGAGGAGTCAAAGCTAGCTGGATGGGATGCTGGTGACATGGCTGCCTTGTGTGTCATTGGTCACAAAGTCTGGTGTTACTTAGCTATATTAGCCCAATGGGCCCTCAGGCTTGGATAGGCCATTTTTTTCCCCCTCCATTTTTAATATACTATCCCAGTGATTCTCAACCAAAGTACAAGGATACCCTGGGATGCTGCCGGATACTTTGAAGGGTGCTACAAGGTGTGAAGAGATAAACACATAAGCTAAGTGAGTAAGACAGGCTCAGGCTTGTCCCTACCTATATGATTGTTCACCCCTACTTCCCAGCTTCTGTGCAAGAAAGTAAGCAAGGAGATAAGGAGGTATAATATATAAATTAATTTTTGAAACTGGATACCATTCAATTAAAAAAGTTATGGAGGGGTGCCTCAAGTCTAAAAATGTTGATAACCACTGGCCTATAGGGCTGTGTGAAACAGCACCATCCTGTTTTGATGGAACATTTCATTTTCATTTTTGTTTTGATTTGAAACTGCTGCTCCATTTGTTTTTCTTGAAACAGTTTCACTGTTTCAACGTTTTGCCCATAGGCTATAATGGGGAAGCTTGAAACAGTCCATAACTTTGCCATTTCTGGCCTGATTTGGATGAAACTTAAAAAAATGGTAGCCCCTTCTGAGGGCATGAAGCCTTCCAGGTGTCAAGGAGATCGGTGCAGGGGTTACAGGGAAACTGCACCTCAAAGTCTTGAAAGCAAAACTCATGTCACATATACGTTTTAAGCCACAGCAGGGTGAAAGCTGCAGGCTTGCTAGCCCCTGCTGAGGCCACAAAGCCTGCCAGGTTTCAAGGAGATTGGTGCAGGGGTTCTGGGGCCCTGCACCTCTAGCTGCGGACAGGCAAAACTTGTGACATGGGTGCTTGTGGGACTGTTTCTGTTCTGGGGCACACAGGAGTAAAAACTGCAGGTCTCCTAGGCCCTGCTGGAGCTATGAAGCCTGCCAGCTGTCAAGGAGATAGGTGAAGGGGGCGTCTGGGTTCTGGGGCCCTGTACCTCTGGCTGCTGACTGGCAAAACTCGTGATATGGGTGGGTGACACTGTCTGTGTGTTAAGGTGAGCTCTCACTCAACTGACACCAAGGCAGAAAGCAGGGCAGTTCAAACAATGCTGACTTTTATGCAGTTTTTCCATCCCTCCCCCAAAGCACTGGGATTGGAAGGGACCTCAGGAAAGGATGACAGTCACTGGCCAGCTACACAGTCAATAATGAGAGCACTCCTTCCCCAGCTCTCTCCTTACTTTAGTTTCTGTTTCCCTGAAGGCAAGCCCATCTTGAGCTTCAAAACTCAAAATGTTCAAAATGTTTTGATAATTTTGAAACGTTTCGACTTGCCTTGTTTCATTTCAATGCTGTTTCAAAGCCCTGTGTTTCATTTTGATCTTGCTGTTTTGAGCTCAAAATGAGTTAAAACGGCATCAAAATGAAACTGCCAGCAAAATTTGGCACAGCCTTACTGGCCTATAGTATAATATCAGACCCTATCAGGCTAACAGGGTCTAACCAAACCAATTGAAAGCAAAATGCTGGTCTAAGTAGCCAGCTCCAAGGAAGAGTGAAATTCAGAAATTATTTACATCTATAGAGCCTCCTTAAGTGTTAGGATCAATTTAGTCAAAACTAGGGCCCTGAGAAAACCGTGATTTCATGGACTGTGCAGATACCACAAAATTAGTCCCACACCAAGATTTTTAAGGGTCACAAGCCTGTACCAGAAAAACACATGAAAGTGCAGGTTTCTCTTTGCAGGCTGGTTCATTCCAACCTGCAAGCGGCTGCAGGGGTGTGGCCAGGATGCATCCAGGCAGCCAGATTAAGGTAAGTGTATAGGGAACAGTGGGGAAGTTTCGAGAGCCAAGGCTTGGGGGCTGTCAGGGTGGGGGACAGCAGTGTGTGTGTGTCATAGGTGAAGGGAGAAAATATTATTGCATGGCTGAGTATATACATCCCCCCCAGCAGGTAAGTCTGGAGGGAAAGGGGCTGGGGGAGAGGGAAGGGACATGGGGGGGTCAGATCAAGGCCCGCAGAGTGAGGGAGTGTCTGGGGCAAAGCCAAGGGAAGGGGTTGGGGTGATGGGGCCCCAGGGCAGGTCATGGGATGGTAAGAGCCCAGGTGGATCATGCAGGGGCACAGGGGGGCTCCCACTGCTGCTCACACCCCACGAGAGGCACAGGGCCCCCAGATTTGAACATGGGGTCCAGGTGGGCTGCTGCTGTGGGCTGGGGCTATGCACCCTGCTGCTGTTACCCCAGAAGTCTGGCAATGCCATGTGCCTGCCACTGCCAGGCTACACTGTGTCCCCTGCCCACCGGGTGGCACCCAGTGGCACATGGTGTTTTGTGGCTCTTGGGGCAATGGCAGCAGGGTGCAGGGCCCTAGCCTGCAGTGGCAGCCTGCCTCCATCCCACACTGAAATCTGGGGACACCTGCCTCCCCATGCCTGCCCCAATGTCCCACCACCTGTCTGGGTTCCCAATCACCCCAGCCCCTGCCCCTTCCCCACTCTTTTCCTCACTGACAGGTCCTTGATCTGCCCCCCATATTCTTTCCCCCCTTCACAGACTTACCTGCTATGTAGGGCAGTGCTCCGCACAGCACTGAGCTGTGACCCTGGCTGTGTGCAGGCTGCGGTTTAGTGGTTGTGTCTGTGCACACCCCTCCCCCACCTGCTTCACCCACTCAGAGCCTGCACCCAGGCTGCCCTGTGGCCCTGTATGCTACCATGTGTTTGCAGGGCCTAAGCCCCATTAGCACTGGCCTTCTTCAACCTATGGTGTGTGCCTGCTTGCTACACGTGCAGCATGTTCATAAGTAAAGTATCATTTTTCAAGGAATATTCATGGAACAGCTGGGACCCATTTGCCGAGATCAGTGGTAGTGCTGTGAATATTCCGTGAAAAATTATCTGTGCATATGCTGCAAATTTTCTACAAGAAATCTGCAATTTTCTCAGGGCCCTAGTAATAACCAAATTCCACATTTTCATCTGCTTCACAATTCAAATTTCAGTACCTATACCAGTTTGCTTAATACTAATTCATCCAATTTAACCCACTCTGCCATCTGAGTTATATTTATCAGATCAGACATCAGAGACTCATAAACCAAAGTATCTCTAAGAACTGCAATAGCAATAGGTCTCTTCAGCTGCAATTTTACAAGAAGCAGAATTAAACTGATACTTCTGGATGGAGTCTGTAGGTAGGTTACAGAAATTCAGGTGATAGAAGAGAAATTTCAAAAATATAACCAAAATACCTCAAAGACAAAAGAGCCCAGGGAAAATTAAAGAAAGCAGTTAATCTTGAGTAAAACAAATATTCGTACAATTGTAAATAGCATTGTTCTGTTATCACCAGAAACTTGCAGCAAGAGCTCAGGGAAGTCAGCTATGGAAAGAACTGGGAGTTCAAACTAAGCCAGTAAAAGGCCAACTGCAAGAGGTAAATTCACACTATATACTGCATCATGACTTGGAAAAAGAGTAGGGTCAGGTTGCATACCAGAAAGAATCAGCTGCTACAACTGTAGACTTTTACAAAATTATTCTTCCTTGATTACACTATACCAGAGATTGTCATATATTGCTGTTCCTAGTTTAAATTTTGAGCATAAAGTAGTACCTGTTTTTATAGTCTTTTCCCCTTACTTTTTCTATACTTTATCAGACAGTAGAAAGTACACCCATCTGATTAAGATATACCACATTACATTTACTTAAATTCACAATATAAAGTAAACATATTTTTAATTGTGCATCACATTGATTCCCATTTTATTTTTTCTAACTAATGCAACACATTTAAATAAGATACAATCAGCAAGATAGCACTGGTGAGAATAAGCAGATCATCATTCTTCAATAAATATGCTTTTTCTTTCATTTGCTTTTGTCCCATGTGTACTTTTATAAACCTAGAAGAAAACTGTGCACTAGTTGGGTGAACAGTACAGTTTACTAGTTATTAGAGAAAGTAGAAGTAAAGAATACATGTTAAGCAAATGTGAGAGAGGAATTAGTAAAATGCTAACTGTGTAAAAAGGTAGTTAAGGGGCACTGCTGAGCACTACTTAGATGAGAGGGCACATATTCAAACTTGCTTCTGAACCCAGTCTGGATGGGATATAATCACTTCATCCTGTAAGGAGATACAAGTATTCTTCATTCCTTAATTTGCACTTCACACATGCAGAAAATATTAGTTTTTCACCGTAACTGTCAGACCAGTAAGTCTAAACCAATGAGTTATATGCAGGGCATACTTCTGAGACACAAGAGCAAAAATCTTGTTTTTGCCTATTCATAGTTCTTTATAAAAAATGAAACACTTGCCTCCCATTCCATCCCATCCCTTTATTTATTTGTTATTTTTAGTAAGAGGCCTTCTTAACCAACCTGCTTGTTAAGTTCTTAGTCAGCATTTTGAGAATCCACACTACATACAAGTCTCTGCAAAAGCATTCATACCCTTCTGTTTGTGCTAAATGAGCCAAGCAGACTAGTGATTTACAGTTGGAGAAGTAGGATAAAATATGATTGCTAAAGTCAGTTCATGAGGGATTAAAATATATATTATATAGAATTCATGCATACGTCCATGTTTCCCTGGAGGGATTTCAGGCTCACTGATGTAAAAGATGAGCAAACTGAAGGCTACAGCTGTAGCGGCATTATAAAAAGAAAATAAAAGGCATTTTTATACCACTCTCCTGCCTGCAGACAAAAGTCTGGTGTTTTTTGGGAAGGCATAACTCCTCTGTATCCCACCTTGGCAACACCTCTAGTTCTCCACTAATTTCTTGCAAGAAGTGGAGAGAGAAGTGAAAGCACAAACACTAAAGACTATTAAACATTTACATAGCAGTTAACTGCAAATCACTACAAAATACTGACTAATAAATCCTAGGACCCCTGTAGTAGAAGTATTCTCATTTTACCCAGTGAAAGAAAAGGAGTCACCCAAATATCAAAGCCAGATTTTTCAAATGTGGCTTCTAATTTTGTGCCCCCTTCTTTTCTCAATACCCAGCTTTGGATATCTAATACATTATTTTCACAAGGCCACAGAACTAAGTGTAGGAAGTTAGAGGTGCTTGACCCCTGAAAAATGGTACCACAAAATCAGAAGCCACTTCTGAAAGCACACTCAAGAGATCTGCTGAGGCACCTGAGCTGGTAAATGGACCATGCAAGAATGTAAATTTGGAAGATTCAGGCTCCCAGTCCTGCAGGCGTTACACTCGCATACACGTTATTCTTAGGGTTAAACCAATCTCAGTGCTGATCTGTACAGATGCTGGGGGAAGTTATACGGGGCAAACATTGGCTGGCCTGATCTGACTTAGTTCACCTCCTCAGGTGAACTAAAATCAAGAAGGGGTTAACCTGATCTAACACAGCCCCCTGGACTGAGAAAGCCCCACCATTCACTCCAGCCTCAGGGCTGTGCTCTTCCTACCTCCCTGACCCTAACTAGGATTTTTTACCCCACAACCCACCCACCACTGGATGGACAATGCTCCCCTCCCCACACAGACCCATTAACCCCCTCCCTAATCCTGCCAAACCTCCACTGCCTCCTGCCTCTTACCACTGGATGAACACATCCTTTCTCCCCCTGCAGACCCACCAGCCCCCTCACAATCCTGCCCAACTCCTGTGAGGAAAATAAAGAGTGTGTTTTGTACCTTATAGTTTAATTTCCTTTTCTCTTATTTTTCAAAATCAGTTCACAGTTTTATACACACACACATGGACACACTCACACACACAGAGGCTTAAATCAATAACATGAGGGTAAAATTCTGTCTTTAACATTAATATTTTCCCTTGGATTTGAAGTCTTCCTCCAAGTCTGGGAAAGGCCAGTTTGGATGAAAGCTTTGTGTCTTAGACCCATGCCTAATTTATACATAAAACCAGCCCCCTTCCCAACCCCCTTCCCTGCATTGCTTTAATTTCTGTCCAAGCTTTGCATCATATTGATTACCTTCTAAAAATTGGATGATGCTAAGTTACAGTTCTGTTTTTCTCCAATCGGAGAAAAGACTGCCCCAGCTAGGCTGCTGAAGCCATAATCACCAGAAGGGCTCAGACTCCATCATCCTTTTCACTGTCTGCCATACCGGATGAGAGATACTTCTTCTGGGGTAAAGTTAAAACTGAAGCTGCAGATGGACTAAGGGAGTGGCTCTGCCAGGCCATTTTGTAGTTTGTGAGACAACTAGAACCTAATACATTGTTGTTCAGGTTCTGGTCACTTATGAAGTTCACATCTATTCAAAGAACAGAACTGATCAGTGCTACAGGGGTCAGCAGACTTCTCAGACCACCAGCAACATAGAACAGGAGTCTCAGCCCTTCTGCCTCTTAGACCAAGTACAGATAGTCAAAAAGGCCAAGGCTAAATCAATCTTCACCGGTTAGTCTAAGCTGTATAGATTGAACCAATAAGGAAGTGAACAGACATTCACTTTTGATTCTGGAAATGAAACTACATGCCTGCATTGGCTCAGGCCAGAAGCTAGGTCAGCCACCCTGCAAAGGAGGGGTTGGGGAAGGGCAGAGAGACTGCAGGGGAGGTACAAAGCATCCTAGCATGCTGGGGGACTGTGAGTTAATAGATCCGAAGGAGATCTGGGACAGAAATTCAATAAACTGATTTAACGTTTATCTTAAAATGGTTTGGACCATTTTGAAAGTATTTTATGTGCACTAAACTTCTGTTGTGTTACAGATTTGAACCAGTTTCCAATCACTTATACCAGTTTCTGTGTAACTTCTATCCCTAAATGTAGGTGGTTGGTGACGTGTCTTCTGGAACCAGGCTGCCTTACCACTGGAATTGGAGTATTCTGTTCTTCCAAAAAAAAAAATCACCCGTTGCACCTTGGTGTTAATGATAGAGGTACTAAACTCTTTTGGGGACACAGAAGAATTGATTAAGGCTCAGGAGGTCTGCTTATCTTTGCAGGGCTCCACCATCCCCAACCATACCAGACCACAACCATACCAGATGTTCTTGGCTTGATATTACTTGCCTACTGGACTAAAGGTCCAGTCCTAGTCTTATGGCTCACTCCTTGTTTGAGGGGTCCTCCTCTAAGCTGACTGCTTGTCCCATTCTTCCCTGCACAAGTCCCAAGACAGCCATCTCTTAATTTCACCCCACCCTTAGCTTCAGGGAAAGACTTACCCCTTCTTGGGACATAATCTCATCCATGTCTCTCTTTCCTTTAGGATCCTCAAGAAATTATTTCCATCCCTCAGGACAGGACTCACTGGCAGAGTGGTCCCCTCCTTCTCTTCACCAGTTCTTCCCAGGTATGTCTGGAAACTGGGGCTTCTCTCTGAGCCCTGGGGTCAGTTCCTCCTTACATTGTCTCTGGGCATCTTCTCTAGTGTTGTTCTACTTTCTCTCTTCCTGAACTGATCACAGATGCTTCCTTGGTGTCCATTTAAATTCTCCTTCTGTGCAGCTGTGTTCCCCATGGCACCATGCGATTCACTTCATTTTCTTTTTCAATGTGGCTTTTCCCTTTTTCTCCTGCTGTGCCACTTTCCTTGTCCTGGTCTCAAGCTCTGGCAGCTGGCCTTGCATGGCAGCCTTTGAACTGCTGTGGCCCCAACTACTTTCCTTAATCAGTCAGGGTGCGGCATTTTCCCTACTTTGGCTTGGTGCGGTTTCTTCATTGTCTTCCAGTAAGTCTCTTCTCCTAGCCTTCTGCCCATTCTTGTGGCAGGGTGTTTCAACTACCCTGTCACACTAACCTTAAAGGCCAGCTCCTCTAGTTTACAGACAGACATTGCCAACTATTGTATCAACCAAACACTTGGAAGGGTGTCATACCTGGGAGTGTCCAATTGCAGATGCATTTCAGAAGAGTGGGGTTTGTTTGCTCCCCGCATAACATTGTATAGCTTTCACTTGTTGTACCATGTGTCTTAGATATTCAGAGCAGTGAGCAGGTCTCTCTGTACTACAACAGAACATGAATTCTGATAAAAGCTTTTGTTATGTGGTCATCACTGACAAATTTTGTAAGCCTTAGTAAAGTTATCATTGAAATCAGTGGGAGTTTCCAATAAATCAAGGGCACAAAATGCAGCCAACTGTCACAGTGAAGTCCCTGCATTGGACAGCAATTTTTATTTGTGTTAGAAATAAACTAACAAATCAACATTTTTTATTTTTACTTTCTTCACTTATGAAGAATTCTGATAACAAGTTATTTACAGATAATTTTACTAAATGTAAAAATTATTTACAAAATATAGTAATCTTTAGGAGGCAAAACTTCATTTGATTTCAGTAATTGTCTGGTAGTAATAAGGATGGAGAATTTTACTTGAGGAACTTAAAAATATTTTTCTATTCAAAGGTCTAGAACCATAATTGCAATGTGCACTACAGTCCCATTGAAATCAATGAAAGTGCTGTTCATGGAACATGTATTAGACATGTGCAAAGCAGCAAGTATTTGCTTCAGATTTGGATTCAGATGATTTGGAGGAACAGTGATTCGATTCGGTGATTCGAATCAGTGTCCCAACTTTGTCCGAATTTGATTCGGCCAAATTGAATCCAAGGACTCAGCACCGCTTCAGAGCTTCAGTCATAGACTAAACAGGCAGCAGTCCTCAACGCTGAACACGGCTGGTTCCAGCTGGTAAGTCTGTTGTGGTGGGCAGAGGGAATAGGTGTGGGGGCAGATCAACACCCGCACAGCGAGGGAGGGATTGGGGCTGGGACCCGGGCTGAGGCAAACACTGCCCAGGGAGGGGTTGAGGTAGTTCACTCTGCTGTGCACTGCTGGTTTGGGAGCTGTTCATGTGGCAGCCTGTCCAGCGTCTCTTGCTGCTGCTCCTGCAACCAGTCTGAGAGGGCAAGGGGTAGGGGTGTGTGCCCCAAGAACTGTGCAGGGCAGGCAGGGCCGGAGCTGTACCAGGCAAATGGCAGAAAGTGCTGGGAGTCGGGGCTATGCCCCGCCACTGGTCACCCAGCTGGTGTGGGGCTGGCATGAGACTGAGCCCCTGTGCTACCTCCAAACAAGTGGGGCACAGTGGCTGGAGCCTCGCAGATTAGCAGCATCTTCACCCTGGTTGGGCGAGTGCCAGCAGGTCATTTGGGGAGGGGGGAGGGGAGCATGTGCCACCTGAAAACTCACTGCAGGTCCCCCATAGCCCCACTCCACTGCCTGCCCAACCCCAATCTGGAAGCACACACCCCCTCCCCCACATGCCCTGCCACTGCTTGTCCAGAAGCAGCACAGGGGCTCAGTCTCACACTTCTCCTGCACCAGCTGAGCAAGAGGCAGCAGGGCATGGGGGGACATGCGTGTCACCTGAAAAATATGCCCCACATAGCTCCCACTGCGCTGCCCATCCTGCCCTGATCCAGAGGCCCACACCTCCCCCTGGCATGCCCTGCCACCACTCGCCCAGCTGGGGCAAAGCTGCTGCTTGTCTGGAGGCAGCACAGGGACTCAGTCGTGTGCCAGTCCTGCACTGGTTGGGTGAGTGGCAAGGGGGTATAGCGCCCACTCCTAGTGCCTTCTGCAGCCTCAGTCCTGCCCACCCCATGCAGATCCTGGGGCACATGCCCCCACCTCATGCCCTCCCAGAGCGGTAGCAGGAGCAGCAGCAAGAGCTGCTGGACAAGAAGCCACACGAGCAGCTCCCAGACTGGTGGTATGCAGCAACACAAGCCACCTCACCCCCTCTCTGGGCAGTGCTTGCCCCAGCCTGGGTCCCATACCCAGCCCCAATCCCTCCCTCACTGTGGAAGCATTGATCTGCCCCCCTCCTCCACCCTCCACCCACCACAACAGATTTACCAGATGGAGGCAGCTGTGTCCAGTGTCAGGGACTGCTGCCTGTTTAGCTTATGGCTGAATCTTTGCAGTGGCACCGAATCTTTTCCAAATCAATTTTGAGGTTTCCAATTCAATTTGGACCTGTTAATAGGTCTCCCCATTTGATGCAGAATTGGAGATTCAGCCACTGAATCAGGCCAAATCTCTTTCAAATCAAATTGGCTACTGAAGCTTTATACAGCCCTACCATCTATGGAACAAAGTGCAGAGAGGACATGCCACATCCAAAGGTGGAGAGAGTTAAAGAGAAACCTCACTTAGAATTTACTGTGCTTTGCTCTGTTGGTAATGTTGGGCTTCTTTCAGTAGATCATATAAAGAAAGAGAAATTATACTATAAATTATCTAACAATTTGTGTTTTCCAGAGCACTAAATATTTTAATATGCATGTTAGGGCCTTGTGTTCACCTGGCATGACTCTGTACCCTTTGGCTGACTCTGAAAAATTCATTTCCAAGCCCAGAAGTGGTTGTATGGATCTCTTTCATCCTGAACTCATTACTCTAAAATTATTCAGTAGTTTTCTCTTCTAAAATGTAGTGATCTAAGGAAAATGCTTAAATATTTTGGAGCTAAATATAGAAATTGCCTGTTATCCCAGCAATAAAATATTAATTTGTTCCCATTTCCATAGCAGAGACCATGCAATTTATAAATATGTCCTTGCAACTGACTTTCATAGTCAGATGTACCTTCAGTTCTGGTAAATTTATTTTGAATAGTTTTCTACCAAAAGGCCACAGCATTTTGCAGAATCATTCAGTTTCCAACCTGTTTATTTTTAATTTCAATAATTAAATAAGCATTACTATTTTTAATATAAATGGTCAGCAGAGATTGTTTAAATTATGTTTATGAGATAAAGACTCAAAATTATTGCGACACTGACATTTTTTCTAAATAGAAAAGAAACCTAATCTTACATCTTAATGGGAAAGTAGATATATATAAAACAAAAGGGAAGATTTATGTGTAGCCTGGTAATTAGGGATTCCCCTGTTCCATGTCATTCTACTAGCCTCCTCAACCTCCAATTGACTGGATGTGCCAATAAGTAGCTGGAAGAGATGTCTGGGTCATGAAGTGTTTCATGCTGGTGATCTCTAGTGCTGGAGCAATGATTGCAGGAAGACAAGTTAGAGTAGTGCTGATGTGGCACTGACATGCATCAGGGCAGCAGGGGGTGAGGGGAGGTAAAATTAGTGACTGGCTTCTCCAGGATCAAAGAAACAGAGGAATGTCAAGGTGGCAGAAAACTACTTTTGTCCCTTTCTCATTTTTGGATCCTGCCCTGAGCCTCAGACAGCATCTAAAAGTTTTACATTTGCCATCCATGTCAGAATCAAGTTTTGTTGTCTTACTGGAGCTTTGGCAAAATGTGTTTCCTTACACTTTCACTCATCCTATGTAAAGGCTAATTTGAGTGAAGTTATCTTTCTCCCTACACCCACACAAAAATGACAAGCGCTAGAGTAACTTTTTACAGAGACCTCTGGGAACTGACTCTCAGAGATTCATTAGTTTCTCTACGAGGTTCTCTCTCCTGCTCTCTCTCTCTGTGCCTGAATTACTCCAGAAGGGCTGACATTTAAAATGCTAATATTATTAAAAAAACAAAAAGAAGCAGCAGCAGTTCTGCATGCCACTAGGGATGCAAGTCATCGCTCTGATATTAATTTGAAAACCTGCTTTTATGTGAAAAGGTGAAACCAAAACTTCTAAAAACTGATTGCCTTTTAGCATGTGCAATAGATTGCCTGCCTATATGTTCCTAACTGTTATAGTGTCCCTGGATCTTTCACGAATTTATCTTAATGCCATCTTTATGGAGGTAGGCAGGTGCTACTCTCCTCATTGACAGATGAGGCATGGCAAGCCTAAATGACTTGCTTAATCTTAGTGAAAGAAACCTTAGGACTAAGCAAGAAATTTAGCCCAAGTCTGCCAAAGTTCTAAACTAGTGCCCTAGTCATATTGCTCCTCTATAGTCTCTTACAGCATTTATCATCAGAAAACCCACACTGGAAAGCAAAGATTCAAATAGGTGCAATGTAGATAAAAATGTTGCTTATTTTTTGCTTCTAAAATACAAAGATATTTTTCAAGTTGTATAAAGCACATTCAAATAAGTTCTCCCGCATTTTGCAGTGCTTTGCAGCTTTTTTATCTTAATCATGTTAACACAAGCTTAGCTTTATTTGAACAGAATGAACTGACGATAGCTACTCAACCTATCCTCCATCATTTACCTGTCTACCAAATTTGTGGTTCTTTTTGTGTCCTCACCAGGTACCAGCTGCATAGCACATGGCTGCTTAGCCTTCTTTATGAGTTCCTTACACATAAAAAACCCCACATAATGATTTTAGCGCCTCAGTAAAGCGTTATAGTCTCCATGTGTGCCAGTATTAGTGTAGTAAGCTAATTAACTCCACCATAGGATCATATTGGAATCAGTGCTGTCTTACGGCGTAGTACTTTGCTGAAATGGATGTGTAGACATTGACCGTGGACATAAATTTGCACCCGGTCAGCCCAGCCAGTCAGGGGCCTGCTCTGACCCATCTCAAATTGCTGTTGTCCCAGGGCACACGTGTTGAGACTGCACCCAGGTGCAGTTTACTCCAGTTCAAACTGTTTTGGAGTTTACTGCATCACATTAAACCCCAGATGTATGGAAGGCAACCTCTGGGAAGACAATATTCACTCTAGACCTGACTAGCCTTGAAGCAGATTCAACATAAAAGGAGAAGGTGACATAACCTCTGAAGTATGTAATGTCTGGGGATATTCAAGAAAGAATAGACACAATTACTGGGTCTTTCAGTCATTTGCCATCTCTTGAGTGTTTTAGTAAAGCAACAACCCCTGCGCTCCAGGAACATATCATTTTACTCGTGCTGTCCTCAGATACTTTCTCGCTTGTTGGGCTAATCTTATTTTAATAAAGTCAATCAGAAGCATTAAAGCTCACAGGCTTCTCTAAAACTAAGCTATTCTAGTTGTGAACAGGAGCATGCTAGGTGAGGAAGCTGTTTATCAATTCTTTGAATAATTCTGGCATTTATGAAAACAGAGGTAAATACAGCTAACTTTCTCCCTATTTGTCCTGAAATGCAAAGTCTGATGATGGAGACACAAGAAGAAAAACTACTCAACTTGTAAGGAGTTGGTATAGTATTCCTCATAGTTTATTGTAAAAAATTTAAATTGAAGCCATTCCTAGCAAGAAAGAGGAAAAAAACACCATACAAAGTACACAAAAATGAATTCCCTCCCTTTCAAGGGAGTTCATTTCCTGAGGTATGAAATTTAAGTCTCATTTATTCTATACTATAACTAGAATATTCATTTCTTACCCAATCTGTTTATAGTCTATTCTACTGTCTTTGTTTTTGCTCATGCAAAGAAGGAAGGGATTTATGAGGATGCAAATTCCCTGTAACATTCTTAACACCCTAAATTATGTACATGGGATGAGAACAAACCATAGATGAATCACCTGCTGTTGTAATCATTGTACTCTCAAATCCAGATAGATAGTGGTACCAAATGACAATACAAAGTAAAGAATCCTTTTTTATTAATAACATCTTCAGGCCCAAATTCATTAGGTGTATGATAGTTCAAGCAATACCTTCTTTCAGTCAACACTGTTTCAGATGACATTTCAAGACAGACAGAGAAAATATTTTGGTCTAGCATTGCTGTTAAACTGCTATTTTCCCTCCTCTGTCCAGACTATTTTTTCACAGTAACATAGAGAACACTTGCAACCTACTCAGTGATTAAGTGGGGGGGTTTCCACTTGGACTCTGCTGGAAATGTGAAAAACGAAAATCGCTAGTAGGCTTAGTGAAAAAAAAAAGATCTTAAAGAGATTTTTTTCTAAAAACAAATTTTATTTTCTGTGACACCAACTCCAGTGCAGAGAGCAAAGCTCAAAGTCTAGCCACAGCTTTCATTTCATCAAGCCCTCAGAACAGACCTTAAGTGGTGTATAGCACTTCTACTGACCCTCTGCTCAGGAATGAATTCCATCCCAAAGCCAGGTCAAAAACTATATATTTTCTGAACTGCAGAAATGTCAGTCAGACAAGTTATGCTGAAGCCAAGATATGTGATAACATTATGACATTGGCCAAGGGCCAAAAAGAATGAAAGTGAGTAAAAGCTGGCACTTTATTTTTTTTTGAAGTAGTGCAGTTGTAGAAGGTAAAAATGACAGAAGCAGCCCGAAATCTTACATTTCCAAGCATGGAATTCCCAAGTGATTCCGTTTAAACATTATATTTTGAAGTGATGGCAAACTCAAAAAGAAAAAAGATGTATCACCAGACTGTACTATAGTATCATATGATTAGGATTTAACCTCTACTGGGTCTGGAAGAAGTTGCTGCCTCTGGTTGCCTAAAAAAATAACAGCCTCCACAGGTCAAGTTGATACAAGACGTGCAAAACGGAAGCATTTTTCCAATGCCAGCAGCAGCCAACAGGATGCACTGGGCAGCCGGGGGGACTAACACCAGGCAGCAGGGATGGGAGAGCTCCACAGAGGAAAGGACTGAACCCTGCTGTCTGGTGCAGGCCTTCCAGGCTACTCAGCACCAGCAGCAGCTGTCAAGATGCACCAGATGGCCTTGGTGGCTTATGCCAGGCTGTGAGGACAAGTACACTCCATAGAAGGAAGGATCAGGCCCTGCCACCCAGTGCAAGGCACCTAGACGATCTGGTGCATCCCATCAGCTGCCACTGGTTCTGGGTTCCAATGAGATGCATCGGGTAGTGAGGCCTGATTCTTTGCTTTATGGAGTGCTTGGTGAGGGGGAGAGGTCTGAGTCTGTGGCAGGGGGTTTTGTTTCCCCACCCTGTGGGTCAGAGGTAGAGATTCAGAGGGGACAGGGTTATGCAGCTAGCCTGGCCAGGCAGGGACAGGGAACCCCATGGTGTGGGACTCCCCCTAGCTGGGCAGACCCTAGCTCAGGGGGTCTAGGATTAGGGTGTGGAGGGTTCTGTCCTCCCCCCACCCCAACTTCCACAGTGAGGAGTGACAGCAGGGCATTGGGGATGTATGCCAGGTAGCCAATAAGTGATGGCCACAGCTCAGCTGTACTTGGGTGCCCATGGTAATGACTGGCACACTGGGAGGCATGTGAGAATCCCCCCGCCTTCTGGCCTCATCCAATGCAGGCACCTGTCTGTCTTTCCTAACTTTAAACTAGCTTCGCCGGGGGATGGGCCAGCTGAAAGAGGAGAGGATGCTTGGCTGCTAAGTCAGGTAAGTCGGGCGGGTAAAGGTGGTGGCAGCTTGGGGGATATGCAAGAGGAGGGGGAGGCGGCAGTGCATAGCCTTAAATGCTTCTATAC
>JAGPOW010003364.1:23455269-23516326 GCA_030014935.1 Caiman crocodilus | reverse complement strand
ACCAGCTTCCTAGGGAAGTTGTTCTTGCTCCTACCTTGGGTGTCTTCAAGAGTAGACTAGATAGGTACTTGGCTGGGGTCCTGTGACCCCAGCACTTGTCTCCTGCCATTGGCAGGGAGTCAGACTAGATGGCCTGCTCTAGGCCCCTTCTGACCCTAGTTACTATGAAACTATGAAACTATGAAACTGAAGAGTGAATGTGAGTTCCATTCATTAATGGTCCAGACCATGCAGCTGAGAGAAACCTGTGAAGATTGGATGGATTTCCTCCTTGAGCTTTTTGACTGTCTGTACTTAGTCCAAGATTCTACCCTGTCCTGCGTTCTGCCTGACTTCAGGCTACTCTGGCTAGCCATAACTTTTTTTTTAAAATCAAGAGTCCCTCTCTTTCAGAGATAAATTTACTAACACAATTGATATAGTTGGCAGTAGAGGAATGTATAGGTAAAGACTAGTTTTACCTATCAACAAAATTATTCTTTTCCCAAATTGAGATTTATAGGCATCAACCAAAATGTAGTTGCTTTGACTTATGCAGAAAACTAAGGCTAGCCTTGTATTTGGGGTCCTAACCTGCAGGAAAAATTCTTGTTGGAGCTGGTGGGCAATTTGTTTATTGCAGATAATAGGCATTAAAAAGATGGGGAAAAATTAGGAATTAAAAAGATTGCAATGCAATTGTTTAGAATTTCTCTCTTATCCACATAGTGAAGTCTTCTTTAGCTCTTGTCCTTTTGGGCACATAAAAATGAATATTTAATAAAACCTAATAAAATCTAATCAAGTGGAATCAACTTGGATTCACTAGGTATGAATCTGGAATATGTATGCATGTAAGGTTATTGTGATAATAGTTAACCATGTGTTCTTTAAAACAAACAAACGAACCAAAAATGCTTACTTACAAAGTATGGCATAAAAGGAGAAAAAGCCAGAGAAATGAAAAATGAAGTTGATGTACCTTCTGAAGATTGGACCATAGTGGAAATAGGTTTAAAAATTATTTGGAACATTATTTTGCACAGGTAATAAAATAATCATATAATGTATACAATTAATTTTGTCGTTAGAGAAGGAACAAAAAGAGCTCAGACAAATCTATGGACTCGTGCAATTATACTGTTGGGATCATTAAATGGATTAAATCAGCTGAACAGGCATATAGTTAAGAAAAATATATATCGCTTGATATACATATTATTTTTGACAGATATTCTTTTTTTCCCCAGCTCTAAGGAATTGTGTTAAAACAAAACAGGCACACTATGTACACTGATTGCTCATAAACTGGGTGTAGCATTTCTCTTTGAAGCCTCAGTAGTCTAGGATTATATTAAGTATGAACTTCTTGAACTAAAGCATAGGGTTTTCTCTGTCTCTTAAATCAAAGCCCTGTAACCCCTCAAAATTATCTATTGTACATTTTTGCCCATTATGTCAATTTCATTAAGAACCCATACATATTTGTACTGTAACCCAAAGGTGCCCAATCCTGCATACCCAGAATAAGCAAATTTCCCACCGCTGTCAGCGAGACACTAATATGCATAGCAATTGCACAAGCTACATCTAACCCACTAGCTGCTATGAAGTATGATGACTTGCCCCTTTCTAGCAACCAAATAGAAGATGGTAGCTTCTGTTGACTGCTGAAAAGGCAATTTTAGACTCCAACATCTAGCGGAGGTCAGTGCAAATGTAAAAAATCTAGAAATTCAAGAAGGCAGAGTAAAATTCAGCCTACCCCCATGCTTCAAAATATCTGCAAAAATATTTCAGTAATTCAATCAAGTTACCCAGTTGCCACGTGATTAAAACAACAATACAAATTATTGTCTGGAAACTAACAACAAGATGATAAATTGTCCTTACAGGCAGGGAAATGTAGGATATTACCCAGAAGCAGCAAGAGGAATATTGTGTCCTAAAAGAGAAAGGGGAGCCTGCAGATAAGTTTAACAGGTTTGGAACTAGGAGTAGAAAAACTGCAATAAATAAAAATCTAAATTATGCCAAGGGATAAACCATTAGGCAACATTTTCCTGATCCTGTTTTTGAAACACATCGGTAGCTCTGGAATAGAATAATCTAAGTGTTTTAATGATTTTACAAAGCATAACACACAGCACAGAACTTCTTACTGTCCATATAACACTTTTTGTGTCACGCTTACCTGTATGCTATTTGCTTCTCCTCTCATACATACATCCTTTTACTTTCACTCCAGCATGGCATCAGCAACTTATTACATAATACAGCAGTCATCCTCTGTAGTCTCATCTCTCCCATTAGAAAGAGAGAACAGGAATATCCAGTAGGATCATTGTAGATAGATACTTTATTAGTACTCAAAAGTTTCTGATGACATTAACTGAGGAGTTAAGGGATTAAAAGATTATATCTAATTTATGTATACAGCTAAACCTTATTGTTGTCCCAATTTGTAGTAACAAGATCTGCATGTTATTTAGTATTATCTCTGGTTGACCATTGTGCTGTCCATCAATCTCTACTCAAGTTAAAAGGAGATTATGGAACCTTTAAACAGCACGCTTTATTAATTGATCACATGGTAAGGATTACGTCAAAAAGCTTGATCTGGTACCAGCATTCTTTTACCCATAAACAGGAAGTCACAAGTTGACTATGAATCATAGTTACATGGAAAAATAATCAGTAGTACTCACAAAAATGTACCTAAATTGGTTACCTCTTTTTACTTTTTTTTTTTTTTAACAAATATGGATAGTTATTGCTAAAATAAATAGTTCTCTCTCAAATGATATTGCTTGAAATAGATCATTGAATTTAAATGCCCTTTGACTATGCACAAGTCAGTTTAAAGAAAAGCAAAGAATTTTGAAAACTGTCAGGCTGGGAAACTGCTATAAAGTTCTTTCACAAATTCATTTGTGAATGCCAACTTGTTTCTTACATTTCTTTTAAATTCTTCAAAATTGCTGTGTAATTTAAACAAATTTAGTTTTAATATTTTTTCTCTGATAAAAATGTTTTTAAAAACTCCTTTCTTCAGAGATGGAGTACGAAGTGTTATAAAAGTGCATTTTCCTTATCCAGAAATAGTATCTTAACACTGTTATGACCTTCCTACTCACTGAAAGATAATGCAAGAAAGATCTGGCTGGAACACACAGCATTTCACTCAGCAGAAAGAAAACAAAGCAAAAGGAATCTTAAAATGCATTTTCAAATAAAAATTCCAAAAAGTTTTACATTTATACTGTGATTTTTAAGCTAAGGCCGTCTACAATTTTATTTTGCAAGTACCTAAAACAACATGCTTCACATGGCTTTAAGGCTTCGGACAGAAGTTACAGATAAACTGGTATAAGTGATTGGAAACCAGTTCAAATCTGTAACGCAACAAAAGTTCAGTGCACATAGACTACTTTCAAAATGGCTAAATCTAGTTTAAGATAAACCAGGATGGGTGTAGTATCAGATTTAACTGATTTAGGTTAAATCAGTTTATTGAACTTCTGTCCTAGATCCCTTCCAGATTCAATTCAACCCACAGTCCCCCCAGCATCCCAAGATGCTTTCTACCTCTGTGCAACTCCCAGCCCTTGCAGGGTGAGCAGGCTAGGTTTCACCCCAGCTGTCTGCTCCAGCCAAGCAAAGAGGTCTGCTGTAGCATTGCACCCTCTCCCCTCACCCTCCTCAGCTTCTGGCCTGAGCCACTGCAGGCATGTGGCTGCATTTCTTGAATAAAAAAATTAATGTCTGTTTACTTGCTTATCAGTTCAATCTGTACAGTTGAAACTAACCTATGAAGATTGAATTGATTAATCCTTGGGCTTTTTGACTGTCTGTACTTAGCCTAAGAGTTATGGACCAGTAGAAATTAAACACAACCAGCAGTTACCTTTTATTCATAAACTATAGCCAGGCATAGTAAAGGAAAAGAAGGGATAATGCCAAAAAAGTTGTTATTAACTACCACTGCATAATTATTAATCCCAAGTGCAGGGTACCTCTCCCCACAGCAAGCGCAGAAAGCACAAAAGCCTTACTAAATTATAAGTAAAACAGTGATGTCACATACTTTGTGACACAGACCCAAAACTCCAGAAGGGTCATTCTGTGCTTAAATGGTTATGGATACGCTGAGGGTGTAATCCAGGGGTGGGCAATTATTTCAGGAGGAAGACCGCTTAACATGTTTTGGTGAGCTGTTGAGGGCCGCATGGGTAGCCCTGCCCCTTGACAGTTGCTCTGCCCCTTGGTCACCATTTTGGGACTGGAAGTCCTATCCCTAACCCATGACCTTTGCCACCAGAAGTCCCTCCCATTGTCCCCTGGAAATACTCTTTTTTGGAGGGGGGGTTGCCATCTTAGAAAAACAGAAAAAAACCACAAACCATACACTGAAAGTCAAACACCTACTATAACATATTTTAATTTTATTACAAAAAATATTTTTGTCATGATTTGTGCTTGTGCAGTGTATATAGAGGTGATTGCATAATAACTAAAAATAAATTCTTAGTCTTCTATATTGTAGGGCGTATGTATGAAGGGGTGTGGGTATGTGTGTGGTAGGGTGCGGGTAGGTTTGTTGGTGTGTGTGCATATGGTGCGGAGTGGTTGTGTGGGTGTGTGTATATGGTGTTGGTGGGTGTGGGTATGTGTGTGTGTAGGGTGGGGTATTAGGAGTGTGGGTATATGCGTATGGTGGGGTTTGTGGTTGTGTGGGGGGGGCATAGGGTATGTTCATAGGTCATGTATATGTTGTGGGTTGTGGGACACCCCCACACTCCTGCCATGGCACAGCAACAGTAGGCCACTCTCACCAGGCATGTATCACCACTGCTTCCCACACTCACGAGGCATGGGAAGAAAGCCCCAGATACTGGAGTCAGCTGCCTTCCCTGCCCACAAAGGAAGGTACCTAGGGCTTCTCTCCTGTTCTGCACAGCCCCAGCAGTGAAGGCAGCTATCTCTGGTGCCTGGGCCTTCCCTCCAGTACTGGGTGAGTGCAAGACTTGCATGTGTGCACAGGGAATGCTGGCGATAGAGGTGGCCTGGCAGAGGCTGTGCCCCTTGGCATGATGTCCAGCACTAGCTGGCAATACACCCAACTGGGTGCCTGTGCTGGGCACAAGCACCCTGAGTGCCCCTGCCTTCTGCTTCTGCCAATGCCACCACCTGCTGGGTCTGTGTGTCAAGGGCGGAGTCTGGGTGGAGGGTCCCCACACCTACCCACTCTCCTTCACATCTTCACATCCACATGCTGCTCAGCTGAGTTTTGTGCTGCTGCTGCCCCCTGGGTGCAGCTTCCCCACTGGTGATAGCTCCAGCCCTATGCTAGCTGCAGCCTCACCCCCACCACTTCCCTACCTGCTGCTCAAAGCTGGCACAAGACCAGGAAAGTAGACCAGGTCCCCAGGGGCTGCAGCAGTGGCAGCAACAGCCCTGCCCAGAAGCTGTGTGCTGGCCAGATGCCTCCCTCTCACTCTCATGGGCAGACAGGCTGGGCCGGGCACAACTTGTTAGTATGCATTGCAGAATAAATCAAAGTGCCTGGCAGGCCAGATCTAGCCCATGGGCCATATTTTGCCTGCCCCAGTGTAATCAGTGTAGTCAGCTGGCCTGTAAACTACCTGGGTACTATGCACTCGACTCTTGGAGATTTCTTTTTAGATGGATCAGATTTTGGAGACAGCCTCTGGCTTGATGTACAACTGTCTGAAAAGTGATCTGTGCCTCACAGTACTCCAGTAGAGTGAGTAGAGGAGGGACAGAATGCAGTGTACCAGCCTTATACCTTGGTTACTTATTCAAGAAATGAGGCTTTTTCTAATGTGCCAGCAGAAATAGTCCAGGAATTTACAACAAAATATATAAAATTATGACTTCAATAAAGTTAATTTGTTTGACAGGCTGTAATAGAAATATTTTCATTTTTTGGACTAAGGGAAAAGCATATCTGCATATTAGAAAGCTGATTGTGCAAGATGCATAATGTCCAACTAACATATACAAAAACATGGGCTGCCTCTACTGAAAGTACTCTTTAACACTGTTTTAATGTATTAACATTCACCACTTTCAGCTTGCTTAACAATTCATTACTTTTCTAACCTCTAACTGTTCCTAACACACAATATTGCATAAGCACCATGACTAACTATTTACTCTCTTGACCTTTTGGCATAATCTTTTGGCAAGTAATTTTATGGACTTACAATTTTAGGTCTCTGTAGGTCAAATTGCTGACCCATTTTTGCAAAATAGATATTATTTAAACCCAATATGAAACTCTGATGGAATGGTACTTATTTAGATATGCCACATACTTGCAATTTCCTCAAGTACAATTTTTTTTTATAGCATTCACAAATTCTGAAGCACTGATTACCATAAAAAAACAAATTCCTTTGGTGGAAGGCATAATGTTTCATCTTACAGCTGAAAGTATCAGGTTATATTTTTGTATGGCAGCTATAAAAATATAAACTAAGATTCAGTCAAGGTGACAATTACCATCTGCAGTCCCAATTAATAGCACAAACTTTTTTTAATATTTAAAATATTTTAAAAGTCTGTCTTCTGTAGATTGCTACAAGTATTGTACTCATATACATATTTAATTAATATTTGATTATGAAGCTAATTCATACAAAAAATAAAAAAGAATGGACTAAACTGTGTCATGCAACTCTTTTAACTTCTGCAAGATTTAAGCTCCTGGTTTCCTGTTGTCCAGAAGCCATCACATACAACTACTTCTTTTACTTCCTATGTTAGGACTGACTTCAGTGGGCTCGCTCAGGTGTAATTAAGGACAGAATTTAGACCAATGCTTAATAGTTTAATCACAGCTGCATAGGATTCTCTGTTGCATATTAGATACTTGAGCATAAAACCTATTACTTATATGAAAATTCATTAGAAACACATTGCCATATTAGTTTACTTTAAGTAATAAATATGACTAACATAAAAGTTATATGAAAACTTACTGAATAAAAAATTATTTTCTATGTATAAATCTTGAGTATTTTCTATCTACAAATCTTGAGTATAAATCCTGTTAAAATTGTTTTCCATTAACTAGTCATTTAATACACAAATTCCATTGTTCTTAGAACCTATTTAATGTATTAAATCTAACAAAAAGCTAACTGCATTCAATATGTAACTGAATCTTCCAGAATACAGTCTCAGGATGAATTTCTAGCTGCATTGAAGTCAATGCAAAACTCCTATTGACTTCAGAAAAGCCAAAAATTGTACCTCAATTTTGAAAACAGGTATTTTTATTAAATAGAATCTAGTATAGTTCATCCTGAAGTCAATGGTAATTCTGTCATTCAATTCAATGGACACAGGATTGAACCCTATATGTAAGGTACAACGGCCAACTTTAATGATAATGGCAACACATTTTGTTTACAAGTCAGTTTTTAAATATTAGTACCTCCAGCAAGGATCTTCTCCTCCAATTCGCTCATTTGTTTCTTGTATGCTTTCAAAGCAGCTTCTTTAAATGATGGGCGTATTCTTTTTGTCTTTGGAATCTCACGAGGTGTCTCTGGGACATTTTGATTTTCATCTTCCCTTACTTCCATTTCAGAAGGCATATAATTAAACTCCACTACATCTTTACTAGCCAGATTGTCATACTGGCTATCATATTCATCTTCTTGTAGTGTTGCATAAGGAGTTTCATAGGAAGACTGTTCAAATTTATATTCCTGGACCTGTTCATTTGTTTCATTAATATTAGTTCTATTTTCTAGCTTAGCAAGGACTTGTTCCATTACTTCTACGTAATCTGTTTCATTCTCATCACCTGGTTCAACAAAATATTCCTCATCCTCTGCTTTGTAATAATAAGGCTCAGTGTAAACATCAGAATCAAGTGTTGTGCTTGATTCATTAGCAGTAGACTGGGACAAAGTTCTAAATCTTCCCATAAATGATGATCCACTATCCTCATATCCACTTAAACTTTGTGTGCTTTTATTCCAGACCACTTCTAAGGCTGATTTAGCACGTTGGAGGGTAGATCCAAATTTGGGAAAGCTGAAAGTTTTGTCAGAGAGATCTATGCTTAGTCGGCTATGCCATGATTTAGGGGGTGCTTCCTCTGAGTCATCACTTGGTAGTTCACTTTGACTACGATACATCATGGGCAATCGGTTTTGATTTTGATAAATGGAGTTAGAATTTGTTTCCTGATAATCATCATATTGGCTAATCCACTGACTTTGTGATTCACTCTCAAGGCCAGGACATGATGGTGAATTACCATCAAGGGTAAAATCATAACTTTCAGTATCGTACTGGAGGTCAGAACTTTGACACTTTTCAAAATCTATCTGTTGGTCCGAAGGGCTGCTCAAGTCATAAACAAAAACTTCTTGCGTGGATGAATCTAGGCCCAAATCGGTGCCTTGTTCCAACTGATTCCAATCTTTCCATGGTGAGAGATCAGCATGCAAGGAGAGCTGAGAATCACTATAATGGCTCCTGTTACCAGATACGCACATTATTCCATTGCTTACACCACTATCAACTGTTTCAGTGTTTTCAACCTCATTTTGTTCTGCATAATTCTGCATATGTTGGTTAAAAGTTTGATCCTGTGAGCTACCATACCAATTGGCTGAATCATCTTGTCGTCTCTGCCAAAGCTCTCGATCTGAGGAAGATAACAGTGAACTACCATTAGTTCTAGTGAAATACTGATTCTCCGAAAAATCCTCCGAATAAGACTGACATAATTTTGAAAAATCTGACTCAGAACGGCTAAGTTTTGGTGTTGCAAAGTCATTCTGTGAATGCCACAGAGGTGTCATATCTGAATAGTAGTGTTTGGATTGCTTTTCTAAGTTGTCAAATTCTGGTGACTCTTCACCATAATCTGTTTTATTTGAAAAGGCGCTGCCATCAGCAGTTCTGTTACAGAGTCTGGTATTTGGGGACTCCATAATCCCCTTTGAAGTGCTTGCTTTTATTTGGAATGCTGATTTTGATATTTTTGCATAATTATTCTTATTTATATCAGATTCTAGGTCTTTATCACTGTCAGGTGATTCCCAATCATGTTTTTTTGTTCTTGGCTCCATGGCTAAGAGCTTTATATCCATACTTTCATATGTCTGAGAGGCAGGTATTCCTCTTTCTTTCTTCTCTCTTATGTCATGAGAAAGAATATCTGTAGAAATCCCAATTCCAGTTCCTTTAAGTTTATAAGATTTTTTCAAAATTAAATCCCTCTGTTGAGATGATTCAAAGTATACAAGTATAGGTCTAGGCTTTGCATTTGGACAGTCTCTCTGTTGGCCTAGTCTGTGAGCAAATTCAATTTTAATAGTGTTTTGGGCCTCTGAGAACCCCATTTTTTCTATTAAAATTTTGTACACCACATTTTCAATATTTTCAAACCTTTCTTCAGGCACATTTAAAAATCTTAGACTTGCTTTGTTTCCTGGATGTCCTATTTGCTTAATGTAGTCATGGATATCTCTAGTTTCCCTTCTGGATTGTACAAAGCCAGTTCGCAGTTGTTCAATTTCACTTTGCACAACCTCTACACTACTAGAGATTTCGTCAATTGATTGCTTCAGAGCATTTACATGCCCTCTTAATTCAGACAGTTCTGTTTCAATTTGACTGATTCCCTGAAGCTCTTTAAAGATCATTTCCATAACATCATGCGTCTGACTAATACAACCAGTAGAACTAAAGCCAGGTTCTAGTGTATTTGATTTTTGGTGACGGCCAGTTCTGTCTAAGGATTTGCTCCTTAGGCCCCACGTTTTTTTCCATGTGCTCAACTCTGAGTCAGACGACACACATTCTTGGCTTTTTTTCCATTTCCTTAGTTTTCGTAAAGCTCCTAGTTTTAATGTATGTAAAGTACGTTCACCATCAGAACTTCCATCTGATGGTGCTAGGCTGCTCAAACTCTTTCTGTTGCGTCTCACAGGCATTGTGTGTGATAAATACTCTTTTTTTGTGTTACAATCCTTTATTTCACTTAATGATTCAGAATATGAACTATCATTAGAAGAGAGGTCTTGAAATATATCCTCATTGTTATTGTTTGTTATAAAAATATTCTTTTGTAGTCCATTGGCAATAGCAACTCTGTAACTGAATGTTGGAGAAAGTGAAAATTCTCGAATACTTTCTTCTTCTTCAGTTGATAAGTTACGAGCAGATGGACACTTTGCAATCTTTTTAACAGTGCTTTTCAAAGTATTTGAAAATTTGGGGTTCTTTGTTTGTCCAGCCTGGGTTAAGTCTTGTTCCTTTTTGCTCTGACAATTCTCTTTCTTTTTTGTACTATTTCCCAATTTCTTTGTAAACATTCCTTTGCAAATCTTATATATGTAAGACAAGATCAGGCTCTTTAAAAGGGCAGAAACCATGGAGGGCAATTTATATTACTTTTTCCCCCATAAAGAACAAAATTTTGGATCCAGAAGAACATTTATTTGTATTTCCAATAGAATCATTGGTAAATGCACTTCATTAGCTGGGACTGTAGACAGGTACTGTGTGCTGAGCATATAAAACTACAAATGTTTTGGTTTAATCTGACAGCAAAAAGCACACATTTGTTTGTTAGAAAGCAAATCCTGAAGGAGGACTGTGCATGTTGTAAAATCTTGCTCTGTTGCCCATGACTCCATGCAGCCTCTAAAAAGGAGGGAATTTTGTTATTATGGCTTTTAAAATAGAGTTCACCGTTTAATCCATTACATGGCAATAATAAACATTTCTGGAATTTACATCACTTTTGCTATATGATAAACCATTCTTAAAAACAATTGAATATAGTTAACAGTAATGCCAGTGATAATATTAAAGAATTACTAGTGGAAATAACTTTAAATTGCTTTACCTCCAGTATTTACTTAGTATGATCTCTGCTAGTTTGATTCACTGATGCACTAAACTACGCAGTCTGGAACAGGGGTCACTACCTATGGCCTGCAGGCCAAATATGGCCCATAGAGCCATTTGATCCAGCTTGTGAATGTTGGGCTTCAGTGGCATTTGCTGGCTGGGGGCTTCAGAGGCCAGCACTTTCCCAGGAATCTGTGGGAAGAAGCAGTGACAGTAGGAACTGTACTCCTGCCACCCCAGTGGCTGGGTCCTAGCATGCTCCTGCACATGTAACTCTAACCAGAACTGAGTCAAAATGGTTGGTGACCAGTGTTCTAAACAAATATAGTATACACACTTTAGAACAATAAGAAACAGCAGATCAAATTAAAAAGAAAATCTTTCCTATTCCTAAAAATAGCAGGCTATTCAAAAGACATGTTCTGTCATATAGTCTATTCTTATATCATGTATATGTTCAGTGACGTGCTATTTTGGCTTTTGAAATACTTGATCAAACGCATTGAAGTCCAGGAAGCTAATGGAAAGGCTCCATTAGAAACTGGATCAGGACCTTAATGTAACTAAAAATATGAAATGCTTTCATTTAACTTTATGCCAGCTTTGTTTTATGTAACTAATCATGCCTATGTCATAAAAAATTTAAGGGGCTCAATGAACACTTCAGGCAATTAAATTCACTTTACTTACCAAACCCTGTAGTTGTCTGATTTTGTCATGTCTATTCTGTTGAATTTTATGGTCTAATACTCTCTCTCATACAACCCCCTTGGAGAAGAACAGTGTTACAGCACTGTAACCCCAGTGTAAACTATCTCTTACTGTCTGATAAAGAATTTCAAAGTACTTTTTAATGTAACAAAAGCATAGAAACAACATTTAACAACATAAAACCTGATGCTTCAAGTTGTAGTTTATATTCTAACAAGGCTGGAGTTTTTAAAGGGGGATAATTTTTCGTTAGATTGTTAGCATAAGTGTTAATAATATATACTTGGCTAAATATCTTTAATGCTAGTGGGTAAAACTCATTCGTCTCAATGTGAGCTCTGCATGCTTGCTCCAGGACTGAATTAGATCCACTAGACTGGAATCAAATTCTTTGAAAATTAGATTAAATATCCATTTTTGGTGCAGTCTGCATTCACACTGAATACCGTGCACAGTACCATTCAGTCATCTAGGTAATGTGCTGCAGCAACTGAAACAAATTAAGAACAGAATGTGTCCCAGGCAAGAATAGCAGTAGGAAACAAAAATGCTACTGGGTCCATCCTCCAGGGTGTGGCAAGATCTATATTACAAATTGCAACTGTGTGCTATAGGAAGTATTTTACTTTTTCTCTGATTGAATGAGACTTTATGATGGCTGGAGAACTAGACATTTAGCACCTGGTGTACTGTCTGGCCTACCCTTCTAGGGCTCTCCTGTGCTCTATGAAAGTATCCTCCCTGACTTTGCTCTGCTCCCTCACTCCTAAGCATCGGTACCCAAAATTTTAGACTGCCTGTATTAAGAATGAAAAGAAGACTAAGGAAAAAAAATCAATTCATCGTGAAAACTGATGGGACTTTTTCGTCCAAAACATTGTCTTAATTCTCTTTTTTCAAAAATATATGTGAAGACTGCAGGAGACCTAAGAATTTGATTTACGAGTGTTGAGCCTAAGTATAAGAGATGCAACAAAACTATGGTCTTTTGGTCTAGAAAGGAAAAAATATATTAAGAGAAGATCAGATGGAAGCTTAACATATTCAATAATATACAGAAACTTAACCCATAATACATGTAAAAAACAGAGTAATTTTCTATATACAGTATTATTCACCTCTCAGACTCATTCTTATCAAATAAGAGCAAAGCAAATAGCTCAAACCAGGTTAGCAATATGAATAAGAATATTACTTCCAGTTAAGGGAAAAAATTGCAATTTGATTGTCCTAGTAGCTAATTTAAGGACTCTGATCACCATCTTAGATTAGAAGACATTTTCTTCAGTGTACATGTGGGAACAGGCAATTAGGGAAATTGTTTTTATTCATTTTTCCCTTTTGTCTTTTTTTCTGCCTTTATCTGAAAGATTCAGCATTAGCTACTGTCTGCCAGAAAAATAAATGAGATTGGTATAATGGAAGTAATCCAGTGGAAAAAATAGAAACCAAATATTCTTTCTGGTATACCAGTTTCTATATTCTCAATATGATCAATGCATGATGTGTTACAAACCTCAGAATGCAGTGGATTTAAAATAGACAATTTGAGACCATTCTAAATCTTTCTAAAACAAGTAAAAATTCTTTGGCACAAAAAATAGGTGAGGAAGCTCATTCATACAAAATACACATGAAGGGTTCTAGCCTATCCTATGACAATAAATGAAAACAGAGGAGGAAAAGAGTGTAGGCATTCTCTTCCTTCTTCAGAAGCAGAAAAGCACTGCCTATGCTCCTTGACCCTTAACATTTAGTACAGCATTCTTCGTAGAGAATATACTTGCGTTCCAGTTAGTGATGCACATTAGGTTAGTAGTATATGTCATAGGAGCAATATGCTCTGCATTGCATGGAGCATAGGTCTAGTCAGTACAAGTCTGGCTAGCAGTACTCCTGGAGTAGAAGCAATGTCTTACTCAGTCCTTTTCCAGGTGTAGACAGATTAAGACCTCATGCAAGTCTATTTCTGTTCTGCCATCACAGCACATCTTTCTTCCCCAACAAGCCTTGTTTTTCCACACACACAAACACAATGACAACTTCACAGAATGTGAGCCATGTCTTCAACTAGTAAGAGTCAAAATAGCTCTATCGATTTGGTGTTCTCCTACACTTACTGCTAAAGCGAGGTTTTAAAGAATTGAATAAAAATGGGCAACGTATGGAAGGTGAATGGATCTCAATGAGAATGCATGCATTCTGAGACAAAGAAATGACACTTTTTTGAATGTCATGAAAATTTCATTAATATAAAGGTAGTCTAATTCTCATATGATATACGTGGAGGCAGGAAGCATCCTGAGGTATGTTTCTAAACTTAGAAACATCAATTAGCTTTTCCAGAAGACATCAGTTGCCAGTTAGTGAACTGGCAGAGCTGGATATGAACAGTGTGACTCCTGTACTTACTCTGCCCATGACTTTTTTTTCATACTGACCACCTAAGTAACTCTATTCATGTGTTACATATTTCTGATGGAATTTAGGGCATAAGGCCAACAACAAATGTATTGCATCTAATTCCTGCTTGCTGCCCACTTCCTATTTGCTGCTATAGCTAGTTTAACTGTTCAGACTGTGACATTTTAGGGCATAATGAATCTTTCACTGGAATGTGGAACATTTTAAAATTAGGCTTAACTCCTTTGTTAAGGAAACCTTCCTTCAGAGCCAATGATATGTCTAATTTCCATCAAATACCTAATTTATGTTTTGTATCAAAGGCCCCTAAGAACCTTATTTAAATGTAATAGCAAACACATCTTGCTCAAAGTGATTTATTTCCATTCAGGTATTAGTAAACACCCAAGCAATTTTAAAAGGTGTACTATTAAAGACAAACAGATTTGCTAAATAGAACTAACTTAAGATCACTTGAGGGGCCATATACCATTGATAACCTTGCAGACTTTCATGGGGCCATATTTACCTACACAGAATGACAGTAGCTTCTTTGGGTCATTATTGCTCTGATCTATTTCTTTTTCACAAATAACTATGTCATGATTACTTAAAAATCACTCTATTCGTATTAGGTTCAGTCAACAGGTAGCAGAGGAGCACTCAGAAGTCAGGAGATGGGAAGTGGCAAGGGAAGGGAATCTGTTGTGTGTGCCTTCTGTGGAAATGAAGGTAAGTACAGAATGACCTCCTATAATTTTTTCTCCCATCCCAGAGACTATAAACAAAGGCTATAGATGGCCCTCATGTTATACTTCTTGATGAACAAATAGCTTGGATCTTTCACTATAATATTGCTTTGTTACTGTAAGGAAGTCATCACAAGGCTGGCACTGCTAAGGCAGGCCTGGTGTGAGCCCATGCCCTCTTTGATACCAGCCACCCACAGGGCAGGAGTTTTAACTGAAGTTTGTGTCACAGAACACACACACACACACACACACATACACACACACATGAGTGTATGGAAAAACTAGATGCCCCTCCTGCTCTCTTGAAGTGATGAATCTGTGCACTGCTAGCATCCCAGGTGAGTGCCTAAAGTCATGAATAATACTCCCATTATGCTTTCCTTTCATTCAAGATTCAGAGTCCCTCACAAGTATAAAACAATTACACATTTCAACACAGCTGCAATGGGTAGAGGATATAGTCTTCCAAAATTCACAGCTCTGGAAGCTGAGGCAAAGAGAAGTAACCTTGTCACAACAAGAACTATAACCCAGAGGACCAGATCTTAAAGCACGTTCACATCAGCAGGCTCTGCCTCTGTCAATGACGGCCTGGCCTACAATTAAGTTTTACCAGCTATGTCATTCAGAGAGATGATTTTTTTAAACCCAATTTACTAATGCCAGTAAATATATTAATAGAGAAATGGTTATGCTAATATCATTCTATTTATACAGTATAAAATGCCAGTGGGGAAAACAGTCTAAGCACTTTTATACCAATTTAATTATACTTATATAAAATACAATTAGACTTTCACACCATCTACTTTACATTGTTTTGCAGATTTAACTATAGTGGTATACATATACTAATAAAATTCTCTTACTGTAGACAATTCAAATGAATTTCCATTTTAAAAAACAAAATACATTTTTGTTGCTATTTTTACTATGCTTAAACAGTGAGAATTAGGAATTATGTTATGATGTATTCCACAAACTGCTTGTAAAGACTGTCAGATTAATGCCTTTTACATTAATATTACACATGCTATACAATAGACCTGTCTGCAGACTCTGACAAAGACTGACAGCACTGTAACAGAATAGCTCAGTTATTTTGTACCTGGAGAAACCATTATCTGAGGAACTGCAGGGCTTTGTTTCCATTCAATCCGCCTATGAGGTCATTAGTGGGAGATAGCTCTCCAAACCAAAGAACCTATCAATATGAAAATGACATTGAACTGTTTGGCAGGCAAGGTTCTTTGAGTAGATGTAATATCTTTTATTAGACCAACTGAGTAGTGGGAAAAAAGTTCTTAGCAAGCTTTCAAGCTCAATCCCATCTATCTTTTAATCATAAATAATCATATCTATCTTTTATCTGTGATAAAATAATATCACATCTACTCAAAGAACCTCATCTGCCTATGTCCTTAGACCAGCACAGCTACAACCAAAAACTAATTGGAACTGTTTCACTTTTATGGGACCCACATGTTAGGGTTACCCATTCCTGAGTATTGGTGCAAGAGTTAGCTTTTCTTTGCATAGGCAGCTAATTATATTAACTGGCTAAAAGGAAATGATGGGAAGAATGATACAAGATTATATTGGTCTTCAACATATATATTATCCTTTCCCTTCTAATCATTGCAATCCAAGAGTCATTACTTTTTTATGCCCAAATAGTTGTGGGCTTTTTTTAAACATATATAGTGGCTTGAAGATCACTGAAGATCATTTACAAATGTCAGCAATTGTGTTAGTGCAGAATGTGGCTACCCACTGATCTGATAATCTTTCATATTACTAGTACACCTGTGAGCCACTGACCACAGAGGTTGCCAGCTTATTTTCACTTGCAATTCAAGCTGCTTATTTTCAACCATAGAGTTTCTTAGTGATTTTTTTCCATGTCTTAAAGGCTTACCTTTTTTCTTTTCTTTTAACATGTTATAAAGGCACACTATAAAGGAGAAGGATAAGTAAAACAGATATGGCCCAATAGATAATGACTACATGGCTGATCTATGCAATGAAGAGAAAGACTAAACTGCAGTAAGACAACACTCAGTTCAATGTCAGCAAACTTATTTTGTAAATTCTGCTTGTATACTTTTGAAGTATCCTGCACAAACTAGCCTACATTATATGTAAAGAAGAACATTGTGAGACACTTGTTAAAAATCTATCTACTTATAGCAATGATCTAATCTTGAACTGCCGCTCTGGTGTAAGATAAAATATAGGGATGATTAAAGCACTGGTGGCTCTATTGACTTTAACCTGCTTTATATCAATATGACTTGGAACAGAATCTGGGTTATTAAAATGAACTAATGTGGCTTAGTGATCCCTGGTTTGGGATGATCCTGCTTCAGGCAAGGGGTTGGGACTAGATGACCTCTGGAGATCCCTTCCAGTGTTACTTCTCTATGACTCTCTGATACCAGCAGATGTTTTCAATAGTTGACTGTTATTCCATTTGAACTGCTTAATAGTACATAGCTATATATTCTTTCAACTCTGTGCAGGATAGCTTTGCATAAATCCCAAATCATCTGGGATAAGTAAAGTTGGACAGAAAATGAATTTATTTTTTCAGCCAGATTATTTTAACAACCAAGAGGGAGAAGAAAATGTAGCTATGTGGGTAAGTGTTTATTACAGTTTTGCCAGAGAGCAGTGGAGATTTAGAAATGTATTTTACAGTCATTTTTTCAGTTGAGCCAACGTATGCCTTTATGTTCTGTTTCTTGACAGTGTTAACAAAAAATAGATTGTAAGCTCAATTATGAACTTAGTAAGCTATCTGTAAACTGTGGATAAATAACCCATACCTAACTGGGACTCTTAATATAACTCTTCTGTATTTTTCTCCCTAGAAATATATGTTCAGTATGAAATTTATGACTATAAATAGGAAATCGTACTTAAGCAAATTATTCATCAGGGCATTGGAGCAGTGACCTTAACTAAAACTGTAGAGGAGAATACATGCTTTATGAAATGTGTTTACTTTACATGTAAAGAAAACCTAAAGTAGATATAGCTAATGCCAAGACCTGTTTCACCTTAGTAACTACTAAGTGACAATATGTTTTATCTAAATATACCACAAAACAGAAGGAACACATGCTAATGTCAGATAACACAGAAACTCTGGTTTTCTGCATTATTTTGTCACATGTTCCTGTGCTTAAAGAAAACTTTTTAATAAGGTATATTAATGTATCTTAATTATAAGGAATATCAACTGCACACTCATTTAAATCATTATAAGATGCACTTTACTGTGGAAACTATGCATATTTATTTGATTATTGTATATTTGTACTTTTTTCTGGCTGGGCTAAATTGTGCATATATAAAATTCTTCACTGTTTTTGCAATGGTGCAATAAAAGAATCAGTATGAAATATATAACATTTTGTTTAATGATCAAATATAAAAGACATCATCATAATTGTCTAAATATTGATTCAAACCTTATTCTGGCAAAACTCCCACACCCATGCACAAGTATTGCAATATTACATCCACAATATGCAAGTAATAAACTAGATATTATATTGCATGTATCCCACATGCAGAGAGAATATCTATATAATAAACAAACATTATAAAAAATGAATTTATTACAGACTTTTCACTGCCTCTCTGTCATTCTGGCCACTCTTCTCTCCCTAACAATTGATTCTTTAAAGCAACTTTAAACGGTTGCAATATATTATTAAATTAGGAAGTAGTCAGAATATTCATTCTTTACCTTTACACACACAGTTTAAACCAAAACATATAGTAGCCTGAGACTTAGGACAATAAGTGCTGAGCCCTTAACCAAACAACATGTTTGGTGGGACATCCTCCATATTATATGAATCTTTTACAATGAAGCCTAGCTAGGGAGAGTTTGAAGATATCCGTGATTACTTTTATGACATTTTCAGTCTATACTAATTTTACATTTGGTAATTTACAGTGGTTTAAAAATGTATTTGCTTTATTTCTTCTCTTCCTCCACTCCCAATTACAAAATGTGCACAAAGTACCTAACAGGTGGAAGGATGTAAAGAATACCTATAAAAATAAGTAATTTCAAACAGTCCTCTAAAATAGTAGTTCTAGTAAGCACACAGAAGATATAAAACACAAATACACAATTCTGTATAACGACCCTTTATTTTAGATTATCTGCAATACCCACTTGTTGCATTACTTATGAAAAACACAATAATTACAAACCTTAACTCATGCTGATAAAATCTTTAAACTACAATTTAGCATATTGTATTCTATGCATACACACACATGCATCCATTCTTAGACCCAGTCATAAGATCTGCTAAGCACTTGCAAGTTCCATTGGTGTCAATGAGAATTACAGATGTTAAGCACGCACCAAGATTTGAATCCCTTAGTACCTAGGCTTCAAAACGTTCAGTAATACGTGAAGCCCCTACTTACTTTTTGTATTGAAATTACAATATACTTGATTTTCATTACATTTACTGGATAGCTTTAAAAACCTATAAAAAATAGTTAAGAATGATCTCAGTATCCTAACTCTGGTAAACCCTATGGAAAGAAGACCAAGACACTACAAGAACTGTTTTAGGTGCCAAAGAATTTTTATGTTTCAGAGAGATTTCTAATAGTTCAAAGCTTTTATGTAACAGTCTCACAAGGCATAGTAAAGTATATCATAGTTGTATATCAATGACTGATTTATAAATGTAAGCTTAAGGGATTTTATCACTTGGATAAAAACATTAAAATATTGTAGTTAAAAATCAATCAAATTAGTTGCAACATTCAGATGTTTGTCAACATTTTCTTTCATAATTAGCTATCAATCTTTCCTCCCTTTTGGTTCTGCTCTGAAGTCCCAGTGGCACACTGTGATGTCACAAGTATTTTCACAGTAACACACTAACATTAGCACTCCAGCATTATGACTTCACTGCAGGAGCAAGTGAATAGTCTAGTAAAATTACTAGCACAGGTAGAAACAACTGTCATTAATAGCATATTAAAAACAGAAAATGAAATTATTTTTGGTGCAAGCCTTTTTTAAAACTCAAGTATGCCTCTGTATGAAATTTCTCCTTGAAGTAGGATGTAATGATACCTATATTCATAATATGTTTTACAATGTAGCACAAGCAGCATAAAGGGGATGCACAGCAGATATTTTACCTAAGATCACCATATTACATTCTTCTTACAACTTTAAGACTAAGTAGAATTCTGTTTTAATTCATCATTAGTATGTGGAATGTTTACACAACAGAATGTACTTTTAGAACATTCATAATCATCAGTATATTTATTTTCTATTTCATTACATATATTTCATACCATTTTGCCAATAAATAGGTGTATTTCTCACATGAGCTACTCATTTTAATCAATATCATCACTGGCATTTTGTTCAGAGTACAAATATACCTGCCATTCATTTTTAGCTTTCAGTGAATTTTAATTAAATCTTCATGGTAGGCTGTTTTCCTCCCTCCTCTCTCTTTACCACTTCTACCTAAACTGTCAAATAGCATTTGCAAAAAGAAAGCTTTTTGAGCAAAAGAACTACTGGCAACTGTGGGTTAATGTCAAGATTAAGAATCTGGAACTCTGAAGTTAACCCTTCTGTGCACTATGTGCTTAAAGAATTTTTACTTTTAAAATAGCCAATTGACCAATTAAACAGTTTATTAAATATTTTGAAAGATATCAAGAAAATAACCAGTATTTTCCCCTGAGATTTAAATTATTGTAGTCAAAATATATTTGGCCAGACACATCCACTAAAAGCAAGTATTAGTGCTTTAATTTTAAGGGCACACATTTTTGTATTTGGCTTAAACTTTAAATAATCAGTTAGTTGTCACTAAAATAACATGAAAGATCATTTTACATGCTTTAAAGCAAGTAGAAAGGGTTAATGAGCACCATCATGTTAGCATGCGCCCAATAACAACTTCTCTCCTTAAACACAACAGCAAACAGGTACACCTTTGATTGTAACAACACTGTCTAAAGTGCTGTCGCAGTCTCTGGATATGAAGAAGGTAAAATACTATCATATTATTCAATTTTTCAATAAGATGACCTTCTTACAGAACAAAAGGATGATGAACAGAATGCTATTATATAGTTATACATTCTGTTAGCGTATGGAATCTGGGAAGCAAGGAAGCATATTTTATATATCTATATAGGTATAGTTTTTAAATGCTTTAAGCAAGCTGTCTCTTCAAAGCAAAGCTGCAGGGTGTTCATCTTGAAGATTAATCAGAACCCAGAAATTCATAAGCATCTGTAAAGCTGAATTTATTGCTAATCCTACTGTGAACTAGAAAAAGTACTGGACAGCACAACAAAAAACAGACCACATCTTCACTATTCATTTACAGTGAATGCTTCTGCTTTGCTTTTTTATGCTTATTATCATTCTTCTTAAAATATTCTTAATCTGCATAAAATAAAATCATAGTTGAAAAACTAAGGGTGGGCATCTCCTACTCATCTATTTCTGCTATTTTACTTGACTTACAGTGTGAACTTACCAACATCATAATATTGCAAGTGAAAACATTTTAATAAAGTGTTGACTCATAAGTCAGTGGTTTTGGTAGCTTCACCAACACTGTAGCACTAGAAAACAAATCAGTTAGAAATCAATGCATTACATTAGCTAGAACAGTGGGAGGTACATTCAGAATGAAAATAAGGAGGAGAAACAAAGGAAAGATGGAACACATATGAGACTAGGTGTTGTAATAGAGAGTACATACCTGTGTTAAATCCTCTTTAAAAATAAAAAATACATACCACCAAATCTATAATATTTTCCTTTTATGCAGACATACTGTATACAACTCCATTCCTATTCTCCCATTCTTCATTCAGCCTTAAAAGAGTACAACACAACATGAAGCTGCTTCACAGTGATTCAACTCAAGTGCAATCAGGCATGCTGCTAGTCTGCAGTGGTATCTTGTCTTCTAAATTCCATTGTGCTCCCTAAGCAGCATTAAATGCATTTTTTTACTTGGCTATTAGCACAAAACTGATTTTGTTCTTCTTAGCTGCTAAATCCTTCCGTCTTCTGCATCTCTATTTAATTTTTTCTCTGTAGCAGAAAAATGGGAGTCAGTATCCCTACTCCTGTTCACATACATCAACAATACAGAATAGTAAGCATCCTGGTGTTTTAAGTGCTGATAACTTCACCCATCGTTGTTTTTCCTTGCCATTGCTTCAGAGTGCAGTATTCACTGCAATAGCCACAGCCCTCCTGTGTGGAAGGCAGCTCCTCTGCTTCACAGATTGAATAAAACGGGCTTATAGGAACAACACATGTGATGCTCTGTGGGAGCTAGCAGGTGCATCACTGGCCACAACACTGATAGCAATGTGAGGTACTGCCTCTTGCTTGGTGAGGAAATCTGGTTGCTAGGGCCATGTCTCACCTAACCTTTCATTTATCAGTCTGACGTGACCTGGAGTAACAATTGTATAGCCATTTCTTCAGCAGGCTTTCATTAGCAGCAGGGCAATTTTGGCACTAAAATTGAAGGATGTTTTAATAATTATTCTATGTTTATATATGTTTATTTGTGGGTGCTCCAAGATAATTATTGACATACCACAGACATAATATTTTGTATGTAATCAATTAATACACAGGGGGGCTCAGCTAGTTTGTTTACCAGTACCTGGGCAGGCAAAATGTTGGTGTTACATATGCTCTGCAAAAACAATATCAATATTAAAATGTTAATTGACTTGTTAGGATATGCAGGATTTTGTCTATACAAAAGGGTCGCACACATATTCAGGATATTTTGTACACACACATAGTATATGGGCATGCACCACATTCAATGTCACTTCAATCAGAGCTTCTACTAACTGTAAAAGCAATTAGTTCTCAAACATGATCCAAAATTAACTTTATATAAACTTGTTCATTCATGTCTACCAAACTTTCTAAATGTAGACAACAGTTTACTGGTTTGCAGCCAAGAAATTTGTCCTTCCATTGTTTATGTCTTCAATATGTTACACATGGAATAATGAGAAGGTCATATTTAAAAGAAAATCATTTTACTAAAAATAGGATTTACACATGAACACAAACATTACATTTTACTTAGGCATTAGTAGTTGTAGTAGTTGTCACTTCCTGCAACAATAGCAACATCACCACTGATGGTAAGACTTTCAGAAAAAATGTATTTTTGTGGTGGTAAAGTATAATTGCCTAAAATCAAATAAAATACTGATAGTAGAATATAATGATATTTAAGATATTATAAAATTGGTTTTGAGGTATCCTGTCTACTGATATTATTGTTAAATAATATTACAACTAGCAATCTTTAAAATTATGCCCTGTTGCAATGTATACTACCTATATAGTATAGTACCTTAATTGCTTTTATAGTTCTAAATTAAATTAATTTGTAACTCAACTCTGTGGGCAAGTATTAGATTATGACCTAAGGATTTCAGGTTAAACATAAAAATATTAGATATAAATTTAGATCACAAATGCTTAAAAAATCTGCCACGTTAATGCTATATGCAAAGAAGAAAATATAAAAAAAATTACAGTAATGTACATGAGCCTTTTCAAATACTAAAAAGAGATGAGTGGGAATATGCATCACTGGCACTAAAGCTTGATCATACAATCTTTTAATTCTATGAGTGGTCCCAACAAAGCCATCTTCCCAGACTGATTTGCGGATTTGGTAATGCAGACCTAATCCTGAAATGTGTTCCAGATATCTCATACACAAACAAATCTGTTCTGGGCTTGTGACAGTGCTGGCAGTCTACACAAAGAAGTGAGTGTTAGAAAGATCTGAAAGAAGAACGATTTCCTAATGTACAGGTAGATCCCTGCTTGTTTATTATGGAACACTGTATGCAAACAATATTGCTTGTAGCAACATTTGGTTTGGCAGATTGATTAATCCAGCTTTCCATCAACCAACTCCTATGCGTTTAGCTGTTGCTTATACTAATCTGTTGACTTTCAGCAGCTGAAAAGTTCAGTTTGGATATAATTAATTTAAACTCTTAGTATTCAAGAGAGATTTTTACACGTTCTCAGTGCCATACAACTGATGAAAAAGAAAACCCCGAAACTTTACAGAGCATGGAAGTGTCAGTTGGAGCCAATTATGACTTTATTGATCTGCCTTGGACTTAAAATGCTATATAGAATTTGTCTTACCCAGCAAGCTGTTGATTTTGCTTGTAATGATGCTGCCCACAGTGTTACAGATATGTGTGTAGTGATTATTTAGAACAGGAATTGACCAAAAAGATCCTTACAATAGAATTGCATTATATTCCTATCAATCTAAGAAAATCAGTTTTCTTACCAGTACAACAGGCACAATTCTGGACTGTAAAATATCACCAGAGATTTTTCACTGATCAGTTATTATATGTCTGTTCACCATTAAATATCACTGGGAAGCCTACAACTGGAAGGCTTTATAATGGTCCTTTGCACCATTACATTGTGCCCATTACACTGAGCAAAAAAGAATGGTTCTCCATGTACTCCATGCTTCTAAGTACATATAGAGTTCACAAATAAATCAAATAAATTAGGTTTTTTGTAGAGAGAAAGCATGTCATATTCCATAACCCTACTGCTTTTATGTCTATTTAGTACAGCAGCCAGTGTAGTTTGGCCTGGAGACCAAACCACCTCATACTTGAGAAAACCAACATGCAGTTGGAAGAAAGTATAGAAAGGATAGCTATTCATTCTGCCCACCCCTTTGTTCATAAGCATGTGACTATAGCTTCCACTGTCAACAGTGACAATCCTAAGTACTCTTCCCTTTCCTTAAATGGTGTTTGAGGGCTTATTATACTGTAAAGAGTGCTCCTGTCTTAGAAAATGCAAGTGAAGCAATATATCTATCAGATAGTGCATGTTATTTTTAAAGTACATGTCATTTACTGTATATAGAAAGATCAAATGGAAAAATTTTGAAGGGCAATGGAAGGCATTTAAAATGGCGCTCATTGATTCGGGTCCACAAAAACAGAACCTTTTGGAAGGAGATGGAGTTTGCTTTCCTCCCTGGGTCTACTCTACAAACAGGTTCCTCCCTATATCTTTAGGGTATTATTGGATAGCCAAATGTATTCCCATTTGGTCTTTGTATGGCCTATTCAAGGATAAAATGTGCTCTAACCCTACTGTCTTATTTTGTGTAGGATCCAGTTGGAATCTCACCTGACATGTTAATCTGAGTACTGTACCTTGGTTTTCTATGAAAAACTGGCAAATTAATCACTGGGTTTGAGGGGGAACATAATTGTAACAGCTCAAGGAAAGCTCAAATGATAAGTATCTTACCTCCGGACATCTTGTCATGCAAGAAAAAGATGATACTAGAGAACTTCTAAATTATTTTTAATGTTTATGCCAAGTTCCTGATTAATAATCCTGAAAAATATAAACCCTGTATTTATTCACTATAGAAGTATCGCATGGAAAGTAATATTGATGCTCTCCCTACCAAGACCGCCTGAGTATCCTGTCCTGAGGACCACCTGCCATGAGAAGGAGTTACTTTAGTCCTCTGGTTCTGTGCTAGTCGGCCAACAATGGTGACATTGATAACTTTCCAAATGATGACTGATTAAAACCACTGGTCCATTTTCTCATCAATTATTGAATCATCATCATGTGCTAAATGGTTTCAGGCCCCACCACCAGGAACCTGACTCAAACTAATAACTTAGTGGTGAATAGATGTATGCACCTACTCTTCCGAGCCTGCAAGTTCCTCAAATCTAAACTTTAAAACTTAACTTGAAGTTGTATTTGTTACCTTTTTTATCTACTTACTTCAGTGGATTATATGTATAATTTTACAGGAATTCCATATTCCACTAAAGTAAGTATATTGTTTAATTCTCAGGGATACAAATCATGACTTTGGCTATCAAGTTCATACAGGGCACATCTACACATGCAAGTAATGCAATGCAATAAACTCTGGCATGCATTGCAGTGGAGTGTATTGTTCCCTAGCACCATGTTTACATGTGCGCCCAGGACTGCAGCACTTTGAAACAGGTTGGAGCAGCCCCATCTGGTATGGGGCCCAGGGCTACTCCAACCTGGCTCAACATGCTGCAGAGGTGCTGACTGGGGCACAAGGAAGCTCCAGTGCAAGGCTAGTTGTTAGGCAGCCCCTGCACTGAAGCAGTCTTGTGCCCAAGCCAGTCCTGTCAGCATCTACATGTGCGGTACTGATCACTAAAGAATGCTGCCATAGGATAGTACTTGTGTTTACAAGTACTAAGCTAAGGCAGAGTTAATTAGTTTCCTGCAGCCTAATAGGGCCACATGTGTAGATGCTGAGACTTTACTGTTGATCTAAATAGACAGCTGTGCAATAAATGTCTTGTGTAGATGAGCTCACCGATTCACTAATTTATGTAAAATGTAGACCGTATTATAGATGAAAATATTAAGGACTGCCCATTATTACACTGTACATTAAAGTATATCAATTGTACATTAAAGTACATCAATTATAGGTTACTTATGAGAGTTCCTGTACAAAAATAAATGCAATATATTCAATATTTGGAGGTATATTGCTTTGTAGCAATTTCATATTTGCTTAAAAAATAACAATGGCTAACCTATCAAATAAATGCACACCGGTAAAGACAATGTTCTCCAGTAATAAGGAAGAGTTAACCAAGCTAAATAATGTCCTATAATATTTACTTCTGTTTAAATAATACATAATAGAGTTGTAATTGTTTCTTTATAACTAGAGAAGTAGTAGCTTAGAAGTAAATGGCTTTCGATTTCAGCCTAGAAGCTTATAAACTAGCAAAAATGATGCATTACACTGTTCTTCACCTGGCTTAAGGACAGCTATAATTTCCTTACCCTAAAGACAACAACCACTGTCAGTGCTACTAAGGCAAGTGTTGATCCAAAGGCAACTTTGAAACTGTACCACTGTTATCAACTAAAAAAAGAAAATTCTAGCTACATACTGCAGATGACAAAGAAGATTCACATGAAACATATTTAACCATTACAAACACTTTATTAGCATCACCAGAATGATATCAATTTAGCAGGGATTTCAGTTGCAAGAAAGCAGAGATACCTTGTATGTATAAGATTTTACTCTGATGAAAAAGAAAGTGTGATCATTCTGCTCTTATTGCATCCCCTGCTGGTTGATTTGTGAACTGACATAGCCCATTTAATTTATATTGTATTTTATTGCTTTATAAATAAAGCAAATCAATGAAATTATTGCATACAATATTGTTAACATGTTAATAAGCTCGATTAAAACAAATGTATTTACATAATATGAAACATGGCCATTAATTTGTGAGATTACTTTGTTTCTTAAATAAAAATTAATTAAACTATAGAATGTTGTGACAACACATATTATAAGATATTTACTGTGTCCAGTTTGGGGTTCCCCACTCTAGAAAGGATGTGGACAAATTCTGGCAGAGGGTAGAGAAAATGGTTAAGGGACTGGGGCACATAACTTCTAAGGAGAGGCTGAAGGAACTGAACTTGTTTAGTTTGGAATAGAGACAACTGAGGGGGAACTTAATAGCAGCGTGCAACTACCTCAGGGTGGTTCCAAAGAGGACGGAGCTGGACTGTCCTCAGTGGTGGCAGATGACAGAACAAGGAGCAATGGGCTCAAGTTGCAGCAAAAAAGTTCAGATTAGATATTCAGAAAAAAACTTTTTCACTAAGAAGGTAGTAAAACACTGGAACAGGTTACACAGAGAGGTGTAGACTCTCCATCCTTGGAGGTTTTTAAGACCCAGATAGACAAAGTCTTACCTGGGATGATCTAGTTGGGGGATGGTCTTGCTTTGAGTAGGAGTGGGGTGGGGGCTGAAGTAGATGACCTCCTGGGCTAGGGACATGCATTCAAAAAGCCAATGCCTGAATTGATTCAATCTTTGCAGATTAGTCTAACATGCCTAGATTGAACCAATTGGCCAGTGGACAGACATTCACTCTGGACTGAGGAAATGGAGGCATATGGCTGCAGTCACTCATGCCAGGAGTTGGGGGTCCTAGAACATGCCCTCAGCTGAAGGGAAGCAGTGCTAGGAGTGTGTGGCCAGCCCTGGCAGTAGCCTGAAGTGAACTGGACAGGGAGGTGTTTTAATTTCCCTCTCCCTGTCTCACAGACCCAGCCAACGTCTGCCTGGTGCTGTCACCTTGCTGCCACAGTGGCAGGGGCAGAGGCAGCATGATCCCCTGAGGCAGAGGGGGCAAGGAGGGGGTTTATTCCCTCCTCTGTCCCCTTCTTCCCCAGGGGAGTGCAGCCAGGGTCTGCTGGCTCCAGCCATCATTGCATATTGTTCTCTACATAGGGTAAGCAGCAGAATAAGCTCCTCTGCCAAACGCTAAAGGCAGGAGGAAAATACCACCCCTCCCTGCCCCTTCGTTTAAGGGGATCCTGCTGGTCGGCCTCCAGCTACACCCCCACCCCTGCTGCTGGAGTGGCAAGGAGGCAGTGACCCTGATGTGGGCAGCAACCCCTCCCACGGTTTCCCAGAGTGCAAGCCTCTTCCTGGCAGGAGGGACGTGCTGTTGGCAGGGCAGCCAATGCTGCCACAGACTGTGCAGGGTGAGCAGTGGCACCAGGGCTCAGAGGGGTGGCCATAGTTCCCCAAGTCAGGCCTGGTGTTGCTGTCGCTCATCTTGTGTAGTCTGCAGCAGCTCTGACCACCCCACAGTGCAGCCTCCCCTCTAAGAAGAGGCTTGTGCTCCAGGAAACCATGAGGGGGGCACTGCCTCCATCCTGGTTGCTCCCCCCTTTCAGCTGCTGCAGCTGCAGGAACGGGGGCACAGCCAGAGGTCAGCTGGCAGGGCCCCCTTAGGTGAAGGGGCAGGGAAAGGGGTTATTTGCCCCTCCCTCCAATGTCTGGCAGAGGGAACAGGGAGGGGACTTATTCTGCTGCTCACCCACGCAGGGAGGAATCAATGGCAGCGATTGCCATGGCTAGCAGACCCCAACTGCAGTCTTCTGGGAATGGAGAGGGGAATAAACCCCCTCCCTGCCCCCTCTGCCTCAAGGGGCCATGCTGACTGGCATCTGGCCATGCTCACACCCCTGCCAGTGTGGCAGCGAGGGGGGAACACCTGGTGGACACCGGCAGGGTCCACAGGACAGGGAGGGGGTGGAATTAAACCCCTTCCCTGGCCAGTTCATTACATGATACTGCCAGGGCCATGCCTCCGCCTCTGGAGCAGCAAGCGGAGAAATGCCTGGCAGGTCCATGCTGGTGGGACAGGGCAGGGAGAGAGAAATAAACCTATTCTCTTCCCCCTTTGTCTTAGGGGTGCCAGCATCTGGCCATGCCCCTGCACCCCTTCTCTGCTCTATCTACGGAGAGGAGGGGAGATCCAGCCCTGCTCTGCAGGAGCAGACAGTCCAGCCCAGACATGCAGAGCATTCTGTGATGCTGGGGGACTCTGGTTCAACTTAAACCAGGAAAGGGTCTGGAACTGAAGTTTCATAAACCAGTTTGAGCTCAATAAGTTAGTCTGATACTATATTCAACCAGGTTTATCTAAAACTGATTTGAGCCATTACAAAACTGGTTTATGTGCACTGAACATATGTTTTGTTACACGTTTAAACTGGTTTCTGATCACTTAAACTGGTTTACATGCAACTTCTGTCCCTAGCCCTGAGGTGTCTTTCAACCTTCATTTTCTGTGATTATATGACTTAAATGTAAATATCCCAATACAATATTTAAAACATCTTTGTAATGAAGCCTATAAAGTAATGTACAATGTTGACCCATATGCAAAATAATCATTATCTCACAGTATTTTTTTAAAGAAAGTTTCTCTGACCAATACGGACAAAAGATAAGAAAAAAAAGAATGTAATAATTACTCAGAAGAAGAAGACATTTTTTCTTGATAGTTCTGGTAATGTGTGCAAATCCAGCTGAATACAGCACTAAGCTGCTTTGCATTTTGTTTCTGGAAATACTGGTTGCCCCTAATATTGGAAGTGATGAAAAGTTTTGTTTTGTTTTTTTTAATTTGACTCCTGACCAAGTCTTCTCAAAATGTTCTACTCCAAAACAGTTTTCTTTAAATAGTTTTTCAGGTTTAAAAAATATTATGAAATAGAAAAATATAATTTTTTCCCTTCCTCTTAAATTCTTGTTAATTGACATTAACAGCAGGGACCTGGTGAATGATATAGAGCATGCAGTCTGCCAGAAGCATTACCAGTTCAACGCCAAACCCTGGTTCTGCTTTTGGAAGCATACAGAGGAAGGGATCAAACATAAGATGAAAAGAGCCAGTACAGAGAAGGCCTAAAAGATGTCAAGAAGGCATCATAACTAGGGCTGTGCAAAATGTTGCCAGAAGTTTTGTTTCAATGCTGTTTCGATTCGTTTCAAGATCAAAATTCAAATGAAACAGAGAGCTTCAAAACAGCCTCAAAATGAAACAAGGCAAGTCGAAATATTTTGAAATTTTCAAAAAGTTTTGAGTTTTGAAGCTTAAGCTGGGCTTGCCTTCAAGAAAACAGAAACTAAAGTAAGGAGAGAGAGCGGGGAGTGCTCTCATTATTGACTGTGTAGCTGGCTAGTGACTGTCATTCTTTCCTGAGGTCTCTTCCAATTCCAGTGCTCTGGGGGAGGGATGGAAAAACTGCATAAAACAACATTGTTTGAACTACCCTGCTTTCTGCCTTGGTGTCAGTTGAGTGAAGGCTTACCTTAACACACACACACACATAGAGTGTCACCCACCCATATCATGAGTTTTGCCAGTCAGCAGCTAAAGGTGCAGGGCCCCAGAACCCAGACTCCCCTGCACCTACCTCCTTGACAGCTGGCAGGCTTTGTGGCTGCAGCAGGGCCTAGCAAGCCTGCAACTTTCACTCTGCTGCGCCTTAACGCACACAGTGTGATCCATGTCATGAGTTTTGCTTGTCCACCTCTTGAGGTGCAGTTTCCCCCAAGCCCCTGCATCTATCTCCTTGAAACTTGGCAGGATTTGCGAGATCAGCAGGGGCTAGCACACCTGCAGTTTTCAGTCCACTGTGGTGTAATACACACACGTGACATGAGTTTTGCTTTCAAGAATTTGGGGAGCAGTTCCCCCAAAACTCCTGCACCAATCTTTTTGAAACTTGGCAGGCTTTGTGGCCTCAGCAGGGGCTACCACCCCTGCATGTTTCATTTAAATCAGACAAAAAACAACAAATGTATAACTATTTCATTGATTCCCCATTATACCCTATGGCCAGATCTCCAAGGTGGCTCCGAAACTTTGGAGCCACTTCAGCTGGATCAAAGTGGGAACCTGGTTCAGAGCTCTGGATTGGATCCCTGCCATCTGAAGTGGCCGGATCTGAAGCCAGATTGAATAGTTGCCTACTTGCACAGGCCTATTATATATGTGTATATATATGCCTAAGTTTAAGCTAATACTTAAGTCCCATGAAGAACATATTTAAATTAAGAATGTATTTGAATGCCATTTTGGCATGGAATTAGGGTAAGGTTACATGTTACAATTAAATCATATTAAGGGCACTTAAAATGCAAGGGTCCACACGCTAAAGCTTGTGGACAAATGCTAAATGCCCACACATCTTAAAAAGTTACACCACTTTGGGGTAGTATTATTTTTCAACTGTACTACCTAGCTTGAGTTACCTTAACTTCTGATTGCTCCACTGAAACAAAATGACCAATTTGCAGTTCTCCAGCCTCCCAAGAGGCACCACTCCCAGCATGGACTAACTATTTTCCAGAACTTTACCTCCCTGTATTGACAGCTGGGGAGCATGTGAGCAGGGAGGGGTGAGTGGAAGCAGGGAACGGGAAATAGGAAAGAGGGGGGACACAGGGTAAGCATGATTTGGGAGCTTTTAGGAAGCCACAAAATAGGGCAAGTGAGCCCAGCAACTCCCCATGAATTTGAGTCAGGCTTATGTTGCCCTTGCCAGACCCTGCAGCTATCCAGCAATAATTTACCCACCCATTCCTTCCTCCCCCATGGGGAGCTGGTGGACAGTTGCTGGGGGACTTCTGGATAAGCAAGCAACCATAGGGCCTGGCCAGGGCATAGAGACTGGATCCGGGTATGTGTGGGTGGCACAACCCAATCTGTGACCCAGTGCGAGCACTGCAGTGTAAGAGGTCTGTGTGACCTGATCAGAGTTCTGCCAGGGGTGACATGGGCTGGATCCAGGCATGTGTGGATTAGGCAGGCTTCAGGGAAACAGGGAGCAGACAGGCAGGGGGACTTTCCCTGCTGCTGCTGTTTCTGTTGCTGCTCTCAGGCTGAGCACAGCCCCTGGAGTGGGAAAGGAGCTTCCCTTTCCCTAGGACAGTGCCAGCAGCTGCAGGGGAGTGGGGACCCTGGAACTAGGGAAGAGCCCTGTGGGAGAGCAGGGGGAGCAACATCATGGGGCAATAGAGGCCTCTGCTTCCCTTCCCCCTCCACCCCACTCTATACTGCTGCTAGAGAGCCAGTGAGTGGGGCCAGCATGGAGCAGTCTTGGCAGCTCCTGGCCACCCCCCTGCTTGGCAGCCCTTTAGCAGCAGGTCAAAGCTGTGCATGTTAGAGAAGATATAAACCCTCAGCATGCAACTCCTTACAGCACATACTAACTTTAACACAGCCTAACATTCTTTAGTGTTAGCACATGCTAATTTTAATGTGAAATTACACACTTTAAACATATACTTATTTCCTTTCTTGAATTAGGGGGTTAAAATAGATTTGTCAGACAAAGCTACAGGAATGGAAAGATAAGGGTAACATTGATTAGTGTGGTACAAGATGAGGGAAGACATTTGGAAAAGACAATTGAACAAGACGGAAGCAGAAAAGAGGCAGTAGTTTGAAAATAACTAAGGGAAGAAAATGTATAGCATCAGGAAATTTGATTTGTTTTCAAATGGCTAGATGGGAAAATAGATGGGGAAAAATGGAGTTTTTTGACTGGATGTGAAAGATATCTTTATACATGCATAGATCTGACTTTTCTTTTTGACTTGTATGAATGTATTTTACTTCATAACAATATGAGTAGTTTGAGTAGTTTATTTTGGACCAGTTGTTATGTTCTTCACTGGCCTTAGGGGTGTGCGACATGGGTGCCTGCCCAAGTGGAACTGGGCCAGGAAGAGCAGGCAGCTCTTCCTCCCTGCGAAACTGTGCCCTGCTCCCCTGTCTCTATCTGCAGCAGTGCCACTGATTTGCGGAGGGGGATGGAAGGGAAGGGTGCCAAAATACAAGTTTGTCCAGGGCACTGTTCTCCTTAAAGCCAACTCTGTTTGAATTGCTTGGGTGATTATATTCTTCATCTTTTTGCCTTATGTTATGATCACCCAGAGATAGTGTCTGGAGAGAAATCTATGATAAAAACCTGGCTTCTTTAAAATACAGACAGAAGGCAGGGTAGAAGTGCACCTTTATAGGCTAATTGAATCACAAATCCATAAACTTTCATGAACATCTCATTTCATCAGTTGCTTTACAACAAGAGAGACTAAGGTGTGCTTGAATTGTGAATGGACAGAGTCTTAGAAGAAAGGGAAGAAAGGATGAGGGGAGCATGGAATAGAGTTCAGTGGGGCAAGGTTAGAGGAAGAGAGCAGGGCAACTCAGGAAGAAGGTATGGAAAAGCAAGGCAGAAGGGTGTGGGATAGAAGCAAAAGAGGGGTTGAGTACAAGGTGTGCTCTGAATCAGGCACACATCTCTAGTTCCCTAAACTCAGCTTGGTTCAATAGGAGATATTCTTCTAGACTTAAACACATTTAGGGATCATCTATGTATTTTGATTCAGCTTCACTCCAAACTCTACAAAACCCCACATTTCACTGTTTTAATGTTTTAGTTTTAAGAATGTCAAATATAAGAAGATTACTTTGCAAGTCTCAAAACCATGATTTCTTTCATAGTTATATTGGAACACAGTGTTACATAACTTTATGCTAGTCTATCTTAGAAAAGAAGAGAAGGGAGACTATAAAACAGTAAGAACAGCATCAACCAGGAAATAAATATAGAATAATGAGGGGAAAAGAACCTAGTGAATAACAGGAGAAAATATTAATCAAAATATAATTCGATACCTTTCACTATTATAGTTTGAGCTCTTTTATACACAACATTTATGAGCAGAGAGACCTAGTTAGCTATGTTAGTCTGAAGTCAAATAGAAGGCAGGGTAGATTTGCACCTTACGGGCGCGTCCACACATGCAAGCACATGCGCTTGCAGAAGCTCAAATAAAAGTGGTGCAAATTTGAACCAGGGCTTTTTGTTTCAGCGTAAGTGCTCAGACATGGACTTTGGTGTGGAGCAAATCGTGCCACTAGGGGCAAAATAACTCTGGCTGGCTCCCCCTGGATCTGCAGCCAGGGGGAGCTAGAGTCCGAGGCCAGCACTTGTGCTGTCCTCAGCAGTATATAAACCTGCCCTGTCCTGGCCCCAGCAGTATAAAAAGCTGCCGTTGCAAGTAACTCAGAGCTACTAGCTCTCAGGAGCTTCTGAGCCCAGCCAATTGATGCCTGGGGACACTACCCCTTGTGCCAGCTGGACTGCTGAAGCAGCCCTTAGAGTTCCTTGAAGCCTCTACCCGCTGCAGTAGTCTGCTGCCTTGCTGTGATCTGCCAGACCCAGATGGGGACTATAGATCCAGTAGAGGCATCTGCCCCTCTGGGCCAGCTGCCAGTGGACTGTGGTTGCAGGGTTGGCCTCTGTGCAGCACTACTGCCACATGTGCCCTCTGTCTGACCATCTGGGCAGCTATTGCCCAGAAGATGTTCCAGGTGTGGTTGCCTGCTTTGTACTGTCAAAGCATGTTCTCCTGGCCCCATTTGCCAGGAGGTCAGCCACAGCCAGATGGGTCCAAATTGCCAGCTCTGAGCAGGCAGGGTCCTGCCATTGGCCTCCCTAGCAGGAATTCTACTGTTACCTACTGGAAAACTGAAAAATTCCTGATAAAAAAAAAATCCCAATGTCACTCTGTAAAATACCCCCAAATCCACGTTCCTCCACAAGTAAAACAAAAAACCACTATAAAGAGGACACAGAGACAGTGATCAGTTGGACAATGTTTTATTGATATATCTAGAGTGTTAAAGCAAGTCTCTCATCATAATAACAAAGTGAACTCTGAATACATGTTTCATGAATACAAGAATATATATTTTGCTGCCCTCCCAAGGGGGGGGTCTGGCCCCACACAAGAGCTATGGCCCCCCAACAGGGGACAAATGGCCCCTGCAGGGGCTACCACTCCCTGCCACAAGGCCCACATGCCCTACCCCAGCCCTCAGATAGCTGCCCCATCTGGTCCTATCCCCCACCAACTGCTGCAGCTCCCCCAATGGCCGCCCCACCCAACCCCAAACCCACTCACCCAGCTCCCCCAATGGATGCCCCACCCAGCCTCACCCCCCAACTTGCACTCCCAGGCCCCCATGGTTGCTTCCACAACCCCAGGCACCATTTAAAAAAAACAACAGAAAAAAAAAAGCCTCTACTTACCTTAAAAGCAGGGGTGGGGGGCTGCAGGGCTTCCTGGCAGGGCCCCTTCCTGGACAGCACAGGGCACTGGGTAGACAGCAGGGCCCAGGCTGGGGCTGTCCCTCTGTCTGGCAGCGTGTAGGCAGGGCCCCAGTCAACCAGATGGCACTTCCAACTGCCAGTAAGTACCAGGGTTTGGTTGTTTTTTTTTTGTTTTTTTTTAACTATGGGGTGAAGGGGCAGAGATCAGGGGGGTTTGGGGGGATGGGGCTGTGCAAGGGAGGGTTTGGGGGCCTTGGAAGCACTGGTGAGTTGGTGGGGTTGGGCAGGGTAAGGCAGAGGTCAGAGGGGCTGGGGTGTGGGTGGGGCCAGTGGGGGTCCCCCTATGGTCCCCTCCCCCAGCTCCCTAACCCCTTACCCACCAGTACTGGAGCCCTGGTGCTGAACACATGGCCTGGCCAGCCACATGTTTCAGCACCAGGGCAAGGGCCCAACCACAGAGACACTCTGGCAGCCAGAGCACCTTGGTGGAGGACCCAGCCTCTGCCCTGTTCCCCTTTTATAAACTTCAATTTTTTTAGACCCCTGAATATCCAGGGGTCTAATTTCTCCCCCAGTTTTCATTTCCGCACATGCCTGTTGCCCCGCCTCAAAGGGGTTTGAGACGGGGCAAGAGGCACGTGTAGGGTGCATCCAGACGAGCGCACAAGTCTAACCAAAGTGTGTGCGTGTGTGAATATACAAATGCACACATGTGAGTAAGCATGCATGCACAAGAGTGAACAAGTGAGTGAGTGCACACAAAAGTGAGAGTGCAAGAGCAAATAAGCATAAGAGTGACCAAGTGTGAGAGGAAGAATGAGTATGAGAGCAAGTGGGAAAGTGAATGCACACAAGAACAAGTAAGAGTTAATGTAAGAGAGAGCACACACAAGAGCAAGTGAGCAAATGTGAGTGAGTGCAACTGCAAACAAACATGAGCATGAGCATACATGAATGCAAGAGAGTTTTCACAAGCTGTAGCTCAAAAGCTTATTATATATAATCACACACTTGGGTTGGTCTCTAAAGTGCAAATCTACCCTGCCTTTTATACAACGTTTAGCCAGATACAGACTTCTTAAATAACCAGCTCAAAAAGGATTTAAATAACTGATCAATATGAAAAACAGTGAAGTCTAAATACTGTTTGCTTAATATCTTTTTAGCAAATATCAAGTATCCTTCAAGAAGTAATTTAGTGACCTGAAAATAGAATTGTGACATTTCAGGTCGCTGACAGACATTAAAATTATTGGCACCATGGTAACCAATGCATAATCCTATCATTTGGCCTATCTGACATGCCACATGTGTATGGGAGGAGGGACGATTGTGGGATCATGGAGCAGATCCCATCACATCATATTACGTGTGCAAAGGGGGTGCAAATTAGGTTGGCTCCCCTGTGCTTCCATGGCTGGGAGCTCTGGTCAGCTGATCAGAGGAGGAGTGCATGGAGTCCTTGACTCCAATGCACCCCCCCCCCAGCTGGGAGCACCTGTCAATTAATCACATCTTAAGCATAACATCTATCAGGGGCCTCTGATGAGGCTACTCATATATTCCTTCTGTTGCTAAAATGCTTGTAAGAAAGCTTAAAGTAAAATCTCTGTTGAGCAATCAACTCATAAATGTAGAAAAGAATAGCATTCCTAAGGATAAGAGGACTCTGAATATTTTCATAAAATGATAATGAAAGTTTAAGGAAAGAAGTTCCCAAAGCTAGAAATAAACAGACATTTTGAAAATGTCTTTTTGTTTTTCAAGTTCTTTTAAAAAAAAGTAACATTTATTGCCATATAGCCACTTAGCACTTCAGGGTATAATTTCAGAAGTGTGGGAAAACATTGTTCACAAATTACATGAATAAACCACATATCATGTGCAATGGGGAAAATATGGACAGTTTGCAAAATTAGATCTTTGAAGCAGCTCTGGTTCATGTAAATTATTTCTTTGTAGAGTTTGGAGTTTAACAAAAAGGAAATCACTTATTTTTTCTTAAGACACAGTAACATCTGAATGAGAAAGCAGCTTTGTTAGCTGCTCTAACAAAATCACTAGGTGTTATGAACATACTGTAATTTTAGAAGAGGATGCATAGGATTCTAGGCAATTGGATCAAAATCCTTTGGAATTCCATGAGCCATTAATACAGGGGTTGTGAACTGGGGACTACTTTAAAAGGTCCCAGGGGCTACGCATGGGTGGGTAGGGATGGAGCACCGCCAGCCTGTGCCACCGCCTTGCAGAAGCAGGGCTAATGTGGGGCAAGGGTAGCAGCACCCCTCTGCAGGTCAAACAGGCACCGCCCAGCCAGTCAGACAGAAGGAAAAAACCATGCACGCAACAGCTGCTGCCACCATCTACCACCCTATGCTGCTGCTCCACGTGTGCTCGCTGCCACCTGCCCCCGCTTTGCAACTTGCTGCCCCCCCTACTCCTTGACTGGCCACTGGGAGTATACTGCTCAAAAAAGGTTTGAAAACTCCTGCAATAATACATTGGATCTGTTCCATACCACACTGTGCCAAATGCAATATATCCTTTAGATTGGGAACCATTCCTGTGTGGATGGTTGTTTTCAGTTCAGTTCTCTGACACATTTATAGAATATATGCTACTCAGGCAATAAGCCCAGTTTGAGTTTCCAAAAAAACCTAGCACATTCTAGTTTTCAAACAGAAAATATATGTAAACATTATATACACAATACTGAGTTATTTTATTTTAGCAAATAGTTTATTGAATTGCAATTTCAGTTGCCATCAAGAATGGAACTCAATTTTGCCATCTATCCGTGGTTAAAACTAATGTGGGGAGTTTGTTGGGAAAAAACCAGAAAGTGTTGATGGTCTCCAATGGTTACTACATTTGCCTATTACATGAGAGACCCAGGTTTATATCCTCTATCTGCCCAATACATAGCAAGTACTTGAACTGAAGTCTCCCACTTCTCAGGAAAGCATCTTAAACACCAAGCTAGAGAGTATTCTTAGATTCTCAGCATCTTCTACTGAAGTAATTCTACTTTGCCTAGAAAACTTAAATATTCATTGGGCCAGGATGACACAAGAAAACAACTCAAAAGCCTCTGTTTAAGACCCTGCTTCACTTAATATTTAAATATATATTAGAAAATGAGAAGTTTAAACAAGGGAGACTGAGAGAAACACACATCATAATACACACTAGTGGTTAGGGCAGTCTAATAGGAGATGTGTGTTCAAGTCCCCCTATGCCCAGAAAGACAGCCCTATCACCTCCCAATCATCTATTGAGACTGTACCCAAGTCTAGGCTTTCATTTCCACGCATGTGTTTTTGTTAAGAAGGTTGGGGAGATGCAAGGGGGGGGAGGGTTTGGCTTGAATGGAAACTTTTTTTTTCCTTAGCTTAGTATTGCATAGAATTACAAAAATTATTTACCAAAATAATAGATTGATATACAAGGATTTGAGTTTTCAGTTTCCCATCAGAAAAGGGGGAAAAAAACATGGATTTTCCCTTTTAACAGAGAAAAATGCAGATTTTCCACTTTTGTAAAGCGTTCTGCAGGCTGACAGAGTTCCAGCCTGCAAGGGATAGGAGGGAGTGGGACGAAGGCAGTCGGACATGTGGTGCCATGTGAGTGTGCACACACATGCATGCACATGACCACCAGGTGGCTTGGAGAGCAGCTCCTGCAGGTAAGTTCCAATGGGGAGGAAGGGAGCTGGGCAGGACTGGGAATGTTGCCCAGGTGGGTGGTGCATGGGGCTTGGAATACACAGCCACAGGGCTCTGGTGGGGAGTGGGACAGGGCTGTGCGGTGGGTCTGGCTCTCCACTGCTATGCATGCTCTGAGGGGGTGAGTAGGGGGCATGTGCCCTCCAAATTTGTGCAGAGGTGGGGGCAGGGGTGGCCTGCCTGTTGTGGGCTTGGGCTGAGGGTCTCCTCCCTGCTGTCCCCCCCTCCCAGGGTCTCCAAAGCCCAGCGGATGGGACCCAGCATAGCAGGGCAGAGCATGACCAGAAAGCAAAGCTCCTTGGTGCTGTAACTCCTACAGTGCCATTGTGAGGCCCCCCCTGCCTGCCAGCAGCAGCGAGAGTGGTGGCATGGATTTGTGCCCATTGCTGCTGCTGGGCAGGCACTGGGCACCTTGCCATAGTCACACAGATCTGTCAGTGATGGCAATGAGCTTCCCCACCTGGCCCTTCTCTCCCCAATGCACTGGATCCCACATGCTGGACCACAGAAGCTATATCTGGGGGAGGACAGTTGGGTGGGGAGCCTGAGCCTACAATGGGCAGCCTGCAACCACCCCCAAGGGCTCTGCTTTGGGTGTGCTACCTATAGAGGAGGGGGAGCCTGGCTCTACACTCTGCTTTGCCACAGTAGCTGCCACTTCCCATAGGTGGCAACCATGGCTCAAGCTCTGCTGCAGGGAGCAGGGGGCTATGGACCCAGGTCCCTGGACCCATAACTCTGGCGGCTGAGGGCCTCCTATGGTAGGGCTGGAGGTCCAAGAGGGGTGGTGGATGCGGAAGTGAGAGGTACCAACAGGCTGTGGCTTAGAAGTCAGGGACCTGGACCTACACCATGGTGAATAAAGGAACACAGAGAGCTCTGATTTTCCTTGAAAAAACCCACAAAGTCAAATATCAAAATGTATAGGTACTTAGAATTTATTTTATTATAGTGATTGAGGCACTGGTAGGCTTCCAAATTGCTTTAAAATAGTAAATATATCAATAAAACATTGCACTCAATTGATATTGACACCCACACACCCACACCCACACCCACACCCACTAGGACAGTGAGAAGCTTCCAGTGATGATTCAATTTGGAGGCGATTCAGTGGCTAAATCTCTGAAACTGAATTGAACTGGGAGACCAATAAAAAGGTCCAAATTGATTCAGAAAAGATTGAGAGAGCTTTGGAGAGATTCTGAGATTCAGGCAGTCCCCACTCACTGCTGCAGGGAGCTGGACCCAGACTCTGTGATGGTAAGTAGGGGGTGGAGGGAGGGCCATAGGTGGGGTAAGGGAACAGTGGGGGGCCCCCACCAGGCCCTACCCCCTGCCTGCTCCTCCAGCCCCCCTGAGCACCCCTTGACCTCTACCTGCTCTCCCAGGCCCATCAGTGGCTGCCCTACCCAGACCCAGCATTCCAGCTCTTTAAAAAAAAGCCCCATTTACCGGCTGCTGCCATCCCAGCACCCTGATAGCTGCCCTACCTGGCCCAGCATCCCAGCTTTTTTTAAAAAAAGCATCACATTGACCAGCTGCTGAAGCAGCCATCAGGGCTTCTGGGGCTCATGGCAGAGCCCCCCACACAGCACAGAGCAGTGTGGTACAGCAGGGACTGTCCTCCTGCCTGGCAGCTTCCGGTGAGTGCAGGGCTTTTAAAAAGAGCCAACTCTGGGGCTGGGCATGGCAGCCATTGATGGAGCTGGAACAATGGATGGGGGATGGAGTCTGTTTGAGTTGGAGATCTGGCTGATTTGGCAGTGGCCAAATCTCTGAATCAGATTCGGCTGAATTGATTTGGGACAGTGATTCCAATCACCAAATTGAATCAATCCCCAGATCAGCTGCCTATGAAGTGAATATTAGGTGCTTCACGCCGGCCTTGTGTAATATATATTAAACACAAACACACATATATGTTCATCACTCAGTTTCTCATCACTCTGAATCAATGGAAGCTACAGTTGTGACTGGAAATCAGTTTCGACCTAGGTATCTGACACATTAGGTACTTTTGAAAAATAAATTGCAGCCATTTTTTTTTCAAAAGTGCCTAATGTGTCAGATGCCTAGGTCGAAACTGATTTCCAGTCACAACTGTAGCTTCCATTGATTCAAACAGAGTGATGAACAACTGCAATGAAAGATCAGAAATGGAGTGGCAAAAAGGGCACACAGAAAAGAAAGTTCTCGAAATTACTGACTAACTTGAAAATTTTCCCAAGAATGTCTGAACTCTCCTTCTCCCACCTTACGCTGCCATTTCAGTGGTGATTCATTGAAGATATACCTACACTGCATCCCTAGTATGTCTGGGGTAGGACTCTTACAGTCATGCCTTATCCCACAAGCACCAACACATATATGAAAGTAAACTGCTTTGGCAGCATTCCCTGTGGCCACAGCTCCACAATGTGGCACAGGCCCAAGCACACTGGAGACAGGTATAGGAGTGGCTGTCGTGGGATATACCCATTGCAGCTTCAGCAGAACTATTTTAAGGTTGGCATATTCAAAAAGAAGCAGTTAGCCAGGCGCATCCATGCTTAACCTTTTACCAACACAGTGGCCATTCAAAATAGGTCTAGACACATCTGGCCCACTCTAATCATGCTGTTTGTAAGCTAGTGTAACTCAGTTGACTTCAGTGAAGTTCTTCCTTGTGTCATAAGTGAAAAGACAATTGAGCATATTATGAAAAGAGGAACAAGTAGTCCAAATATGTCAAAAAACCATTCAAAATACCAGAGAAAATCTCTTCCCTGTTCTGACTTTTCAATCACAGCACCTTCTTTGTTTTGTTCCCTTTGGACCTGTAGACTGCTGCTTTAAGTAGAGGATTATATGGTTTAAGGGTTTTGCATCACATGGTTCAAGGGTATATACCATAAGAAGTGCTCCTTGGGGGTGCTTGGCAGAAAATGCAGGCTATTACTAACAAAGATGAAGTCAAGAGTTCTGAATGATATTCATCCTTTTCCAGTACAGTGGGCTGTTTAGCTTGCAATTTCTGATCTACCTACACAAAACTGTGTACTTAACAGATGGCTACTTGCTTTGTTCCACCACATCGTGAGAAAAACCAATTTAAGTTTGCAAAATATAGTTTCCAAAATCACTCACAATTTAGTTGCATATGAGTAAGATTGGAAGAACATAATTATCCACTTAATTTAGGTATGAGTGGTTTCCATTTGTTATATTTTCTCTCTTAGCTTAGCTTGTTCAAGGGAACTCAGAAGAACTCAAGAGCTTTCAAACATATGGCTTATGCTGCAAAACTAGAGAGATGGTTTCCAAGCAGTTTCCCTCCCCACATGCTTGTATTATGATATTAAACAGTTGTGGTTCACCATCTATTCTTCCATTCAATTTAATTTTGACTATACTGGACATTCCTTGGAATTTATATTTAGAATGCAAATTAGCTAATTATAGCTTGGTTACGTGCTTATCTTATAATTATAATTGAGATCTCAATTTACTGAATAGCCTTAACTTTTTAATTAAGGGGGGGTCATGTACAGTGGAATGGCTTCCTATGTGCAAGAACTCAAGATCCTACAGTGAACATATTTCAGGGAAAATGGCAAGGTTGTAGGCTTTAACAAGACAAACATTTCAGAGAACTGCATTCAGACTGCACAAGTTTCACAGGCTCTTTTTGAAACAAGTCACAAATTCTCAAATTCAAACTTCTGCCAGTGAAAAACTTGCTGAACTTGTCAGATATCTACCTGTCAACATGAATACCCATAGGAGATTCCATAATTCAGTTATAATGATGTCCTGGCCCTAGTACTTTGTAACAATGTACTTTGACTTGGCCAGTAGTTGACAATAAAATGGACAAAAGAGCATTCACAAGTGTCTTATCAGGCCTTACAAATCTCTAAACAGAGTTACATTACCTAGAAATAAGTAGGAGAAAAGGTTGTGGGGTTCCAGCTCTAGACATTAAATCAAAGTTTCACTGTGGAGGGAAAGGATATCAAGTCCTTGTGTCTTTATGTTCTCCACATAGGATAATATAAAAATAAAAAGGATGTGAAATGAACATTGGGTTACTGCATCCCACCTGGGGTTGGAACATTTTTTCCATAAACCACTCCTTAAATACCAGTGTTGGGACAAATGTTACCCTTTGGGTTACAATTTAGATCGTTGCAGAAGCCATTTGTAAAGAAAAATTAAGATAAATCCCTTCATCTTTGCCTCCAAGATTCCTCAAATGACATTATAAGCAGCACATGCAAGGCTCTCCCTGATTGTTTTTGAGAAAACGCTCTGTTCATTTAATCAAGAGCATTAGTAATTTAACTTCAAGTTATAAATAATGTTGCCCTGGCAAGTGGTCAGGCCAACTTTCAGGATCTCAATATTGGGCTGTTAGATAGAAAGGTGTGACACAATTGCACATACACAAAACACACACAAATCAATTAGGTGCATACACAAACACATGCTACCAACTCAGGCACATACATATCCAAACCAGTTTAGGCACATGCATACTTATAACCAATTCAAGCACATATACTATACACCCCAAAAGTTAGACACAGATCACTAATTAGTATATCATGCATACAATGCCATATATACGTACGTATAATGTATTGTAATACATACATACAGTCAGGGTTAGAGAGGCTTGGTGCAGGGGTTGAAGTCCACTGAAGTTCAGGAGGAGAGAGAGTCCAAATTGTAGGATGATGTGTGCAGGTAATATCTACCTATCCAGGCTGGAAAGGGGTCCTTGTCCAGTAGATGTTGTCCAGAAGTGGAGGGGGGGGGTGTCGCCGGCAGGGCCTCTGGGTGGATAGGTGGTGTGGCATGGTGCTGGTCCAGATGGAAATGGCATTCCCACTGGGTCTGTCTTCACTGCCCTTTTTATAGGGGCAGACCTCCTAGTGACAGGAAGCATGCCCATGCAAGGGTCAGCCCCTGATGTACTGAGCATGTGTGCTCCATGCAGGCATGTGCAGTTTCAGGTATCTGTAATGATGAGAATTGCTGGTTTTGCAGGGTCCTTTATCTTTCAAATGCTGGTCTTGTCTCTGTTCTTGGGTGAGGTCTGCAGTTGGTGGGTGAATCAATGCGAGGGGATGGCCCAGTCATTACAGGCCATTCAGTAGAGGCCTGCTACCATTATATTTCAATCCTTCCCAATCACATTCATTTAAATCAGGGAACCAATTTACATGGGAGGGGTATGTGACTCACACAGTTGCAACATGGGATGGCCAAGCAAAGGATAGAAGACGGAGGCTTGACATAAAAAAAATGGAAACTTGACATGACTTTGGTTCACTTACAAACACAGACCTAAACCATGCAATATCCATATGAAACAATAAAAATCAATACAAAAAAGATAATAATATAATATATAACAGTAAAAATCAATACAAACCTAATAATAACACAATATGAAACAGTGGATATCCAAAACCAAAAACTTGCTACCAAAATAAAAATGTTTAAAGCTTATCCTATGTCTGAGCTCACTTATACTTATCTATAGGGAGTAGAGAGGGAGAGAAAGAGAGTCAGAAATGGTTGGGGAAGGGGAGGGAATTCATTTTAAAATAAATACAAAAAAAAGAGAGAAAAAACTGGGGGGTTTGCTACAATACCATACACCAAAACTTATGACACCACTATTGGGCATTTAATCAGAAATGATTCTTTAAATAAAATTATGTTCATCTATACATACATGATCTCAACTGGGGTTGCTGTTCCATTTTTCCATAAAATAAGATTTTAATGTTCACTTTTGTATTTGAGCATTAATATTATCAATCATACCTCCCCCCCACAATTTCCCCATTAGCTTTTGTAACCAGAAAGCCTACTGACCTTAATTTGACAAAAAATATTAATTATTTATAGATCTTAATGCTAGTGCTCACGTTTTACATTTTAAAGTAAGTTGCATTGCAAATTGCCTATGTTGCAATATTTAAACTTTCATGTACTAATGCATGCAGGCAGAAAGTAGAGTAGCACCCTAGGCTGGATCCAGGTGTGCAGACACGCACAGTTTATAGCACTGCAAACCTCTGCAAAAAAAAACAAACCTGAAGGAAAAAACGTGGCGCAAAGAATGATTTAAGTGCCATGTTCTGAGACAAACATGAAGATGGGGGAGAAGACAGCCCAAGGACCTGTTCCCCCATTTCCACATGCTGCTGAGTCCCTGCTCTGAGGCACACTGTGCCCCAGAGCAGTTCTGTAGCTGGCTGGGGTATAGTATGCCTCAGCATGGGGGCTCTGCAGTGGAACCCTTGCATTGAGGCATACAGAGACAGGGGAGCAGCCAGTCCAGGGCTTCTTGGCTGCCCCTGCCCCAGTCTCAAGGCACATGGCACCCCAAAGCTCCACCAAACTGCTGTTGTCCAGCATTGCCTTCTGCTGTGACTGCTCTGACATTTGCCCACCAGCACCTTTGTGCAGTGATGTAGCCACGAAGTTCAACTCCCGGGACAAAGCCTGCAGCAGCAGCCCACCCTCACCCTGTACAAAGATCTGGAGGGAACACTGTGCTTGCCCAGGAGTGCACATAGCTGCCACGGCCTCCCTTCCCCCATTCACCCCCCCCCCCAACAAGCTGCTCATGGCTCTGTCCCACGCCAGCTGAGCAGCTCTTGTTGGAACCCCTTCACTTCGGCACTCAAGGCAGTCACTCTGCTCCCCCCCACTATGACACTGCCTCCGCACCAGCTCAGGTAAGTTTCCTCCTAGTCCTGGGCCTTTTCCAGGGGTCCATCCTCTACTCACTGTGCTTGGGACTCTCCCCACCTTCCCTAGAGTCTCAGCAACCTTTATAAGTTGTGCACACCCCTGACATCATTCCTCTGCATCGGGTTTAAAGGGGCCTTGTCTGTGTTTACTTGAGCCATGCCACCAAACCTCTGGCACTGGCTTATCCTCCAGGTAGGGAGTCAGAATCTGCATCTGCTACGCTTGATACACCACCACAGCAAAAAAGCAGTGCAGGGAATTTGTGCTGTCACCGCTGGCTGCAACTGGAGGAAAAGAACCCCTGGCCAGGCTATCTGCCCCCCTCCCCAGCTTGCTTCCTGGGGTCTTGGAGGGCAGGAAAAGATTCTCCCATAGCAGGAGGGTCCTCTCCCTCAGCTGCAGCCAGCAGCAGCAGCATGTGTTCCCTGTGATGCTTTTCATTATGCTGGGAAGTCTGGCAAGGGGAGTAAAGGTGCCCCCCTGTAGTATGGGTCCAGCTTATCCCCCAACAAGCTCCAAGCCTAAAAGCTGGGGGAGGCCCTACCAGCAGGGGAGCTCCTTTTCATAAATGTAATAGATTTCATTGATTTTTAGGGTTGGAATGAACCTCAGTAGATCAAGTCCGATCCCCTGCCCTGGGCAGAAAAGAGTGCTGGGGTCAGGTGACCCCAGCCAGGTGCTTGTCCAGCCTCCTCTTAAAGACCTCTAAAGGTAGAGGAGAGCACCACCTCCCTTGGAAGCCCATTCCAGATTCTGGTAACTCTTACCATAAAGAAGTTATTCCTAATGTCTTATCTAAATCTGCTCTTTGTCGGTTTGTGGCTGTTGTTTCTAGTTGCTCCAAGGGGTGCCTTAGTAAACATAGCATCTCCTATTCCTTGCTGCCCCCCCACCCCAATTAATTTATAGACAACCACTAGATCATCTCTAAGCCTTCTCTTGTGGAGGCTGAAGAGATCCAGGTCCCTCAATCTCTCCTTATAGGACCTTACCTGCAGGCCCCTAACCATATGAGTAACTCTCCTCTGAACCTTCTCAAGATTATTCACATCCCTCTTGAAGTGCAGCACCCAAAACTCAATGCAGTACTTTAAATGAGGCTGTACCAGTGCTGCATAGAGTGAAGGTATTATCTCCTTAGACCTATTCGTGATGCAGCTGTTAATACATGATAAAGTGTGGTTAGCTCTATTGATCACTTTGTCATATTGTTGACTCGTGTTCACCTTTGAGTCAACTATGACTCCAAGATCCCTTTCTGCTGCTTAGAAAGTAATCTCCTAGTCTGTAAGTGTGTTGGTGATTCTTTCTCCCTAGGTGCAATACTTTGCACTTATCTTTGTAAAACTGCATCTTATTTTGTTCTGCCCACTTTTCCAGCCTGTTCAAATCTGCCTGAATCCATTCTCTGCCTGCCAGTGTATTTACTTTGCCTCATAATTGGATGCCATCCATGAATTTGGACAGAGTGCTCTCCACACCCTCGTCCAAGTCACTGATGAACATATTGAACAGCACTGGTCCAAGGACTGAGCCTTGGGGGACACCACTGCCCACATCTTACCAGGTCAATATCCACCACTCCACTACCACTCTCTGGGTGCATCCCATAAACCAATTTGTCACCCCCCTGACCATGTCATCATCTACATCACACTTAGTTTACTTATGAGAATGGGATGAGACACCATGCCAAAGGCTTTTTTAAAATCCAAGTATATTACATCTACCTCGACTCCTGCATCTAAGCAGTTTGTGACCTGATTGTAAAAAGAAACAAGGTTTATCAAGGAGGATCTCCCAGTTGGTTGTTCTTCAGCATTATTTTTCCTGCTGGGCTTCCACAAATATAATCCTTAATAATTTTTTCAAAGGTTTTCCCAACGATAGAGGTAAGACCAACCAGTCCATAGTTACCTGGATCCTCCTTCCTCCCCTTTTTGAAAGTAGAGAACACATTGGCCATTTTCCATTCCTCTGGGACCTATCCTGAGTGCCATGAGTGCTCAAGCAGTTTTGCCAGTGGTTCTGCTATGACACTGGCCAATTCTTTCAGCACCCTTGGATGAAGATCTGGGCCTGCTGACTTAAACACATCAAGCCACTCCAAGTGTCCCTTCACAAGGTCAGCACTAAGTTGGTGGGCTGGTGTTCCTCCTGTGCCTGTCTATAGTCAAATTTGGAGATATTTTTATCCATGTTCAGGAATACTGATGCAAAGAACCCATTGAAGAGCTTAGCTTCATTCCTCCCATCTGTCACTAATTGCTCTGAAGAAGGACTTTTTGTTGCCTTAATTTTTGTTGCCAGCATGAGTTCCATTGCTGCCTTGGCCTTTCTAACGGACTCCCTGCAAGTGCGAGCCAAGTAGGTATATTACTTCTTGGTGGATACCCCCTGCTTCCAACATCTGTATGCCTCTTTGTTCATCCCTAGGCTTTCCTGGGTTTCCCTATTCAGCCAAGAGGGTTTGTTTGCCCACCTTATGTGCAATGGGATTGTCCCCTTCTGTGCCTGAAGGATTGTTCCCTTGAGGACCCTTCCTGGACTCCCATCTCACCAAGGCTCTTGTCCTTCAGTGCCTCACTTATTAACCTCCTGAGCTCACTGAAGTTAGTCTTTCTGAAATCTAGCACTTCTGCCTTGCTGGTTATCTTTCCTACCTTTCAAGGGATAGTGACTTCTAACAATTGGTGGTCACTCTCTCTTAGATTACCCTATATCTGCAGATCTCCCACCAGGTCATCCCCTGTAGCAAACACCAGATCCAGTAAGGCATTTCCCCCAGTGGGATCATATACCCCATACATTAGGTAAGGGTCCTGTATTGCAGATTAAGAACCTGTGTGAATGGTCAGATCTAGTGGACTGCTCCTCCCAGCAGATGTCAGGGTAGTGAAGGTCACCCATGACAACCATATCTCTTGAGGGAGAGCCTCTGAAAGCTGCCTTGAGAATTCGATGCCTAGCTCCTCCTCCTGGTGTGGCAATCTCTAATAGACTCTCACTATCAAGTCCCTTTCACCCTGACCCCCATTATCCAATTTGCCCCTCCTCTGATCCCATCTTGATTATTGAAGACATGTATTGCTCCTTAACAGAGAGCAATGCCCCTCCCCTATTTTTGCACATGACCCTTCCCTTCCTTTCCGCAAGTGTTCCTGGTACAGGGAAAAAGCACTGCTGCTACTGGCTGCAGTTGGGGGAAGGTACCTCTCCCACACCTTATGGCTATGATATGGGGGGACCAGGTCCACATGACAGGGGAAGCTCTCTTTCCTCCTATCTCCCCTAGCTACTGCCAACAGTCCCCAGCTAGTGAGGGGCCACTCCAGCAGCCTAATGGGAGGCATGTGGGGGTCCCTTCCACATGTTGGTGTTGGGCAGTAGAGGCAGGCACCGAGCTCCACTTGACACTGACCCTAGACCCACATGTCTGTTCAGATGAAACATGTCTTAATTTCAAACAATGTGTGATAAAGTTATTTCTGCCAGAGGTTTTTTGACTGTCTACTTAGCTTAAAATGCCACTCTGCCCTGCATTCTGCCTAACTTTAGGGTACCACAGTTAAGCACTTTTCTCTGTATATATGCAGGAAATAATGATTTAAAAAGGAAAAATGGAAATCACATACACTTATGCTCAATAACAATTTTGGCTTGCACTTTTACTTTTTTCTTCCTTTAAGGAATTCAAAACTTAGTAGTCTAAAGAAAGATGTCTTCACTTTAGTAAGAACTTAGCTCAAGCAATTTACATCAGATCACTGGATTGTACTGGTAATTTGCTAACTGCAAATTCATTTGGTCTTTCTAATGAAAGCTCTAGCAAAATAAAATAATGAGACTTGTATATAGGCATTGGGAAAATGCACCCTTAATCTACTTCATTTTTTGAATCAGCAACCATTTATGCCTTCTTATTCATTTTTGAACTTTTAAATTATTTTTTTCATAAATAAAGGAACATAATCCATCTGCTGACAGTCATTTGGCCAATAAGTATTTTGATTATTACTTGATCAGCCTTATGTATTTTTAACCTGAATCGGGGGATGCACAGCAAGCATCATTTACCTAATATATAACATATATATCTATTCCTGCTTGAATACCTACCCTTGCATTTGAAATGTTAAGAATGTTTAAGATGTTAACAGCAATGTTAAGAATTTGTTTATGTTCATCCTAATGTGTGTAATTACTTTAAAATAATCCTTCTGCTTTCTGCAGCTTTAACATGGGATTTAAAGCATATAAGAGGACAATGTATTTAGTTCTGTAACTTCTTGCTACTTAACACAATGGGCGTGTCTACATGTGATTAAGGTGTTTTTCCAAATGTGCATTAATTTTAGTACCTACAGGCATTTTTACAAGCTCCTGGTGCTGCATTGAGAACATGTGTAATTAGTGAGCCACGCTAATTAAAAGCCCAGCACTGTGTTGGGAACAGGTGTATCAGTGGTACAGCATGTGTCAGTGCTGAAAAAATGGTAGTGGTGCACTCTGAATGAAAGCATATCAGATGTGTTTTAGTTCAAAGTGCACTGCTGTAATTTTCTCAGTGCTTATAAGTACTGTGCCACGGATACACCTGATGTGCGAGGCTGCCAGCATGCATCAATTTATATACCTGAGCAAACTAATTGACTTGGCTCCCCGAATGTGTGTAAGTACCCTCCAATGTGAGGTACTAAACAAACACATATTAGGCTGCCTTAATGTGCAGTAACAATTGCACACAGTTTTTAGATGACACAATGTGCAGTAGCCTATTTTACTGTACATTAGCGTAATAAGACTTTTTTTATGTGATGCTTTAAGAAGCAGTAAAATAGGCTACTGCCCATAAAAGCACATGCATAGATGTACCCACTGTGGTTTTCAACTTTTTAGTCCTGGTAATTCTGGTTGCCATCATTGTACAAATTCTCCTTCAGGGTTAGTTCACCATGTTTTGTTTCTGAATGAGACTGCAAATCAATAATATTGACAAAACTAAAGCTTCAGATGACTTCTCTAGTATTAAATCTATCCACTGCATCTATCATGTTAACTTGGGAACATACAGAAGAACAGAAAAAAGCAGCGAGTTCTTTATTATCCTTCACTGTAACATTAGAACAGATCCCAACTATTAATCAATCTAGCCTTACAAAAATCATTACGAAGGAGAGATATAATATCTCATCTCATTTCATATGAAAGATGTGACTCACTCAAGGTTATGCTAAATGTCTGTGGCACCCACACTGCTTATCTTTGGGTTCTACAGATATTATCTTTCCATTGAATATTTTCAACGCAGACTTAACACATATAAATTCAACTAAAGACTGAGGCCTTGAGAAACTCCTTAGTACAGTATTAGTAGTGCCTTGCTTAATATTACCACTACAGTTCATTTGCTATGTTCTGCAATATATAATGAACGTATCCATCATAGAGAAGTGCCAGTTATTTTTCTGTTGGTATATAAATCACTTGAATAAATAAGAAATGCCAGCATGTCTTTATATTAGTAGCTAATAATATAATCATAGATTGTTAGGGGTTGGAACAGACTTTGCAGGAAGATAACTGGGGTAAAGTGACCCCAGTGAGATAACTGTCTAGTCTCCTCTTGAAAACTGCCAAGGTATGCGACTCTACCACCTCTGAAGAGAGTTTATTCCACAGCCTGGACACCCTGACTGTGAAGGAGTTTTTCCTGGTATTAAGCTTGAAGTGGCCTTCCAGGAGTTTATATCCATTGATCCCGGCGTTCTCCAGGGATGCCCTAGTGAACAGGTGTTCACCGGGCTCCTGATGCGCTCCTCTGATATAGCAGTAAGCTTCTATCAAGTCCCCTCTCAATCTTCTCTTCCTTATGCTAAAGAGGGCCAGGCCCCTCAGCCTTTTCTCATATGGCTTGCCTTGCAAGTCCCTGATGATATGGGTGGCTCTTCTCTGGACCCTCTCAAGTTTTTCCATGTCCTTATTGAAGTGTGGCACCCAGAACTGAATGCAGTACTCCAACTGTGGTCTCGCCAGTGCTCAGTACAGTGGGAGAATCATTTCCTTAGTTTTACATGAGTTGTATCGGTTGATGCATGCCAGTGTGTTCTTTGCCCTGCTGGCCACCGCAACGCACTGACGGCTTGTGTTCATGTGGTGGTCAATCATTACCCATAGGCCCCTTTCTGCCATGGTGCAGGTCAGGCTGTTACCTCCAAGGCTGTATGCATGTTGAGGGTTATTTGCCCCCAGATGGAGCACTTTACACTTGGAAGTGTTAAACTTCATCTGGTTCCGGTCAACTCAACTCTCTAGCTTGTCCAGGTCTGCCTGTATCAGCAACCTATCTTCTTGCATGGCCACACTGCCTCATAACTTGGTGTCATCCAAGCATGGACCCCCGAGGGACACCAGTGGCCACTTTGTACCAAGACAACATGGATCCAATCATGAAAAGTCTCTGTGTCCTACTCTGTAGCCAGTTTCCCACCCACTGAACCATCAAGCAGCTGACCCACAATCTTCCAATTTTCCCACAAGGATATCTCAGGATACTAGATCAAAAGCCTTTTGGAAGTCTAGGTATATAAGGTTTACCTTGTCTCACATGCCCAGGTAGCAAAAGACCTGGTCATAGAAGGAGATGAGATTGATAAGACAAGCCTTACCCACAACAAAGCCATGCTGGCTGTCGTGCAGAATTTTACTTGCCACGAACATATCGCGTATAGATTCTTTAATGAGCTTCTCCAGGATTTTCCCTGGGATAGGGATGATCAAAATGATATATATACTGTGGGGGAGGAAGGAAATCAATTTAATTCTATTCATGGATAATTTTGAAAGACCAAAAAAACCCCGGTAGTTTGGGTGTTCATTTCAAATCTGATACAGAAGTAAAAGCAATAACCTGTTAAATAATTTTTGCTCAGTGCGATTAACACTACCATTAAAACTGCAAGAAGTCAAGAGGAGAGGAACCTTAGCCCAATTTTTTGTTTCAAGAAAAAAAAATTCTCTGTGATTTTGAAAAGCTTGAAGATTATTCAGATAATTCAGATTATGCAAGATCCTCTCCTCCAAGAGCCCCTTGGATTTTGTATTTTCTTTCTTAGATCCTTTTCTAAAAAAATCAAAGTCCTAGTTCTCAAGTGAAATATTAGACATTGAAGGACAGTCCTAACAATTTAGAAGTATGTACATTCAAACATCCCTATGAGTATTATATACACAAAACAATCACAGCATATATATGTGAGCCAAATTCTCCATTTAACCACCCCTAGAAAATCTGCAAGAAAACACGTTCTGCACATGCAGATCTATATATGTGGACACAGAAACAACCTCGAAAAAACAGTATAATAATATGTTGTGTATATTTATGTAAGAAGAAATAAGCCACTGGAAACTGAAGCACACTTGAAGAAGAATGGTGTTACTGATGAAACCCATTTTTGCTCTTTGTCATTTACAAGGCTACATGGATGGAGGATACTAAATTTATGAGCTACAACAGTGTTATTTAGTCTTTGAACAAATGCTGAAGATCTTTCTGTTGCTCCCTGGACAGTGGGTTTGTTTTTATTTTTTTTTAAACCACAGGCCATTTTCAACAAATCAGGTACAATTCAAGTTTTCCTCAAGGGTTAATAGATATTTTGTTGGTAATCAATAGGAAATCTTATATGCCACATTGCTGATTATGGCATTATACTCTATTTGTATGAATATGAAATATGACTCAGAGCTGAAAGAAACCTAGCCAAAAATAAATAAATAAATAAGGCTTTCTAAGAGAATATCAATACTATTAGGCTAGATAAATTTCACAAAATACAGTGCATATATGTACACATTAATATGAGACAGCAGTTCTTGGAAATATTAACAAATAACCCCCAAAATGGCCATTTTTAATCAGAATATAAAACTAATGAAAGATCAATAAGATCTATATGGTAGCTATATGGGCTTCAGTTTTACTCAGGCCTCTGAAAGATGTTAATTTTATTGTGGAATGGGATGTGAGGAATTTTATGCCAGATTGCAAATCACGTGTCTGGTCAGCATTCAAGATCTGGCAGAGCAGGATACTGTAATTTTCAGGATCCATGATAAAATTCCTCAGATCCTATCATGTCTTCACTGGGGCTTGGGGAGCCAAGCACTAGGGAGTGGCTCCCTGATGCTGGGCTGGATGATCCCCCTTTCCATTTGACTGCATATGAGTTACTTAGGATTAGGGAGCTGACCCCAGGCTCCCTACATACCTCAAACCTTTAAGAGGTGTGTGAGAAACCCAGTTGCATGCCTTTTAAAAATGTGGGTGGGCAGCAGTCTAGAAAAAGTCTCTCTTTAGCTAATTTAGGAATTGAAGTTATGAGCTTCATAGATTCATAGACACTAGGGCTGGAAGGGACCTTGGAAGATCATAGAGTCCAGCCACCTGCCTCAGGGACAGGAAGTTAGATGGGGTCATAGAATCCTAGCAAGATAAACATCCAGATGTCTTTTGAAGGCTTTCAGAGTAGGTGCTTGAACCGCCTCTGGCAGCAATCTATTCCAAACCTTGGGGGCTCGGACAGTAAAGTTCTTTCCTATGTCCAGCCTGAAATGATCATAAAGGAGTTTGTGACCGTTTGATCTTGTCATCCCTTGGGGCACTCTGGTGAACAGATATTCCCCCAGATCTTGATCAGCACCCCTGAAAAACTTATAGGTGGCTACCAGATCACCCCTGACCCTGCACTTTTCCAGGCTGAAGAGTCCCATGGCTCTCAGCCTCTCATCATACAGTCTGTTTTTCTGACTTCTGATCATGCATGTGGCTCTCCTCTGCACTCTCTCAAGCTTCTCCACATACTTTTTGACTCGTGGAGCCCAAAACTGGATGCAGTACTCCAGCTGTGGCCTCATCAAGGCCAAGGACAATGGGAGAATGACGTCCTGGGATTTGCTTAAGAAGTATCTGTGGATGCAAGCCAGCATTTTGCTCACTTTACTAGCCACAGCATCACATTGAAGGCTCATGTTCATCTTGTGGTCAATCATGACCCCTAAGTCCCTTTTGTCTGTAGTGCTGGCCAGCATAGTGCTTCTGAGCCTATAAGCATGCTGCAGGTTTTTTCTCCCAAGGTGGAGAACCTTGGTTTTTTTGGTGTTAAACACCATCAGGTTCTCATCCTCCCATTTGCTGAGCCTGTCAAGGTCTGCCTGGATCACCCTCCTGTCCTCAGGTGTGGATGCTTTACCCCAGAGAGTTTGGCATCAGCAGCAAACTTGGCCAGTCTGCATCTGACACTAATGTCTACATCATTGATGAAGATGTTAAATAGTACAGACCCTAGGACAGAGCCCTGGGGGACCCCACTGGTCACAGTGCATCATGATGATTGACTTCCATCCATCATCACCCTCTGGGTCCTACCGTGGAACCAATTCATCCATCAAAACTCTTTAGCGTATTGAGTAGGTGAGAAACTCCATTGACTTTTTGTAATTCCATTGATTTAGCCATCACTAATCACAAACTGAAGATAAACACATGTTTAAGAACTTCCATGGGGAAAGAGACAAAGGGATCCGTTTCAGGATCTAGCCCTTTGGCAGCCATATTTATTCTCGAGTCAATGGTGCAAATTCTCTCATGAGTTAAACGTATCTATTTGTTTGGATTCCATAAATTTGACTGAGGGTAAAATTTAATCTGGATCTATGATTTAAAGCAAGCTGAAATATTTATCATTCTGTGACTCCTTTGGGTCTATTCTGCTGCAAAAAAGACCTGCCTTTCTCAGATTATTTCTGGCCAGGCGATATGGGGAACGGAAGGAGAGAAGCAGGATTTTGAAGATTTAGTTATATACTTTATAAAGGGAGTATACAGTCCACCATGATAATCAATGTGCAAAGAGTAATAATTTGTTAATTTAGAAGTGCTAATTTTGGGAGTGAAATCTTTGTAGTGATGTTGTAGTCAGCACAGTCCAGGAATTATGCAAAAAGAAAGGATCTGTGGCAGGTAATCTCTTTTATGAGACCAAATGCATGGTTAGAATTAAGTTAGATAAGCTTCCGAATGCAAGACATTCTTCCATCAGTTGGTCCCATAAAAGAGATCACCCCCCAAAAATCTTTTCCCCACACACAATTTCTGGACTACTGTGGCTACCACATTGCTTTAAATTAGTAAGATAATGTTAACTCGTTTGGTAATTTAGTTACCAATGTATTCTAAGAAATCTCTCCAAATTGTATCAAGTTTATCAAAGCAAAATGTGACACTTTCATGCAAAATTTGGCAGTGGCATCTTTCCTAGATGCCAGCTGTGCCATATTATCATTCACCATATCAGGTTTTGACCTTCGACTAGATCCTACTTCTCTTGGAGTAATGTAATCTTGTGTGTCACTAGTAAGAGTCACTCTAAGGGTGCGTCCACACATTTGCGCACGTGCCTCTTGCCCCAACACAAACCCCTTTGAAGTGGGGCAACAGGCACATACAAGAAAGAAAAAAATGCAAATTTGTAGCACAAGGAGAAAATTAGACCCCTGGATATCCAGGGGGCTAAAAAAATAAAAAATAAAAAAATAAAAAATCAAAGTTTAAAAAAAATGAAGCAGGGCACAATCCTGGATCATGCTCTCAGGCAACTTCATGGAGATACTCTGGCTGCCAGAGCATCTCTACGGTTGACCCCTTGTCCTGGTGTTGAAACATGAGGCTAGCCAGGCCCCCAACCTCTGCTGTGGCTGGCCCCTCCCCATGCCAGCCCTCCTGAGACCCTCAACCCCACCATCCCACTTGAGGCCCCCTCCCCCTGCCACGGCCAGCTCCTCCCCCCACCAGGCCTCCCAAAGACCCCCAACCCCTGCCCAAGTGTGGGGGCCACCACCTCTGTGAGAGGGCAGTAAAATATGTATTCATGAAACATGTATTTAGAGTTCACTTTATTATTATGATAAGATATAACACTGTTAGATATATCAATAAAACACTGTCCAACTGATTGCTGTTTCTGTCTTGCTCTGTTTATAGTGGCCTTTTGTTTTACTTGTGGAGAAACATGCATTTAGGGGTATTTTACAAAGTGATTTGGGGATTTTTTATTTTTTTTTTTAAATCAGGGATTTTTCAGTTTTCCAATAAGTACCAGTAAAATTCCTGCTAGGGAGGCCAGTGGCAGGACCCTGCCTGCTCAGAGCTGGCACCTTGGACCCATCTGGCTGTGGCTGACCTCCTGGCAAATGGGGCCAGGAGGACATGCTTTGACAGTTCAAAGCAGGCCACCACACCCGGAACATCTTCCGGGCGATAGCTGCCCAGATGGTCGGGCAGGGGGCACACATGGAAGTAGTGCCGCACAGAGGCCAACCCTGCAACCACAGTCCACTGGCAGCTGGCCCAGAGGGGCAGATGTCTCTACCAGCTGTGCAGTCCCCACCTAGGTCTGGCAGGTGCACGGCTGGTCATAGCCAGACAGCAGCCTCCACTGCCAGTCTGCTGCAGAGGGTGCAGGGAACGCTCAGGGCCGCTTCAGATACTAGAAGGGGTAGTGTCCCCAGGTACCAATTGGCTGGGCTCCAGAAGCTCCTGAGAGCTAGTAGCCCTGAGCTACTTGCCAGGGCAACTTTTTATACTGCTGGGGCCAGGACAGGGCAGTTTGTGTATTGCTAGGGATAGCACAGTTGCTAGCCCCAGGCTCTAGCTCTCCCTGGCTACAGATCCAGGAGGAGCCAGGCAGGGTTATTTTGCCCCAAGTAGCACAGATTGCTCCACACCAAAATGCATGTCTGAATGCTTATGCCGAAACAAAAAGCCCTGGCTCAAATTTGCACCACTTCTATTTCAGGTGCTGCAAGCGCATGTGCTTCCATGTGTGGACGTTTCCTAAGAGTCCAATTAGGAAAGGTTTCAATTTTAACTTCTCAGATGTGTGCACCTTTTTTAATTCCCTAAATGTGAAATTAATGTCATCTTAGTATGTTCCTTCTTCTTCCAAAGCAGTCTGGCACCCTTAAAAGCCCTGTTTAAATGGAACATTAGTGACACAAAACAGATGCAACTAAAGGTGCAAGGAGACATCCCACACTAAGCCAGAAATATTTCTTTCAGAAAAAAAAAACAGTAGTAAGATTTAAATTTAAGATATCCTGTAGAATCTAATTGTTTACAAATCTCTTTACAACATGTTACAGACACTTGCTTATTAAATCTGCTCTTCTACCTTACCTTCAAATTGCACACATGCTTCCAGTTACCTGTCGTTGATATCACAGTTATCAGCTGATACTAGATTAACTGTAAGCAGCTTTTTCTGATTTTATATAAAACTGAGAGACCTTTGACTACCTTGCTACAGCTACAAAAATTCTGTCACACAATGGCAACTGAGTATTTTAGCTCTATAGATAGTATTTTATCATATTAATTCACATCATATTACCATCTTCTAGCCTACACCTCAAACTGATATTGAGGCAATGTGAGTGAGAATGGGATCAGTTTTGATGGAAAAATCTAATTTAAGTGGAAAGAAAACTATTGATACACATAACCAAAACAGGCCTAACTGACTTATCAAATCAAGGTGCCATACTATTTGCTTTATCTCTGCTACTTCAGACTAGTGAAAAAGAAAATATTTATCTTAGGATAAGCATTGAATTGTTTGATTGAAAAAGGACTGTAAAATGGTACCTTGCATTTGTTGCTGCCATATTTACTCTCTATCAGTGGGGCTGAACCTGGTTCCATTGATAATCTGTGCATAAACTGTACAAAGCTAGCATTTTGTTAAACAGTTCAGTGAAAACAAATAAAGCAAAGACTCAAAGACTAATTTCAGCAGCCACTTTGCTGTATAATTAAATTGAAACAGACCTTGAAAATACCCAATAACAAATTCTCTCTCAAAGAAATACCAGAATATTACATAAAAAATTCTAGTGGTTTTTGTAAATTTGTTTAATGTAAAAAGCAACTAGTTCTCTCCAAGCATAAAAGGAATGTAAGGAAATTAAAAATAATGCATTCTAGCAAGATAAATGGATTGTAAGTGACCATTACTAAGTCTTAGAGCTAGACAGGTTCTCTGAGAAGTTTAATACATTAATTTCTGTTTGCCAGATCACCATTTTCATTTCACAATTTTCACTTGTGTTTGGAAAATTACAACAGCAATTGTTCATAACTATGTCAGAGACAACATTTTGATCACCTTATTATGTAACAGTACAGTTTTGAGGACTTAACAGATGAACCATCAAACTAGTGGTTCAGTTGTACATGAAAATTACATGTCATTCTAAGAATAACCTCATGTAAATACAAGAATCCCCTAAAAAATTCTATAAAGGTTCAGCCAGATAAGTGATGTGATGCATGGGGACTTATACATGTGATGAAAATTGGCCATTTTTGCAGTTTAAATGCATCATGCTGTACATGTGTGGGGGCTTTCTGTGATTTAAATGAGTTTGCTATGTTGTAAAGTAAACTACATGTGGATGGGGTTTAGTTTGTAATGTAGCTATTTGTAACACTGGAGCCTTTGACACCTCCCCCCCACCATAGCAGAGGTTGCCTAAAGGTAGAAACAGAGAAGGGCTTGATCTTTTGGGGTTTTTTTAAACAACAGAACCTACCTGCATCTTCTGCGGCTGGGGGGGCAAGCTGCCATGGCCTCTGAGCTGTGGAGGGCCTTAGTCCTTCCTTCTGTGGCAGCAGCGCCCCCCTGGGTCACCCAGGCAGGTAATGCCCCAGCTCTTGCTCAGGGAATGCTGGGATCAGACTGGGTGCTGCCTATGAGCTGGGCAGCACCTGTCTGCTAGCCACCAACCCAGGTGGCCCTGCTGACTGCAACCACCATGGGGAGAAGATCTAGGGCCACCTGCAGCTCAGGGTCTGCTGGTTTGTTCGCCTCCTGGCCATGGAAGGTGTGAACAGGATCCAAGGGAGAAAATAAGGATCAGGCCCCCCACCACTTCCCCCCCCCGGCAGAGCAGCCCACACAAGCTGCCACCAGGCTGCACAGCTCCTGAGCTGTGCAAGGGTCTTCCCTCTGCAGCGGTGGCATCCCCTGGGACCGCCCAGGTGGAGTGCTAGCTGCTCAGGTGCTGCCCCAGCTCGCAGGCAATACCTGCCAGATCTCCAAGTCCCTGATCTCTTTCCCAAGTCTATATCTATACATTGGAAGCCTGCCATATGCTGTTTCTCATGTGGGCTCCAGGAAGAGTTCAATCAGGTGAGTGCTGCCTGCAAGCTGGGGCAACACACACACAGTTAGCATCACACCTGGACCCAAAGAGGTGCTGCTACCATGGAGGGAAGGACCAGGCCCCACCTGCAGCTTAGGAGCTGCATGGCCTGTTAGGCCAGGCTCTGCTGAGGGAAAAAACAAGCAGCGAGGGGCCTGATCATTTTTCTTCTTTTTCCTGTGGAATCTGCCCACTTCTTCTGTGGCCAGGGGTGAGTTGCCATCAGGTCCTAGACCTTTTCTCCATGGCAGTGGTACCCCCCAGGTTGCACCCACCCACTAGCAGTCCAGTGGCCCCATGGTGCACCACCATCACGGAGGGAAGGACCAGTGCCCCCACAGCTCAGGGGCCACTCAGCCCACTGTCAGCTTGTCCCCTGGTTATGGGAGAGGCAAACAGGCTCCTTAGGGAGAAAAAGAAAATGATCGGGCCTTTAACTGTAATGGTGATGGAAACCCCTAAATTGAAACATTGAGTTTTTAGCCATTGCAATTAAAAACCCACCATTTCAATTTAGGGGACTAAGCCCCCATCATGTGTACAAGCTATCCTTGCTGCCAACTTCTAGATTCAAGTGATTGTGTGAGAGTCTCAGCTGTTTAATGAATGGGGGGGGGGGGGTGAGATCTCAAAATGTAGTTCTGAGAAAAGCTCATTCTGACCTGAGTACATCATGAAGACTTAAAATCACAACAAAATGCCAAAGCTAGAAAAAAAAACCCAGAACTTTTGTCTCATGAATTTTAGTCCAACTTAATAAGATGAAAACCCTGGGAGACAGCGACCATCGCCTGATAGAATTTGCTGTCCGGCGCAGTGTAGCTAGGGCCCACACTAGAACTAGGGTCCCAGATTTCAAAAGAGCCAATTTCGGAGAGCTCAGGAGGCTAGTTGACGAGGCACTGAGGGACTGTAGGGTTGAGGACATGGGTGTTCACGA
>JAGPOW010003364.1:23437316-23450246 GCA_030014935.1 Caiman crocodilus | reverse complement strand
ATAAGCTTCCTTTTTGTGACTAGTCTTCCTGCACACCAGGATGATTTGTTCCTGCACTCTGAGTAAGGCTCCTTTGAAGTACAGCCAACAGACCTGACCTGAGCAGGGTGTGAGGCCCAGGGCAAATCAGCTCATGCAGAGCCCTGCCCTTATTCCACATGTCCCAGATGCAAAGAAGTCGCCGCCACAGGGGGTAGCAAGCAGCTGGACACAAAGCCGATGGCAACAGCAGCACAGAGTCGCTGCGGCCACTCCACCCAGCTCTGTGAGGCCCCCCAAAGCATGGGGCCTGGAACAGTCACCCCAATTCACCCCCCACCCCGGGATGGTCCTCACAGCCAGCTCTCCTGGACTCCCCAGGGGATCCTGCCCCTGAGGTCTCTGAGCAAACCAAAGTCTGCTTTTCTGAAGTCCATGGTCCTTATGCTGTTGTTCCACATCCTTCCTTTCCTCAAGATCCTGAAATCAATCATCTTGTGGTCACAACTGCCCAAGTTTCCATCCACTGCTACATTTCCCACCGTTTCTTCTTTGTTTGTGAGCAGCATGTCAGGAAGAGCATGGCCCCTAGCTGGCCGCTCCAACACCTGCACCAGGAAGTTGTCTAAGCAACTGGTTGAACTCCAAATTTCAGATGAGGATTGCTATGGTCTTGCTCAGGAGTGGGAAATTATTTTGGGGAGAGGGTCGCTTATCGAATTTTGGCAAGCCGTTGAGGGCTGCATTGGCAGCTCTGCCACTTGACAGGTGCCCTGCCTCCTGGTTGCCATCTTAGGACTGGAAGTTCTGCTCCCTAACCCCAGACTTTTGCCACTAGAAGGCCCTCCCCTTGTCCCCAGAAGGGGTTTTTCCATCTTGCAACTAGAATAATAATAGAGTTTCATATGAAGAAAACCAAACTGAGAGCAGTAGGAACGAAGGCAGACAAACAAATCTAATACATAAGCTTATAGATATACCACCTGTAAGAAATCCAGCATTCAAAGAGAATCTGGATCTCAAGCCTAAAAGAATAAGACTCTGTTAACAGTGAGTTCTGTTCCTAGGATGGCTCTATTCTTTAATCCCCATAAACAGACAACCCTAGATTTTAACTGTGGCTGTAAACCCAATTATGGCTCAAAATGATAGCCCTGCCTGGTTTAACATGCCTGAACAAAGAAAAATTCTGCTATAGTCAGGTTTAAAAAAAATAAGCCCACACAGATGCATATTAGATACGATTAAACAACCAAGCCTACAGAAACATAGCTGTTTCTTCCCCTTTTAATCTTTGGTATTAAGCACAATTCTTAATCAAAAAAAAAAAAACACAAAGCTGTTCTGTTTAGAAGTACACATGAAGAAAATGTGTTTCACACACACCTTTTATATCAGAAATCACAATACAGTACAGTATTGCAAATTTTTTTTATGGGAATTTAGGAGCTGTGTAGGTAGCCTTGCTATTCTATTGTTTTGTTTAGCTGGGGCAGACTCATTCTCAAAGAAAGAGCTAAAAAAAGAAAACCACTCTGAATAAGCAGATGCATTTTAGTATGGCTTTCAGGACCACACCAATCTGATTTCCATATAGCAGCTGAAACTATCTGATTATTTTAGGGGTTTTTTTCAATTGCAGCCAATATTGCAAATGTATGATGAAATGATGAGAAATGTCTGGGGGGGCGGTTTCGGACTTTGCCCAGTTGTACTGAATCTGAATTTCTACAGTGTAGAAATGGCAATCCTTTGTGGTAATAAATTGTGTTATGCATTTCTGAAATGTTATTTCCCTTATGTTTAGAAATTATATAGATAAATATGCCAGATTATTTCATTATAATTAATCAATTCATCATAAGAATGAAAAATATGTTGACTCCATCCATTAAATGCAAATTTATTACAGTGGTGTTGCTGCCTGTACACAGGTTGAAAATAGAAAATGTCACTTAGATCTCTCAATAGTAGTGAAGACTATGGATAATTTTAAAAATGCATGCATCTTAAGCCTAGTGCCCAGGACAGTCAATTTCTGGGAGTGATATTGGCCTCAGTATATTGAATTTGCTTACTCCAGTAAAGGTTTTATTTTTTAATATTTTGGGTACAATCCTATACTCCTGCATTCTGAGCTTGACTGTGTTGGACAGGACCTCCATAGACATGAAGTCTATTAAGACCTGATTATATGAATACAGAAATAAGTGCCCACTACTTCCTTCTAATTAGATGCAAGTGGAAGGAAGGGGTATAGCTTTGCCTCTGTGCACATCCCCCTTTTCATAATGTACTGATCAGCTCATTTTAGCCTAGTCAAGCAGATTACTTTATTATATTATTAGTGTTTAAGATTAGTTCCCACTGTAATGCAGTAAACAGAAGATTGAATGTAATCCTTGAATGAATGACAAGGGATTCCAGTGTAAGAGTATAAAGGTTGTATTACCTCTAAAATATATCTAAATATATATAAGGTTGGTTAGAGAGAGGATGGAACTAGAAGGTTCACAGTGGTGGCAAATAACAGAACAAGGAGCATCAGTTCCAAGTTGTAGCAAAGAAAGGTTATGTTAGATCTTAGGAAAAAACTCTCTCACCAGGAGAACAGTAAAGCACTGGAACATGGAACAAGAGAGGTTGTGGAATCTCCATCTTCAGAGGTTTTTAAGACATAGCTAGACATAGCTTTGGCTGGGATGATCTAGCTGGGAATGGTCCTGTTTTGAGCAGATGGTTGGAGTAGATGACCTCCTGAGGTCCCTTTCAACCCTAATATTCTATGATTCTATATTTGACATTGGTGTAATCAGTTCTTGAATACTATGTCCAGATCCAATATGCAGAATTCAAAAAGGGCATTGGTAAAGTTAATGCCTGTCCTGTGTTCTGTCTTCATGATGGCCAGTAGGTAGTATGACTCAGAAGAATCTGCAAAGAACTGTGCAGTAGCTGTGATAATCTGCCACCTACTAAGGTCCCTTTCAGGCATTACTGTAGGCACTGAAACAAGGTGTGAAGCCCTTTCCAAAATTCTGGTTGTTAATTAGGATTACTCTGCATGAAAAACCCTAACATATGTTGAATAAAAATAATATGAAGTAATAAAAAAAGAGAATCCTGTTTTGAGAGGGAAATGGATTTAGAATACCTGTGTTCTATTTGCATGATTTACATATGCTCCTCTTCACAGCTGATTAAATTAATTATTCATTTTTAATGCCAGTAACCAATGTAGATATTTAGGACTGTGTTTGAGAATGTCATTTATTTATTTGTACACAGACACATATTTGCTGCTTTATTATTAACAGTTTTGCACCAAAAAAAAGTCCAGGGTGCTATTTAATTTTGCAAAAGTGCATTTGAAAATGTAAATCATTGTTCAAAAAGTGGACCAATTTTAATACATATTTAACTAAATTCAGAACAAAAATAAATTTTAAAATATAATCAAGTGCTAGGTTTTTGTCTTCCTGTTATTTAAAAGCTGTTTAGCCTTCAATAAACTAGAACGAGAATGGAATAATAATGACAGTTCTTATGTTGATTTTTTAATAATTTTCCCCAACCCTTTAAAAGTAAAATAACCAAAAACTTGTATTCTGTTATTGGTCAAGTTTTCTATAAAAAAAACCTATATGCCAAGTTTGATCAGTTAATCACCTGAAGAAAGAAAATGATACTGCTGTATTTTGCAGAAGTAAAAAAAAAATTCATTACAAATGTTAATTAAAGTATGATTGGTAATTATGGGTTCTGAAACTGTCAATGTTTTAGTTCTTGTTAGGGGTAGATGAACTGATGCATAAGTAGCTGACACTTGATTTTGAAAGTACTTGGGGTTCTGAATAAATTCAGACAACTTTCATTTGAAATTGTTTTTTTATTCAGACGATTTCCAAATTGAGCTTTTTCTGTATGGTACTGGGATAACTGGCTGTGTGTGTAATAGAAGTGCATGTAAAGTCTAACTGCCTGAATTTTTACAACTGTTTAAGCAGTTTAAGGTGAGAGAGTGGTAAGAATTCTTGTTCAAATTTTCCAATTGGATCACTACTTCAATCATGGGAGATGTTGAAATAATGTCTAGTTCAATTAGAAAGAAAAGGAATAAGTAAAACTGATGATAGAACCTGGCATGTAAACTGAAAAGTTTACTTCTTGTTATCATTTATCTTTGAAATGGCTTAGTTGGTTTCGGTGGATTGAAAACAGTGCGACTCAGATATGTCATATTCCAAGGCACAATTTCTCAGACCCTGTGCAGCAAGTTAGTACACCTCCACAGACGTCAACAGGAATGCCACCATTTATACCACTACAAAGGACTGACCAACCTCTGGAATGAAATCCTGGCCCCACTGAGGTCAATGGAATTTTGATCAATTAGTTCAAATGAGCTACAATTTCCCGCCGGGTCAGCTTTTATCAGTGAAGCACTGAAATGCTAGGATGTGCGAGTGTACTAGTAGGTGGGATTTAAGGCAGCTAGAGGTTCTACAGAGCAACTAGCCAGTTACCACAGGCAGGTAAGACAGGGTGGCTGGAACTACACCTGTGTTTTCTATTTCAGAGCCTAATCAGTTTGAAAAAGATAAACTATATTGATGGGTAGAAAGAAGAGAAAAATGAGTCCAGACCTGTTTCTACTGGCCACTGTGGACAGCTCCTTAGGTGACAGCTGGAATCTTGTTGGATAAAATAGAATATTAAAAGCAAGGTATTGGATAGGAGGGGAAGCTGCCTAGAGATCCTTGCAAGCTTATTTTGTATGCTTGAGTAAAGTTATATTTTATTGCAAAAAAATAAGCAGAGGAATAAATAGCACAAGATATTATTCAAGTAGAGAAGGTAAGCAGCCCTCAGTGGTGAAAGAACAGGTTAGGAACTATTTGGAAAAGCTGGACATATAAAAGTGCGTGGGGCTGAATGCAATGCATCTAAGGGTGCTGTGGGTGTTGGCTGGTGTAATAGCTGGCCACTATCTTTGAGAACTTGTGGTAGCCAGGGGAGGTCCAGGATGACTGGAAAAGGGCAAATATAGTGCCTATCTTTAAGAATGGGAAGGAGGATCCAGAGAATTACAGACCAGTCCATCTCACCTCAGTCACCAGCAAAAATCATAGAGCAGGTCCTCAGGGAATCCATTTCTAAGCACTTGGAGGAGAAAAAGATGATTAGGAACAGCCAGCATGGATTCACCAAGGGCAAGTCATGCCTGACCAACCTGATTGCCTTATACGATGAGACAACTGGTTCTCTGGATGCTGATATATCAGTGGGCATGGTATATCCGGGCTTTAGCAAAAATGTTTATATGGTCTGCCACAGCATTCTTGCAAGAAAGTTAAGCAAGTATGGGTTGGATGAGCTCACTGTAAGATAGAAAGCTGGCTGGATTGGCCTTAACAGGTTGTGATCACCGATTCAAGTTGGTAGCCGGTACCAAGTAGAGTGCCCCAGGTGGCAGGCCTGCAGCAGGTTTTGTTCAACATTTTCATTAACATCTGGAAAATAGGATGGAGTGCACCCTCAGCAAGCTCATGAATAACAGTAAGCTGTGGCAGTAGTAGATGCATTAGAGGGTAGGACTAGGATTCAGTGTGACCTAAACAAATTGGAGGAGTGGGCCAAGAGAAATTTCATGTGGTTCAAAAAGAATAATGCAAAGTCCTGCAGTTAGGATGGAACGATCTCATGTACCAGTACAGGCTGGGGGCTGACTGGATGGGCAGCAGCTCTGCAGAAAAGGACCTGGGGGGTTACAGGGGACAATAAGCTGAATATGAGCCAGCAGCATGCTCTTGTTGCCAAGAAGATTAACAGCGTACTGAACTGCACTGGTAGGAGGTCAAGGGAAGTAATTATTCCGCTCTATTCAGCACTGGTGAGACCATATTTGAGATAGTGTCCAGTTCTAGATCCCCTACTACAGAAAGGATGTGCACAGGTTACAGAGAGTCCAGTAGAGGTTAGAGGGCTGGAGCACATCTCTCATGAGGAAAGGCTGAGGGAACTGGGCTTATTTAGTCTGGAAAATTGAAGACTGAGAGGGGATTTAATAGCAGCCTTCAACTGCCTGAAGAGTAGCTCTAAAGAGGAAGGAGCTAGATTGTTCTACCTGATGGCAGATGACAGAACAATGAGCAATGGTCTCAAGTTGCAGCAAGTCAAGTTTAGGTTAGATATTGGGAAGAATTTTCTCACTAGGAGGGTAGCAAAACACTGGAACAGGTTACCCAGAGAGGTGGTAGACTCTCCATCCTTGGAGGTTTTTAAGACCCAGCTGGACAAACCCTCAGCTGGGATGATCTAGTTGGGGAAGGTCCTATTTTGAGCAGGGGTTTGGACTAGATGGCCTTCTGAGGTCCCCTCCAAGCCTAATTTTCTATGATTCTAAGTACTTGTCAACTATTCTGTGAACCAGTTGCATTATTAACTTTACATGCTGTGGCAAACTACAAAACCCCTAGGCACAAAATATGCAGTGTGATGGAACTATTGTATACTACTACCAAGGCAAAATATTGAAAGAATTTCCTTGTATGAATTTCTTGTGGCTAGTACCTTACAATATGGAAGTGAACCTGCAAAGCATACAATCTTTTAAGAAGCCTGAAATTACCTCTAATATACAAATTCAGTTTATACTGAGAACACCTACCCTAATACACAGTTATAGACAAGTATATTATTGTAATGTTGAACCTATTGCAAATTTCTCAGGAACAAAGATGCCAACGTTATAGATTCCTCCTTCACTTAAATTCCTTCATACATTTGAGCTTCAGAAAATTTAAATAAGTCTCTCTCTCACTACTTTTCTCAAATACAGGATTCTGTCTCTTCCATAAAGAATTGTTTTGTACCATAAAAATGGATGACAATTTGATTAATATATGTTGCAAGAGAATGATTAGTATATGGTTTCTGACACACACACACACACACAGACACACACACTTGAATTGTTAAATTCCATTTTTTACCAGTCAGAAAGCCATAAAATTGACCAAAAAGTATTGTACAAATTTGGAAGTGATCCTGAGCATACATAATGGCAATAAACAATATTCCTTTTGCAGTAATTTGGAAACTGATTATTTATTTAGTTCATGCAGCAGTTGGGAAATTTGCTATAGGACCAAGATACTCCCATGCTTCCTGATGTTTATAAAGGTCAGTCTTTTTACAGGTTCAATCCTTACTTAAGCTGCACTCTCTTTTCAATGCTACAATAATTATGTATTTTCCCAATACCAATCATCCAAACCAACAAGCCACCTCCAAAACAAAAAACAGAAAAAAAAAGCCATGTGAGTATGTTGATGTAAATCAGACCACCATCAGTTACCTGGTCCAGTAAGGTACCAACTTCTAATCAATACTGAATATCAAATTTCAGCACCCCAATTGTGTGAATTGCACAAAGGATTGCTTTGTGGTACCTATATGAAATAAAAGGTGTTCAACCGATATTAGAAGTTTTTGATGCACTCTATATTTTGCCTATATTAATAATCAGGGTGATAGGACTGAATGCATGATTACATTTGCAGATGACATCAAACTGGATGATATTGCAGACACTCTGGAGCAGGGATGGGCAATTATTTGGGCCACATAGGGAGTTTTTTTGAGCTGTCACAGGCTGGGTCAGTGGCCTCTTCCACTCACCCAACAGCTCACTAAAACTCCCCATGTGGAATGTGGCCACAGGCAGGTGGGGAGCACAATAGGTGGGTGAGGCCAGGATCATTGGACAGGATCACAGGACAGTAACAGCCTGGGGCCGGGACCCAAGGCAGAAAAGCTTGTTCTCATCATCTTTATAATTGCCGTTCAGGTATTTGAAGGCTGTTCTAAAATCCTGCTATCAGTCTTCTCTTCACTAAACTAAATAAACCCAATTCTGTCAGCCTGTCTTCGTACATCAAGCTTCCCAGGCTTCTAATAATTTTTGTAATTCTCTGCTGGACTCTTTCCAAACTGTTCACATCTTTCTTTGAAGCGTGGGACCCAAAACCGGACTATACTCCAGGTGAAACCTCATTAGTGCAAGTGGAAGAATCATTCTCCTTGGTTTGCAAGAGGCAATCCTGTATTAACAGCCCAGTATGCTGTTGCCTTCTTTGCAATGAGAGCATACTGTTGGCTCACATTCAACTTGAATTCCACTGTAGCCTGCAGTTCCTTCTCTGCAGTACAGCAACCTAACAAGTCATTTTCCATTTTGTATTTATGCACACCAGGATGCCATCCCAAGTGCAAAATTTTGCTTTTCTCCTTACTGAATTTCATCTAATTGGTTTTGGAACATTTTTCTAGTTTATCCAAGTCATTGTGAATCCTAGCCCTAACCTCCAGAGCAGGGGTAGGCAAAATACGGCTCACAGACCGGATCCTGCCCACTGAGGGATTTTATCCAGATCAGGGTAGATCCCTCATTTCTGCCTAGCCCAAGCATGGGCAGCCTGAGCTGTGGCAGGTGCCTCATCCCAATGCCCTCAGAAGTGCAGCAGGCCTGTGGTGGTTCAGTGCCCAGAGTCACTTCCCTACAGCCCCAGTGTTGGCAGCTCCTTCCAATGGCTGCAGCCACTGGACCTGGCCCTGCTACGCAGGTACCCCAGCCCATCTGCCCCACACCCACTACTAGGGGCAGGACCTGTGCAGGCATGGCACTCATCTAGGTGGCTGGGATGGGGTGTCAGGAGAGCAGAGGGTAGCATCTTGCAACAAGATAGGCGAGTGGGGCCATGGAGACCCCGAGATCTTCGAGCAGTGACAGCTCAGGGCTGGGGTCCAGGGCAGAGCAATGATTTGCTGCCCGCATAACCCTTCAATGGGCATGGGTTTTGTGGGCGGGGGCATGCAGGGAGCAGATTATGAATCTGCCCCAGCCCTAAGATCCTGGCCCTAGCCCCAGCCCTGGTGCTGGATGCAGCTCCCTGCCCTCCCATGGTCTCATTCTATCTGCCCAGCCATACATCCTGCCCACATGGCTCCTGGCCAGTCTCCATACAGACCCCAGGATAACAGGGTGGTGACAGTGCAGGACTGGGGCAGAATCAGAATCCACTCTCTACATGTCCCATCATAGAGACTGCAGGAAGTCTCCTGACCCCAGCCCCAGCCTCACACTGTCACCACCCCATGATCCCAGGGTCTCTGGAACCTGTCAGGGGATTAAGCCCACGGAAGCTATTAATGGCCACTTAGATTGCTTAATAATGCATCAACTAATGGCTTTTATGGGTTTAATTAGAGGATTAAACCCATAGAAGCCATTAATTGATGTATTGCAATCTAAGTGGTTTGGGGCTATCTGGCAGTCTGTGAGGAGGAGCAGGACTATTGTGGTCCCTTGGCCAATCAGAAGCACCAGGGAGCCTTTCTGTGCTTGGCCCATGAAAATGGCTGCCAGCCCTGTGATCTGCCCCTGAAATCAGCTGGCAGCCACCTCACGTTCAGTAGACTTCTACTCATATGATATTTATAAAACTAAATCTTGATTTTAGATATACAGAGGGGTCAGGTTCAAGAACACAGAACCAGATCTGTTCTCCAGGTTTTTGGTGGAGGTCAGATCTGAAACAACAAGGGGTTTATTTTCCAATTCCAGTTGAAATATGGGGTGTACAATAACATGCAAAAAAATCTTCCATCATGCAAGGAAATGATGATTTTTGAGATTTTTACCACTTGGAAGAAAATTCTCATGAGAATGCTCCTAAGAATGCTACTGTGTGAAAATCCAAATGCCAAGCAGGCAAAGTAGTGGCAGATAAATTTCAGTCTTGACAAGTGCAAAGTAATTCTCATAAGGAAAAATAACCGCAATTATGGATTCACCTGATGGGCTCTGAAGTATCTGTTTGATTCAGCTAAGAGACTTTGGAGTCTTTGAGTTGATGTTGTTAGAGAACTGCAATGTTCTACAATGTGCAGCAGCAATCAAAAAAGTGAAAAAAAAAAGTGTTGGGTGTCACTGAAAAGAAAATTGAAAACAAACATTATTTTGTCACTGTAAAAATCCATGGTGTACCCACATCTTGAAAACTGCATGCTTTCCTGGGCTTCACACCTCAAAAAAAAAAAAAAATGTAGTAGAAATAGAAAAGGTACCAAAAAAAAAAAAAAAAAAAGAGACAAGAACACAGGCACAGAGCATCTGCTGTACCAGGAGAGAGTAAAAAACCTAGGACTATAAAGTTTGGAAAGGAAAAGACTGAGGGGATAGGATTGAAAGTCTATAAAATCATAAAGGGTGTGGATAAAGGATGAAACAAATAGGGAATTATCATTTACAAAGTCCCAGAATACAAGAACTAGGGGACACGCACTGAAATTAACAGGAACAGGTTTGAAACAAACAAAAGGTTGTTTTTTTGTTTATTGCAGTCTGAAATTAAAAGACAATTTAGGACTATAGGTTTGGACCCCTATATAACTAACACACTCAGACTGTCATTATTCAAAGGTGTTAAACTAATTATCACACAGTGTGCATCTATCTATACATCCAGAGGACACTTTAACACCTGAGAATGTGGCACAGTGCTAAGAATCTAATGACCAGGGATCCTGGTTTTCTCCGATAAAAAAAAAATAAATAAAAAAAAAATCACAAATTCTCTGATGATAAAATTGCAAATTCTCTGATAACCCCCCCCCAATCCATTATTAAAATTAAAAGCCCCCTGCAGCCCTCCCCTAGACCTGCTGGTACCCCCTCATTCACCCCCCTAATGACCCCCCAGCCTGCTGGTGCCCCTCACACCCTCAATGCCCTCCCATTTGTGCTGGTGTTCCTCACTGCCCCCACATTAACCCCCTGCCCTCTTGCCCTCACCTACAGCCCCCAGCTGCCAGGGCTATGGGGCCATGGACCCAAGTCTGCAGCTCCCTGCTCCCAACAGCAGGAAGCTACAGCAGAAGCATCATGGAGTGGGCTCCCCCACTGCTCTGTCTGCTCAGATGGGGGTGGGACAGCTCCTGGCTCCCCCAGCCACAACCCGCATCCCCCCAGCCCTGCCAGAGGGGCCCCCAGCCACCTGCAAGCCTCACTTCTCTCAGGCTCCAGGAGCAAAGAATGAAGCTGAGCTGAGTGGAGCTGTGGCTGACAGAGCCTCAGGGCCCACTCTTCATCCTCCCTCTCCAGACAGGGCTGGGGGTTTCCCACCCTGTTTGCAAACAGCTCTTGCAGGCTGGAGCTCACCCAGCCTGCAGAGCTCTTTGCAGAAGCAGGGAATCTGCAGGTTTTCTCTGCTAAAAGTAGAAATCCATGTTTTGTCTGATAAAAAGAAGAAATCCATGCTTTTCCCTGTTTTTGCATGGGAAATGGAAAAATAGGATCCCTGCTAATGACACTTCTCATAAAAGTAGAATGCTTCCATTAGAATCCTGCCTACAGCTACTTCTCTACTATTATGTATCACTCTTATTTCTCCAATTTGATCTTGAAATATCTGCACAATTCCTTTCTACAATAAAACTGCAAAGACAAAAGGAGGCTTGTCTGAATATGAACTTAGCCCCTTCCCTACACTCCTTCCTGTTAGTCCTTGCTCTCTCTGAGCACATAGAAGTGAGGAATAAATTTGAAAAATCTGACCTTCTTAAAATCAACATAGCTCTAGTAATTTGCATAGAGTACCCATATACTTAGTTCATTCTGAAGTGAGGCATTTTACCTTTTGAAACTGCTGCCACTTTTAGCATAGAGACTCCATAAATACACTTGTAGGTAGCACTTTGACAACTACTCATATATAACACAAATTGTACATAATATTAGTCTAATGTCAAAAAGTTTATGATTTACCATATATATAGTTCATTTGGTTGGGCCCCTGAAGAGTCAACAGTGTTTCAAGCCACGGTGAGCCCACAGTTCAACACCACTTGGTATGTGTGTGTATTCCAGATACCTCCCACAAAGTATCCCCATGAATTAGTCCCCCACTCATGACTGGAACCAGGTGTTCTTTTCACAAGCCCTGGGATCTTTCAACATGTACACAATTGGAGAAAACTGATAATTGGAGAGTCAGGCTGACAATCGGAGAGTCAAAAGCAGACTGACCAAGTTCACCAATGACACCAAACTTTGGGGCAAAGCATCCACACCAGAAGACAGGCGGGTGATCCAGGCTGACCAGGACAGGCTCAGCAAGTGGGCGGATGAGAATCTGATGGTGTTCAACGCCGATAAATACAAGGTTCTCCACCTTGGGAAGAAAAACCCGCAGCATCCTTATAGGCTTGGCAGTGCTATGTTGGCTAGCACTATGGAAGAAAGAGACTTGGAGGTCATCATTGACCACAAGATGTGATGAGCCTGCAGTGCAATGCTGCAGCTAGTAAAGCAATCAAAACGCTGGCTTGCATCCATAGATGTTTTTCAAGCAAATCCCGGGACGTTGTTTTCCCCTTGTACTCGGCCTTAGTGAGGACACAGCTGGAGTACTGTGTCCAGTTTTGGGTTCCACAATTCAAAATGGATGTGGAGAAGCTTGAGAGAGTCCAGAGAAGAGCCATGTGCACGATCAGAGGTCAGGGAAGCAGACCCTATGATGACAGGCTGAGAGCCCTGGGGCTCTTTAGCCTCAAAAAGCGCAGGCTCATGAGTGATCTGATGGCCACCTATAAGTTTAATCAGGGGTGACCACTAGTATCTGGGGGAACGTTTGTTCACCAGAGAGCCCCAAGGGATGACGACTTGGTCGACTGGTCATAAACTACTACAACACCATTTCAGGCTGGACATAAGGAAGAATTTCTTTACTGTCTGAGCCCCCGAGGTCTGGAACAGCCTGCCACCGGAGGTGGTTCAAACACCTACAGTGAACACCTTCAAGAGCAAACTGGATGCTTATCTTGCTGGGATCCTATGACCCCAGCTGACTTCCTGTCCTTTGGGCAGGGGGCTGGACTCGATGATCT
>JAGPOW010003364.1:23346470-23437216 GCA_030014935.1 Caiman crocodilus | reverse complement strand
ACACCTTCAAGAGCAAACTGGATGCTTATCTTGCTGGGATCCTATGACCCCAGCTGACTTCCTGTCCTTTGGGCAGGGGGCTGGACTCGATGATCTTCCGAGGTCCCTTCCAGCCCTAATGTCTATGAAATCTATGATAGGAGGGATGGAGAGTTTCAGGTGATTAATGAGGTAAGTTTTTCATGGGGTTCTGTAGGGAGGGGGTTATGAGAAGTTGAGTTATGTTGTTTAAGGGTTTAATATACATACTTGTATGTTTTTGGATATGTAGTTTATTGCTGTAATATGAAGTTTGGCTAAAACAAGGATGCTCAATATGTGAAGCTTTGTAAGCATAGAGTGACAAGTGTTTTTAAATAACATTTGTAGAAGGTTCCCATCAGCATGTTTGCCCAATATAGGCCATGTATTTTATAGTCATGCTTAGTGTTGGCTGCAATTAATCAACCTCATAGTCAGTTGCCATTACTGAGCACACACTACTTTCGGCATCAGTTTAATGATAGCCAATATATTTAATGTGGTGTCCTTATATGCAAATGTAAGATGAGGAGTTTTTCCTCCCCATATTGTTTGGAGGAAAAAGCCTCATCTTGTATACAAATAAATACAATACACTGAATATCAAAAGAAGTCATAACAATGTTTTCTCTTATCATAAAAGGATGAATAAAAGTCAACTAAAGGCTCAATTCCATGCCACAAATAACTGCCAAGCACAAACATCAGAATTTTTCTGAGGGTCAAAGCCAAAACAGATGATGGAAAAAGGATCAGAAGAGTTTAATGGAATTACATTCTTGAGACGAACAAACTGATACGGAGAGAGAATATAAGCTTGTGACAGACATGGGAAAACTGCTGTTTTATACTGACCGCTGCCACTGCTGCACCAAATTCCACCCTCATGGGCTAGAGTGACATGGCTTCACACTCCACATCCAACCCATCGACTGGCACCATGCTCCAGTTCTAATCCACAGGGTATGATCAGCTGGATGTCCCTGATGTGAATTGATGTAGTCAATCTGCTAATTACTTCTCTTAGCAAGGTCATCTCTCCTTCAAGTAGGTTGTAGTTTAATGGAAACTTATGTCTCTCTGAACCAGTTAGTCTCTATATGCAGTATAAATTTATCTTAACACCAGAAAAGTAGATGATTCCTGAATTTTCAGCTCTACCAGCCTTTCACTATTTAAAAGTGTTTCTATGTTTGATTTAAGATTTTTCCTTCTCTGATGTTTTACTGAAATATGTCCCATAAATCAGACTTCTCTTAAATGCTCATCATTAGCTCCTCAGTTGACCGTCAATCTTTAAAAGGACAATGTGCAGATAAATAACCCTGCCATTCCCTTATGAATAGTATAAACACATTACTTCTTCAATCACATTCATATAGATTTTATTGGGAATCTGTGGTTGGTTAGTAAATGCAGCAATTCAGAACAGGTTCTTCAAATCAAAATATCATCTTTTTATTAATAGAAGCAGTACTTAGAGAATACAACAGAAGTCCTAAATGCATGTATTCCCAAAAGCTTAGCATTATCTTAGGTACACTTCTCTAAAAATGGGTTTCAGGGTAACTTAGTGCCAACCTTGTCTTGGTCTCACTCACCTTTTCTGAGCTTCAGGAAGTCAGTTATTTTAAAAAAATCAGAAAGGCTCCTTTGTTCTCCATGCCCAAAAGTTATCTGCATTCCTTTGGCAAACTTATCTGCTGGCATATCATGAAATGGAGAGAAACCTTCAAAAGCAACTGCTTAACTGCTGTCATGTATAGTAAATTCTAGTAAAGATATTGCTATGTGAAACCACTGTTCCTTTCATGGCAATATGCAATACCTGCAGTAATCAAGCTCTGTCACCATTTGGTAAACCACAACATAGCAGAGAAAAGTATGCATAATATTCCTAAAAATAATACATGTAAATGTCAGACTTGTTTTTCATATTGTGTTTGCAGGTAAATATCATGGAGATAATTTACGTAAGTGTATCAACACTTTAGTGGACAATAGACTCCCCAAGATGAAAAAAAATCTGCAAGACTGATAGCAAAGGCTTAAAAACCACTTGCAACCTGATTTGTGACAAACTGTTTTATTTAGTTTGTGGTGATCTTTGCCAAGTTTCATACAGGTATTAGAATTTATCCTGGCTCCTTCACTTCAACTGCCCAATCAGTCAAAGTCTTAATTCTACAACCTGTATGTGGACCAAAATCTACCAAGAGGCTCAAGGAGAATTTTGCCTTGCTAAGTACTGCAGGATCATAGGCATATTTTTATACTATCTGGTTGGAATATTTAAAACGGATCCCAGGCACAACATGAATGTATGTACTGCTCAAAAGAAAAAAAATCCAAACCACAAGTCTAATCTGGAAACATGCAGCAACATGTCACATTAGATCATTGCCATTTGTCCTAAGTTTGCCTTGCCAAATGCAATGTACTCCTTTCTTTGAAATACTTGCTAGCAATTTTTAGGTTCACTCCTTTTGTTTGCACTGATATAGTTAGTCTATTTTCTTTCATGATCCTTCTTTTCAGTCTTTGTATAATATAGCTTTTTCATCCATCATCCTCCTTTAGTGTCTACAGTAGTTAATTTAATCCTAGCTGGCAACTACTAAATTCCCATTATGTTCAATAGTAGCACCATCATTTGTTTTCTTGCCACTTCACCTACAATCAGCACTGAAGGCCGTATTAACCCTGCCAAGAGGATGCTCTAGATATTTTTTCTAACTAGGAGGCTTATGCTATAGCCCTTACTAGTCTGTGAACACATGGCAGAAGACAACTCTAGATCTTTCTTCTTTCATTAATCTTTAAATTAAAAAAGTCCTGCCCTACCTCAATCAATTCCAATTTTAGTGGTTTAATTTTTTTATTGCCATTACAGGATACAATAGCCATGGCTTAGTCAGGGATGATTCTATTTTGAGCAGGAGGCTGGACTACATGACCTTATGAGGTCATCCATCCCTACTTTCTCTGATCCTAAGTATAATAATGCTCCATTTTAATCCTATTTTCTTCACTCCTATGTTCACACTTTCCAGAGGAGGCAACTATTTTATTTTTCCTTTTAAAAAGGCTGCAATGAAGCCTTTATGACTATTCTACACATTTCAAATGGAAAAAAAAAATATCAATTCAAAAATATTGTTGCAGCCATATAAATATGTTGGGACATAGAATTTAACTTGAGTTATTCTGAAGACAAGTTTAGAAACAAACAAACAAAAAAAACTATACTGAAGAACCAAAGCAACTGCCACTAGCTAAGCTCCAAATTCACTGTCTTGATACCTGCTACTCTCCAGCCCTTTTTTAACCATTGGCCAACTTCCTTTTACTGTGCAGAGCCATGTCAACAGTCTTCATACATTCTTTAGGATTATTTCCCCACAGAAATAGGCTCTAAAAATGCTTTTATTTAAGCCAGGAACAGCAATTCTGAGCAGCACAAGGTCTGAAGGTGAAAAGCAGAGGATACAGAATAGAACTAGGAAGAGGCAGCACAGCAGAAAAGCCTACTGTTAAGTAGTTAGTTTGAATGATAAAGGAGACCTAAGTCTGTGGAGGAGGGGAAGGAGTCTCTGTACAGAGCTATAAAGAAGGGCTTAATTTTATGAGGCACTATTACTACAATTTGACATGTTACAGAAAATGGTTGCGAGGAATGTGATATGTTTGCATTTGTAATTGAATGTTATATAAAGACTAAGCCGTACTCCACATAAAGCAAGGTAGTCTTCCTATACGCACTTTTTCACATAATTCAAATCAGAGAATACATCTGCTCCAAACAACAAAACTAAAAGGCTCTGCATTTAATATTTTAAAACAGTTCACATCACTGCAGATGTCACTCATTTTGGTGCTTGACACAAAAAGCAATTTCAGGTTACCTCTGGATGGAACAGAGCAGTACTGCATCCTTTAGAATATCATCTGGAGGAAAAACAGCTCCACTAAACCCAAAAAACAACAAATCAAAAACACAAAACACGGCAGCTGCCTCTTATCTGAAGACCAGTTATCTCCATTTGAAATGCTGGCTACCATACACTTTTTTTTTTTTTTTTTTTTTTTTTTTTTACTATGCTCCTACTAAGAGATTACTTTCTCACAAATGCTTGCAGAAGCAGGCAATTATTTCGAGCGGAGGACTGCTTACCCAGTTTTGGCAGGCAGTTGAGAGCTGCATGGGTAGACCGGCCCCTTGACAGGTGCCCTGCCCCCTAGTCACCATCTTGGGACCAATATCTCAATGTCTTTGGTTCCAAGACTTGGTCTCCCATGGTGCCCTCCCTTAACCCCCCTCCTCTAGTACTTACCAGCTTGGAGTTGGCTGCAGCTCCCTGCTGCAGCTACCAGGGACTGCCCAAGTCATCAAAACACTCTGAACATTTTGCAAAGATTTGGAGAGCTCCAAATCGATTCATACCTTTAAATTGGTCCTCCAATTCAATTTGGAGATTCAGCCACCGAATCGGGCTGAATCTCCTCCGAATTGAATCACCACCCAAAGTTTCACACAGCTGTACAAAGAAGCTGTAGAAATATTTCATACTTTGCTCACATCTGCATATTTCTTTTGCTGCAAGAAGTGTCTGACATCAGCATCTTAATTATTTAAATTACTGTGTGTCCCTAAGGAATTACGTCAGAGCACTGGGCTGAATAGTACAGCCTTACCCATCTATAGATATATATAGATCTAGAAATCTGTATCTAGATACCTGTATCATTCATTTAGCAGTCAGTTTGCTCTAACCATCAGGAAGCTTTTTAAATTCAGTTCATCACCTTTTTACTTTCTTCTCAGTTTTAAATTCTTTGCAGCAATTTACATGTTGATGTTCTGCTACGTTAATTATTTTAATGAACATCAGTTTAATGAAAACAAGTATATCAAAATCAACACTGGCAGTGATTATAGATACTGAAGCCCCACTTTACTCATTATAGCACTTCACAATTGCAGCCACACAAGCATAGAGTTAAACAGCATCACAATACTAAAAGAAGAATCAGCCAACTCACAACTAGAAATTAACCCATGTCTCTTGCTCATATCTTTATCATGATTTGATAAGGATTGCTGTTAAACAAAATACATGGAAAATTTATGGAAATGATGGCAGCTTTTAAATTATGCTTATGTACCATGGAAGATATTCACAAGCATGTGCTTAATTTTAAACATTCATGCTTTGCTGCAGTAGGCCTTCTGTGTATATATATATAATCTACCATTCTTTCATATGACTAATTTGCACACCTAGACATGAAGCCAACTGACAGAATGCAAATGAATACTGTTTAAAAAGGTCTTACTCTTGTCATTAAAACACATTATATTATTTTAAAAATAAATTTAAAAATAACCCAAACAATTGTTTTATTTTTTTTTTCAATTTGGGGAGAAGCAAAACCATTCTGATTTGTTCATTTCTAGTTGGTTTCAGTTTTTCAGTTGTCAGTTACTAGCCTAATGCTATTTTGTTTTAGTTGAGAAGCCCTCCACTAAACTTTTAGATTACCCAAGTAGCGTAAGATTAAATAGCAAACAATTTTTAAGATAATGTCTTTAGCAAATTAAGTACTTTTGAAAAATTTACCCTTTTTCAAGACAGACTTAGGCACTCTTAGGCATTTCACTATTTAAAATAGGACTTAGTGGTTTTGAAAGCTTTGTCACTTTTCTTTTTTATTAGCAGCATCAGAGTTTTCAAGACCACTAAGCCCCCACCCCCCTCTACCCAACTGAAAAATAAAAGCCACATTGTTTGAGATTGAAACCAATATTATGGTGTTACTTTAACTGACACATGTGCAAGTGTTTATAGCTACTGTTTTATCTTTGAATACTACTTTGTGTACTAACATACAGGTGTGTGAGTATGTGTGTGTCTGGGGATGGTGGGGTGTAGGATGTGTGGTTGGGTATGGGTATGTGTGGGGTGGGGTGGGTGTGCATGTGTGGCAGGCTGCCTAAGAACTAGATCCTGGGAGTTGGCTGAGGATGGGTGGAGGGTGCATACAGCAGAGGTTGGGCAGGGCAGGTACAGGTGCCATCTGTCCTCCCTCCCCTCCAGCCCATGGATGTTTGCTGGTGCTGTGCAAGGGGTTAGCCCCACCCACTCTCACCCAAGGAAACCCACACCATGCTCCTGCCTGCAATTGCCCTGGTCCCAGGCCCAGCCAGCTTCCGGGGTGGTGGTGGGGGGGGTACCTTTCACCCACAGGTGGCTGCTGATTGCTCTGGGTGGGCAGAATGGGTGAAAGACATCTAGGAGCTGGGATCCTGCACAATAGAGCAGGAGCCCCTGGCTGCAGCTGCCCCCCCAAAACCTACCACTGCCTGGAATGCTACAGCAGGGACTGGAGGAGGAGCTGCTGGAAATGAGGGAAGCTGAAAAGTTCCCCACTGGAAAGCTATGCGCACTGGCTGCGAGACAAGATGAGGTCCTGGATGACTGTAAAAGGCAAACAATGCCCCTGTATAAACAAGGGGAAAAAGGAGGATCCAGGAAACTACAGACCTGTCAGCCTCACCTCAGTCCCTGGAAAAATCATGGAGAAGATCCTTAAGAAATCCATTTTGAAGTACTTAGAGAAGGTGGCTATTAGGAACAGTCAGCATGGATTCACCAAGGGCAAGTTATGCCTGACCAACCTGATTACCTTGTATGATGAGATGACTGGCTCTGTGGATGTGGGGAGACTGGTGGATGTGATGTACCTTGATTTTAGCAAGGCTTTTGATATGGTCTCAGAGTACAGGGTACAGTGCACAGAGTATGCTGGGATAATCTGGTTTAACTTAAAGTAGTAAGGGGTCTGGGACGGACATTGCATAAACTGGTTTGACCCAAATCTGTTAAGTCTGATACTACATTCAACCAAGTTTCTCTAAAACCGGTTTCAGTCAAACTGGTTTATGTGCACTGAACATCTGTTTGTTACAGGTGTAAACCAGTTTCTGATCACTTAAACCAGTTTGTGTGTAATGTCTGTCCCTAGCTCAGAAGAGAAGACTGAGGGGGGATTTAATAGGAGCCTTCAACTACCTGAAGGGGGGTTCAAAAGATGATGGAGCTAAACTGTTGTCAGTGGTGGCAGATGACAGAACAAGGAGCAATGGTCTCAAATTGCAACAAGGGAACTTTAGGTTAGATATTAGGAAGAATATTCTCACTAGGAAAGTTAGTAAAATACTTCAACAGGTTACCCAGAGAGGATGTGGAATCTCTGTCCTTGGTGGTTTTTAAGACCCAGATAGACAAACCTTGGCTGGGATAATCTAGGTGGGGCTAGTCATGCTTTAAGCAGGGGGTTGGGCTAGATGATCTCCTGAGGTCCCTTCCAACCCTAATTTTCTATGATTCTATACTGGCAACTTAGTCTGCATACATTTTTCAAAGTTAAATGTTCCCACTCTGCTACTTAATTAGAAATGAGAGCAAAGGCACCAAGCTGCTCTCAGAACAAAACATCTGCATATTTTTTTTTCAAAATGTATCACATTTTTAGAAAATGAAGTTAACAGATTATCAGTAACTACAGCAGAGTTAATAACCATACACTATTTGTCATTTTTCATGTTTTAAAAATATATGTATATTAATAAATAATTTACTTAACAAATTTTAATTACTGACTAAACAGCACTCCTAGCAAGGATCAGCATTGTAGTGAATAGCTTCATTTGAAAGAAAGCTAGTAAGCTATGAGCTTTGGAACAAATTTGAGGTTTGCAGTTAGAGATGAGTAGAGGACAACGATATATTTTTATTATGCAATTCTGGGGAAGAGGGTGTGAATTATTGTATACAGACGAGGAACCAGGGCAGTTTACATTGACAGAGGTCAAGGATTGGGGTGGAAGGAAATGAATCACAAGACTTCTGTGGCCATTGATTTGGGTTGTGCTAGTGCTGTTTGTCTAGTGTAGTTCCCATCATTGGGTGCCTGTACATGAGCCTAGAGGCTGCTCTGATTAACCAAGTCTGCTGGAGCATGTTAATTAGCACGCTCCAGCCAGCCTCCACATCTTGTGCGTCAGTGTCCCTGCATTTTAAAATGGCAGCAGGGGTGCTATATCTAAAGCTTGTCAAACAAGCTTTAGTTAAAGCATCCCCGTCACCATTTTGAAGTGCAGGGACACCGACACACAAGATACTCCAGGCGTATTTCAGCAGCTTTCAGAGCTACTCTAACTAAAGACCCTCTCCCCTGCCCCACCGCCACACCCTCAGCTCCTGGAGCACATGTAAAAATGCCCTTTGTGTATATTTTTGGGGATCAGTTGCATTAGGCAGTGAAATAGACTGCTTATCATTGAAGGTGTTCAAGAAGAAGGTGGATAAGCATTGGTCAGGGATGATCTAAAAGTAACTATATCTATGCTTTGATGATCACCACATGAGTCCAGGAAGGAATTTTTCCTACTCCTGTTGCTACTTACATCAGAGGGGTTTTGTTTTGTATTTCTTACCCACCTTACTTAGAAGGACATTGGCTGCATCCATGTTTAGGGATTTTGACTGGGGTATGTCATTGCTCCTATAGGGACTAAAACCTAGAAGTTCTTGGCTAGTGTCGTGCTGTATTCAAAGTCAGACCACATTTAGGGTCAGAAGAATTTTACTCCAAGGTCAAATCCATATGGACTGCGGAGGTTCTTGCCTTCCTCTGTAGGAGGTGGGCATGGTCTGCTTCCTGGAAGATATCAAATATATTTTCACACCTTTTGCAGTAGCAGGACATTGACTGCTTTGTCCCCCCATTTTACCTGTAGCAGGTTAGGGTATACAAACCAGTCTGTGTGCTATGCTTGTGGTTGTGCAACAGGGTTGGCTGTGCAGTTTTAGTAATAGGTTAGAAAAGGATTTGTATGGGATGGTTTGGACAGGAATGCTCCTGCTTCAGGCAGGGGGTTGAACTATATGACCTTCAGATGTCCCTCCCAGTCTTCTTTTTCTATGATTCTATGTAGTATCTAATCATCCATATATTAAAATAGCAGCACACTTAACACACAGTCAGATTTGGAAGCTGGACTACAGCCATTTTTGGGTCAGCTCAATGAGCCATAAATAGGAAAGGAACCCACTTCATATACATCCATGCTCCCTCTCTTTCCCTATCTCTTCTGAGTATACCAGGGAGACAAGCGGCAAATGGGAACTCTGTTCCTCCAAAGCAATCCTCTATAGATGTGGCAACAGCTCTAGGGATCAGGGAGCCTTGATCCCTCCCCACATGTCCAAGCCAAAACAGAAAGAATTAATCTATATCAGGGTCTGACACCAAAAGATAAACTCCCACAAAAACATACCTAATGAGACAGCAAGATATTTAACAAACACAAGTTACAGATGTAGTCAAAGAGCAGGAGGGTGGGAAACTAGGTTAAAAAAAGTGCAAATCTTCATTTATTTTAATACGATCCTGTAATATGCTGCAAGTGTCATCATAATAGACATCTTCAAGATCAATTGCTGTTCACAGAAATGAATTTGAACTAAATATGTGTATTTACAGTTTCAAAAGTCAAGAATCCTACTTGATGTAGGAATATAAAATCCATAACTGTTCCATTAGTGGTTTTCAATTTTATGCTGCTCTGGGTTTTGCAATTTAGTATTGTTAATGCTCTTATTATAAACTGTTGTCATATGGAGTACAGAAGTTTATATAACATAGTTGTACAGCAAACGGTTTCACAGCCTGCTGCTCCTGTCAAGCATTTTGTTTTGATGGCTTAGTTTGAATTTTGTAGCAGGCTCTGGAATTTGTATTTGTTCCACTTATGTTTCCTTCTTCCTTTTTTCTATATAGGTTTCTCCTTTTATCCCCCCTCCCATAAATCAGGATGGCAAGTCATGGAGGGTGTGGAGGGAATAAAGAGCCTTCCTCCCATCCTTACTTGACTCCTGGACAGGATGACTGAAGGAAAATGCAGAGGCTGCTACTAGGTTTTCTTCCCCTTAGTAGGATATTGTTATTTACATTTAGATTCATTTGCTCATTTAAACACTGTAGCACCATTACTTCTACAGATATGATGATTATTGAAAACAACCCCACAACAATCCACAACTCTAAGGACACAGTCTTAATGAAAGAACCGTACAAAGGAGAGTGAGAAACAAAGCAGCTAGAACTGCATGGCGATTTGATCGGATCCAGATCTTGCTTCATTTATCAGGTGAATTTTAAAAATGTCTATTGTATTAAGATAATACCAAGATATAATGCAGAAGAGTTCAAGAAGTGATGTAAGGTTAAGTACTCTTTTAATCTAAAAAACTGTGTCAAAACAACTATTCAGCATGAATTTTTCATGCTAGGATACATGCCCATAATTACATAATACCTGTCCTTGAATGACTTTATGAATAAAAGACCTTGTTGATTTCTGTCAGTATGCCAGGATATCAGGAGAGATCTTGTATTGTTGTTTAGGTTTGGGTAAAGGTGGAGTCAGGGGAAAGGAAGGGGGTGGGGGTGGAATATAGCTCATTGCTAGCTCTAATGGAGCCAGGGAGAGTTTTGATCTCTAGTAACTGAAGTTACCAGTTACAAGTGATTTCAGTTACTAAAGGACTGGAGGAATTGGCTCTTGACGAATAATAATCCTTCTTTTCTTGATCTGTAACTCAATTTACCACTTGTGCAATCCAGGGACAACACTATTATGCCCGCATATAATTTTAAAAATTCACTTTATATTCAACTTGGTTTGCTAAGATGGATAAGTTTGTAGTGTTTTAATGTACAGGAGAACAGGAACTGCTGAAATGCATTAACATGAGAGAAAGTAACTGCTTTCACTACCTCCCATATTTTAAAATACATTGAAAAGCTAATCAGTGTTGTGGGAAAAAAATGTTAAAAATTCTCTATTTCTATAATGTAAACACACCCACACATTTAAAACACAAAATGTAAAAGAAAAAACAAACAAACAAACAAACATGAAGAAACCAAAAGTGAAAAACAATTGCTGCCTTTGGCATAGACTACTTGTACATTATTCATAATTCTAAAAATATCACACACAAATGTACTATTCAGCACCAGGTGTGGAATATTATTGATTCTGGGAGCAGTAATAAAGAGAAACAATATTTTTATGTGCTATAAAGCCACAAAAAGACTGATCTATAACTGCTCCTACGTTTTCATAGACCAAGTCTGCTTTTTGGACCAAGCTTTCACTGCAGCTGGTGTGCACACTAATAAATTGAGATAGTGGCAGAATATGGCAGCACTTTATTAGGAAAAGAACTAGAGAACTACATCACAAAACTACTTAAGTAATTATGGGGATCTGCTCCTCTCCATGGCTAGGGACAGAGGTTACACACAAACTGGTGTAAGTGATTTGAAACTGGTTCAATTCTGTAGTACAACGGAAGTTCAGTGCATATAAACCGCTTTCAAAATAGCCAAAAACAGTTTAAGATAAACCTAAATGGATGTAGATTTAACTGATTTAAGTTAAATCAGTTTATTGAACTTCGGGCCCCAGATCCCTTCTAGATTCAAGTTAACTCACAATCCCCCAGCATCCCAGGATGCTTTGGTTCTCCCATGCAATACCCCTCTTCCCCCACATAAAGTGGGCAGACTAACCTTGGCCCAAGTTGTCTGCTCCAACCAAGCAGGGAGGCATGCTCTAACGCCCCCCAGCTTTGGGCCTGGGTCACTGCAGGCCTGTGGACACATTTCCAAAATCAAAAGTGAATGTCTACTCATTTGCTTATCAGCTCAATCTCATCTTAGACTAACTTGTGAAGACTTAAAAAGCCCAAGGCAGAATCAATTCACTGTCTATACTTAGCCCATGTGACCCTGGCAATGGGAACGTATGGCTGAGTCTCTGAAGATGTTCTAGTCATGTTCTTACTAATATACATACTGAATGCCATCCAGAGAAAAAACCATACTACACCATTTAATGATACAGCACAAATCGATTTTACAAAATACAATACCTCCAATCTTTTTTCTGCAAGACCACTTTTGGCAGATGATAGGTTGCAGCATATGTCCTGCATGTCATGTAAATGACGTGCACATTGGAGAGAAGTACTTCTTTGATTGGTTCTACCATCTGAATCTTGACAGTTGGGGGGGTGGGGGGGGCAGAAGGAGAGGCGGAAAGAGGGAGAGAAAAAGTTAGACATATCCTAAAGGCACAGCATCTGTTTCATAGAAAGAACTGTTCCTTATAGTAAATGCAAATGTCAGAGTTGAAAATTGATTAAAAGTTTACCTTGTGGTAGGTACCAGACCTGAAATCCTTTAAGTGTGGGAAATGTGAGCAATAGCTTGAGTGCAGCTAAACAAGTTGAAAACAAGCTATATTTATAAATTAACTCACATGATTTTTGAGATGTTCAGGAGCATAGCCAAGACTGCATTCTGACTGGCATATCCTTTAAGAGACCTTAAGAAGTTTGGGGGCTTTACAGACTGAAGAATAATGTATATTGCCTAATAAAGGAACAAACTGCTATCAACTCTTATAGTTTTTTAATACAGATTTAAAAGGTTATGAATCTCTCTATTAAGCTTATGACTAGAGTTATGTGGACTTTGTGGTCAGGACTGCTGTACAAGTTTTATTATAACTCCACCTACTCGATCTGATGAATCGCTTGCCTGAAATTGCATGAAAGCTTAGCCTTAAGCCATAAGGTGCATTTCTACCTAGTCTTCCACTCACTGTAGGAATCCAAGGCAACTTCTCTGGGAGGAAAATTACACAATTTTATGCATACAATTTTGAATACCCTACAAGAGCATCTTACTACACATGTTTTCTGCTGACTTATGTAAATAAAGTAAGGCATCATTATCTCGCCCCAAGTCAGGGGAACTTTCCTTTCACCATGAAAATTTGCTCTCAACTAAAGCATTTTCTTTGTGCACATTATTTTGATTGTGTACAGACTGCCAGGTTTTCAAGTTAGCTGCAAAAAAACGTAAGTGAGGTCTTTTTATTTAAAAAGCAACGGCACTATAGAACAGAGATAAGAGAGATAACATTTAGAGACCATGGGATCATGCTCATTTCCCATTCCATGAGCAACACTACTAGGCTGTTCAAACTTACATGAACCAAACCAAGATGTATGGTCACCCCATATATTAGGGCAACTCCAGGTCTGCTCCACAGAGATAAAATGTGCAATTTGCAGTCCAGCACCCCAAGATGCACTGCTCCCAGCCTCCCAGAGCAGGGAGAGCCTAGCTGTTCTGGCTCCTAGCTATGCCCCGATGGCCAGCCCCCTAGAGGCAAGTCAGAGCTGTGCAAATGAGAAACAGTGTTAACACTTAAGCAGCTCCCAGAACATTATAACTTTAACACTGCTTAACATCCCACAGATTTGGTAAGGTCTAAGCATTATGTGTAACTTCATCCTGACCAAAAGAAAAAAAAAGAGACACCTAAAATCTGGAATCTAGACAATTCCCTAAACTCTGTTCAGCCTCAGAAAGCCAATAGCACGCTCACACAGTGAGGAAAGGGCCAAGCAGAGGGAGACTGACCCAGTCTTTGAATGTAATGACCTGAAATCGTTACTCACGTGAATGAAAATGTATAACAGTAATCCATAGGTTACAAACATATAATATTTCATTCTTAATCCCCTCAGTCTCGTGAATTCTACCCTTTCTGAAAGAACTAATTTTACATTCATTTAGATTCTGGTTCATTGACCTATATCTACTCATTTGAAGATTTCCTTCTTCCCTATGACTGGGCCTGTGGGCCTTCATAGAAGAGTCTTCATATAAGAGTCCCTGAGGCAAAGTGTTTTGTTCACAGATACTGGTGCACCAAGGTCACATTCAGAACAGACTCTCAATCTAGGTTTCAGGAGACCAGCATAGTAAATGACATGCTAAAGCAGTTTATCATGCTCCAATACAATCAACCATACCATTGTAAAAAGCAGTATATTTTTTGGTAGCTACAGACCCTCTAAACCCAATAAATAAAATAAACAAACCTCCGGAAGATGACACTTTGTAGAGTTTACATCAAGAGCGAGTCTATTCATACTCTCACAGAAAGGTGTTTTAGTACCCGCCTGGTGGTCTACTACTAGTACAAGCTGTGGGTTACTAAAAGATAGAGCCTGATTTTAGGTTACAGGAATAATGCAACATTGCTAGTGCCTTAACATCTCCGTATGGGAGTCCAAGATATGAAACCCAGAAAGGGTACAGGTTTGCGGGGGACAGAGATTAGGATTGCTGTAATGTGGCAGCAGTCAAGAAGGCTGGTAACATCTATACTGTGCCCAGTGCTCTCTATACGTGGCCCTCAGGAAAAGCAAGGGCCTTTGGAGGGAGATAGGTATAGTCAGTCATGAGCTACATGCAGTCACGTACTGTTTTCCACCCGGCCCGCTGCCTACTAGCTTTGTTTTCCTCAAGGAGATGAGGAAGCAGAGGGCTGTTTGCCCAGGAGCCGCCTTTTCCAATCCCAACCCCCTTTATTCTGTTAGAGAGGAGAGGAGGGGAGGGAGAAGGAGGATGGCTGCACGTGGCTTAAGTCACATCTTGTTCTGCAAACTGGTATTTCCAGTCATGCCTGGTTCTTTTTTTTGCCCAGGGTCAGAGGGCTGAGGTAAGTTCACTTCAACTGGGATGTTACATAACCTGCAGGCTCTGCTCAGTAAAGAGAGAGGAAAAAAAAGAGACATGCAGAGCTGCCTTCTTTCCTCTGGCTTTTCTTGGCCTAGTTCTGCCCTAAAGCCTTCAGGGGTGTCATCTGTTCCAAAACACCTCAGAAGCAGGGAAGGAAGCTTTTGGAGAAATTACCACAAAAAGCAAAACAGCCTTGGGACACGTAGCAAGGAATAAGCCAGACCAACAATTGAACTGAAGTATTAGTCTAAAAAATATATATATTAAAATCAAGTTTGGAATTTTCCTTCAGGATAGCTCTGCGGTAAGGATTATTGCTTAGCTGCCAGCTGCTGAGGAGAAAGGAAACCTGGAGGGAACATCAGGCGTAAGGCATATTTCTACTACCACTGACAGACGTCGCCGGCTCTTCCCCAAGCTGCAAATCAAGCTAAAAAAAAACAAACCATAGTGAAATGTTTTTGCAGACAAGGAACAAGAAAGAGAATAGCAGCTTTATGACAGATTAAGGGTGTTTGTGTGAGAGGTGAGATATCTTGGGTGGGACGGCATTTTAAGTTCCAGGGAGAAACATGTTTAAATTTAGCACAAATGTTGCTTCATCCCTAAGGAAAAAAATAGCAACAACACAAGACAAGTACTTTCCCAAAAGTGAAATGTCCTGGACTCTACTCCATTCCTATGTATACAAAAGTCCACTTTGCTTGACTGCCATTACACTTCACATGGCAGCATAGAAGAGCCTTAAAATTAGGTGCAAGTGTAATTCATCCCCAATTTATTAGCAACTTAAAGAAGCTTTAAGCCATTAAAAGAACTTTATTCAAATCCTCTGCCTCCACTTCTTCCTAGTGTAGCCCTTTGAAAACACAAATATAATTATTTGATGAGTGAAAGAACATTATGCCACATTTAAAAAAAAAAAAAAAGAGGTCATGAGCAATATACTTGATTTCTTGTGAGAGAAGATATATGTCGAGTTTTAGAAATGCAACTATTTCTAATGTATTGTAGTCTGAAGACAAATAGACTTCAGTTTCTGAGGCAATTTGACACAATTCAGCCTATGTAAAACCACACACTTGTTTTTTTCCTTCTCTTGTACTTGGGCATTGTTGCTTTGATTTTAAGGTTATGCTGACTAAAAGAACCAAGGAGATAATCCCAGAGGGCATTCAAGAATCTGATGAAGCAACCTACTTCTTTCAAAAACGTACGCTCTGTATCTCTGATTTAGTTACTCACGTAAGTGCAAATCTACCCTGCCTTCTGCCATTCAAGTATCTGATTGTTTTCTAAAAACTCTTCCGTTGCACACACAGAAAATATGGTATTAGTCTGACCTCTAGAGGATTTCCTGAGCATTTTACTTTCTTTCTACAGTTAAAAAATAATTAATAAAAAGATTTTTCATTTCATTCATAGGTCTTTGTTTCTGTCCATTTAAAGGAAAAATAGGAGGGCATTAAAGAATCAAAAGGGATAGGAAGTGTACTTATCAATACACAGTTGGGACAATTTCTCTTTACACACCTGGATTCAGTCCCAGTTCAGAGTACTTATGCACATGCTTAAAAGTTTTGTAGATTTAAGGTCATAGTGCAGTTCTCCTTCTAGAACAAAAACCTTCTCTCCTAGTGAATGTCAATGCACACAATCCAGAGTTCCTTCAGTCCAGGGGTGCCAAACTCATCCAGCCCCACAACCTAGATGAAGGTTACTGGGCTGGTCTGCGAGCTGGATCAGGTCACACTGGAGCCAGTGCACAGGGCCTGTCTGGTAGGGCAGTACATGCATTGCGTACCCTGTGCTGCATGCAGTATGTGTGTTGGTCCACCCTGCGTACCTTGTGCAGCATGAGCTGGCCTCACACTCTGCAGCTCACTCTGCATGTGGTGCACAAGGTAGCATGAGGCACACACTGCATGAAGTGCAGCATGCAGCCATGTGCATGACTTGTAGAGAGAGCCCTAGAGTGAGCCCTTAAACCAGCAAGGGGTCCGAGATAGATATTGCGTAAACTGGTTTGAGCCAAATTAGTTAAGTCTGATAATACATTCAATCAAATTTATCTCAAACCGGTTTCAGCTATTTTCAAATTGGTTTATGCAGACTAAACATCTGTTCTGTTAGAAGCTTAAACCAGTTTCTGATCACTTAAACCAGTTTGTGTTTGATGTCAGTCCCTAGCCAAGAAGGGAAGCTGACTACTGTTAATTCCTTGGCTAGAAGATACTTTTAGAAAACACGTCATTTTCCTGGAACTTCTTACTGTGCCAACTACAGTCTGACCCTATCCTGTCCTTCCAAAAGAGAATTCATCCTGTGTTGATTTTCTGTATTGTAGACAAAATTTCCCATATTATCCCCAGGCTTCCAGATGTACATGTTTAACAGGAAAAAAAAAATTCTAACTCTATATTATGCCTTTGGTAACTATTCTCTCTCAAAACAGAAGATTTCTTCTGTTGACTTCCCCATTAGCCTTCTTAATACAATTTGTTTTTATATTTTAAGAGTAAAATATCAGCAATTTTATTTTTGCAAGCTTGCTTTAGAATGGGAAATATAAACCTGTTAGTCTGATTATTTAGGATGGAAAAAAAATCTATTTCTTTGTGCCTTGCTTTCCTAAGCCCTACAGTTCTCACAGGTTGTTGGGATAGCAGGGGAGAAAAGCAGGATGCCTTGTCCAGGGAGTGTATGCAGTTTATTCCTCACATAATAAGATTCAGCTACTACTAAGGCAGCAACAGTTGACGCCTAGGAGACTTGAGTTTGCTAAAGGCAGCAAGTTGACAAACATGAAAGAAAGCATTTGAAATATAAAAATCAGCTACCCCCAATTGAAACAGTTTAAATCTACCTAAAAAATTACTAAGGATGTCTTTCTTCTACTATCAGTATCAAGATACTTTATTGATAGCAACTATAAGCAGCTGCATAGGTGGTTATTCATCAAACATGTGGAACACTACAGATAAATACTTCTACTTCCTGTCTTCATCTTGAAGTAGTTCTTCAACACTGAACATAGCTTCAAGATCTCTAGCCTCTAGAAGTATGTCTGTTCCTTGGAATGGCTGAGCTACTAATCAGTCAGAGACTTAGATCCCAAGGGCTCAGAAATCATGTGCATTTCCAGCACAGGTACTTGGAGGAGGCCCATCTCCGCAGTTTCACTTCTCTTTTTTCCCCCCCTCATCTTAAAAATCTTCTCTTCATTATCAAGCAATAGATACATACACAAACCCTGACTTCCTCTTTTGAGAAAGGGGCTTCTACCTAACATTAAGCAAAATTACTGAAGTTACTATTAACCACCTGATACCAATGTCAGAATCTGTTGATGGATTGGAAAAATTTAGAAATTCTGGCTCTAATGACAATAGTACAATAGAATGAAACACTAGTAAGTACAGCAGATCCCATATTTTCATGCATCTGGCTACACATTTTGGGGGAAGACTCCTAAATCAAAAAATCTTGGATTAATCACAGAACTTGATGGTCTCCTGTATAAAGAAGATGCATTAGCTAGCTGGTTTATTTGGTCCATTTTTTAACTTGTTAAGAACGCAACTTTTCACCCACAAAACACCTTTTGCTCAAACTGGTATAGCCACAATAAATAAGATCTTTACAGTTCCCCTGAATGATGAGAGAACAGCACTGTACCCATTTCATTAGAATGTCTTATCAAAGGTCACACAATAAGTCAGTGGAAAAGAAAGGCTGAAAAATCCTATCCCCAACTTTCCCTGCTCTAATTGCATAAGTCACACTGCTTCTGCCTTTCTCCTCATTAGTTAACACCTTTCAATCCTTTTGCCTGTTTACTAAGTTATACTTAAGACATAACAAGAGTCACTTCTCCAGGGAATAATGGTTAATGGAGATCAGTTATTGATATCAGTCACCTATGTAGTGTGCTTCCATATTACAGCTTGAAACAACTGAAATAGGCCTTTGGATTAACCATGAGTATCATTAGAGAAGGGGAGGAACTGAAAATGATGCATGTCATTGGATTTCACACAGATCTTTTTTCCTTTTACAGCAAGTTCACTTACATTTGTTGCGTATTCTATGCTTGTCAGAGGAATCCACAGTACACTTAAAATGCTGTCTCACAGCAAGCCCTTTTCCCCACAGCTTTAGAACAAAGCCCTTTTCAGTAGCACTGATTTTACTGAAAATAAATTAAAAGAAAGCTAATCATTGTGGGGTGGGACAGTGGACTTATAGCCCAATAAATTACTCAGGGAATTTTAACTACTTTCTCACTACTCCCCCATTTTAAATCCATGCTTTATAACCACACACCTGGTAGTTTGGGGCAGGGTTTTAATATCCATAAAATATGGAACAACAGGTTAAGGGACACAAACAAATAATAACCCTATGTGATTATTTTAGGGTACAGACTGATTTATTCTGCCATCCTTTATCTTCTGTATTTTACAGAGGTTTGCTGAAAGATCTAGGTTCTAAGAACAGCACTATTTCTTGCCCAAATAGAAGGCAACTAGGACTCACAGCAATTCAAGCTTTTCTGAGCTGGTTTTACTTTCCAAGTTGCTATAGTTTTTCAAGTAAAAGCAAGACTGTTTTCCTCAGGAGAAATGCTGACATCCATACCCTACAGTAATTTATGCTCCCAGCCTCTATAGCAGCAACAGGAGTTACCTAACATCTCCTGTCCTCGATCAATTACTTAACTATTTAAACAACAGTTAAAGCATACTTTAATAAACTGAACCCCCCCCACACACACACAAAATAGTGGCTTAGTGACAACACACACCCCCCTTTTATCTCATGTTCCATTTACCCACCATTGCTGCCTTGGGGGGCTAGAACCTCTTTGCAATTTGTCAGAAAATTAACTCCTTCATCCTTGCAAATCCCTTAATACACACTTAGCTGTTGTTAAACTTATTATGTAGTTCTGAAAACAGGGACAGGCACAAGATGAAAATTCTAGTTAGTGGTGGAATTGTAATTAGAACCTAGAAATTGTGTTATGTAGGAGGTGGAAGCAGGTGGTGGACTAGTTTCACCTGCAACTAATTAGTTGGCTGGTACAGGCTAGGTTCAGTTTCACTGGTGCTTGCACAACCATTTCACTGTCAGCCACAATGAACATATATAAAATTGCTTACACCAGACCCCGTCTCAGCAAAAAGACCAAAACCAAATCAAACACTCTACTTATCCCAGATATTTACAAAGTAACAGCAAACGAAATAACTTCCCCCAACTTCCCAATTGATAAAGTGATTTAGCAGGAAACTGAGTCCACAGAGCTGCTGCTACCACTACCCCTGCAAGGGGTACTATAAGAAAGAGTGGCCCTTTAAAGAGAGGCATATTGAGTCTCCACTTGTGACTAACTGGCTTTGTTTCATGCAGATTTTATTCATTCTCACAAAATCATTAAACTAGGGAGGCACTATCAACATACATGGAGCTCCCTACAGTTGATATAGGGAGAAAGGAATGCCAGTTTAGATGCTTACAAGCTAGCTGCAAAACAAAATGATAATACAACATACTTCAAGGCAGAGATGACTCCTAGATAAGAAATTCACGTAGTTTTCACATGTATACTGTGTCAAAGAGTAGGCTACCCCATTACGGGTGATGGCATCAGTCCTACCTGGACCCTGTTATCTGTTTCCTCAATACTGGATTTGAAGCCAGGAATAGGGTGATAGCTTATAGGTCATCTGGTGCTTGGATAAAAAGGCCAACACATGGTAGTAACTAGTGAAACTAGTTAACTAATGACTAACTGGCTTTGTGTTAACTAGTGAAAGACTAGTTAAGATAACATTTATGAAATATGCAAGGCTTAAGAGTTTGGTAAAATGTTAATTAACAGCATGTAGGTCTTAGGAAGGAGCTCTTTTATTAAGAGCTGAAGAAGTACAATAGAAGGGAGAAACTGTTCTGACACTTGAACTGTGATCTAATACAGTAGTACCTGTTCCCTCTGCCCCTGCCCTCCCCTCAAAAGGGTATTATTGACTTAGGATCTGAGTGCAATTTGAGAATCCCAAGAAGAAACTGAGAAGGCAGCAGCATGTGATCTGAATTGAAAATGAGCCTGCTTACACTTGTACCCTAGGTTTTTTAAATGGAAATAAAAAGAAGACTAAACAGTGCTTCTAACTCCAAAAGCTCAAGAATGGTGAGTCTTCTTACTAAGAACAGGCAAGCTTTTGATCTTTCTCACTTCTTAAATGGTGCCTGTCCTTCCTCAAGATATGTATGTAGTAGTTAGGATGCTGCTAGTTCTTACAAATTCATGTAGGAAAGTGATGTTAATGGTAGAAGGTTTTCTTAGCAGTTGCCTCTACTAACAGTACAGACTGCACTGTAAGAGAGTGAAAAATTCCCTGGACCTAAATTTTTGGTTTTTTGTTTTATATTTTATCTGTGCTTTATCTGCATTTCATTATCTGATGTTTCTGATAGATAAAAAGGATTTCCCAAGATCCTTGAGCTATGCTTCAGTAGTTAGTGTAAGTTAGCTCAGATACAGGATTGAAACCAATCATTTCATATTTTTATTTCAGACTTTATTGCATGCTGAAACATTTTGTTCTCCTTCATATTTATACTACAAAATACAAACTGTTTTCAGAATTGCATGTGGTAACATGTTGGCTACTGCTACTATGATTTTTGATACTTAATTCCCAGTAGTATAACTTAATTTTAAGCCATTCCTTGATTAGTTACTTATTTTTAGTTAACATCAGTGAAATCCTATCTATTCACATTTGTCAGTTAAACATAACTAAATCAGGAAAGGGTGCTTTCCTTAAATTGTGTGTTTAAACAAAAAAGCTAATGCATACGTGCTGCATTAAACAAGCAATTTGCAAATTCACACAAGCAAATGCTGTGCACATTGGCTTGCTTGAAAAATAGGGGCCTGACTCTATTTGTGTATACCACCCACACACACCCACGATGTATATAAAATATTCTTATTCTTTTGATTCTTACTTTGAGTGTAAAGGCCACCCAAGCTTTAAATTCTACTGTTTAAATTAGAGCTGTGGTGATATTAATGCTGTACTAATAATTAAAAAGAAGCAGCATTTCTTGTCATTTCTTAAAGTGATGTGTACCTTAAATGAAACGGTTGTAAAGTCAATACAGAACAGGGTTTTTTTGCCCCTTGAATATATGGAAGAAAGAGTACAAGCAATTAAGGAAATGGGTTAGAACTTGACTCCACTGTATAAATGTATTTGCAAATATGTATTTATTACATATTGTAAAAGACTGTCTTGTTGTATGCTTCAGTGAGCAGCAGATGGAGCCACAGCAGGCTCACAAAATATTTCCTTTAACTTGTAGCTTATAAACTTTAATTATTGCAGATTATGTTGTTTTCCTTACTGCTAAAGAGGTGGTTTGGTGCCTTTCTGTCAGATTTAAGTTTGCAGTCTAACATACTTAATACATGGTTGGCTTGTTCCCTTAATCAGAGCTTTTTTACTCTGGGTTTGACAGAAATACAGATACATATACAACTCTGAAGAACACTAATGCTAAGAAGTGGGGCTTATTCCAGTGAAAAGTTATATTTCCTCAAATTGGGCACTTTTTTATTGAGCAAAATATTGTTTTAGTTTGTATCAAAACAAGGGAATGAGGGGAAAAATCAGCTGGAACTCAAGCCCTCTTTCTGTTCTACCTCTTTCTCTTCCTCCCCATCCAAAATAAACAGGGAAAGTAAAGTAATACCTTGGGATTTTTAGCTGGAAAACAAAATCAAAAGCTTTGAGGAATGCAAAATATTTTTTAAAATTTTTCTTTGCATCAAAAAATCAACTTTCTGATGCATTTAAACTGAAACTTTTTCCAGCCTATACTTGCCTTCTGGAAATAAAACCTCTGGTGCTGTGAGGAAGAGCCAAAGTGTGATGGTAGATGTGAAGTTAAATATTGGACAGATGTTATCAAAACCAAGGATTCAGACAAAAAGTTTAAGAAGATTTCTAAAATTTTCTTTTATAAAAATATAAAGCCATTAGGTCATCAAGCCCTATCAGAGTTCAGTGGAAATATACCTTTAATTTCCATAGTCTCATCTGAAGTTGAGGAGAAGATACGCAAGGACTCAGAGATGAAGGGTATAGTCTTTCCTTCATCTAGCTGGCAGGACATCTACAGGCCTCCTGAGTAGTGGAAAAAAAGAGACAGAATGAAAACAAGATAGTAGTGTAAGTGTCCCTGAGCTGGGTCTACCACCTTACAGTTCTGCATTCAAGATTAATAGCCTTCACTGGGCGTAAAACACCTTTTTCCTCATGGTTGTGACTGAACTTGCTCTGCATTGTCACAAAGCAATTGCTATCATGGACTTGTGGTTTTATTTATCTGGGGTTCTGATAGTCTAGGGACTTGCTTATTGCTGGGTTTCTTTTCCTTACTGGTGCCCACAGTGTTTGGTCAGAGATACTATAATCAATTTTAAATTATGTAAACTACTCCAAGCTGCATCGAAATCTTGCAATACAAATTCTTGTTCCCAGGAAGGCTCATGTCCTCTTCTCTTGATTGTAGTGCTCTTTAGATTTTGGACTTTTAAAACAACATAGGTGTTAAGTGTGTCTGAAACAGTACTTAACAAATATTTCATTTCTTTCACATTGATTGCATTAAAACTGACACAGTCATAGGCTAGAGAGAGAGATTACACACAAACAGGCTTAAGTGATTAGAAATAGGTTTAAACCTGGAGCAGATGTTCAATACATGCAAACCACTTTCAAAGTGGCCAAAACTGGTTTAAAATAAACCTGGTTGAATGTAGTATGAGACTTAACTGATTTGGCTCAAATCAGTTTAAAACTTCTGTCCCAGACCCATTCCTAGTTCAAGTAACTCGCAGTTCCCCAGGAGGCAAGGCAAGGCTGGGCTGGGCTACTCCAGGGAGCAGAGTTGGCCCCTACTCCTGTGCTCCCTAGCCAGAGCATAATCACTGCTCCAGCTGGGTGAGAAGGGGGTGGGGTTGGGAAACACGTCGGACCCCAGCCAGGTCTGCAGGGGGGTGGGCAAGAGCAGCCTTTCAAAGGCTTTTCTCCAGACCCCAGGTTCAGGCTGGCAGAACAAGGCAGAGGCAGGGAGAGGACTGCCTCCTACCTGCATGGGACCCCAGCTGGGGTATCTTTCCTGGGGAGCAACAGCCCTTGCCAGGCTTTTCCCCACTTGAGCAGAGGCGGTGATGGGCATGGCCAGATCCTGGCCCTGGGCCAGCACATAGATGCAGAGCATGAGGGAGGAGAGTTTAAACACCTCTCCCACAAGCACAGAACCCCAGACAGTGTTTGCCTGGCAGGGGTGCAGCAGCCCCTGCCAGGCTTTTACTTGCTTCCCACTTGAGTGTAAGGGGTGGGGAGGCAAGGCCAGCATGCTGAGGCAGGGGTGGGAGAGCATCTGGCAAAGCCTGGCCCCTTTGTTCGAATGATGAGTGGGGAAAAGCCTTGCAGGGGCTGCTGTGCCCCTGCAAAGGAGACCCTGGCTGGGTTCCCATGAGGGTGCTTAGAGGGGGCTTAAAGCCCCCTGCCTCTGCCTCATTCTGCCAGTCTGGCTTCTCCCCATCCAGCAACGAGTGGTCTGAGCTGAGTTTCCCACCTCCGCTCGGCACGCTGGCCTAGGTGCGGGCCTGGCAATGCCCCACTCTAGCTCAAGCAGGGATGGGGGGAAAGCCTATAGGGCTTCTCTGCAGCCATTGTCAAAGAGAAGGAAAGGCTTGCTCTCCAGTGGCCTCCAGCTTCTAGCTTGAGCCACTGAAGGCGTATGGCTGCATTTCCAGAATAAAAAATGAATATCTGTTAATTTGCCTCTCAGTTCAATCTGTGCAGTTCACAGAAACCTGCAAATGTTGAATCAATTCAGCCTCAAGCTTTTGCTTTTGACTGCCTATATTTTACCATAGTGTTAGCTCAACCATACACAACACAGGTACAGTTGTTTGTTTGATTGTTTTTAATGTTGTAGGCATAGATAGGACTACAACATGAAAACCCTATGTATCACAAATTAGCAGTGGGGGAGAGGATATAACCCCAAATACTTTTAGGAATTAATTTTCAGCCCTGATTTCTCAGGTTATATATTCATCCCCATGATATACAGTGATGATTCTTACTTCTTACATGACAGCAGGATTCCTTCAACAAGTACAAACCATGGATGTGCACTGATGCTACATTACTAGTAGCTGGATGTTGCTCTAAAAATAAATTCTTATTTGAACTAGAAAGGCCATTAAATTGCCACAAATAACCATTGGATGGATGGAAATTTAGCATTTCCAAAATATGGGAAGTATAGTGGGAGGAAAAAGTCTTTCCTCCTTTTGGTAGATATTTAAAACCTATTGAATTACATTTTATAATCAGATTACAAGAATGTGTATTAAAATCAAAGTAGAAAATAGGGGGTAATTAATGTGTTTAAATATTGCCCTTTCAGTAAATGTTAAGATGCATTGGGGTCTATTCTACCAGGGCAGAAACTGATTTTGCTGTATTTATTTTCCTCCAAAATAGGTCTCTACGCCATTCTCTATCTTCCAACTTGGATTTTTCTGAGACTAAACTGATCTTTGTCACAAATTAGAGCAGCTGATACCTCTTAGTTTGACTTTAGTTAAATGAAACTAAAGTCAAATTAATTTAATTCATTATTTGTTAACATTCATTGTTCCAGGTTTTTGATAGGTCTGTAATCTAGGACATGACAAAGAAAAGAGTGACTATTCAAGACTTAGTCCGTATATATCCTACTCTAGGAACTGTTACTTTAATATCAATGGAATAAATGCATCTAGGAAGTCGAAGTGTTACCATGACCTATCACGATAAAATAAGTAAAATATTCTTTAGGATTTTCAGCCTAGATATCTCTGTTTTAGTCCCATAGCAGACAATTATGATACAAAAATATTGTTAACCTTTCATTAAAATTTGTTTAAACATGAAAGCTTTATTTCATACTTTATATTCAAATGCTTTTATTTTTTTGCATGTTTATGTAATGTTAAAGAATTGCTTTTGAAAGTATTCAGTTGTGGTTGCAAGCAGTGCCATCCTAAACCTGAGGCAGAATATAAATTCATTCTCCTCAGCTTTAAGATGGAATAAAGACCTCCCTTTCTAACTTTGGAATAAGGAACTAATAGGATACAAGCTTCTTCAACCCTGTGATCCTGCAGAATCCACTTAGTTCTAAACAAAGCAACAAGGCCACTTTTTTGCTTAGGCTCCTGTGAGAAGTGTTGCTGAAGCAGGATGTAGAAAGACAGATGGGTAAGGAGCAAGGCGTGGCAATGGGTGGGGTAGCTGTGGACAATTTCAGACCCAGTTAGTTAGCTTCACAGGCTGCAGTGTACTGCAGAGATGTGACTTTCCTTGAAGCACACAGTTTAGGACAGACTAACTTCCCCCTTTTCTGTCAGATAAGCGGTGAGCTAAACACTTTTAACTCATTTTGAAGCACAAATATTAAAGACAATTAAAATCTGTTATCCATCTTAGTCTGTGTTAATTCGGATAACCATAACATTCACTTTTTCTTTACTCAAAGTAATTTTAAACACATATGCAGCGATTAGGCTGTCAAACCTCTGCCATAGTTTACTACATTGATCAGATTATAGATGGCCTTCTCTAGAGAACTGATCATTACATAAATTACTTTAAGAATCTCTATTTGAGTTGCATAGTTGTGGGATCTAGCATCAGATTCTATCGCAGCTTATTGCCAGTACAAGAGGATGGCAAGTAAAAAGCTCCTGCAGCTGCAAGTCTTGTAGCTGATGGGACTTTCAGCAGTGGCAGCGTCCCTTGGCTGCCAGGAGGGAGTGTCCTGTACTGCAGGTGCCCCAGCTGATGAGCTCCTAGCCACAAGGTTGCACCATGCCCAGCCACAGCTGGGAGACCTGCAGCTGAGGGGACTTGCAGTCTCTGCAGCACCCAACGGCACAGCTGTGGGACTCTTCCTCCTGGTGGTAGCCCCATGGCTGACAGGACAGGGAAACCCACAGCTATGAACTCTCCCTCCCACCAATATCTGGGCTTCCAGCCACAAATGCCCTAACGGATCCACAGCCTGGTCTGGGGGTGCCACAGCTGCAGAACTTTGTCCCAGTGGTGGCTGGGGCTGGGAATCCTGCAGCTGTGGGACTCTCTCCTGCAGTGCTCCATGGCCACCAGGACCAAGAGTCCTGCAGTAGTCCCATGGCTGCTGGGAGGGAGAGTCCTGCAGCTGCAGAACTCTCAGTTCCCTTGGCCATAGAACACTGCTGAGATGCAGAGTCCTGTGGCTGTTGGACTCCCAGCCCCAGTGGCCATGGGTGTTGCTGGGACCAAGAGTCCTCTTGTCTGTAGGACTCCCAGGCCTGGCTGCGCACAGTGTACCCCTGCAGCTGGTAGCCCACCAGCAGATGGAACTTCCAACCATAGGGAAACCCTACTACATGTGCAAATTAAAGCTGTAAATTAGTACACATGTTCTAAGTCTAACTTTATAGTTGGTTGGACCTTTTTATAGTGTTCTATGTATTTTGCACATGTAGCTGGTCTCAGTTTGTTGTGCAATTAAACACTTAATTGTTCAATACCTGTAACGTGAAGGGGCCAATGAATCATTAAAATTGATACATCTTGGAAAGTGTATATCTCTCTTTGTACATTACTCACAGTTAATAAACAATGTTAAAGGTTTATGGAGAATCACTGATATAGGTAACAGGTTTCTAGCCTATTGTTAGAGCAATTTAAACATGCATTTTTTTTCCCCTAAGAGAGACTTTAATCTCTCCAGCTTTACAGTGCTATAGCTATATGTACCAATACAACTATTATTACTGTTGTTTGTTGTTATGCCCAAACCCTGGAGTCCTTAGATTTTAATCTGCATTGATTTATACAGATCTTTGACCCAGCAGCCAGATTCTGCTCAAGTTTGTGGCTTGGTGTTCACACCTGACCCACCTAACTGTGAACTAACTGGCTTCATGCTTCTGCCTGTATTTCTTCATTGTCTTCAACAAGAACATTCAGGCCCAGTCTCTACACATTTTTGTTGAGGGTGAAACCCTGAACTCGATCTGTACCACACTCCTGGTTTCATTAGTCTCACTTGATCTGTTTATGGTGGGAAGAGATCATACTTGGGAAACGGAACATACTTTGAAAGAGTGCAAATGTGTACTTCACTGATCACTAGCATAGTAGCCAATTGTACAATTATTTGGAAGGTGCTATGTTTGTTTTTAGTTTTCCTTGTAAAGTGTGTGGAAAATGAACAAACCCCCCCCACACACTTTATCCCCATTTCTTTCCTTCTGAGTCGTGATGACATGGATAAGCATGGACTAACATTTGCTATTGTGCTAGCTTACACAGATCTACTTTGATACCATATTAAAAGCAAAATAGGCTCTTTTTATATCTAAGGTAATGGAAATAAAACTTGCCAGGTGCTCCATTAAGTCTTCCTTGTTTCACTATTTAGAACAGAGAGAAAATTATGAGTAAATATATTGTTGTTACTCTTTTAAAAGGTTCTTATTTATGTTACTATGTTAAGATAGGATCCCTAAATTTTTTTTGACATGCTAGGCATTTTTTTTCTTTCTCATATAGATACCTTGTATGAAATTACAGCATAATGATAATTGATTTTAGTGATATGATAAACCATGCTGAACAAATAACTTTACTAATAATTAATCTTGAACACTAGCAGCCTATTTAAAAGGCCCATACATCTGACGGACTAGAGAGCTAAAATTTTAACATGTGATTGTAAAATGCTCCATTAAATTCTTCATAAAGATTGTTCCAGGCCCAGGCAAACTTTGCCAGGGAAACTCAGCAGAACCATGTGGTGGTGCCGTTGCTGGCAGACCACTAATGTTACTGACTGATGAGCAAAAGAAAGGTGAAAAAACCTCCAAATAAGATGACCGTGTGCCATTTTATAGAGCGTAGGGCAGTGCTCAGTCCTCTGTGCTTTATATAAAAATGGAGTTCTGTTTCTTTCTAGAAAAATGTAGCAATATCACGAAGTTGTAGATTCTAGTGTTTCATTTTTCGTTTTTTGTAGAAGAAATTTGGACATGACAAGGAGCATGTTATTTGAAAAAAGTATTTCTTATTTAACAGAATAGCTTTATGCTGGAACAAGAGAAGCCAAAACTGTCTGGCTTCTGTTGTACATACTGTGTTTTTATTGTTTGATAAATACAATCTGTGTTCATGTACTTTTCTAGTCAAAGAGAGGTAATTCCTGGAAGTGCATGACCTTAAATCTGTATTCAGATGCATATTTGCCTTGAATCCTGCTTAGATGTTGCTAGAAACACAAAAGCCTGACTTCCCCAGTCCAAGGCATTTATATGAACCCATTACCAGCTCTCACAATCCATAATATATTTATCTTCACCTGATACTACCATACAGTTGAGAAGTCCTCATGAACTCTAAGGCAAAGACATAAGGACTTTGTCAAACAGGACACTTAGCATGTGTTTTATTTATATTGTAGTAAGTATTGCTAAAAGCTAGAACGTTACTGTGCTGTTGCTCAGAACATGCTTTCTAAGATCTCAAAAGCTGGGTCTCTGCCATTGGCAGCAGAAGATAAGCATGGTGAGATGAGCCCACGAAAGGGTCCTGCCCCTGCTGCTGGATCCTGCCAGTGCCCAAGCACTGGAACCAGTTGGAGATTAGTGCAGTCCCAAATCTGAGACCAGCAATCAGTGGAGCCAGTTCCACTCTTCCATTCTGTCCTGGAGCCAGGATTCTGTCCAAACAGCAGATTCTGGGTCCTAGCCCCAGGACCACAATTGATTGTATTCTCTCTATGGAGCAATAGCTCAACATGTGTTATTTAATAGGATCTGGAAATACTCTACATGGGAAAAGACATAACTTTTTTATGATAATTATAATACAATAATTATTACAATTTATAATACAATGAAGGCCTTAGTCTGACTTTTTGTCTGTCCATCTGTAATGCTCTTGGAGCACTCTGATTGGTTACTGACACAACCAGAGTGCTCCAAGAGCATTTCGGACAGGAGGTGGTGGTGGTGGTGGTGGCGGCATGGCGGAGCACTGCCATGACAAGTTTTCCTCCCCTTTCCCATTCCCCTGCTCCTGAGAGACAGCAGTAGCACTCTGTTCCTCTTCTCCCCACCCCCTGTCAGTCCTGACAGGCAATTGGCTAATATTAATAAAATCTCACTTAATGTGTGTTACTCTGCTTGAACACATGGATGCTCAGGTTGTAAGCACTAAGTGTTTCATATGACATGATACTAGAAGGTGAAGCCAAAACAAGTGTTAGATGCCTGATTCCTGGAGTAAAATCCAAAATCCTATGATAGAAACCTAGGTTCCAAATGCAGTGTTGGGAGATTTAGCCATCTCAGGATTGGATCAAAACCAGGCAGCATGCTGAATCTGTGACTGTCTATAACTAGTCAATAGGGACATTGAGGTCAGGAATGACTAAAAAAAAATTGCCTTTCCAGAAGACCTACTTGGAGACTGTACACAGGCACTTCTATATGACATCCACAACCCTTAATTCTTGGCAGAGGAATGCTTAGTTTCTAGACCATCCTAGTTGGTCTTTGTGAGCTAGGTGCCAAGGTGCCCTGTCCCAACTCCTGTGTTCTGGAAATATGCAAATGTACTAAAATAGACACTGGGGGAACTTTATAGTAAAAAAGACAGACATGTGGAATTCATGTGCTTCCAAGGTTAGACAGCAGCTAAGCAAGGAACTAAATCCAGGTTTTCAAGTCCCATTGTCGTGCTTTAACCATTACACTATTCTGGTAACGAACATCATGGAGCTCATTCCTCATTAGAAAAAACTGTGCTTCTAGTATACAAGATGGTGGTTCCTACCAGTTGAGGTTCTGATGTTATCAGAACTGAGAGGGAACTTTAATAGCTTATAAAAGAAGCACTGTCCCCAAGGAACATTCTCTCTCCTAGCTGCATGATTTCCAAGTAGCTCACTTTTAACCCACAGAACTTTTGAACCAGGGTCTGTTATAAAAAAGTGACCATGTAAAAACAGATAAATGGTATGTGGCTCCCGCTGTCTCAGTGGGATAATTGTTGGTGATGCACAAAGTGGTCTCTTTCTCTCATTCTACTTCTAGCCATGTTGCATTTGCAGTGGTAATAGGAGCAAAAAGAAATACAGATTTATTTGGTCAATGAGGAAAGTAGTCATGATGAAATGCATGTAGGACCAAAGTCTAAAGGAAAAAAAGATGCCATGTTTGTATATGAAGGGCCACATGGGCTAGAAATAGTCAAGATTCTGTCTGTGCTTGTGCATCAATTACTTTCATTGGCAAAATGCCATGTTCATAATATGCACAAAGAAACATGAGGCTGTGACATACTTCTTAAGTCTGTGGATCAATATTTAGTTTTTTGCAGGAAGAAAAATGAGTATGGTCTGCAAATAGAGATAAAAGGTCATGATCCTCTGAAGTTTCATGATAGACTGAAAAGAAAGGAATGCCATGAAACTTGAATGTCTCTTGGTTAGCAAAGGTGAGAAGCTGAAACAAGCTATCGGGTTACATTAGCATTTAATGTTTTCTATCTTCGAAGCTGAAAGGCAACTATATTCCAGTCAGGCAAATAACCCTCTCCTTAGGTCCATCAAAAGAAGAAACACTAATAGGGTTAGAAAGCTAAAAGTCAGGTGGAATGAACATAGCATGATCCATTTGTAGTTGTCACTCTGGGCACAGTTGTGCTGGGTTTCAAGCAGGTTTATCTGGGAAAGAGGACAATAAGACTTTCCTCTCATATGTGCTATCCTCTTCCCATCCGTCCTCTAAGCTCTGGGGAGTTACAAGTTCTCAATGAATGGAGAAAGAGTGAGACCATGTCCTCACTCTGTCTTCCAGTCACTGAATTTAGCAGTTGTAGAAACAATGGTCAGCAGTACCACACAGGGAAGGGATGGAGGGGAGTGCATGCTCATGTTGTCTTCCTGATGCTTTGGAGGATTTCTGCCTTCTGAGGCACAGACCTTGTATAATATCATTTGTGGTTGGATGACGCTACACACATGCAACTCCAGGCATTGTGTACACAACCTGTCCACAATCTGTATACAGTCTGGCCCTCAAAAACAAAAGCCCTCATAAGAAAATCAGTCCCTGTAAAAAGCTAGTACAAAACTTATGTCAACTTTATGTAAGTATTTCTTTATAAACACTACATTGTGAAGGAAGTAGATATATAGGACATGTCCCTTGAGGCCAGAAGTCACCATCACCAGAAAAAAATTGTTTCTGTTACATTATACTATTGAATATTCACTTAATAGTGATGGTTTTTGTCCTACTGAAACTGCCATGCTATCTTTTGAGTGAATGTTACAGAAGTTTAGCAGGTAGACATGCTGTGTGTAGAAGTAAAGCTAGAAAAACCAGGAAGGATTGTGTGTGGGTTTTTTGTTTTGTTTTGTTTTTTCATTAACTGCAGGTACCAAGTATTCTTCCCAGACCACTCGAAGTTCTTAGGTACCACATAATCTAAAATGGCTCTTATTGCCATTTAAAGGATTAATCATTAAATTTTGATAGATTATCTGTGGGAAAAGATGCTGTTGTGAAGTCTTCACCAATTTGAAAGTGAATGTTTCAAGGTCCGGCTCATAACAAATACAGATCTGCTCTCTTGGGTCACTTCCACTGATGAAGAAAACCCAAAGATTATCGGCATTATTGTTCACATTTGTGTCACTTTTTAAAGTCCAGCCTTGCCACTATTTCTAATTAAATGTATGTCTGTTAAAGCTGGGGGGGTGTTGTTTTCGTAATTAAAAAAGAACTTCAATCTTCACATGCCAGCCAAAATCTATAAGATAGCAACATTTAATTCATGTACTGAATTAAATCTGGTGCTGAATTAAAAGCTGAGCCCACCAACAAGTTTTATTTACACACACACACACACACACACACACATATATATAAAATAAAAATTTGCCACATAAATTAATGCAATACAATATTTCACTGCATTGTACGTGGAACTTAGTAAGTGTCAATAAAAATTCTAACATCAAAGCTCTCAGGTTCTGCTATGTAACCCTCTGAAGGCTCTTCTTGCCTCCGATTGTTCTTGTTTTCCTTCTCAGCATCTTTTTATCTTCCACTTCCCATTCATGCTTTTGTCATTCTCTGCAGTTCCACAGCCTCCTCCCAAATTATGCATCATTAGCAATAATCGATTCAACAGTCTGACCAATTCTATCATCTCTGTCTCAGTGAAAACTTTACTCTGAAGGCCAAAGGGGTGATACCATCAAACTGTCTTGCTGTGAGTCACAAGCAAATCTCAGCAGAGTACAATAACTGCAGCAGTTCAAACAGGCTGTAAGTGCAAAACACTTTGTAAAATTTACAGACCACATATGGACACTTTCTACTAGGAATCTAACAAATATCCTCATCCTCTTTTAATAACCAGTGCACATCTGTACTTCATTGAGATGTTTTTGGTAGCCTTCTAAAGAAGTGAAAGAGCTGGCTTGTTATCAAAATCCTACCTTTTACATATAGAAGTTCCATTCTAGCACATTGGAAAGAATGACAAAAAAATAAAACAAGCACCTATTACATTTCTGCCTTGATGGTAGTCAAATCACATCTTCTTCATTTTGCTCCCCGCTTTGTGTTTCCCTCCTCCTTCAGCCTCCTCCCTTTTTTACCTAGACGAAGGCCAACCAGTTGATAGATGAGTTTAAAGAACAATGCCAAATCCTCCCACCCTGTGGATACACACTAAGAGATGGATATGGGGCAGACGGAGATTAAAGCTGTCTTTTCACTTTTTATTCTTGAAACCCAGCTCCCTTTCAGCATACATAAATGCCTGTGTTAGCTTTTCTAGCAGTAATACAAATTCATTGCGAAATGAAACAGAAGTATTAGACTAGATACTTTGCAGAGGTATCTAAACTTTAATTTTAAGATGTAAAAACCTGAGACTGAAGATGGAATAGTTAAGAGTTTTCTAAATAGTTCAACAAGTCTGTACATAGAAAAATCCTTTTATTAACATTTAGAGACAATGTATGAAATCTTACTGCTTGATTAACCTTTTTCTTAGAACATTACACATACAGATAAATAAAAGGGGTAATCTCTTTAGAGTCTTTTAATCCATTGACTTCTTTGCTATTCTGAAAGGAAGTAGCCTATAGTTTCTTAAAAATTCTATCACAGAAAGTTTGCAGACAACTATGGACACGCTGTAAACATCTAGACGTTATCTGCCCATTCTTTCAGCACAATACTATTTTTGTTTTTTAATCTGGGGAGATGTATATTGAAAAACTCATTTTGCACGTCTATAATGTTTTGTCTTTCAACTTTTGCAATCCTTCTATCCTATTCAATTATGTTCAGAATATCTAGTTCTCTCCCAGACTTTGTATGGTCCTATTTTCTTACTAGATAATTCTTCATTACTCACGTTTGTTTTGGATTATACTATTATGTGGTACTATAGAGTCATAGCTCATGCACGTACTTGTTGATAGTGTGTACTAGTTTTGTATTTCTCATTTGTGATAAAAGTATTTAAACTGGACTACTTTCCCACAGTAGCTTAAACTCAGAGCTAGAATCAGGGCAAACAGAGGCTGGAAGGGACCTGTGGAGGTAATGTAGTCCAATCCCCTGCTTAGGTAGGGATGATCCTGCTTTAAGTCATCCTATATAAATCTTTATCTAATCTTTTTAAAACAACACCAATGAACCCTATCACACAACTGCAAGGCATAGAATGTACCCTGCCACAGGGAAAGCAGGGATACAATGATGATCAGTGCCCTGGTGCTGCAAGAGTTCTTCGAAAGATTGCTTCTTTAAGCAATCACAGAACCAGAAAATTAGGGTTGGAAGGGACCTCAGCAAGTCATCTTCTCCAACCAACCCCTTGTTCAGAGCAGGACCATCCCCAACTATATCATTCCAGCCAGGGTTTTGAGCCAGGCCTTAAAAACTTAAAATTTTTGCAAATACCATCACCTCTCTGGGTAACCTGTTCCACTGCTTCATCACCATCCTAGTGAGAGGTTTTTTCCTAATATTCAACTTAAACTTCCCTTGCTGCAACTTGAGACCATTGATCCTTGTTCTGTCATCTGTCACCCCTGAGAGCAGGCTAGCTTCATCCTCTTTGGGACCACTCTTCAGGTAATTGAAAGCTGCTATTAAATCCCCTCTCAGTCTTCTCTTCTGCAGATGAAAGTAAGCCCACTTCCCTCAGTCTCTCCTCATCAGCCATGTGCCCTAGCCTTTCAGATCCAAGCAAAAGGGCCACATCCCTCCCTCCCCTTACTACAGAGAGGCAAAAACCTCCACAGTCCATACCAGTCTAGCCATGGAGTAAAATTCCTTCCTGACCCTAAATATGCTAATCCATTCTGACTATGAGCAGAAGGAGAAGATATTCTAGCCAAGAACCTCTGGGTGTCCATATGCATACTCTGAGGTGGAGGTGGGTGGTGCTTTAATTAGAGCAGCTCCAAAAGCCACTCTAATTAAAAGTGCCTTTGGTATCATGTATATTCAGTGTCTGCACTTCAAAATGGCAGTGGGGGCAGTTGAACTAAACCTTGTTCAACTAGCTTGAGTTCAAGCAGCGTCCTCATTGCTATTTTGAATTGTAAAAGGACACTGAATACACAGGACATGGAGGCTGCTAGAGCATGTTAATTACCACTTGACTTGAATTCATTTAGACCTATTCAAATCTCTGACCTTTCCTTTGTTATGTAATTCCTAGGGCTGTCTCTAAGGTACAGCAAACTGGGGCAACTGCCCTGGGTCCTGTGCTTTTAGGGGGGGCTCATGCTTCAACATCATGGCCAGGAAAGTCTGTTGGGGTTGGACCCACATGGCACTCGATAAAGCGCCTGCCCTGGAGCTCCCTGCAGGGTACAGGAGATGTTGACTCAGCCCCTAGTAGGGGCTGACAGCACCCCATGGGACAGGATGGCAACAGGTGAACCCTACTCCCAGCTTTGAGGGCTGCGGCAGAGGTGCTGCCTAGCACCCACCCCATGGCACAGCCTGGCCCAGAGCCTCTGTCATGCTGCCAGGCACCATGACTGAGCTCAGCTCAGGGACTCCCTACCACAAGGGTATACCCAACCCAGCCTGGCCCACCTGGCACAGGCCTCATCTTGGCTGTTGCATGCTGCAGACATCCCCCCAGGACGGGTTGCATCAGCGGGAGCACCTTCAGTGCCAGTGCCAGGACTGCTGCCACCATCCTGCTCTGCAGCCCCTGCCACCTGGCTCTTCCAGCCCTGGCCCTGCAGCCAGTGAGCCCCAGCCAAGAGAATCAGCTCTGCCCCTGCACCCCTCTAAGTTTGGCCTCCCCAAGCTGGTTATCCCCCAGCTGGTCCCCTTCCTTATCCAAATAAACTTTACTAGCTATCTGGCTTCAGTTTAGTTTTTTTTGTGCAGAGACTAAGGCAAAGTAGTTGTTGAGCAGCTCCACATTCTTTGTATCTTCTGTTAAGTTTGTCATGGCTATTAAACAGTGGACCCAAAATGTCCTTGTTCTTTCTTTTCTGACCAACATATTTATAGAACGTATTTGTTGTCTTTAACTTTTCTTGCTAATTGAAGCTCAGTTTTTACCTTTGCTTTATTGATTTTTTTTTTTTTTTTTTTTTTTTTTTTTTTTTTTTTCCCCCTCAATTGGGTAAAAATTGTTTTTATTCGTACAATTTTTCCAGCCCAACATAACCAGGGCGTTTAACGAGATCATAGAGTCCAGCCTCCCTGCCATAGGCAGGAAGTCTGCTGGGGTCAAATGAGCCTATTATGTCAGAATACTTTCTTGTTTGACTTCCAATACTATCCCCTTCAGAAACTTCTAGACTTCCAGAGTACCTATAGTCTGTCCTCCCTACCTATCATACCTACAATCTCTCCTTTTTGAAATCCAGTGTCTTAATTCTGCTGACCTCATGCTTTTGTCATCTCAAGATGATAAATTCTACCATATAGTGGTCACTTCCTTCCAAGTTTCCCATCACATTCAGATCCTCCACCAGTTTTCCCCTATTGGTCAGGACAAGGTGCTAGATGATTTCCTAGTTGTTGTATCTTCAGCATTCTAGAACAGAAAGTTGTGTTTCACCCAAGCTAGGAACTTGCTCGACATTGTGTTGGCCTATGTTATTCTTCCAGCAGATGTCTGGAAAATTGAAGTTGCCCATCAGTACCATCTCTTAATTTTTTGATAATTTTGTCAGGTCCTTGAAGAGTGCCTTATTCTGTCATTCACCTCATCTTCTTCCTGACTTAGTGGTCTGTAAAAGAGCCCCACTAAAATATCAGTACTGTATCTTTCAAGGCTTTGTCACCCAGATATGTTGTGATCTTCCGCCTTCTTCCTCCTGAACCATACCTATTTTTGATGTACAAGCAGGGATCTAGGTTTTCTGTTTGTTGCAGAAAAACAGATTTTCTCCTTTAATGGAGAAAAATATGTTGTTGGTTTTTTTTCTCCTTTAAAGGAGAAAAATATGGGAAACTGCAGGTTCTCCTTGCAGGCTGGCAAAGTTTCAGCCTGCGAGGGGCTGCTTGGGGTTGGGAGGAGCAAGGGAGCGTAATCAGAAGCAGAGGGCACCACATCCATTTGTGTGCAAGCGTACATGTGGCAACCAAGCAGCTCCTGCAGCTCCCTCCAGGGAAGTCTTTGGGGTAGGGTGGAGGGGGGGTCACAGGCAATGTGTTGTGTAAGTGTGGGGAGCACAGGCACTATGGCAGAGAGAGAGGTGGGGAGGCATGGCAGTGGCAATGGTGTGGAGTTGTGTCCCCTTCTGGTGGTTGGGCAGGGGGTGCCTCAGCTTTGCAGACATGGTGGTATGGTGCTCCCTCCCACACCAGGTCTTGCCCACTGGGCTACAGAGGTGGCTCCTGCCCAGAGCTAGTCCAACCTGATTGCAGCTCTGCACCCTGTTGTGGGCACAGAAATCTCAGGGCAGGGAGCATTGCCCACTGCATCCCTTGTGCCCCCTCCATTGCACCACCTGTGCCCATACACACCCCACTTTCTACATACTCACACCCTTCCTCACACACTGTGGGGCTGGGAATGGATGGCCACAGGTCAGAAGTGACCTGCATTAACAAGGCCAAGGAGATGTGGTTCAGGAATGAGGAGCACTGGCAAGGCCTGGGGGCTGTGGGTTGGGAGTGAGGGGTGACAGCATGGGCAGGGGCAGAACACCAGCATATCAGGACTGCTCAGTGCCACAAAGCAAGGTGGGGGGGAAGGGACAACTGCACCAGAATCTGCATCCTGGTGAGTCAAGCGAGTAGGGGAGCTCTGATTTTTAATGATAAAAACAAACCCCAGATCAAATGCCAAAATATATAGGTGGTTAGAATGTATTTTATTATAATGATTGAGGCACTGGTAGGCTTCCAAATTGCTTTAAAACTGTAACTATACCAATAAAACATTGTGTTTAATTGATATATATATTAGTGACATTTCATTTTAATTCTGGGAGCTGCAAGAAGTTGTCTTGTCAGGGACCTGCAGAGAGATGTCCTCTGTGTTTGGGTTAGAAAGGTTTGTACTTCAGGGACAGAGACCTGCAGAGGGAATCCCCTGTTTGCATGTGGAGCTGCTGGGGGAGAGACAGCCCAGAGAGGGAGTGGGCTGTGCAAATCCCAAATCTGCATGGGTGTGTGAGTGGGCATGTCCCACTCACACACCCCTAGTGCAAAAACCCCTAGTGTTTGCAGGAGGTGTATTTTTCCAGAAGGAAACTAAAGAAAAGAAGCCTATTACCTGCAGTGACCGATCAGAAACTCTGCTTTTTGCTGAGTTACTAAGAAAGAGCAAACTCCACCTTCTGGGGAGCAGCAGAAGCCTCGCCTCTGCCACCTAGTAGTGCATCATTGTTAAAGCTGTGTTGCCATTTATTGTTATGGGAAAGAGAGCTGACCAGAGGGAAATTGACCTGGATTTTTGGGGGGGGACTATTTTAAAGTGTTTATAACCAGGTGAATGTAATCACTGAGGTTGTTTGATACAAGTGGTACCACCCAGTGTGGTGGAATTCCTCTATTGTTGCAGTTGTAAATTCTATTCAAATTGTTTGTTTTATTATTAGTGATATTATATACATATTTTTCTTCTTTTGTTTAATCATTTATTTTCTGTATATAGTTGTGTATAATGAAGAAACCCATTTTTTACTGGACTTAAAGTAAATTCTTGGGCAGTGAAGTTGAGGGATGCACCTCTCCAAGGGGCACCTCAGTTAGCAGACCTGCCTGAGGGGGTTCCCAGGGCTACTGGCATCATGAGGATGCAGAATCCGGCATATTGCCCAGCCTAGCATGTCAACAAGGGTTACACAAGTACTAAATAAATATGCGGTAACTGGAGTTTCTGCACAGTAGCGCTGGTGAACATTTTTTTAGGTGACGCTACTGAGCAGTAGCCTAATAATACTGTGTAGTACTGTTTCAGCACTGTCTGTGGTATTATATGCTACTGCATGGTATTTTTCAGCTACTGCACAGTCAGCATCTCATGTAGACATGTCCACTGATGTCAAAATCAACTATTCTAATTGCTTTTGTGTCTAGAGGAGAATAATATTATGACTGCTTGGAGAGGCAAGTATAAGGGTCCTGGATTGGAGAGTGGAGGTTGTTGCATGAATTGCTAACAGAATGTGTGAGTGTGATTGCCTTTTGTCAGGCCTCAGTGTGGGCAACCAGGGTCAGGAGAAGCAGCCACAATCCCAGGGGCCTGTACAGAGTTCAAGTTTAGGGAAGCCAGAATCCATGAGATCTGCCTGGGAAACTGAGTCAGAGAGCCGGGCACAGCATGGGGTCAGGAGGGTAGCCAGGTGAGGTAACCATCAGATCAAACAAGAGTCAGGTCAAGAAACAAAAGGGTCAGACCACACTCAAGGTTTGTGGGCAAGCCAGGTTGGGTATCTGGAGAATCTGTCAAAGAGTCAGTAGCACAGAGTAAAATATGGCCTGTAGGCCAGATCCAACCTGCCAATGAATACAATCCAGCCCATGGGTGAACAGCCACCAATTAGTTGGTTCTAGCTTGTGGGTGGCCAGTAGGCTGGTGCATGGTACTGGGTGAACAGGTGGCACTGCTTCCTTCCAGCAGCATTGGGTACCAGCTGTGGACATAGGCAGGTGGCAGTGTCAATACACTGCCAGTAGGTTCAGGAGCCGGAATGCAGAACCTGCCAGTAGTGTCCACGGCTGATGCCACTGCCCTCCTGGTGCAGTGGAAGCGCCTTCTCAGAGCCCTGACGAGACCCAGAACCTGCTAGTGGTGTCAGCTATGGAACCAAGCAGGAACTGCTGCCATGCAGGGCAGATGGTAGTGTTAGCTGTGAACACAGCCTGTAGGTTTCACGTTGGACAGGTTTCATTCAACAAACTTTAGTTAAAGTGCCCCTGCTGCCATTTTGAAATGCAGGGACATTGAATACACAAGACACTGCAGTGCTCCAGCAGACTTGATTAACTGAGTCTGCTCTGACATGTCCTAATCGGAATGAGTTGGAGCACATGTAAAAGCACACAGTGATTCCAAGCTTGTTATTCCAAGTTCATCCTTTCTTCTGTGTCTGTGTCCTACAGTTCGTTTTGCACAAGCAAAATGCATATCCCAATGAATTCAACTGCAAAATTGGGGCTATCGATGTAAACTATCTAGAATAAAAGTTTTGTGTGTTTATCTATAAAGCACCTAATGTGATATCCAGTGCTGAACAAATGAGTATCAATGACAGTCCACCATCAGAGTATCTATTTAATTTTTTGTGAAATTTCAGGTGAAAATACATAAGGAGAGTAGTTTGCAGGCAATTATTCTAATATTATTGGACTGAATTAAATATTTTCAATATCACATACCGTCATTTTCTGAAAATGGAGTTTGACTATAGTTATTGATATGCAACTCATAATGCATGTCACAGAGAGTGCTCATGAGTTTACAGATATTTGCAGTGTGAAAAATTAGAAAAGGGATATTATGTTGCTCCCATTGCTAAATGCATACATTTACTCCTTTGAATTGTAGTCCTTTGTGTTTTGTATATAAACCAAGCTAGTTCAATATGTGTGAGTATCATGTGCCTTAGAAAGATACCATACTTCAGGACATCTTAGGAATTTGATATTCAAATATATAGAACATGGGATTTGCAGATTCATATTTTTTGGAAGAATGGCAGATGATGGCTATTAGATTGTAGCTTAAATATTTTTCTTCTGTCACACACTGTCTAAGCCTATTTTGATCTATTATGGAGAAGTTGAGAGAGAACAGAACAGGCAATGTTTTTTACTGGGGAAATAGGACATAATGCAGGTCCTCATAAAATTATTTTTCCATTGGCCAAAGACTACTCACAAGTATGCCCTTTAAAGAGAAGTGACTATATCACCAGATAGAAAAGAAAACCACTCGCATCTTTCCTGCTGCCAAAGAAAGATGATTGATTTGCTTTGTATTTCTACCTGAACCACAGAAACAATTCCTTTTGTTAAGTTTTCCTCTAAGACAGGGGTCAGCAACTTATGGCACTGGAGGGTCCACATCTGGCCTGCAGCAGGGCCTGGAGAGCAGCATTTGGTGACAGGGGACTCTCCTGCACCACACCAGTATCAGCCATTTGTGGCTCCAGCATAGATTTCATAGACATTAGGGCTGGAAAGGACCTTGAAGATCATCAAGTACAGCCCCCTTCCCCAGGGAAAGGAAGTCAGCTAGAGTTCAAGGATCCCAGCAGGATAAGCATCCAAGTGTTTCTTGAATGAGTCCAGAGTAGGTGCCTGCACCACTTCTGGAGGGAGTCTATTCCAGGCCTTGGGGGCTTGAACCATAAAGAATTTTTCTCCTTATGTTCAGCCTAAAACAGTCTTGTAGGAGTTTGACTGTTGGTCCTTGTTTTTTCTTGGATAGACATGAACAGACATTCTCCCAGATCCTGATGTATACCCTCATGTACTTGTAAGAAGAGTCCCATGGCTCTCAGCCTCTCTTCATAAGGCCTATTCTCATGTCCTCTGATCATGCATGTGGCTCTCCTCTGGACTCTCTCAAGTTTTTTGACATCCTTCCTGATTGCAGAGCCCAGAACTGGATGCAGTACTCCAGCTGTGGCCTCACCAAGGCTGAGTACAGCGAGAGGATGACATCCTGAGATTTACTTAAGAAGCAGCTATAGATACAAGCCAGGGTTTTGTTTGCTTTACCAGATGCAGCCTCACATTGGTGGCTCATGTTCATCTTGTGGTCAATCATGACCCCCAAGTCTCTTTCAGAGGTGGTGCTAGCAAACGTAGCACTGCCGAGCCTATAAGTAGGCTGTGGGGTTTTTTCCCCCTGAGGCGGAGTACCTTACATTTATTAGTATTGAATGTCATCAGGTTTGTGTCTGCCCACTTATTAAGTTTATCCAAGTCAGCCTGAATCACTTGCCTGTCCTAAGGTGTGGACACTATGCCCCAAAGTTTAGTGTCATTGGTGAACTTAGCCAGTGCACTTCTGACACCAACGTCCACATCATTGATAAAGATGTTAAAGAGAACTGGTCCAAGGAAAGAGCCTTGTGGGGATGCCACTGGTCATGGAGCACTAAAATGATTTGCTGCCATCGACCACTACTCTCTGGGTCCAACCTTGGAACCAATTTTCCAGCCATCAGACTGGTGTAGCCAAACCCACAGTTGGCAAATTTTCCCATGAGGAGGTCATGGTACACCAGATTTAAGGCTTTTTTAAAGTCTAGACATATGTCAATCTTATCTCCCTTGTCCAGGTGATATGTCACCTGGTCATAGAAGGAGATGAGATTGGTCAGGCAAGACCTACCTGTGAGAAACCCGTGCTGGTTATCCCTCAGGATGTTGCCCTCAGCCAGCTTATCCAGAAGGGTCTCCTTGCTAATTTTCTCAAGAATCTACCAGGGACTGAGGTCAAGCTGACTGGCCTGCAATTCCTGGGATCTACTTTCCACCACACTTGCCTTCTTCCAGTCTTCAGGTACCTCACCTGAGCACCACAAGTTTTTGAATATTTTTGCCAATGCTTGGGCTATGACCTTTCATCTCCTTGAGTATCCTAGGGTATAATCTGTCAGGACCAGTTGACTTGAAGGTGTCCAGCCTCTCAAGATGATCCTTTACTACATCAACACCAATGCTGGGTATACGTACGCCCTCACCCTGGCTCTCCCACATCTTGCTAGGCAGGGCAGTCCCATTGAACTGATGAAAGCAGAAGAGAGTTCTCCCTATGTGGCACTGTAGTCAGCTGCCTGGGCCTCTGGTGGAGAGCAAACTCTTCCTGTGCCACATACCCGTCTGGTGTCATGGGCTGTGGTAGGTGGGCAAGGAGGGACTTCACCATGCCACTCCACAAATGAGAGCTAGGGAGAGACAATGGCGATGGCTCAGTCTTAATGCCCACCCTTTACCTGAGCTGGGCCATTCCTTCTGTCAGAAAATGCTGCTGACCTCTGCCCTAAGGCATCATCATAAAAGGTAGTGCCTTGACACAATTCTGTTCTGAAGGATATGGACCCTGGTATCTGACACAGACTAATGACCCACCTCCAAAAGATGACTATATTTTTTCTACATGGGCCAGGACCTGAGATGGTGAAAATCACCTCACTCTTTTCACTCAAAGTGCACAAATTTATTCCACTTGGGGACCTGCATCCTATTTTTATAAAATCTGTCTATATTCCAATTTATATAGCATAAATATCATATATAGCACAACATAAATTGCATGTCTGATTAGTGTAACACCAAAACTATGAATTTTTTTAACAACAAGGAGGGTTTGAATCTGGTGTACTTGGCTTTAAAACTGCATATTGTTCTTACTAGAACCTTACATTTCCTAAGTGTTCTCCATTTGAATCCTGATAATGTTAGTTACTGCATGGCAAACGAGGAACAAGACTATATGAACAAGGAAATGGAAATGAAGTTACTAGTGACTTTTTAAGAGCAAATGTTTTGTCCTTGGACCCCCTACATTTACCTTTATTTTAAGCAGCAAATAGTTCAATAAGGAAATCACCTCTGAAGATATGTAAAGGAGATAGTCTCTGATATTTTTAAATTTTTTGGCTTTGTCCCTGGTGCCTATCATTAGCTTAATATAGGAGTTTGGACAATGACCAGGATTTTGTCTGTTCTAAATCTATTTTGACCCAATCTTCAAGCAGCAAATGTGACAGCTAACCAGCATACGTACAATAATATGTATTATTATTATTTCATAAATTAATGTAATGGTGTTAACTATTAATAATACTACAGCAGCTAATGAGAGAGAAATAAACCAAGAAAGTAGGCAAAGTCAGTACTGCCAGCAAGTCCATTGCTGCCTCCTAAAAATATGGATCCTGCATCCCCAGATGTGTACTATAATTTTCAAGAGACTCTACAAGTGATAAAAGATGGAAATAATGAACTCAGTAACAAAATGTGCTATCAGGAGATACATCTTCAAAACGACAGGACATACAGAAAATCAATCAGCTGATTTCTGACCCTGAGAAACTGGTGAGCAATATTGAGGATAGAAACTACAAATTAGATCAGCTCAGTCCTTGCCTCCAAAAGATGAGTACAACTTTGGCCAGGGATAATTGGCAACGTGTTCTGGGTTCCACAAGTATCACCTTGATAAATGTGAGGTAACAGCTTATCCGTTCTAAGTTTTTACTTAGACTTTATCTCCTACCTACTATATTAGAAAGGGCAAGATGCACTCAAGATCCTTCTCCTTGTTCTTTTATTATAAAACAAAGGAGATTTGTTTGGGTTTTTTTACAAATGACGTCTTATTTGCCGTTGTCTATTTAAAAAAAAAAAAAAAGACTAATTATGAAAGATCTGTTTGCTAGAGTTTTATTCATAAAGCTTTGTAGGCCAATAATTCATTATTAGACCAGAGATAAATTTGGCCTATAACCTCTATCTTTTCAGGCTGTATTCAAGAAATTATTATTCTGGGCACAGGCAAAAAAAACTTACGTAATTTTATTGAAACTAATATTAAAATTTGAAATGATTCCTGTGCAGCATGTGAGTAAAAGATTTAAACTGGTCTTCAGCAAGCTTTGTTGAAATAAAGTTTGGACTGGTAGTTTTATGTTCTGTTTCTAGCCTAGTAGAATTCATGCCTGAATTTGGACATGTTGCTTTCCACCGTTCAGTCCTTGTGTTCCCCTTTCATTAAATGGAGATGATAATGCCTCAAAAAACCCACACAAACAAACAAACAAAACGCAACAGCAAAAACAAAAACAACCCAGGAAACATCTAAGTTTTACTATTTGTATATAACTTTAAGATTTTCAGATGAAGAAATTAAAGTATTACTTGGGAAAGTAATATTATTATTATGCAAAGTATTATTAATATTGTTACTGTTTTAAATATACAGAAATCAAGTATGCACTAAATTAGTCATTTGTAACATGCTCTAATAAAGCAACATATTAGATCACTGAACCTAGATGGAGAAAGGGTAGCAGGTCTCTAACTACAGTCCTCAAATTCAGGTGGTTGGCTGGGCCCAGTATAATTCTCCTCTCAGCTGCAGTTTTAGTCATTTGCGCCACAGCTTCTGGTGTCCCAGTAATGACTCTGTCAGGATTTATGCTGATATTAGCATATTAATCCTTCTAGATGTGACATGAATTACACATTACTTTAAACTAGGGGTGCAGTGAGTTTGATGCCTCCCTGGACCTCCCAGACCACAGGGCTCATCAAGGGCCAAGTGGCTGCAGGGCAAGCATCAGTCAGGGTAGGCAACTGGCAACAGTAGTATTAGCCCCAGTGGTTAACATTGCCATCACTTATCCTGTGCCACAGACATACATCGAGATCAGGGCTCCACGCCCTGAATTTCAGTAGGTATCACCCCTGCTGACTTGCCCCTGAATTCGCAGCCCCTCGACTAGACTCATGGGCAACATAACACAGTTCCATGGTCCAAATCAGGCCTGCAGTCAGTAAATTTGACACCTGAGCTTTAAATGATAGAGAGATGGATCTGGAAGCAATAAAATATACACAAGTTTTAGAATCTATTTTAAAAATAGTCTGGGGTTTTTGGTAGCTTTAATTCTCTCCATTTATTACATAAAATTGCTTAATGTCACTCAAAGAGTTGGTCTGCTTCTTTTAAATTGAATTTGATGTAATTGGAGTAACTAGTATATGTTGTCTGGAGAAAGTTGCCTCTGAACAGGGTTTTAAAGTTTGAACAATCCTCCCAGTAAGAAACATGGCCCAGTAGAGACCCAATCATGCACTTTTTTACTCAGGCATTGATTGTGTAAAGAGCATCGATCTACTCCCTAGGAACTATCTTCCGTTCTCGTATCTCTGCTTATAAGAGATACCAAATAATCTCAGCTGTCTTCTTGACTACGTATATTTTACATTTATGGACACCTAGTAGCTGGATTTTTATCTGCTCTGGAGACTACCATTGCATTTTCCTTCTGTTGCACACTTCAAATGTTTTACAAATTTTTCCTTTTATATTCCATAGTATAATAATGTTTGACATTACAAACAAAATGATTTGCAGAGGATGTTAATTTCAAAGCATACATCATCAATACACTTGCTGAAAAAATAATTGCCCAAATATCTTATTTTAAATTTTCAAACTATTTAGTCAAAATTCAGTGCTACCTCTTTTAAAGGTGATTGTAGACAATACACTTTCCTTTCACATTTCCTTGTTTATTGTTCTCCCAATTCTATTATATTCTATTCTCCTCCTGCCTGCCTTTTAAGTATATACTATACCAAACAAAAATTCAAATACAAAGTTAATAAAATGATACAGAACAACAATATTTCTATGCAGAGTAAGGAAGTCCTAAAAACCTTATTTTATGTATTGCTTTTATCTTGCATAACAGTTTTACTTTAACATTTGCATGAAATCTCTACATTAGTTATCTTTGCTACAAACCTTTTATCAGAAAAATCATTTCACTTAGTAAGAACAGTAACATGCACTAAAGTGGTGTACCCTGTGCTTTCTCTTTGCCACCTTATACTGTAATCTTTAAATCACACCTGGTAAGACTGCAGTGCTAGCTGCATGTCCATTTTATACAGTAACATTGTACCATAGTTCTCATAAGTGAACCAGGCATGTCAAATCATTATGAATGAGAAATTACAAGTCTTCCTATAAGTGTTTGGTTATTATTCTTGAATTGGACTGTGGTTTATTTTCATGAGAACTAAGAAAATATTTCAGACCAGTGACAAATATGGGTAGATTTATTTTGGAAAGCTGTAGGGGAAAGAAGGAAGGGAAAGAAATTTATAACCAACTATAGACTCTTGGGGGACCTGATTTTTAAAATTGTTCCTCACAAAGAGAGTTCTTACTTCTCTTCCAGGAAGCTACTCCCATGAGTTGGAACAAATTAATGTAGTATGGTTGTAGAATATGGACCTAATTTTGGGAATTATTATAAACCATTTGGGACTCTAGTATATCTAAGGGATCAGAAAAGCCTGCAAGAAGGCACTAATTTGGTGGATGATCCAGAATTAACAAAGAAATGGAATAAAGCCATCCACTCTAATAAACAGTGTTGTTCTGTTTTAACTTAATCCCATTTCTTTCTGTTTTTTCCAGATGCTTTAATCTTCTGCAGAAATGAAGGAAGGTACTGAAATGCCTGTTGACATTAGGAGTTCCTTGAAATAAGTAATTGAAATGTAGGTACCTCTTGATTTGGTCTTTTTAAAACTCTAAAAGCCAAAGGCAATCTATTCCTCTTGTTTGTTATCCCTGAAGTTGGGGGAAATGTAAGTAAAAATCCCCATAACAGTCTATTTGATCATTACAGCTTCTCTCCTCCTTCCTGGTCTTCACTTCTTATTCCAATGTTTTCCCTGTGTCATGGACCACAGGCAGAGACAGTAGAGAGGACTCTCTGGGTCCCTTGTGGGAGTATGGAGGAGGCAGTATGGTATGGCCTGCTGGGAGTGTTGGGATAGAGTTTGCTGTGCAGAGAGGTAGACTGGAGGTCCCCAAACTGAAGGGAGGTTGTCCCCAGGGCATTTTCACTGAAATGTTATGAGGGCCTAGTGGTACTCCAAAAGGAGCATAAAGCTTTTGTTAGTTTTTGTCCATTTTGTTTTACCCTGTTCTCTTGTTCTCTTGAATTTGAGCACATTTTTCTTTCTGTATAATACATCCTTTTGGGTTTTTTTCCGTTATTTGACTGAAGGCTCTGTAGTAATTTACCTAGAAGTCACTATGTAATAACCAGGGCATACCTATTCAATGAAGTGGGGAGACCAGTAAGCTTACACAAACCTAGGGTGTATCCCCTGGGGTTTTGTCATACCCTGTTGTACCTTCCCTGCCTTTTTGTTCCCTTTTCTCTGTTTCAGTTCTTAATAAATGTATATATCAATTAGGTAAATGCCTCAAGTATAGATAGCAGGAAGTTTTTAATGAATGAACATGACAAATGAAATTCACTGGTGTTAGAGCGATATGGTAGTTGTGATAGTCCAGGAATTATGTGAGAGGCAAAGATTTCTTAGGATGATATCTTTTATTGGACCAACTGCATAGCTGGAATAGTTAGACGAGTTTTTGAATGCAAAACATTCTTCATAAGGTCCTGAATAAATACATGGAATATATAGAGAATTGCAGTCTTAGAAATATAATGATCTTTAAAAACTTAAAAAACAGAATCAGATTTTAGATCATATGTAGTCTGGATAATCAGCATTTACTGTGGTTTTTATTTCAGTCAGATTTTATTGGCCTTACTCATACGGAGTACTTTACTCCCTAAGTAGACTTACTGATATATGTGAGACTCAATACAGGTTCTTTTACAGGCTATTCATTTTACCAATGTTATATTTCAAACTGACTCTCCAGCCCTGTTTCTTATCCTAAATATAAATTTGAAGCAAATGCTACTTTCCATTGTTTTGATGATTTATTGTTATGCACGCAATCATAATTTCTCAATCTATGACTGTCTGAATGGATTTTTTGAACGTAACTTTCATCAGTACTACTGATTCCTCTAGGATTGTGCTCTATGATTCAGGGTGGAAGAACTAAGTCTAAAGTAAGAATATAGATAAACCGCAATTCTCTTCTTTCTTTACCCAAAAAAACCAACATTTCTGGTTTAGAGGACTAGAACACATATGGTTATAGACTGCTTATTGTGTGATTAAACTCCCCATAACCTCACTTTTTTTTTTCTCACTTATCAAACCCTAACAACCTTGTGAAGCCACAAATTATATGTACTGGGCTCATACTTCCAAGTGTCTTGCCTTAACAGCCCTAACTTAAATAGGGAAAGCATTGTTCCAACTTGAATACGACATTTTGGTTCTGTGCTTGCTTTTTACATTAACTGCTGAGTGACTGACACAATCCTTTTTCCAGAGCCTTTTAAATATAGTTTTATTGTTACATGTGACTGGCTTTATAACCAACTTCAGCAACATAACATAGATGACACTGGGAATAGGGAACTACACATGAGAGTCGAGAAGAACATAGTGGCTAAGTACAGGCAGTCAGAAAGTCCATGGCTAAATTAATCCAGTCTTTGTAGGTTAGTCTAACCTGCATAGATTGAACTGACAAGCAAGTGAATAGACATTCACTTTCAATTCTGGAAATGTAGCCATATGCCTGCAGTGGCTCAAGCCAGAAGCTGTGGGGTGCTAGAGCAGGCCTTTCAGCCACTGCCAAGGAAAAGGGAAGAGAGCAGCTCTCCAAGGCTTTCCACCCCTCCCCTGCTACAGCAGAGGGGGCATGGTGGGCCCCAGCCCAGAGCTACTCGGAGGGCCTGCCTGGTGTTTAATGCTCACTTCAGAGAAAGAAAAATAGTTCTTTCTCTGAAGTGAGCATTAAACACCTTGGCTATGTGTTTGCTTTCTCCTTCTGCTTCCCCCAAGGTCTCTGGGATTTGCAGTCCACAATCATAGCAACATGACTCTGCGGGGTTGCTCATCACTTCTTCTTCCTCCTTCCACATGTTTCTGGGATTTGTAGTCCACAATCATAGCCAGCAGTAAATTTAGCAGGGCAGGGCAGGGCAGCTTCATACTCAGGGGAAAGAAGTTTAACCCCCCCATCCCTGTCCCCAGAACCCATCCAGGATGCTGGGGGACTCTGATTTAACTTGAATCACCAAAGGGGTCTGGTCAGAAGCTTCATAAACCAATTTGACCTAAGTCAGTTAAGTATGATACTACATTCAACCAGGTTTATCTTAAACCAGTTTCAGACACTTTGAAACTGATTTCTGTGCACTGAATTTCTGTTCTGTTACAGGCTTAAGCCAGTTTCTGATCACCTAAACTGGTGTATGTGTAACTTCTGTCCCCAGCCAATATGTCTATGCAAGGAAGCTTTGTTTACCACATACAAAATAATGCTAGAATTTCTAGTGCTCTTTTTGAAACTTGAATTGATGTAAAATATTTGTAACAACTCATTATTTTCTATTTTCATCTTATTTTATATTCAAAAGTAGTTTTACACTCAAATTCCATGCCACTGAATGGGGAAGAGGGAATAAGTTGTTTTTCCCCCCCCAGTTCCTTACTCCCCAAAGAAGCAAAGTGGGAGGATGCTTCTGAGGGGAAAATGGCTATCATACACTGAATAACTACAAGGGGAAGTAGACCACTGGTATAGGTGTAGCTATTCTTGCTGCAGCGCTATAAGTAGGAAAAAATTGGTGTTTAAAAAGCTGCACTTCTACGGTGAAAATTTGCATGACCAGTTATATCCCAACTTGAATTGTTAGATCGGGTTAGGAACCCTGAAAAAAGGACATAGTATTTCACTGTGGTCATATGATTCTTGAATCCTGTTTCAACTTAGTTCATCCAAAATATGGAAATGGAATTATTTAAGACAAAAGCAAATAAAATTAAATCTGTTCCTCATTCAGCTAAACTAAAAAATGAAATAGCCAAAGCAGTCTTTTATCCATGTTTCCCTGATGCTCCATCTTCTGTCTCCTAGGATTCACTGTATTTATCTGTGCTCTGCACAAGTAGAGTGCATGCAGCAAAATCATTATCATATTTATTGCCATATTTAATAATGATGCATAACAACTTTGTGCTTAAACTCAGAAGATGCAGTATCATTATCTTCTGCAAAAGTCACAATAGCTCCACTTGGAAGTGGTGATCCACTTGGGGAAAAAAGGGAAACGAGATGAAATCCTATATAAGTAAGCACTTCATTTTAATTCCAGAGTGTAGCTACAGGAAGAGACATTTCTCACCCATATATCCTACAACAATTTGCAAAACTGAATTTATTCTAATAAAAGCTGTAATTTAATCAACAACATTCTTAAATATCCAAAAGTGTATTCAGTAGTATACACTGCTGTAGTTTTTATATTTGCAAACCTATAGCTTTATTGACATGAAATGTTACATTTTTCATCAATATTTATTCACATTATACAGAAAATAATGCAATAAGTTCTCAGCCCTTCACAACTGCTGTGATGCAATCTAAGCTAATGCTATTTCATGTTTCAGTATTTTGACATCTCTTAACAACGTTGTTAACCACTAATTGCAGTTCTTCATTCCAAGAACATGCCCTGATTACTAATTGCAATCAGATAAAAATTTTACTTTTTTAGAATTACTTTGTTGTCCATTTTAGAAAAAGGAGAATTTTTAAATTGTGAAGGAAGCATAGTAAAGAAATGAATTAACTGATTTCAGTTATGATAATAATGAAAGTTATACAAGCTGAAACTAAGTTCAGTGAAGGAAAAGAGAATTTTCAGTTGACTTTTGGGCTTTAGATTTGTAATTCTTTTCACTTATGTGAGGATAAACACCTTCTTTTTATAGTGTTTTTCCTCAGTAAATCTCAAGCATTTAACAATTGTTCTCATGTTAGAGTGAGAAATTAAGGAATAAGCAAGGGAAGTGATTTGCCTAAAGACACTGACCAGGCCAATAGCTAAGCCAGAACTGAATCCTGACCCCCTCAGAATAAGTCCGAACTCTGACCCCCTCTTTAATAATAAGACTTATTACATCCATTGTATAACTAGCTGTAGAAAGGGGAGATTTTGTACCTGTACAGACAGTTAATTAAAGCAACAAACTCCTCTCAAGGCGTGGTCAATCTCCAGCCCACCAGCCATATCCAGCACCATATCCTGTGTCATTTGGCCAATGGGCCTCCCTCTGGGCCCAAACATTTGGTAGTGAGAGAACAGTGCTGCTGCTCCCCTTCTGTCAAATTTCTGGACCTGTAGGTAGCCTGGTTCTGAGAGAGAGATCTGGTGTGCAGGGCTGGGAAGGGGCAGCATGGGCCCGATCCTGCTGCATGAGGCTGGGAGGGGATGGTGCTGGGCTCCATGGCTCAATCCCAGTGTGTAGAACCTGATACTGGCATACAGGGCCACAGGGCACATGGGGCTGAGAGAAGGCAGGGTGAGGTACCAGGACACAATCCCAGTATTTGGGGCTTGTATGGGACCTGATCCCAAGGGAGCCAGGTAAAGCACTGGAGGGCCCTATCCAGGCACATGGGGCTGGAGGAGGCAACAAGTCAAAAGCTTAAACACCACTGCTATAAAGCATGCTAATCTCAGTCCTACCTGTTCCACCTCAAGCTGTGAAATGCCCTTTCCCTTCCCTCTGTATCCTGAGATTTATGGCATCCAAGGGAAGAGGAACTACTAATACAAAGGCTTCCACACTGGAAGGGGAGATCCCACAGGGACAAGTATCAACCCTAATTATCACTCTGAGTTTTTCCCAGTATATTATTTGCTGTTACTTTGTGTAATATGTGATTCCTTCACTTATAAGACAATTTACTTCAGCCATGATTCATTAAATTCAGTACAAACATATTTTGTTTAAATCACAAATTCTTCATAAAACAGTATCTGTAGGTGAAATGTTTTATTACTAGCTCTTAGATATAAACTAGCTGCACTCTTAGTTTGTGTTTATCTGGTAAGTTTGACAAGTATAATTTATCAATACTATCTACATAAGCTACTGCTGACAACCAGTGCTATGCAAATCTGGGGGAAAATGCACAAAAAGAAAGGAAAAAATAAATTCTTTATAAATGTATGCATCTCTGTAGGAATGCTGTCTTCATTCAGATATAAATATATTATATGACCAAAACTGTTACTATGATGGTAGAGAAATATTTCATTTGGTGCATAAGATTGTACTAGTAAAATCTGAACATATAAGATTTTGTTGCTAATTTCAAAGCAACCTAATTACATTTTGCACTGCTCCAGTGCCCCACTGGGACTGACAGCTACTTTCTACAGGCCATACCAATCTGACCATGGGATAAGCTGCTTTCTGATGCTAAATGTGGCAATCAGTCTGACCCTGAGCAGAGGAGCAAGACTCTAGCCAGGAACCTATGGCTTTGCTCCTAGTAGAATTGGCATGCCGCAGCTGAGGTCCCCAGCCAACACTCAGTGCCTCTGGGGAAGTTTTAAAACATTTTAGCTTGTATAGCAGAAAAAGGGGGAGGGGGAGAGAGAGGCAGGAGGGGGCAGGAGCAACCAGCAAAACCCAGAAACATGGGAAATACCCATGGTAGAAAATAGGCATAGCTGTGCCTAGATTAGAGGTGGCCAAAGTCTGGCCCGTGAAGGACTCCATTTCCCAGCAGCTCCTGCCTATGTCACTATGGCTACTTTCCATAGAGACCCTGGGAGGGGCAGGGCCATATTCCTGCCAGGCCAGGGTTTCCATGGCGACTGGCCCCAGCGGCAAGGCATGTGCAGGCAGCAGATTATGGCCCTGCCCTGACTCCAAAGCATGCTGGTGCCACTGCAAAATCCTGGCTCCAGCCATGGAGCCCCACCCAGCTGCACACCCTCCCAGCGTTGCTGGGGCTGGTCTCCATGGAAACCCCAGTCCAGTGCTGTCATGGCCCCACCACTCCTGGCATCTCCATGGAAACTGGCCACAGAGAGGCAGGAGGGGCTGCTGGGAAATGGAGCCTGGCCTCTGGCTGGATCCACTTTTTTGCCCAGCCCAGCCTAGATCACTTCTGACCAGTGGCCATCCAACCTCTTCTTGTCACCTCCAGTGGTGTAGAGTCCACTACTCCCCTAGGCAGTCTGTTCTACTGACTCACTATTCTAACAGTGAAGAAGTTTTTCTAGATGTCCAATCTAAATTTGCTTTACTGCAAGCCATTGGTCCACATCCTCCTCTCTGCAGCAAAAGAGAAAAGGTGCTTTCCCTCTTCTTCAAGTGAAACTTCTTCTAGGGCAACTCTTCAAGTGTTTGAACACTGCTATCATGTCCCCTCTTAAGTGCCTTTTCTGCAAGCTGAACATGCCTATCTTCTTCAGTCTCTCCTTGTATGACTTGCCTACCAAGCCTTTGATCCACATTGTTTAAAATGTGGAGTGCACGTTTTAAAATGGTGATAAAGATACTGTATCATATTGCCCCATTAGTTTTATGTATATCCAACCAAAATACTTCAGAGACATTCACTTCTTCATTTTCAGACAGGAATCTCTGAAAATAATTTTTGGCAGAAGAGCAGGTTGGTTTTAGAGAAGGTTATTCCTGCATGGACCTTTGACTGGCATTGCACTACTTAGCATCTAAATATGTTAAAAGAGAAAATAATTTATAAGTGGCCTTTGCAGATCTCAGGAGATCTTTTGACTCCACAGACAGATTAAAATTATGGAAGAAACTGACAATAACATCAATGGAAAAAGCTTTCTTGCAATTACTTGTCACTTACTATTCAAACGCAGCATCTAGGGTGTGTTACAGGATTACACCAAATAAGACAGGGGCACAACAAGAATGTCTGCTTGCTCCACTATTTTCAACTGATTCTTGAAAGATCTAAAATGGGTGCTAACAGGGAATCATTTCCACACAGCCAATTATTTTTAATGACTTTATCCTTCTCTTGCTTTAGGCAGGTGACATTAATATTGTCAGAATCCCAAATAGGCCGCCAAAGATTATTCGATGCTTTATGATAGCGTTGTACTTCAAATAGTTTAGAAATCAACACAGCTGAAACCAAAGTATTTGTCTTTGGAAATGAAAGGAGGCAACAAGATTTTTTTAGAGGATAAGAAACTAGAAGTGGTCTCTTTTAAATACTTTGGAATTTACTTTAGGAAAAATCTGAACTGGAATAAACACATTGAAAATGTAAATACTAAAGCAAAACAAGCTTTAGGTGGAGTTTTATCTTGTTACAATAAGGGGAAAAAACAGTTCTGAAAGCACTAAGAATCTACAGATCCAAGGTAGAGCCCATTTTACTTTATGGAGAACTGTGGGGTTCTGACTTTATGGCCCACCCAAAAACTAAAAAGATTTCTAATTACTTTCTAAGGTGGCATTTATCTCTACCTAATTGTATGTTAAGGGTGCTGATGCACTCCAAAACTGAACTGACAAATGTGAACACCTTAACTCAATTATGAATTCTAAACTCCTAACCTCCCTCCCCCCCCCCAAAAAAAAACCCTCCTAAAACCCCCCCAAAAAACAACCACTTCAATTCCACCCAGGTGCATACACAAGCACCACCAGATTCTCCCTATGCTTAAAGAAGGGTGTTTGACCCCAAAAGCTTGTAAAGAACAATTTTTCCAACTATTTGGTTGATCTAATACAAGATATCACATTTACTCAAAGAACTTTGTCTGTCAGACTCCTAAAAAGAGATCCTTTATACCTTCCAGATCCTTTTAAGTACATTCTAGAAACCTTTCCTTTACGAAGTAAACTATTGTTTTGATGGTTAAATAATACCTGTATTCTGTTCCAGGCCTGGGAAATGTACTGAGGTAGCTTAACCAATAGTTCCCCTGTATTTAAAACAAGACTAAATTTAAGAACAAAAGATGCCAGCATGACAATGGATATGTTGGCAGTGAGACTGTTTTGAACTTCCCCTTTTTTTAAAATTAATAAAACACTCCTTCGATCTAGAAAGGAGTTTCGCTGCAAAACTGCGAACACTGAGAAGCTATTCCTAGACTGAGGCTCACTTTAATGAGCTTTGCAGTTGTGGTAGGCAGATGGTGTTAGACCCATATTTGGACAGAAAATGCTCTTGTGGGAAGAGCGGGAGAGATTATTATTTGTAGTCTTGTCTATGCAAACCTAATTAAATATTTTGTGGTGTTTTAAGGCCCTAGCCCTTGGAAGCCTCCGAACACAGCACCATGTCAACTTTCAACTAAAAAAAATTTAGTTTCAAACATTCATTGTTTCAGGGATGAGCCTGAAAACATGAACCCTAAGGAAGGGTACAAAAACGAGAAGGCAGCTCTTCCTCAAATTTCCAAATAAATTAGTTTAGAAATCCTGTGAATTTTCAATTGATAGCACAATTTTGAAGGCCTGACCCATCATTTTTGAATGTTTGGGTCAGTATTTCTTTTAACTCCTTGGAAATGCATGTTATATTCAGTGATAGTTGTTAAGTCTTAAATGAGTGCTTAACACCACATAGAAATTGTACCAGTTTAACTTGACTGTGCCATTATATTAATTTAGCTAAACTGATGTAACAATTTTAGCTCAGCTGGTTTTGGACAAGTCAAGCAGATGTAATCCAGGTTCAAATGGCTGGTTATGCAAGATCACACCCCCAGTTAAACTGATGCAACTCTGAATGGAGACCACTCTGTGCTGAGCTGGTCACAGTGCGCTCAGCCACAATTCTGTATCGTTCTAAATGTCCGTGATAAAAACATCAAAAATAAAACTTCTCAACAGTATAATAATAGATATTGGAATTTTAGTTTTGTTTGGGATTATTATGAAAGCAATCATCATGCTGCTGTAATTTCCAAGAATATATGGCAAAAATGTTTTTATAAATAAAATGTGTGCTGTAGTTTGTGAATGAGACAAAAACATTTTATTTTCAATATAGATCTTTGTCCTTTGTGGAAAGGACTATGATTCTACTCTTTGTGTATGTTTGTCTGTGTGTATATATGCTATTAAAAGGTTAAGGTGGTAATGCACATACTAGTTATTTTTATGAAATGACTTTTCCCCAGATAACAATATGGTGTTGAAAGACGAAATAAAGTCCACAGTGTCTGTTGACCCTCTCACAGAGTAAGATGCAATTAAGTTCTGAGCGGTGACCTTCCCTTTGTGTCAAATTGTGCTAAAATGTATGTGACAGTTTTCCTTATGGAAACTTCCATCCATCGATGATTAAGGAGAGGCTGTCAGACTCATTAATTTAGGATCACCAGCAGAATTCACAAGAAGATCCTAAAAGCAAAAGCTGTATCTGCTTTATCCGTTATGTTTCATGGCCATATACAATTATTTCGCTTTCACGATAAGTGTGTTTTTGCCTATACAAGCTAGAATTGAAGTTTCTGTTAGCAATCCGAACTTGACAGCACTACAGCGTTTACTTTTTCTGAGAGAGAACTCTATTTCAAAATAAGTTGACTTGTATTATCTCATTTTGCTTTCAGTATGGGTACCACCACCATCTAAAGGAGGACATTTGACCTTGAGAGCTTGTTCAGAAAAAAAAATCGGTGTCTTACAATATTTTAGGTGAAAACTTACACTATTTGGGGGCTGTTCACTAGCACTCCTATAAGCAAGTATCTGCCATTGTTTCCACTCAAATGTTATTTTCAGGCGTTTATAACTTGCTCGTGGTAAAAACACGACCAAACAGCAACTTGGCGTGTAGGGTCTCATCCCACGACGGGGTCCCCAAGTGCCGTGGGGCGCGGGCACGGCTCTGCCCCAGCGGCCCGTGCCGGGGGGCACGGCGAGCTCCGGACACCGTCGCGCCGCGGGCGGGGCAGGGCGGGGCCGCGTGCTGCTGCTCCTGCTCCCGCTCCAGCTCCAGAGCCGGGACACGGCTTGGCACCACTTCCTCCTCCCCCTGGTGCCGCCGCCGGCCGGGAAGCCGCTGCAGGTAAGGCGTGCGCGGCGCCCCCAGCCCTGCAGCCACGGCCTTTCCTCGCAGGCGAGGTTTCCGGAGCCCGCTGGGACTCCCCACCTCGCGGGGCTCTCCCCGCCCGGCAGAGGCTGTGTTCCGACTCAGGCGTCTGCCCCCGTCTCCAGCTGCCAGTCCTCGGTCCAGGGCCCGGGGCTGAGCGCTTGGGCATGTGCAGCGCGGTGCCGGGGCAGGGGTCACTCCTCGAGTCCTGGGCTGGACACCTCTGCGCGGTCGTGGGGGCAGGACCCGACCCCGGGTTGTGGGAGATCTCACGGCATCGACTTGCCAGCGCTTGTCGAGACACGAGCGGAAACCAAACGGAGCTTCTGGTGCCCAAGGGATGTTTTCAGAGCTGGGTGTGGATAAGAGGTCGTTGCGTCCTCAGCGCCCTGGTCAGTAGGGCCTGCATACTACTTCTAGGTCTTTCCTCCTGCTTTTTCTATGAGCAAAATCTCATTGCAATGAAGAACAGGATTGTCTCATTAGTGCCTGGGTAAAAAACTGAATACAACGTCTGGATCTGAACCCATATGCGTTTAGGATGGACTGCATAATTTATATAATTCGACAATGTAGGTGTCTGAAGTGACATGCCTAGATTGCCACTACCAAAGAAACCCAAGGGCTGCAGTTAGATGTGGTTGATGTATGCCATGGATATATCCACAACATCCTTTAAAGCAGACTCGATAGATCAGCTGTGCTGCTTTTCAAAATCACAACTCCAGACTGAAAATACACTAAATACCAGTATATTAGGTGAATACATTCCATGTATCCAAGAGGACTCTTTTATTATTTTGAGAACCAGACAGTTGCTGCTATTTGATTTGAAATGGTGGATTGTTGTTTTCTATTTTTCCTTTAAATTGGTCTTTTCTGTGTTATTGCAACTTGTTCCATTATGAAAGTTACTCTGATCACAGTAAAACACACAGTCCCCTGGGATGCCAGTGGACTCATCAATGCTATTGGGATTACTATTTTAGCTAGTGCTAGATATACTAACAGCATTTATGAATATTTTGTGATGTTTTAACATTTCAGTAATGCCAGAGGTACACAACTGTGATATTTTGGGGATCAATAGTTGCAAAATTCCCATTGTTGTATATTACTTCTGCACCCTAGAAGTTTGTTAGTAGATGGGATCCTATTACATGACAATAATAGGCCTTTCCCACAATGATTTTTCTTTTTTATAAACAAAAGTTTGCTGTAATTAAAATTGCAACTATCACACTGTACTGTATAGAATCTTTTTAGGTCTTTCAATTTCATTTTGAATGTAGTTTTTTCTCTGTCTGAGCTACTTGTAAGCAGATTCCAGTGTACATAATAAATCATTCATGAGTGTTTACACTAAATAGAAGCACGCCATATAACAGCAATATATGCAACTCGCCTATCTGATGATAGATAATATACACAAAACTGTATGAAAATATATTGAAAGAATAAAGGGAAATGTTGAGTATTGAAAGATTGTCAATTTTCAATACAAGGCAGTTGGAAACTCTTCTAAGAGATGATTACACTAATTAGAGGCCAGAGAATAGGTGTGGTAAATATTTTAGTGTTTTCCCCCTTGTAACTGATTCCAGTTTTGTTTATTATTTCAACATTACTGGGTATTATGTAGCAGAACCCAAAACATCACCTATTTGATCAGCTGGTTTTTATGTTAAATAAGTTCAAGGTCACCTAAGGGAGTCATCAACTGCCATAAAGCAGAGTGCCTGTTTACTATCTGTCAATCTATTCTTGAGACTGTTTCAGTTTCTTGTGTTCTTTGTTTCTTGACTTCCTTTACCCTTCCTTTTATAAGGTTATTGTGAACATGTTTTACAGGTTTGATTATGGTTAATTCATTTAGAATCTTTAGTTTATATTAAAAATGAAATTCCAGCAAAGTTAATGTATGTTAAACATGACTTCTTTGGTTTGTGGAATGACATGCATACAATGAAGATAATACTTAGCGCTTAGTAACCCTTGTTACTTCCATAGCACTGCAGTCAGGGCACCTTAGCCAACCCTTGTATCTGTGTTGGGATTGCACTGAAGTCTTCCGAAGTTACGTAGCTGCCATTGGTATAAAAGTCAACGGAACATGTGAGGTTTATTTTGCAGGAAGTGACAGCCAGTATTCATTAGATAAGATTTCATGGTGAAAATGCTGAGTGAGGTTTTTTCAAGGCCCCAATTCAGTAAGGTGCTTGAATATGTGACTCACTTTTTTTCCCATGGGACTACTCATGTGTTTGGACTTCCATGACACTACTCGTATGAGTAAGGTCTCGAGAACTGCAAACTATTATTAGCCATGTTTTGAACTTGTAGTAGCTAACACTAACACCTACAAGAATAGCAGAAAATGAAGTTGTGTTTAAACCCTTCAAATATCTAAGTGATGTAGCATTTGAGTAATACAAAATATACTCTTTTCTGGTTCTGTAACTACTTGACCAATTTATGTGTTGTTCAAACAAAATTACGTAACTGCATGTTCATTCAGAGTATGTTTAAAAACAAGGGCCTGTTTTACTAGCTCATAGACATTAGTATCTTACCAGTCCTACTTTTACATATCCATCCTGTTTTTCCTTTTGTGTGCCATCTTTGTTTGGGGAAGAGGTGTTCAATTTTTATACTGTTACAGATGTATGTGCACCCTTTTATTCTGTAGTTAGCAACAAAAAAAAAATATATCCCATAAAGTTGCACCCCCCCCAGCTTAAAATGATAAAATAAGTTACAGGGGATGTAGGCCCAAATGTGGTGAAGATTATTCTACTGTACTCCATGCTGGTGTGTAAAGTACATATGTTCTGAGTTGCTGCTGTTTTCACTGCCCCATTTTCCAGCTTAGGTGCAACATAAACTATTTTAATTAATATTGTGTCACCAAAAGGGTTTGAAATGGCCAATTGAATTCTGCCAAGATAGAGTCTTTTGATGAAAACATATCTTTATTGATTGTAGAAGAAGAAAATCATTCTTAAAATGAAATCCAGAGAAAAATCATATCCCTCAGAGAAAATTTCTGAGTGGCAGGCTGAGATTAACATCATAAAATTGAATTTGTGCTGCAAACCTTTGATGTAATCAGCAGCTGGGAGATGGTGTTGCCCTTACTGTGCTCCTTCTGATTGTGGTGAATTATTGTGTGGAATGAAATAAGTGTTTCTTGTGTCACTCGTTCAAGAAATACAAACAAGGTATTACTAGGTGGTTCTTGCTAGTTAAAATGGGTTGTATTGATTCCTGGTCCCGTTCTCCTGCTCCCCTGGATGGCAGAAGCACTATATTCATGCCCCAGGAGAGAGCTGTATGTCACTCAACAGTGACTCCTCCGGCCGATTAAGGAGTAGCATTGACAGGTCCCAAGGGAAGTCCCATTAAATTTCAAGCTGGAAGTATAGTGGCAGACAGGCAGAGCCTTAAGGATCGCAACAAGGAAACAGAACAAGGGAATATGTAGGATGGCAAGGGTCCTGTCAGGGCCACGAGGAGTTGAAGAGTGGGGTTGAAATGTATGGATTTGAATAACTTACTCTAAGTCTGGTGCTCTGATAACTAAATTCATTAACCAAGGCAGCAGTACTTGTGCTGCCATACCACAATCAATTAACAAAAATCAAAAGGCTACACCTCCAGCAATTAAAAAAATAAAGCCAATCATTTGCATGCTCTTGTTATATTGTATATAATAACAACATATTGTCAACTGCCTGTGCTGTATATATTTTGAAATATATCACATTGCTCTTGCTATTATTTTAGCTGACATTTTCCCCCTCTTTTATATTTTTTACCTGGTTTATCTTTTCCCTTGTCGTTGTCAGTGTCATTTCATTTTGTGCTTCTTTCTTTCCCCAGCATGATAGCATTCTTTTCTTCTTTCTACATCGTATTCCTTACCTTTTCCCTATAACTTTTGTATCTCTGTTCTATTTCCATTTCTCCATCAGCTCTCTTTCTATCTCTTTCTTATTACTGTTTCTTTTCTCTAATATACCCTATCCATTTCGACAGGTAAACAGGGGCTCATAAAGCCTCCTACTTCACAGGCAGCAGCAGCAATGTTCTCAGTTTTGTGCCTGCAACAGATGTCTAGCTAATATCTTATATGAATACTAAAACCACGGGTGTTGGAGTTGTATGATGGCAGATTTACAAATGTATAATGCTATCATATGTTCACATTTGGAAAAATTATTTTATTTTATAGAAATTGTTCTGCTTGCTACAGACAGTGGATGAATAGAATTTTCAACCCTTCAGAATGAGATCTTTATGTGAAATCTGTTGCTTTCCAGCTGCAGCTACTTGCATAAGGGTGATGTGTGTCGTAGCTGTAATTTAGAGTGAGTTTTTGGCATCTGAGAGAGTGCTGAACACTCGGGCTAGGGACAGAAATTACACACAAGCCAGTATGAGTGATCAGAAACCGTTTCAAATCTGAAACACAGCATAAATTCAGTGAACAAAAACCGCTTTAAAAATGGTTGAAACAGGTTTAAGATAAACCTGGATAGATATAGTATCAGACTTAACTGATTTAGGTTAAATCAGTTTATTGAACTTCTGCTCCTGATTCCTCTCCAGATTCAAGTTAACTCACGGTCTTCCAGCATCCTAGTATGCTTTGAACCTCCCCCGCCATCCCTCTCCTCCCCACCTTGCAGGGAGAGTGAGCAGCTCAACTATCTGCCCTGGCTGAGCAGGGAGGTGTGCTCTAGTGAATGCACTCCCCTGGCCTTCTGGCCTGGGCCACTGCAGACGTGGCTGCATTTCTGGAATCAAAAGTAAGTGCCTGTTTACTTACTTGTCAGTTCAGTCTACATAGCTTAGACCGGGGGTGGACAATTATTTCAGCTGGAGGGCCGCTTATCAAGTTTTAGCAAGAGTCCAGGGATACATGGGTAGCCCTGCCCCTTGACAGGTGCCCTGCCCCCTAGTCGCTATCTTGGGACTGGAAATCCCACCCCTTAGCCCCTTGACCTTTGCCACCAGAAGTCCTTCTCCTTGCCCCTGGAAGTACTCCTTTCGGCAAGGGGGTTTGGCATCTCGTTACTAGAAAAATACCAAATTATAGTCTAATAATCAAATACTTACTACAGCGTTCATTAATTTGATTTTTAAAAATATTCTCATCTTGATTTACTTGTGTTTGCATAACGTATATAGAGGTAAGTGTCTTCTAATAGCTTAAAATAAAGTCTTACTTTTGTATATTGTCAGAGGAATGTGAGGAGTATGGGTGGGTGGGTGGGTGGGAGGGTGGGTATAGGTGTGTGGAAGGCTCTGGGTGTGTGGGTATGTGTGCTTGTGGAGTGTGGGGGAGGGAGCGGATGTGTGGGTGTGGGGGTATATGAGGTTTGGGGTGGGGTGTGTGGATGTGTGGTCGGTGAGCATGTGGGTGAATGTGTGGCTATGTGGAGAGTGGGTGGGTATGGGGTTTGTGGGGGCTGTGAGTGGTGTGGGGGATGTGAGTAAGTGGGGGGCAGGGTTGTGGCATGTGGGGAAGGGTGGGTGGCCGAGGTGTGTGTGAGGGGGTGTGGGGTATGCATGGTGGGGTATGGGTACCCACAGCCAGTGCTACTAGTGGCAGAAGCAGGCCATGAGGCCTCGGGGTACTGAGGGCCCCCAGCAGACAGAGTCCTTACCAGCGTGCCTGCCAGCCTGGGCTCCATGTCCCTGCAGCCCCTAGCTTTGGATCACTGGCACAGGCCCCATGCTCCCACCCACCCGGTCACTGCCATTCCCTCCCCCACCCCGTCTGCCACTGCTGCCCTTCTCTTGCCACTTCCCTACCTTCCCTCTCTTGCCACTGCTGTCACTTCCCCACCCTCCACCCTGCCAACCACTCTAGTACCACGTGGTTCCTGGCTGCATGGCTACAATGATAGAACACAGCAGGAGCCAGCCTGGCCTGACCAGCACCTCATGGAGCCAGCTGGGAATCGTGAGGGCTAGGCTGAGCTCTGCATCCTGTGGTCCTGGCCATGCAGCTGAGACCCACATGGTGCTGAAGCAGCCAGCAGGCAGGCAGGTGGGTGGGGAAAAGTAGCAAGTGGGAAAGTGGGGAAATGGTTGTGGCAGCAGCAGTGGGCAGGGGAGGGAGTGGCAGCAGCTGGGCAGGAACACATTGACAGTTGGGCGGGAGTGTGGGGTCCATGTCAGTGCTCCAGGGTCAGGGGCAGTAGGAGTGTGGGGCTTGGGCTGGCAGTAGCTCTGTGGATCCAGGCCAGCTCCCCCCTCTCCCTGCTTGTGCAGCCCAGTCCAGTTCCATATAGCCCGTGCCAACCTGGGCTTAACACTTCTTCTGCCTTGCCTTCAGCCAGCACTGGCCCTGTGCTCGCACCCAGCTGTCGCTGCACTCCCACCTGCCTGCTGCCACTCTTTTCCCCTTCCCCCCAACCCAAGTTGCCCTACTTCCCCCAAGGACTGGGGCAATCCACAGTGGTCCACGCCCCCCCGGCATTCTTAGCTGAGTTGTACTTCCAGACAGAGAGAGGCAGGGAACAGCCCCAGGATTGCCAGGCCAGAAGTCTTTGTTAGACAAGGGCTTCCAGCTGGGGCGGGGCAGGGCCAGGCAGACCTTGTTGCAGTGGCTGCTGGGTCCTGCTGCTGCTGGTGCTTTGTCATCTTTGGATGGGCAGCCAGGGGCAGATAATTATTAATTTTCTAAACTTTTTAGGGGCTCCACAGGCTGGATAGAATGGCTTGGCAGGCTGTATTTGGCCCACAGGCTGTATTTTGTTCATCCCCAGTTTAAACTAACCTGCAAAGATTGAATCAATTCATGCTCAGGCTTTTTGACTGTCGATTCAGTGTGGAGTAACAGGTGGGGATTCTTTTTTACTGGAAGTAACAAATTTAATTTTATTAAAAATATAACGTTTGTGTCAATTTATTTGTTTATTTATTTTTACCTAAAGGGAAAGAGAAGGTGTCAGATAAGTAAAGCTGAATAGAATATCAGAAACATGGAAAGAAAATAGGATCTGGGCTACAGCAGCTTTACAAAACTGTCATGAAAATTTCCAGCTTGTGCCTAAAATATATGCCCCTGCACTTTATTATGATATTGAAACTAATGGAAAGGCAAATGATAGTGTACTTCTCCAACAAAAATATAAATTCCTCTAAACAAAAAAAATTCTAGAGAGGAAGCACCCTCACTTTTTTTTTTTTTATAAAAGCAATTTCAAAAACTTTTAATCAGTTCAACCAACATATCTTTCCTTAAATAGTATGTAGAGGTTAATTAAGTACAGGGAATAATTCTTCCACATCTCTTAATTCATTCGTTTTTATCAACCACATTTGTTTTTGTACCCAATGTGATAAAATGTAGACTATTTTCTGATGCAGTCTCTCATTAGTAGTAAATGTGCAGTCTAAGAATGCAGAGTTCTAGCAAAGAAAATAAAAAATGCAAACCCTTAGGAAGCTTTCTGACAGACTGATTGACTTACCTGCATGATGGTCTCTTTTGTGTGTAGGTGATGTTTTTTACAAACTATAAATTTCTGCTTGGGGTACTTTTATTCACATGTTGTAGGATGATCTGCATCTACTGGATGGAGGTTTTTGTCAGAATCAATTTTTCATTATACAAACTTGTTGAAGCAGCAGTTCTCGGAAAGGGAATTCCTAGTATAAGGGACCTTGATGTACATGAAGTCAGGTGAGCTCTAAAATTTATATTGGGAACTAAGAAGATATTTTTTTTTTCTTTATAGAAAAAATACATCCCTCCCAACTATAAGTGATAAAACTTTACAAGAGACACCAAACAGAAGAGTTTCTGGTGTGCTCTAGAACAGTCTTGATACATAATAACAAGGTTAACGACAGGTTGTTACCTTGGACTTTCGTGAGATCAGGCACAAATTTTTTCTTTTCATATCCCTCTGTATTTTTTTACTTTTTTCTTAGTATTTGAGTGTCTCATACTCCACTTGAAAAAATTATCCACATGTCGCTCGTTTGAGTCAGGAGAGTACCACTGTTCTAATTTTAGAAATGGGAAATGGAAGTTTAGAAGAATGTGACTTGTCCATGCTTACATAACAAGTGTATGGCAGAGAATAGAAACTTTGAGATGAGCAAATCATGTTTCCCTGAGGGCAGGAGAGAGGAGGCAGGCCAAGATAAGCTTACCTCATGGATGCTATGATTCTGCAGAGGAAGGATGTAGTAATTCTACATAGCTCTAATTGCTATAGTGCAACTCAGCAGTAGCATAACTAGGAGTGGGTGGGGAGGGATACATGCTCTGGGTGCCAAGTTAGAAGGGGTGCCAGAATCGCCCCCCATTTCTGCAGAGTCCATACCTCAGCAGCATATCCATGCCAAGAAATCCAAAACAGTCTCCAGCTGCTGCTTTAAAAGCACCAGCTGTGGCATGTGGGTGTTCCTGGCATGGGTGTGATGGCACATTCCCAACCCTTCTCTCAGAACTGTGCTCCTTCCCTGCCCCCCCTGTCCCCTCCAAACCTGTGCACCCTCCTGTCATGCCAGGTTATGGATTGAGGTGTTGAGGGATTGACGTGCTGACGGGCAGGAGAAATGAACAGAGTTTAGGGACATGCAAGGTCAGGAAGCTGCAAGATCAGTCTGAATTAGGAAGATGAGGGTGAGGCAGTGAGTGGGGTTGGAGACTAAGCAGGGTTGGGAAGCCAGAAAAGAGCAAGCCAGAGAGAACAGCAAAGCAGTCAGGGATGAAGTTGAGTCCTGCCGACCAGACATTTCCTAAGGAGCCATTGCACCCGGCCTTCATTTTTAATGAAAGTTAGATTCTTCCTGAAGAATCCAAAACTACAAACTAAAATTGCTGTAGTCTTCCTTGTATAAGCTGCAATTTTTTCATAAAACTATTTTCCAGACAAATAACATTCTTCATTGGGCTTAGAAGAAACATGCTGTTTTAAGTCTGGTCTGAAACAAGGAACCAACAAAGGACAGTTTGTGCATGCTGAGTAAGCAGGCCAGAGTTGGGAAAAGACTGGCTTGTGCAAGGTACTGAGGTTATTTGAGAGGAGGCTACTAAGGAGCATGAGTATCATGATTCATTGACATGCCAAAGGAAGGAGTTTATTAGGCCATGAGCAGGGAGAGGCAGAGAGTGAGGAACTTGATTTAAAGTTCTGTTCTGGGCTAATACCAAGAATAAGCATGCTTGAGTGGTCAGCACTAGAGGAATTTAACATGTGCCGATAAGCTACATGTAGCACAGATATGCCTTGGGCAGTATTTGACTTTGTTGAAACAGATTTTACCTTTTAAAAGGATAGTTCGATATATATCAGTTGATAAAATATACAAAATTTTGCTCCAGGTGCATCAGCATAACAAAATAGCTTTGATAAAGCTGAATACTATCTGACTGTGTGTGTGTGGAATTATGCAAAGTGTTTCCAGGTAACTCTCAAAAGCCACATATCCTAATAGGAGAAACTTTTGTACAAAATTATATATCTGTAATTCTGCACCCTGCAGATCCAATTAGTTTGATCAGGAAGATATGTTGTGATCTGAGGGGAAAAAATATCTTGTAAAAATGATGACGTATTGATACTACATATATGCCTTCTATTTATGTTATTTTCAGAAAGGCCAAATACAAAGCAACATGTACAAAATGTCTGTAAAATTTCAGGCATTAACATAACAATTGACAGTAATATTTTGCCCTTGGTAATGTTTTGGTAAATGATCTTTTATCTACAGTAGCCTATCCAAAACAACGCAGTGTGAAAATAGATTATCAGTTTTCTCAGAGTTTTTTTCAGAGATTTGGGTTAAAATTTTATTTTGTTTCTACATGCCTTGGGACCCTGGCAGATCCTAATTTTAATCATGCAATAGTACTGAGGAATTTTATCCTGGACCCACCCAAGTAATTATACACACTGCCTTGCCATGGCAGGGCATGTGATTCTAGGGATCTAGGACAATATTCCTCAGATCCTATCACATGTCTGCTGCCATCTGGACTTCTAAAGGTTCACCAGGCCTCCCAGTATTGGGGGACGGGTTTCCCAATGTGAGGCTACTCATTTGCTTTTCAAGGGTCAAGGTGTGGCTGTGGCCAGGACCCAGGGGCTGCCTGCTGCCCTAGCCCACTGATCAGCCATTTGGCTTTAAATGTTCTGTGTCTGAACTGCATAACACCCTACTCACTGGGACATTTAAAACTGTATCTGAGATCAGGGTGAATTTGGCTCCCACTCAGGCCCTGCACATACCAGCATGTTCAAAGGACACGTGTGGGCCATTTGCATTCATGCTTTTTGAACATGCTGGATGGAGGGGAACCCCAAATGAGGGAGCTGTTTCCCCGTCTCAGGCTCCCCACATAAGCTAGCAAATTCAAAGGACATGGATGCTTATGGGCTGTGTGTGGATACAGGGATCCTCATATTGTGGAGAGGCTCCTGTCTTGGGATGTTCATGCCACATGTTCAAATTAAAGCACAATACAAACCAGTCACAAAAGATAGTCCCCATTAAATCTGATCTGCTTTTTTTGTCTGCTTTGCCATATTATTGAACCATAAATTCCTTGCATGTGTGCCATGTTAAAATGTATGGTATGATGTATGCTGTAATGCTTCCCCTAGGGTATTGACAGACATTACACATAAACAGGCTTAAGTGATCACAAATTGGTTTAAACCTGTAACAAAACATAAGTTCAGTGCACATAAACCAGTTTCAAAATGGCTAGCACTGGTTTAAGATAAACCTGGTTGAATGTAGTATCAGACTTAATGGATTTGGCTCCAATCAGTTTATGCTATGTCTGTCCCAGACCATGTCCTGGTTTAAGGTAAACCAGAGTCCCCTAGCACCCAGAAGCTTTGGAGCCCTGGGCAGGGCTCTCTACTCCAGAGAACAAGGCTGGCCCCATCCCTCTGGCCCCTAGCCAGTGCTCTGGCTAGGTCTGTCATGCTTTCCCCTTCCCTACCCCTCACTGCTCAATCAGGAATCCCCCCCCTCCTTCCTTCCCTCCCATCTTCCACAGCACAGAACTCATCCGTGTGGACCCTAGGCATGTGATATGCTAGCTAATGCTCAGAGGGGTGTGTGCGTGTCTCCAATTTCACTGGGACAGATGGACACAACAGTGTCCACTTAAGGCTTTTTTGGAGCTAATCAACAGGTCAGCTGGTAATGGCCCTCTGTTCCTTGAAAGAAGTTGTTTAAGAAGAGCTTGAACTAATGAGAGGGGCTTTTATTTGGTTGATTGGCTGATTAAATGTTGTGTTCTCATCCCCTGCTGGCACCCTCACCTGTCAGGTTTGCAGATGGTATGAAGAAGCAGGGAGAGGGAGATTGAAAAGCTTAATATCATCAACACATACATGCACTGCACACCCACTCTTTGTCTTAGAGTGCTAGCCAGGGGCTGAGGTCTGGCAACATTCCTGCCCCTTGAGCAGCAAGCAGGGAAAAGCCTGGGATGGTGCAGGCAGGGTGGGGGTTTACACCCATCCCTAATTGGAACGTCCTGCTGAGGGCTGGCCATGCCCCCCATCAACTCATAACTGTAAGGGGGGGTGCTGCTCTAGCACCTCCTGGTTTCTAGCCTGAGCCACTGCGGGCCCAAGCTGGCATTTCTTCAGTCTAGAGGGGATGTCTGAATGGTTACAAACTGGCTTAGCCTAGCCAGGTTAGACTAACCTGCAAAGATTTAATCATTTCAGGCTCAGGCATTTTGAATGTTAGTCCCTAGCCTTAATGTCTCTATGGTGTTACCTTCAATCCCACCTTGCTGAAGAGTCAACAAAGGTATTAAATTCTGCATTGATCTTGGAGATCCATCTTGTCTGATCACCCACCACCTGGTAGAGACTCTAGCTTGTACAGAGGGAAAGAAGGGTTAATAGTCAGGGAATTTTATTAAAACATGAACAATTTTAAAATAAAGTCCCTAGTCTATCACAGATGTTCAGCAATAAATATTTTGATAAAAAATAAGAGGCTTTATTCTTTCTTGGTCTGTAATCATTTAGAATTGTGCAAAGTCTGTTCAAACCTAATTTAAAGGAGAGACAGAAGGGAACAATTCATTTATTATGTACTCTGTTGTGTGTAAATGACAGAGAAGATTTGGGTTTGCTGTTTGGAAGAGAGAAGATGCTGATATTTATATTCTCAGACTCCAAGTCTAGCTGAATATAAAAAACACTGAATTCTTCCTGCTTACTTTATAGTTGTCTAAGAGTACTCCCCAAAAAGGGTTCCCTGAGTTATCCTGATATGATTTTCATTTTCAGGCACAAACTAAAGAAGAATTAAAGCTTTTGGGCAGTAAGTTGAAGTTATCTTTCCAATATTCCCATTTGAGGCCACTGATGGTCTCACTACCTCCAATGTAACTTGGAGCAGCCTTTAGGTTTCATGGGAACCATGGACTTTATAGAATCATAGAAGGAGGGTCAGAAGGGACCTTGCAGATCTTCAGGTCCGACCCTCTGCTTGGGCAGGAAGAAAACTGGGTTCAAATCTGACCCCAGCCAGGTTTGTCCCAGAACAGGATGCCCAGGAGTGGCAAGTAAATACATTGAAAAAATCACACTTCTGAACAGGGATTAGTGAGCAACTGAATGTACTGCTGTTTTTCTACCATTGATTCAAAGTTGCAGTGCTGGGACAACCATTCAGATGCACTTTGTAATGTCCTGGTATAAACTATTAGTAGTTCTTAACCTGTGAAACTTTTTAGGATTTATCCTGGGACAGCAGACATGGATGTCTGAACAATTGCACTTTATCCCAATAAAATGGTTTATTCCAGGACAACTGCAACATCCAGTTACAGCCATACTGCTGCAGAGGCATTAAGGCAAAGCCAAACATCTAGACAATGTGATGTTCATTATTACTGTAGCACCAGAAGTCTGGTGAAATGCTAAAAAAGCCTGAGTCTCATGCTCAAGCCTTGAGATTAGGCAAGAAGGTTCAGTATGCAGGCAAAGCCCTCTCTTTTTCCTGGTCCATTTTGACAAAAATTGGAAAATAAAGATGGCCTGGTGTCAAGAGCAGCCAAGCCTTCTTTCCACAGGGCCAGATACTTGAGGATAGAAGGAATAGCTGAGGACCTCCACCCCTTTGTGAGCATTTCATACACAGAGCAATAGTAAGGAGACTCCATTTAAACTGTAGCAGCTGGATCTTTATTTAATGCACCTTACTCCATGCTGCTACTTGCCCCCTGAGCACATGGAGTTTCCAGCAAGGAAGTCTGCTCCAGGAGTCCTGAGGGGGTCATGTGAGAGAGGAAAAGGAGTGTATAGGAATCTCCTGATTGACCTGAATAGATTATTTTTGAAACCTGTTCCACACTGGCAAAAGCCTTTTGTGAGCTGCACTGAAGTGCACTGCAGGCAGAAGGTGGGACTGCTAACTGTGGGAAAGCTTTGAGTTTTGGTGGAGAACTGGCTGTTAGGAAGGGAAAAGGGAGACTTGATTTTATTCTTACATGTATGATGACATAACCATATCTTTACTACTCCAAACTTTCATCCATTGAAGTAAGATATGGAAACAGCAAAGACAGTTAATTGAACAGCAAATTTAAAATAGATTGAACAAAATTAAAGGTAATTAAAGCTAAGGTTTGAAATTATAATCCTTCCTCTTAGAAAATATATAGCATATGACTACTGCTTGAACAACCATTGCTTGATCAGCTGTTTTATACTAGGAAATATATCCATTTAGGTCATTATGGATTGTTTTTGTTGTTGTCTGGTGGGATTAAGCCCTGGTTGTTCCCATATTACCAGTATATTTAACCTTTGATAATGAATAGCAATAAGCAGGTAACAGTGGGACAGAGCAGCAACTAAACGTTTCTCAAGAACCAGGATTTCAAATTTCAAGTGCTCTTGCTCCTTGCACTATCACATTGCCATCCATTTCAGATGTCATCATGACATACTCGTCAGATTTCATGTGGCTTAGAACTAATTTAATTCCCTTTTATTTTCAGGCTTTGCTTACTATGAAGATCTCAGTGCAGGCAGTAGCATTGTGGGGGAAAAGAGCACCCTCTCACAGCATCACTGCCATAATGGTTACAGAGGACCAGCAAACTATTGTTACAGGAAGTCAAGAAGGACAAATATGTCTTTGGAATCTATCCTCAGAATTAAAGGTTTGTGTTAGTAGTTCTGCTTCTCAAAGCAGTCTGTTTTGAAGTCTTGTATTCATATAATTTATAATTATCTTATTGGGCTCCTATTCACACCATGGGTTTTAATCCTCATTAAATTAAGTAGGTTTATAAAATCTAAACTTGTTTTATTTTGGAGCATCGCATCTGTGCTTACACACTCTAGATTTTAAAACTAATTAAGCTGGGTTCATGATCAGCACTGCAGGAAAGCGGGATGGTCCAGCACTGCCCCCCTAGGGTGGGGACCCCACCTACACCATGCCCATGTCCTGCCACGCAGCTGTGGAAGCAGGAATCTGGCAAACCACACAAGAAAAAAAAGTGGAAGCAATTCGAAAGCTATTCAAAGGGCTGAACTACAAAAAAGTCACAGCACCATCTGGTGGACAAAGAAGCTCATTACATTTCTTTGAGTGCTTTTGTGCTTGCACACAATGAATCCAGGGACATGACACTGTAATCCCTGGTGAGCCAGACAAAACTACGTCCAAGGAATTTTAGTTTAATGCACAAGAAATACTTCTAAAGCATCAGGAAATCCCACTCATGGAAACAGACATGCAGTTGCGGTGCATGAAAGGGCAAAACAGGTGATGTGTACATGAGCCCATTTAGACCATAGCACTTATTTCGAAATATATGTAAAAGTTTGTGTTTCCTTTTGTTGAAGGAAAGTAATGTAGCAACATAATAAATACGAAAATTCAGAATGCAGAGTTCTATAAAGTGAAACACAGAATTCTTATGATCAGCCAGTTCTTTGCAGACTTAAATAATCTACAGATAACTGAGAGTCATGGCTTCCTTATTTGTGATCAAGTACTATGGAAGACAGCAGCTAGAATATTGGAATAGATTTGAGTCCTGTCCTTAAGAGCTTTGCTTTAAAGTCAGTAGCGCAGTGTTCTCTTAGAGTTTGAGAATAAGTACTCATTACACAAATGTGGCTAACAGGAGTGAAAGAATTGAGAAATGGAAAGATTTACTTTTTCTCTCAAGCTCACCTCTGAAATTTTTGAGGAAAGATGAACCAGGTGGGATGAAACATTTAAATTGTTATAACTTTATAACAAATATATGATTTAACACATCACCAACTGCTTTTAACCTGCTGTGTTTTCAAGTGTACAAAATTACAGTCTTGTGGTACTCTTTTGGGCTCAGTTGACCTGTTTTTGCTCAGCTAAAGCTACATCTGTCCAGTAGAATCATCCTGGAGCATCCAGGTAGACAGAGATTTCAGAGGGAACAGGTCTGTTGCTAAGCCCCTTAAGAGAATGTTATGTGCTCACTTTTTTACCAAAGCACTTAAATTCTTTTTGTTAACCACAAATTAGTTCCTTAACATTGTTTTGGCAAGAAAAAAGGGCATTTCATGGTTTAAAAAACTATTAGGATGCAGGTTATTGGTCCTGGGTATGAACAGGTGAACACATGAAGTTTCAGGAGGGAAGTTCAGGGTCAGTTAATCTGTGGTAATTGTTTTGTGTCTGCACTACCCCACAATAAGTGGAAGCTAAACCAAGGTAGTTTAGACTTGAATGAAGCAACTGCTAAATTACCATAAGTTAGCTTCCACTTATTATAGAATAGTGTGGACACACAAGAGTTGAGGATTAGTTGATAGCTAGGAAGTGTCTGTATACACATACACACCATTCACTCAATATGATTTATCTCTGTCCATGCCTGCCATCAAGTTAAGCGTTCAGATCAAGAAATGGTTTTTGCTTTTAAAGGAGCTCATCAAAGTTAATGGAATTATTTAAACACTCAAACCTGTGTTTAGGTTCTTTGCTGATACTTTTTCTTTTGGTATCCAGCCATTTTCACTGTCTGAGTACACAGGTGGTTAACCACATTACCCTGAATCCAGACAGAAGGTAGGGCAGAGTGGAAGTTTAGGACACTTTTACGTGTGCTCTGGGCATTGGGGGTGGGGGGTGTTTTAATCCAAGCGGCTCTGAGAGCTGCTCTGATTAAGTGCTGTAGCGTCTTGTGTATCAGTGTCCTGTGATTCTGAATGGTGGCAGGATGGTTGAGCTAAAGGTCATTCAGTGATCTTTAGTTCAAGTGTCCCCGCTACTATTTTAAAGTGCAGGGATGCTGATACACGAGACACAGGAGGCTGCTGGAGCACAGTAATTATACTGCTCCTGCAGACTCAAGTCTGCTCTGTTGCGCTGTTCTCACAGTGTATCAGAGCAGCCTCTGCCCTCGTGTATAGGCACCCATAGCGTAATTCAGAGACATGAAATTTTGCAGGCAATAGCCTATTTCACTGGATACTAGGGATGGACACAGTTCCTAGCATTTGATGAAGGAATAAGTAATAAGCTATAGAGTCAGTGTGTTCTTATTCCCTGTGCCCTGTATGGTATCTTGCATCTTAGAAGCCACTCAGAAGGAGAAGTCACAATAATACTCACAGGGACTGCATTTTTTCCTGTGTGCAAACATGCAAAAAGGAGTTGCTCTTTTTATACCTATGATTGTACATCCCCAGACCAGCTGGTCACTGTCTGAATTTTGTAGATGATGATGATGATGATGATATGGTGAACTATTCTGTGATAAAGATGTGTTTCCCAATTCTGGGTCACTTTTACATAACAAGTACTGGTTTGTTTGTGTTTAAGTAAAATAATTTCATTACTCTTCTAGATTTCATCAAGAGAAATTCTCTTTGGCCACACTGCTTCAGTAACATGTTTGGCAAAAGCAAGAGATTTCGAGAAACAGCCATATGTGGTTAGTGCTACCGAAAATGGGTAGGTAATTATTGGTACTCAGTTACCTGCTACTTGAATCACAAAGTATGTGGCCAGGTTCAAGGCTGTAGCATTTAGCAGCAAATTGTTAATCCATTTCCCTGTCATGTGGGACAGGTGGAGGTTTTTTACTATGTATAGTGAAGTTATTCTCTAGAATTCCTCTGTAAAGAGGGCCTCTGTTTCTTTCATGTACAGATGGCATGTACAGACTGTTCCATATATAATATTATATATGGAACAGTCTGTACATGCAGGTCATGATGAGCTCCTTGGAATTCAGAGCGGGCTGATAGGTCCAGAAACTTAATGTGCTTGCCAGAGGCTTATAAAGAAGAATGAGTAGTCCAAAGGTCCAGCCAGGCACCCTGTAAACCAGGAGCACAAACTGGATGCAGGGACAAGATACCCTTTAGTAATCCATAGCTCCTGAGAGAATGAGGCTGTGGAGGAATTGGAGTGTCCAAACTCACAGTGTACTTAACAGATCTAGAAACAGTAGTGTGAAAGAGAAGGCTGCTTCTGAAGGAAGCATGCTCATGTCCTCCAAACTGTTTTTTGTTTGGTGTTTGTTAATTTTGGCCAGTTTACATTAAGAGCATCTTTTTTTGGAGAAAGAGTGCAGTGCTTTCTGTCTCAGTTTCTTCACATAGCTCATATCCTCTGGGGTAGGACTTGGCTAAGTGGGTCACTTACCTTCTTCTCTACCCTGCCTGCATAGTACCTAATAGTCGCTCTCTGGATCTTTGGTGATCCGCATCTCCAAGGGAATCCATTAGAGAATGGTATCCCTAACCCACTTCTCTATTTTCCAATCTGGAACCCTCACAAAGTAGCTAAATCTACGTCTTTAGCATGAAACTCAGGCTTCCCCGGGATGTTCTTTACTACCCTTCTCCTTTAAAGGCTCTTTTTCTCATCTATCTTGTGCTTGTCTTCTCCAGTTACCTGGGTGACTCTCTTGAGGCCATTTGCTAGGCGAAGCTCTTATTTGAAGAAATAGTGAAAGGTGTTCATATTCTACTATTGGATACATTTGTAGTGAGTAGCTGGAATGCGTTTACATCAGAACAAAAGGTTTTCAGACCTCTTAAAATGTTTATGCCACCAAACCACCGGTGAATTATTATGTGTACCATATAAGGGCAAAGCATCCATCACAAAGCTCTGGAAGGTTGCAACATGAAGCTCAAATGAGTATAACTAGGATGCTTACTCTTCAGGAGATGCAAGCTTTGTCAGATTGTGTTTTCTAGGCTGTGAATCATTTACTTTTTTAGAACCTTCAGGCTGCTATCTCTTGGATTGAGGTTAAGAATTTTGCATGGAAGAAGATCTCGTTTCCTCTAATGCCGCATCAAAATAGCAGACTTTTCCTCTTTTTTTCATTTGCTTATTTCTCTTAGGAGAATGCATAATGGGCAATTTTTGTTTCCTTTTTTCTATAAAATGTTGAATTTGTTTCATTAAGATTTTAATTTGTCTCCACCTTCATGTATCTACTGATATGCTGTAGTAGTTTATTTACAGCTTTGCTAAAAATATAATAAAATTGACAATCAAGTTATATATAATCAAATATATCTAATATATCCTTTTACTAACAAGTATACAATACAATTACACATTCTATCAATTTAAAAATATAAAACAGAACATAATATATGATGATAAAAATAGCTCAAATGAAACAATATGTAATAGAAGAAAAAAAGGGAAAAACAGTAATTTGGCCCTTATTCTTTGTACAAGTAATGCATATACACCCAGTGAGTATAGGACAGGTTTGAAGTTATTTGAGATGGGCCAAATTGTGGACAGTATCTGACAGAAAGAAGATATCAAGATGTAATATTTATTGAATTTTGTTCTCGTTTTGGTATAAAGCGAGTGCCAATTTAAAATGTATAGAAACTTTGGCTCAAATTCTGCTGTCAATAAAACCATGTAAAAATATAGTAACTACTGATGTCAGTCATTTTGCACCTTATTTACCAGTGGAAAAGATCATTTGACCATCTGGAAATGATTAATACAAAACAGTTGTTTATGGACTAAGGTTTGGATTATATCTTGTGTGGATTTTGTTGCTGAAGTGTACCTGGAAATTATAAATAAGATAATCCTTTTGAGTTACCTTATTATATGAAAATAATATTATTAGTCAAATTTAAATTGCTATATAGGTTTTTCTTCTGATATATTTACATGAGAGAACTTTACTCTTACTCTCCCCCCAAAATTGTATCATTATTATTTTATAACTATCATGAATTTTTGTTTCTTTTCTATAAAGAGTGATGATGACCATTTAACTCTATTAATGATTTCAGGTTTTAACACATTTGCTGAGCTATCATAATTCAGCATACTTTTAAGCCTCCATTTGCAAGAGAAATATGTTGTACAACATTTAGATGTTGGTTCCACAGTTTATTGCATATTGTTTAAACAGAGGTAGAATGGATAATTATACAAAAATGGTTAAAAGCTTATATTCCTAAAATAATAACCTGCAACTTTATAAATACAGTGAAGCATAGCAAAATGCTGTATTGTTTACATGAAATGCTTGTGTTAAGCATAGGCTTCAGAAATAGCCTCACGGTGGCACTGTTTCTTCTTAACAGAATATGATGGCTTATTTCAAGAAGTAAGTTTGGTGTGGCAGAAGATACATTATGTTTTTCAGAATGTGTAGTTTAAGTTCAGTGAAATGAATCATTTTCAGTAGGATGTAGTTCCAACGAATGATAGTTATACTGACACACTGACGAGCCATAATGGCAGTATACCTACAATTTGTTGTAGACCAGAGTTGGCCTTAAAGTAAGGTTTGTTGTGAAGCAGCAGGGTGTAATTACCAAAACAAAAAGAAACAGATACTGCATGTCATCCTGTGCTAATGACCACAACATTTTCTTACCCAGTAATCTGTAACAAAAAGCCACATAAACGATCAGACTGCACTTAAGTACAGCACTGAAGAAAAACTTGGGGGCACAAAATTATTCCAGCCAATTGAGTTGAAATGACGGAGAATAATATGAAGTTATCTTTGGCAGGGAGATGTGTGTTTGGAATGTCACTAGTGGCCAGTGCATTGAGAACGCAAAGCTTCCTTATAGGCATACAGCAATCTATGTAAGTACAGCAACTTTTCATGGACTGTATAAATACTTTTACATGCAAGTAGCACACACTGTTACTACAGTATTCTTCTATCATTCTTTTAGTATATGTGGATTTAAGATTATAGCATAATTCATAACGAAAGAACTTGGCACAAAGCATATGTATACTCTGGCTATTTATTACTCTTCCTTATCTCATTTTACAGCTAGGAAACAAACTAAAACTTTTTTCATTTTTGTGCTTCATCTCTGTTTCTTGGTCAAATGAAGTTGTTCTTTTCCAGTCACTAATATTTCTAGAAAGTAATACTGCTATAGCTATTGCCTGTGATATCTGATCTTCAGGTGCTGATGTGCAGTAAGGCCCATGGTCTTTGTATTATTCTCTATTAGGCATGCATACAAAAAATATAAGTTTAATGTTACCAGTCTTAACAGTATATTGTATAAATGCAAATCATGCGGCCAAACATTTTGTAAGATAATTTGCTCAAGATCTTTTTAAAACTTAATTGGAGGGTTTTGATTGCCTAACTGCTAACCTAGAAGAAAATGAGACTCTTTCCCTCTCCCAAAGTGCACTTTCATTCATGGCAGAGCTCAGCAGCAGACCACTTATTTTTAGATGCCAAATTGCTTTAAATCTTTTTTCAGCAAATTCCCTTTCAAGTGTCTGCTTTGAACTATAGCCAGGTACGTTCTGAGTACTTTGATGTTAGAGTGTGTGTATAGGTGTGGGTGTATGTTTGAGAAATATACATGTATATGATTTAGGAGACCAGCATAAATAGATCTGATTCAGAAAGCTCGTTTATTTCTAGACATATTTGTGAAAGAAGAGCTAAGGGTCCCTAGGTTAATTAAAAGGCTGTTTTCTTGTGTAGGAAGGTCTAGGTTGAATGAAACTTGCACGTGATGAAAGTCTGAGACCTTACTGAGCTTTCATGCAACTCAAGTTATAAGTAAATTCAGAATCTAGATGTTTTAAAGCTTGTAGAGGTAATACTAGCAGACATCAGCATAGTTTTCCATGATAGCTTTTAATTGCCTTAATTTTTCAATCTTTCATTATGCAGCATATTTAGAATTAAATGTACTGTTATAGTTTTATCAACAGATTCTGAGACCTTAATAAAATAATAAATATAAATTACATCATATTATCATATATATATTCAGTACCAGTAGCATTTTAACAGCCTGTCTAATGATTATTCTTTTGGCTCAGTTAGATACAGGTTTAAGGATTACAGAGAGGTTACAATATGGGTTTGCTTTTGTTTGTCTGGTACTAGTACATATGTAGATCAGACATGGAGTCTCAGATCTTGTTCTTGAGGCCAAGTAGCTTAGGAGGGCAAGAGAAATAATATACTCAACTCCAGAGAAAACTAGCACTGTCATCTATTAGGACATATGGAGTGGCATTGAAAAGGAGTTGAGCTTCTCACCTGTAGAGATTGTAAAAATATACTGTCATATTTGTGGGAATATTATTTCCTACAGAAAATTATTCTCTTTGACGGTTTAAAGACGCATGAGGATTTTGATGGTATCAGCACAAAAACTGTTGTTTGATTGCTAATTAACATTTCATAAATCAGGGTTTGTAGGTTGCCTCTGCAGTTCATATAAGCTTGAGCTGTAATTGGCAAATGTCAAGACATTTTAAACAGCAGGTGCTGAATTTGCACTGTTATTTTAACACAGAGCTATAAGGATGTTTAATTTGTGGTTAAGCAAATGAGAGATCTCTCCTCCAAATTTACCAGTTAAGAGCTAATACTTTTAAAAACAGCAACAAGCATTTGAAAACACCTTTCTTTGTGGAGCCCAAGGAATATTCCCAGGTTATGATCATTTTCTGCATTCTTCCTCATCTACTGAACTCTTTGTAATTTTCAGTCATTAGCCAGTTAAGTGTAATAGATAAAACAGTTTTTGTATCCATGATTTAAAGTACATCCTTCCTTCCTTTCTCATGTCCTTCTGAAAAGATATCTAGCAGATTTTGCAGATTCATTGGTATCTGGCAGGCCTGCACCATGAGTGCTTCTGCTATGGCCTTGAACCTGCTATCTCTGGGCTGTCAACCAAGTGCCTTTACACTTGTGCCATCCCAGCCCCTATTTAAAGTACATAGAGATAATGAATAAAAAAACCCTGCAAGGGTTTTTTTAAAATACCATGTTCATGTAAGTTTTTGTGATTTGTTTGAAGTGACTGTGCTTCCCCTGAGCAGTTTTATAACAGTTATCCATACAAATATACAAAAAAGTTCAAATATTTACTGAAAACCAAGAAAACCTTGAATTTGTTAACCCTCTTGCGCCTGTCCCCCGCTGCCTGCCTCTGCTATATGCCCTCCTGTCATATGCCCCCTGTCTCCTGCCCCTTCATGCCTGTGCCTGACATCACTGCTTGCTGCCTCCCCTCCTTGTCCCTTGATCCTCATGCCTGAGCCTATTCACCCCTCACGCATTGCTTTACCCACTTCCTGTTCCCCCCTGGCAGCCTATCCCTTCACCTCTTGCTTCCACATGTCCGTGCTTGCCCCCCACATGCATCCCTTGCTAACCCCACCCTTACCTCCTACTGCAGTTCTGCTCTCCCAGGGCAGGCAGCAGCAGCAGCAGTCCCAGCTCAGCCTGACCAGGGAGAAATGGTGGGGACTCCTGACCAAGCTGGACTGGACTACAACTTGAATAATTCTTGCCAAAAATAACACCCACCTTAGTTAATGAGCACCAGCTCTCAACAGTTAGCTTCCCCCTCTAACACATTGCCCGTACCCTCCTTCCCCCGTCCTCATCCCCAAAAGAGAGGAAATTTGTTGAATACTAACAAATTAAAGCTTTTTTAACTAGTATGTCCAGGATTCCACCTGGAAAATAAATTACTATAAACCCTTTGCATTTTTAGCCTGAAGGCTTTAAGATTTGAGTGCCTGCTCATAACTGTAGTAGTATTGCAAACACATGGGAAAAATGAAATTTCTCAAATCAGTAAGACCAACATTACTTGGGGATTAATGGAGTCAAATGAACTCCTCAAAATCAACCTGGAAGCTAATTATTAGCTAGTGTGGACCATGGATTTCAGGCTTCATATACTGTCTATGTGAACATCTTTCTGTGAGCAGGCACCTACAGTCTGCATGAATTTCATCTTACTATTGTATGCTCCAGAGTGTTAGTGACACTAACCCAAGCAGTGAGGTGCTGCTTCTACCTTCTCTGATTTTTTTTTTTTTAAATGTTTTTGGGGCACCCATAGAGTTTTAATGAAGTTTAAAGCATTAACATACTGTTTAATGCTGTTGCCTTGGTAACCAAGGTTTTTAAAAAATTATGATGGGAAGAAGCTAAAAATAATATGCAAAGGAACTTGTGTAGCTCTGTATGTTAACCTTTACTTATTTAATTCCATTTGGACAGTATTACCATTGTTCATTCCGAATGACAGGAGATGGCTGGCTTCTTTGCTGTGGAGAATATCAGGATGTCCTTATTATCGATGCTAAGACTTTGGCTGTTCTTCACACTTTAACATCTACTCAGTGTTCTGATTGGATCAATTGTATGTGCATTGTTCACTCCACCAGGATTCAAGGTATACACTGTAGATACATATTCAGTGTAGCATGTGGACATACTATTTCTTTCAATAAATGAATTTGCAGATAGCACTGTGCATACCCACAGGTTTTTCCTACACCTTATTTTAATTAATGTGAGAAACTATATTTTTGTATTTCACAAAAATATTAAGGATGCAAAATACATCAGCACTTGCCAAAACATTTTAAATTTAATTTCTATCAACCTTAATGTTGTGTTTGCTGCTTTTTTAAATAGATATCTGGTTAGCAGAGGAGAACTGTTTTGTTGCACTTTGATTATATGTAGCTCTCACGATATGCTACCAGAGTAAGTGACTTCCGGTTGCAATATTAGGAAGATAATGTATGTGAAACCCCAGTGTGTCTGCCTTTTTTTCTTTTCCAAATTCGTTTGGGTGCAGTTATATGTGCAACGTATCCAGGTGAAATATGAATGTATTTCTACCTAGGAGAACTTTTATAACCTTTGCAATCTCCTGTGCCTGATGAAGGGTGCCTGTGCCAGAACGCTTGCAAATAATTTTTTTTTTGTGCAAATATCTAGTTGGTCTAATAAAAGATTTTACTGCTGCCATGAGTTTTGATTCCTTTTGTTACATGTGCAAAGTGCTATAGCAGTTATTCACCCAGTTTGCTCACATAGTGATCATGTTCAAATATTTGTATAGTAGATTTGCAGTTAAGTTCATAATTGGATATTTCTGTATGCAAATAGCCTATTTTCCTTCATACTAAAGTTGTGAAAACAGTGCTTTACAAAGTACATCTTCTCTATAAGATAGCAATGGTAGTCCTGGGGTTTTTATTTGGCTCTAGTCACCGTGGTTTAATTTAGTTTCATATTAACCAGGTTTTATTATATTTTTACAGAAGATTCACTAGTAGCAGTATCTGTAACTGGAGATCTTAAAGTGTGGGACCTGTCCTCATCAGTGAGTAGTATACAGGTCAGTTTGTATGAAATGAGAAGCCTTAATTTAAAAGAAGGATGTAAAATATGGAATATGTATATATTCTCAAGATGCAAAACCAGGAGCAGAAAATAAGGTCTCTGGAACATGTTTTAAATAGAGAGCTTGTTGTTGTTGCTCATCATTTCTGTACCACTGAGAAAGGTGCTAGACTTCCACAGCTTCACCACCTGCTATAGCCACCATTTTCAGCACTTTTTGGTTTTGAGCCTGTTCTTCTTGTGTGGCAGTTGCTTTTCTCACTGGTGGCAGAACTGCAACAAGCCATCCCTTATTCTAAGTGCTTCACCCCTGTGAAATGCAGATTGTAGAGGGGAAAACAAAGGGTGGCTTAGACTGCATTTCTGTGACACCATAAACAGTGACCTTAATGAGCTGAGAATTCAGGGGACTGAGACTAGCTCCTGAAGAAGATTGTAATACCTGGAGATCCCTCATCATTGCTTCCTGTTCTACAAGGAATAAGAGCCCTGGCTCACCAATTGATTTGTTATTTTTGTAACTGCCTTTGTTGAAAAGGTTAAGACTCTTGCTAAACCTTTTCTCTTCATTTGTAAAATGTTTTAAATCTATCCTTTCTGTCCCTGCTAAACTCTAGCCCAGGGGCGGGCAATTATTTTGACTGGAGGACCACTTAACAAGGTTTCATGAGCTGTGGAGGGCTGCATCGGTAGTCCTGGCCTTTGACAGTGGCACTGCCCCCTGGTCTCCATCTTGGGACTGGAAGTCCCGCTCCTAACCCCTGATCTGTGCCACTGGAAGTTATTTCCCTTACCCCCCAGAAATTCTCCTTTTGTGAGGGGGGGTTGCCATCTTAGAACCAAAAAAAAAAAAAACCCACACGCTAAAAGTCAAACACCTACTATAACATTTTAACTTTATTACAAAAAATATTTTTGTCATGATTTGTGTTCACATAGTGTATATAGAGGTGACTGCATAATAACTCAAAAATAAAGTTTTAGTTTTGCATGTTGTGTATACGTGCATATGTGGTGGGGTATGGTTGATGGGATGTGAGGGGGTGTTTGTTTGTGGATGGGGTGTGGGGGGATGTGTGTATGGATGGTGGGGGGTGGAGGGAAAGAACCACGTGCCATCGGGCACCAGCACCTGTGCCAGGCACAAACACCTGAGAGTCCCAGCCTGCTGCTGCCGCCACCTGCAGGGGTTGTGCGCCATGGGGGGAGAAGTGTTGGGGGGGGTCCCCACACATCCCCACCCTCCCTCACAGCCCACACTCTGGTCACCCGAGATCCTGCTGCCACTCCCCTGAGTGTGGGCTCCACACTGCCACCAGCCCCAGCCCCATGCTGCACACTCCGGCCCAGCTGCAGCTCCCCCATCACCTCTGCTCCTTCCTCTTCCTTAGCTGCTGCCCTGAGCAAGCAGGACGCTGGAGAAGCTGAGCAAGTGCCCCGGCAGCTGCAGCAGTGGCAGCAGAAACCCTGTCTGGAAAGTGCATGCTGCCCAGGCCTGGCCCTTCCACCCATAGGAGTGGGAGTGAAACACAATAGGGTGTGTTACTGGGGGCGGTGTATGGTAGGCACCTTGCTCCCACCCTTATAGGTAGAAGGGCTAGGCTGGATACAAATAGTTGGTGAATGCTGCGAGCCAGATGAAAGTGCCTGGCAGGCCAGACCTGGCCCGCAGGCCCTATTTTGCCTGCTCCTTCTCTAGTCCCTAACCTGCATCTCCTGCCTTGATCCCTGAAATATCTCCTGACATTCCTGCACTTTACCTTTTCATCTCCCACACTGAAATCCAGATCATAACATTTTCTTATGGCCCTGATCTTGTTGCTTCTTCCTGTGAACCTCCTCTGCTCATTTCCTCCCCTGAATTCAAAGTTCTTTCTCTGTCCCTTCTTGCTTTTTCTCTCCCTAAAATGGTCTTTTAGTTGTCTCCTTCTCCTCTCAGCATTTTCATATTCTTTCAAGCAACCCCCTTCATTCTGTAGTATTTCACTTCCTATGAATAAAGAGCTACTTATTCTGTGTAGCTTTCTGTGTTAATAGTCTCACAGATGATCTTTTGACATACATTTGTGCTATATCTTGTGTCCAGTGGTTTGTTTTTGTCTGAATTAGGATATTGGAGGCTAGATCCATAAATGAGCTGAGGTGCTTGACTACACTGGTGAAATCTGCCCAGTTTCACACCGAAGCTACCTGTTCAGCGTGTGGGAAGAGTTAGATGTTTTAGGATGGGATCGAGAACAGCAAACATACAGTTGCGAGTATGCCTAGGGCACTCACAGAAGTGATCAGAGATCACTTCCAATTGAACTGCAACTTTTGTGCTTTATACAAAGAGCTTGAAGTCAGAGTATGATCAAAATGAACAGACATTTGATGGTTTGGGCTCAGAGCCTCTATGCACTGACTGAGGCCAGGATGCAGGGGCCACTATCACCTCCATGCACTGGCCAAAGCCAGGAGCCAAAGGGCACTGTCACCTGCCCTGAAAGCTGACCAGAGCACCTCCAACCCCCATCACCTTTTTGTAAGCTGATTGCTGGCTCTGGCTGGTTGGTTCTCCACTCTCCTTCAGGAGAAAGCAGTCCCCAACCCGGGGATTTCTTCCGAGCCCCCTCCTCCCCACCACCTCCCCCAAGCCCCCATGCTGTGCAGACCCCTGAATCTGACCCCTCACACCTTGCAGACCCAGCTTGGCTACCTCTTTTGGGGTCTTGAGGTGTGCTAGCCCATGCCTGTGAGTTGCTGGGGCTTGGATTACTCCCTCTGCCCCACCTCCCAGTACATCAGCCACCAGTGTTGTAAAGCGCAGATAGCTGGGGCAGGGGGTAAATTAGAGCCCCCTTGCCATAAGGGCCTGACTTGGCTACCCCTGTTGAGGTCTTGTGGGGGCTGGCCCCAGCCTACTTGAAGATACTAGTGGTGGCTGCCATGTTGGGAGCTGGGGCAGGAGGAGTAATACAAGCTCCCCTGCCTCATGGGCCTTGGCTACCACTCCACGAGGACCCCAGCAGAGGTGGCCAGGCTGGGCCTGTGGAGTATGGGGGGCTGGATCCCCCTCTGCCCCAGCTTCCAGTGCAAATGGGTTGAGAGGGTTACCTTTCCCCATCTGTCTTTTGTCCCTCTCACCCCTGCTGCATTGGGAAGAAGCTCTCTGTCACCTCCCTGTGACAGACCTGGGGTTGGGCTTGGGCTGGTGCTTGCCTGCATGAGCAGGTGAGGTCTGACTGTTCACGTAGGTTCCTAGCTGAGATATAGGACCTGCACCTAACCCAGGAGGTGAACAGTCCCACTAGAGGAAATGCCTTGCTGGACCTGGTCCTGGCCATAGGTGATGACCTGGTGAGGGGACTGCGGGTTCTTGACCCTCTGGCTGATAACAATTATTATCTACTGGAATTCACCATCCAGCACAGGGTGTCGAAGGCCTGCAACAAGACAGAAGCCCTTAGCTTCAGAAGGGCCAATTTTCAATGAGCTAAGGAGATTAGTCAGGGAGGCACTGAGTCCTTGGAGGGTAGGGGAGTTGGGAGTCCAAGACAAGTGGCTGTTCCTTAAGGAGACAATCCTTTGAGCCCAAAGAGTAACAGTCGCAACTCAAGTCAAAGGGGGCAAGAGTGCTCAAAAGCCCCCGTGGCTCACCAAAGGCATTCAGGAACGTCTGAAAGCTAAAAAGGAGGCATACACCTGATGGAAGAGAGGGGCCATCGCCAAGGAGTATTATACCTCCATTGCTCGAGACTGTAGGGGAGCTGTTAGGAAGGCTAAGGTGGAGACAGAACTAGGACTAGCAACCAGGATCAAGGATAACAAGAAATCCTTTTTTAAATACATAGGGAGTTAAAAGGAAGCACTGGGTAACCTGGGGCCCCTGCAGGAAATGGTTGGCAATCTGGTGGTTGCACCAGATGACAAAGCTGATCTCTTTAACAAATTCTTTGCCTCCATTTTTCTGAGCAGAGACTAGGACATCCCCCACTAGGATTCCAGATGGACTCAGGAGTGGCACCACCGGGCCTCGGGGCAGAGAGGACCTAGTTAGGGAACTCCCACAATTAACCCTTTCAGAGAACCTGTACAGAAGTTCCCTAAAGCACTGTGCTCTAGACTGCCTTCAACTAATTTACATTTAACAAGGGTTAATTTTTTGCACAATCAGCCATTTTGAAAGCACTCTGAAGATATGAACATTTGTTATGTCATGGTTGTAGAGCATTTTTGGGGTTTTATCACATGAAAACTGTAACTTCTGCAAGTGGTCCTAAACTAGCTCTTGGAAACTCTGAAGAAGGGGTTATGTTTGAATTCCCCCTTTCAGGGTCTTAATTCAAGGCTTTAAGTGTGTATACCAAATGCTAATTCAAGGCTTGGGACCCTCTCCTGGAATCAGGTCCTAAGTTGTCTCCAGTCCATTCTTTTAAAACAGAGCTTCAAGAGGACTTGGTGGTGCTGTCCTCTTATGTAATAGAGTTTAGGGCACTTGCCCATTAATTGGGACACCTCAATTATAGTACAGGTTTCCTTTGCTTTATGCAGGTTCTGGGTGTATGAATTTGCTCTTACGTGATAACCTGTTTTATGCCAGAAATTCATTATGTGAGGTAAATTCATTCTTACATGATCAGTGTGGTGGAAGCCCACAGTCAATTGCTTTGCGCAGTGCATTGTGGGAGTGACAAGCACCAAAATATAGTCTTCTGTGTGGATCTGCACCTCACTTGTTGTCTGTGATACGTGTTTCTGTAGTTGCCATCCCCATTATGACAGTGTGCTTGTGTGTACTGTCTGCTGTTGTTGAATACCAAAATTGTCTTGTAAAAGGACAGAAATAGGTCTGGGGGTCAGTACAGTCGAGGTCTTGGAACGTATCCCTATTGGTTACATTGTAAAGTGGGTTCCCTTTAAGTGAATTTGAGTGATGTGCTGTTTTCCAGGAACGCATACACAGTATAAAGCAAGGGAAACCTGTATTTTCTCAGCCTGAGGGGTGGACACTCCTCACCTTGGTAAAGTGCACTGACCATCAGAGTCCAGACTGGGGTGGGAGCACTGTCTTCTCTTGTAGAAGCTCTGCCACCACACAGCCAGGATTCATGGGACAGGAGAAAAAGTGTGAGCATAATGCCCTAGCCCAGCAATTAGAGCATTAACTTGTAAAGGAGGGTGAAGCCACTATTAAATGCCCTACTTTTATGACTGTTTTTATATTTTATCTGATGAAAATTTAACAGAATGCAAATCATTTCACCTTTTGATGCCTCAGTTTCACCAGCTATAAAATGGAGGTAAATGTTTACCCATCTCTACAAAACACTTTAAGAAGACAGCTAGTTGTTGTTGTTTGGTTAGCCAAATGGTCAAACTATCACTATCCTTCCCTAGAGCACCCTTATATATTAGAATCTTATTCAGAAAGTAGTGAAGCATCTTCAAATAAACACTCATTAATTGATAGGAACAGTTCATTTAGGAGCTTGTGCTGAGTGTGATGTCACTTCAGAAAATGCCACTTTGTTCTATTGTATAGCATCTCTCTTTGTTACAAAGTCTCACAAAAGACCAATCTTAGAAAACAAGAGCTGTTAAAATTCTAGGTCAGTCTGCAACAACTGATCACAAATGGATGTAATGTAAGCATATGTGGACATTGTGCTGTCCCTTTACTTTTCTGCCTGGCTGTTCTTTAGAGGTGGGAGGGTTTGGAGTTAGTGAGAATCCAGCTGCTTCATGTGTTTAGAGAGCAGTATTCTCATTAATTTTAATTCCCTCCTGAAGCTTCAAGGCTGAGTGAGAGGATGGCATGACATCCCTGCCTGTGATGGTGATATTTTTTTGCTTTTAATTTAACAGCTAGGATTGTGTGACCATTGTAGCCCTTGTTGTGGAGGTTTGTAGTGGTCTCTTTCACAACAGAAAGTGTTAGTTTTCACTTATGTGATCAGGAATTATTAAAAATAATTCCAACACAGTTCTAACATTTGGGTAAAGCAGATTTCACAGTAAGCCTTGGCTATTCACACCAAAAACATCAAAAAGATCAAATATATTTATTTGCAAATGATCCACACATTCAAAAATAGATGGATAACAATATAAATTACCCCTAAAAGTGATGAGAAAGTAGTAGTTTAGGTTAAGATTGCTGATCCAGCATACAGCTCAAATGTCTGTGCCATGGTTTGTCATAAGTATGTGTGCGGGGGAAAGAAATACTCCCTTGACTATTGTGCATCTGGTACTGTAAGCTTGTTAGCTGCTATAGCTCTTTTGGCTTTAAATGGATCAATGGTCCTCATAGTGGCAGATGCTGCCCATAGACCTCTCTTGGTCCATCCCCATTGACACTCCTTTAACTGAGGATGTGATGATGGCCACCTCCACATCAGCCTCTCTCTTTCCACCACAAATATCTACCCACTGTACAGTGTCCTTGAATCTTACCTACAACACAGTGTTTAGTGTAATACTTTGCATTGCAATTTTAAAGTGTTTACTTATAAAATATTTTTGATAGCTGGTGTCACTCCTAAAGAAAGCAAAGCTTGAATATCCAGAATACTCATACTTGACTGATCCTGGTATTTTTATCTTTCATATATAGGAGAGGCAAAGTGTGTATGAAAATGAATCCAAATCCTTGGACTGCACAAACTGCCGAGCCGTACGATTTTGCACATACACAGAAAGACTCCTATTAGTTGTGTTCTCATACTGTTGGAAGGTACAGCATTACACAAATACTATATACTTCCCATGGAAAATTGGTAACAGTCTGGTACATTTTGGAAAAGTGAACATGATTGGTTTTCCTTATGTGTAAATAGCTATTTTTCTTCCTTAAATAAAACAGTGCTTACTAATTATTTAGTTTATCAGAGAAAACAGCTTAGTTTGTATCTTCACCAGTTACCTTAATTTTCTAGCTGAGATGATAAAGTATTTATCTGTTCCTTAATAGTTTAAACTAACTTGATACAGAGTTGGTTACTTGGCAGGAGAATACTTTCAGTATACCACAATGCTAGAGTGTTGAGAGCTTCATAATCCTCTGTATGCTACAGTCTACAAGGAAGCAAACATATACAAATGCTGCCTAAATATGAGCAAAGAAATCAGTCTGTGAGCTCCCTTCATTCAGATAATTTTGTTCCAATAAGGCCAGTAGCCCAGATTTTGCTAATATAAGCCTTCAAAACCCAGGCAGTGATTCAAACCCATTTGTTCATAGCTATAAGAGAAAATAAATGTATCACAGATAGAGACATCATTATATCATTTCTAAACAGATTTTGTTTTTGTTGTTATTCTTGCACTTCCAATGAAGTCATCTTTAACAATGATTGTCTGTTTTCTCCTGTGTTCTCTTATTTCTTATAGAAAAACCCTATGTATTTAGTAAGGCTTTGATCCAAAGCCCATTGAAATAAATGGAAATCTTTATATTGACCTGAGTCGCCTTTGGTTAGGGTGCTATCGAAATGTATTTGAGAACCTGTAGAAACTTAATATGGAATAAGATCTTTGCTTAAGCTTGTTTTTATACTCTTAAAACTTGTATAGTAAGGGCTTAATGTTCTACTAAATTCTAGAGGATGGTCCAGAAAATAGAAAAGTTCTCATTTTCTATTACATAAATATGCACCTCTAGGGCAGCGTGCATATCTGACCTCTTATAGAAAGTTCTATGAAATGTATTTGATACCTCATTCTCTGTTAGAGGGGCAATTGTATTGATTAAGGTAATTTGACTTTTTTCACTCTGTTTTTAATGAGCGTATGAGTCTTAAAAAGCAGAAAGGACATTGGCACTTCTTTCCTCCTAGGGGAGAAGCATGCTTGAAATATGGGGCATATTCATAAGTTATTTGGGAGTCCAAGTAATGCTTACTCTCAGATATGTACCACTTTCTCTCAGATATGTACCACTTTACACCAAACACAATATGCCCTGTAGTCTGAATGAACAGCTGAAAGAAGTTCCCTTTCTGAAATCCATTCCTTCCCAAAGTTGGAATAAATTATTTAGGGTGGCTCTGAATATCAACCAATACTTAGACAACATGGTCACTGTGTTTATATATGCAGACAATATCCTAGGCTGCTCTGGGTACACCCTATCATATTCTTTTGCAACTCCATGTGCAGAGACCTGTGGAATAAGCAAGCCATGTGATTTTTTTTTTTTTTTT